>CAJQZP010000058.1:1304166-1985833 GCA_907164705.1 Parnassius apollo
CATCACAAATATTCTAAATAAACACAGAATCAAAGAAAACAAAACAAAAATCTTAGAAACTCTCTGATTAAAGGAAGGAACTAATGAAAATCAACATTTAAACAAAAATCTCAAAACGAATTAAGTCTTTACAACAAATACTAATTTTTCAAAATATCAAAATAATCTTAACAACTATTAGGAACATCGGTTTTTGGTTCTTCATACTTGAAATTTTGGTTTTAAATTTCAGGTATGAAGTTGTAAATAACAGTTTCTTTGGACAGTTACACATAAATAAATATTACATTTAGAGCATTTAGTTCTACTTTTTTTATCACAGTCCTTTTGTCGACATCTGCTTTGCTTATCTGTCATTATCGGTAGATGTTCAGCCTTTTGTGTACGACGAATTATAGATGGCACAGGTTGAATCAGAATACGACGTTTTTTATGTTTAGGGGCCAAGTCAGCCTCGAAATCAGACTCATTCTCCTCAGAATCCGAGCTTACAGTGTTGTGTTCTATGATTTGCTCTCCTAGCATCAGCTTAAAACTTCTCATCTGTAATATATTTTTACTAAGCGTGCCTTTTTTGTTTGCTTCTTGGCGATAAAGAAGCCAAGCATTGGTAACAGCTATATCAAAACAATGAAAAATGAACCTGATCGTCAATTTTTTGGTTATTGCTCTGAAAGGGCAAACAGCGAGCATACGATCTACGAGATCAACACCCCCCATATTAGTATTGTAGTGTTTTACTACTTCTGGCCTACTAACCGATTCGTAAGCCTTCTTTGTCTTTGACCATCTTGAGCAAAAATCTTTATTTTCAGCCGCATAGCACGTCGACAAACGTCAAACCATTTTGTTATTGCTAACTTCCCATCCGTAGAGTATGTTGTAAAACAGCATCCACCTCCTTTTTCTTTCATATCACGATCTTTCATGAGCAGCACATTTTGAGAGATACGGTTTTTCATTATGGTTCCAGAACACAGGAAACCACGATCAAAAAGTGTTTCTGCCAAGTAAGGGAGGTGAAATATCTATCGAAGTATAAGACGTGTCCAGGAACTAAAGACTCAGTTAGTTGAAGAACAGAACACTCATTGACCGAATAAATGCTTCTCATAGTATCGGTAAAAGTCGTGTCTCCTTGGTACACAAACATGTCGCATATTATTCCGTTTGGATTAGCTAAAACCAGAACCTTTAAACCTAATGGATGTGGTTTATTTGGCACATATTGCCGTATTGGACAGCTCCCTGAAAATGGTATTATCATTTCGTCAATACATATATGTTGTGCTCTTTCTTGTTTTAAGAACCCTAGTAATATTCTATCGAAAAGAGGCCTCACTTTCCATAATTTATCAGAGCTTCTTTCTGAAGAGGATATTTCATCATCAAATACAATTTTTAAAGATGTTCGTATCTTGAAAAATCTATCTCTAGTCATATTTTCAGCAACAATAGGAATTTTCCATTTTTTAGACTAGAACATACGTAGTTGAGGATAATTAAGGCAAGACATAACAAAAGTAATACCAAAAAATACTTTCAGTTCCTTAACAGTGAGACCCAGTGACCTCCCGTAATTTTTAATGTAAGTCCTGTTTGTTTGTACTGTGATATTTTGCAATAGCTGGTCATCGACATAGTCGGCAAGAAAGTCTTCAGGACGCCAGTCATGTAGTTCCCGTGGTTTATAAGATGGCTGGTTAAGTTCAGGTATTATATGAGAAAAATTTGTGCCATTCCAGTCTTCTGGTGAGTAATAGTGACGAAAAGAAATACCTCGAGCACGTACCCTTGATCCACGGTAACGAGTTGGCAGTCTGCCTCGCGGCCTTTGGCTTACTGATATCACACGTCTTGATGGACCTCTCGAACGTCCCCTAGATATACCCCTTCTTAGAGAATGCCCTCTTGATCTCACACTCGGAGGTCCTCTTATAAGTGTAGGAGTACATATTTCACGTGGAGGCATAACTGGACTAGAAACCGCTGGCTCGTTTTCAAACTCTTGTTGGAAATGCCTTAAATCGTGGCTGCTTCCATTGTCACTTTCTGACTCAGACGACAATAGGCGGTGTTCTTGAATGAATACATCTTCCTCTTCATCATCAGAAAGGCCATCTGAGTCATTGAAATTCAATTGCTGTTCAATTTCGCTTTCTTTCAAAGCTGTAAACAAAAATAAATATTGCAATAATTTACATAACCTCAAAATTTAAATTAAAAAATTACTAAAGTTAAGACCGAGTGTACTTATACGAGTACTTAAGAAATAAACCAAGATTTAGCCATACTTTTTTGTTAAATTCCAAAAATAACAACTCCATTCTTTCAAATGCATCTAGAACTGTATAAAAAAAGTGAAATAAAAATATATAATTATGATATAATATTGATTAAACAGGATTAACTTACCACGTGCCATTGTTGTTACCGGCAAGACGAAGTTTTTGAGACACAGCAATTGATAATTGCCGCCTGACAGTTGTTTGTCACTTCAATCATAATGACAGAGTCATAATTGAGACAAAGAAACGCGCCATATTTTGAAAATGCTAACTCGTTTCGTTCAACGAATTTTTATTTTCTATGTACTCATGTGAGGCCGCGGGGTCCTAAGAGGTTAATATCGTAATTACCAACATGTTTGGCTTTATATTACCGAGTTTTGATAAACAATAAATTCAATAGGGTTGTCGAGTTCCTTGTCTATAATACTTATCAATGTTCTTTCCTACCCATATCCGTTGACAACCAAAGTCGCCAACAACAGATAATTATCAAATGTTTGTTAATTAACAGGTTTCCAACTGAACCTAGACTAAAATTATGGCTTCAAAGCATAAATATTTTGAATTGGCGTCAAAGCAAAATTATTATCTTGGTTCTAAACATTTCACAAACGACTGTTTTATTAGACATACCGACAATTTTTTCTGGTATTACCAGTACCAATAAGTATAAAAGTATTAGATACAATAAGTATAAACGTTTTAGTGGTAGAGCCATGCTGCAGTTATATTAGTAGTATAGTTGTAGCACGAATGGTTCGGCTCGACCGGGGAAGGACCACGCTCTCACAGAATACCAGCGTGAAATAGTAGCTTAATGCTGCTGTGTTTCGTATGGTGAGTGTAGAGAACCGGAGACCCTTTTTACTGGAAAAGGGGCATTTCATCTAAGTCCTCACGGGTGACAACGCATCTGCATTTGATTCGTAATCGAGGATAGATGCAGATGTCTATGGGCCACAGCAACCACTTACCATCAGGTTGACTGTGAGGTCGTTTGTCATCCTATCCTATAAAAAAAAGATTATTATTTCGAATGTTTTTATTTCTTCTCTTCTCATTTTCCCTCAAACTCAAGGGTCATAGCCAAGTGTAGAAAGGTCGCCTGATGATGACTTTGTGTTTAAAAGACGTAAATTTGTTAAATCTGTTAAAATATGATGAAAATATTATATCAAGGAAATAAATTTATATTGGGGCTGCAAAAATATAATGTCCTTTGTGAGTGTGCGTGAGTTTAGGAGAGAAATAGCTCCTCCCTGAACTGGTTTCCGCCGTGTCATAACGGGGGTGTTAGTAGCCGTGGCTTGGTAACCCATGTTAAAAGTAGGGGACTCACATGGCTGATCCGAGGTGATCACTTTGAGTCGGCTTGTCGAGCCCTTCGATGTGTGTTAACATGCTGCGGCGAGAAGAGATTCCGCTCTCTGTACCGATGCAGTCGAGTTTGAGTTGCAAGGGACCCTTCCGAGGAGTATTGGTATGGTGATTAGCGATGCGCCACTCGACTATTCTCGGACGTGGTTCTTCACTGCTGGCCATATGAGTAAACTCAAATGCTTGGGGTTTCTCCGCGTGATAAATTTAGTAATGGGGATATCCGCAGTAGAACCAGAGTTATCGACATCGCCCAACGGATTAGTAAGCTGAAGTGACAATGGGCCGGCCATATAGTTTGAAAAACCGATAACCGATGGAGAAGAAAGGTTCTCGAGTGGCATCCTCTTGCCGGCAGGTGAAGTATAGGACGTCCCCTCGCTAGATGGAGTGACAACCTGATAAGACATGCAGGAAGTTGATGGATGCAGGTGGCTCAGGAACATGTATTGTGGCAATTCTTGGGGAAAGCCTATGTTCAGCAGTGAACCAGTGAAGAGTTCTAATGATGATGGAATTATAATATGGTACGTAAATAGTATGGATGTTATGGGTAGAGGCTTACCCGTAACGTCCGTTCTATTTATTTAGGTATAGAATTTTTATCGATATATTTTGTCACACTGTCTTATCTCTATTAAAGCCAAAATAGCGCAAAATCAAATCGCCTCATTATGTCACGGTGTATAGCCACTCCATATATGGAGGTCAGTGTTTATCCATAACATCTGTAAGCTTCCTAAAAATGTCCTGAAAGTTGTATTTATTAAATAATGTTGCGCGGCTCAGAGATGGTAGCTTCAGACGTTCTAAGAGACAGTCTTAGGTTTCTTGCCATAAAGTTTTTGAACCAATCAGGTCCAGTTGATTCATTTTTATTCCGTGACTGCGGTATATTTTTCGCTTCAATCGTAACAGTAGACTGGTATGCCAACTTTCTGACTTTCAAAGGATGCAATCCAAAGTAGATGACAGAGCAAGTACTCTGATATTTTAGCTTCTTCTTCCTTTTTAAAATCTGGGTTTGACATAGCCGATTGATAGAGATTTGTTACTCTTTTTTTTTCACATATCTATATAGCGACACATGACACAAATTAAAATGTTTTACAGTTTTTCGTACACGTCTTGGGTTTGGGAAGTTCAGTTAGTTTTTCTTTTATAGTGTGTCATTCTGAAATAGATAAAATTAATTAAGATCAACATAAAAGTATTAAAAACATGAAAATAACAAATTGGAGTGTGTCCCACCTAATTTCATGGAAATAATAAATCAATAAGGGGCTAGTTGTAGCTTGTTGCAACTTGACCCATGAAAGTGTTACAATAAACCTCACTGTAAGGTTTTTTGAAATAACTGTTATATAAAAATATATTCCTTATTTGGTGTAAAATTACAGTTAACATAATTGACGTAAACAAATGCTAAATGTATTTGAATAAATCATCAACTGCTAAACAATTTGAAATCAACAATATTCAATTTTGTATAAACAGAAAAGTCTATACCTGGTCTTATCGGAGCGCCTGCACAACACCGCCTTGTGCGCCATCCAGCGAGATACTGATCGCGTAAAGTTGAAAATCAAATGAGCATTCTTCTATTGTCTAGGTAAAAATGTTTGTTACTACTTGCCACTGTTACAATTAGCCCACCGCTCCTCTATATGAAAAAATAATGCACTTATATGCTATGTTAACTATACAAGTTTATGGAATTGTAAGAAATCTCAAATACTCCTAAAATCGAATCTGAGACAGTTTCCCACTAGATATAAACGTTCGCCCACCGACTGCAATGTATTTAAATAAATAGTACAACCAACTTTGTGTATGTGACTATTGTTTATACTAGTTATAATTATCAATACTGAAACAATCGTATATATTTATTTAGGCAACACCACAGATATTACTAATAAACAATACAGATTTACAGTAATATAAAAATCAATTAATACATTTCTACAACGTATGTAATTAACAGTGCAATACTTGTGATATAAATAAAATTATGTCTGTAATACCTAAATAATAGCCTTATAATCAATCTAAAAGTATTATTTGCATGTCATTAAAACATAAACCTTATAATCATTTATTAATCATATATCTTTGAAACTGGCCTACTGGAAGAAATTTCATTATGAGATAAGTAGAGCCTTTGTACAAACTTTTCATCATTATGTGTCCTCTCCCTTACTTTTGTGTACATAAATTGTTAAATAAATAAACAACCAAATCAAAACATAAATTACCATGAGTGCTGGAAAGCACTCGTAAAGTCGGGAATTAAAAATCATATAAAATTAAACGGGATAAAATCCGTAAAAGTAGTTTTAATCAATATTTTTTGTCGTTTGTCCAATGTCGGGTTAATCTTCGAAATTCCTGAACCGATTGTAATGAACTTCACTAACAGATGGAGAGCAATACCAGAGGGATTACGCTATATTTTATTCGAAAACTTTTTAAACACTTAAAATAAATGGACATTGATTATCTTAAATGTAAATAGCGCCGAATAAATATATCTTACCCAGGCAGAGCCAGGGCGGGCCGCTAGTATATAATAAAACGATATTTACGTGATAAAATGGCGGACACAGTGGTAGCAATGACCTTGGTACATATTTATTTTTAAATAATGTCTTTGTTAAATTTTAATATTACAAATGTAAGATTGTGCCAAATGATTATATATTTAGTTCACAATTTATTTTCCATATCAATATCTAAGGATTTAATGAAAGAATTTCTAAAAGTTTATTTTACTTTAATTAATTAACAAGATGTCTGCCGTAACTGAGTATTTGTGTATATTTGCGTGCCTTATGATGCCCTTTCGTTTCCTGGCTGTAGTTAGTGGTGATTATGGGAAATACCAGAAAATATTTACGGCTTCCAAAAGATGGCGTTTTACCATCTTCTTTACGCCATACGTAAAGATGAACAACGTACGGCAATCATCAATCCATCTGCCGAGAGTGACGATTAAGTCAAATAATGGTAGTGCCATATATAGAGCAGCTATATAGTAGTTGTAACACGAATGGGTTGGCTCGATCGGGGTAGGACCACACTCTCACAGAATACCAGCGCAAAATAGCAGCTTAATGCTGCTGTGTTTGATATGGAGAGTGTCTACACTGGAAACCCTTTTTCCTGGAAGCAAAGCATTCCATCTCAGTTCCCAGTCCTCACAATGCATCTGTATTTTTATTCTTTATCGATGGGCCACAGCATCCACTTACCATCAGATGGACTATGTGCTCATTCGTCACCCTTATTCTATTTTAAAAAAAACTTGCTACTATTACGGTAGTTTCATTGCTGCCAGCGTGTCTGTGCCGTAAATAACCCCTATAGTAGTTGATCTTATCGTTGAAACTCGTTATTACAAAATAAATATAAAACAATTATCACAACATACGTGATTTTGTGAAACGAAGTAATTTTGCTAGAAAAATGTAAACTTTAGGTAAATAAGCGCCCGATTATCTGACCATAAATATGAAATAATAATTTCTTTTGGTTTTTACTAAGAGTTGTTTCTTAACACTGTAGTTTTTTTTTAATACTTTGAACAATGAATTGTGTGATGGAGATATATAAGTGAGATTAACTGTTAGATTTAAGAAAGATCTCATTACAATACAAAAATGATGGAAATTATATTTAAAAAAGTTAACGCCTTTAATATAAAAAAGTGAATACATCTGCAAAATTTTGATATTTCCCTATAAATCATTGATCTAAAAGTAATAAATTTCCCCCATAGGAGGGATATTTGTCAAATATCTCTATATTTGCCATAGTTGCCACGCTTGGCAAGCTGTTTGGCAATCGCAGTTGTTTTTTATTTTGATTTGTAATCAGCAAGATGCTGCTGTCGCCCATCTCCTATTTCATTATTCCGCTATAAATAAATTCACGAGTTCTTCAATTAATTCGCATTTATATTATTAACTTTTAAATTTATTTAATTCGCATTTATATTATTAATGTTTAAATTTTATTTACTATGTACAAAATAGTCCAATTTGTCACAATTATTAAGTATTTACATTAATAATTGTATAATTTGAATTCTTTTTAATCTCATAACTAGGTATTAGATATTCTAATTTTACTGAAATTAAATTTAGAATATTTATTTGATTACAAGGTACACTATAAAGTGATTTACACTAGTTTTGCCGTATAAAATTGCCATACAATTTATATGTCAAAGTTAAAAAAAAATTAAGTTAAAGAACGACTCAATATAATATTTCAATTAACCTACTTATCATAAACGCAACGGCAGATCATGAGGTCCTGGGTTCGAATCCCAGGTCGGGTCTAAAAATCAATTATTGAGTTTTTCCGTCAAGAAATTCTCAGTAGCTGCCGGGAGTCAGGAAGTTGGCGGTGTCTCACCCCCGTGCCTCGGAAAGCACGTAAAGCCGTTGGTCCTGCGCCTGATCTCCGGTCGTGTCGGTTTACGTTCCCATTGGACTATGAGAGTAAGGGAATAGATAGAGTACAGCTGTGCTTGCGCGTACACTTGGGCACTATAATACTGTCCTGCACAGATAGTTAGCGTCCGTTGAGGCAGGCCGCCGTGACCCAAATTCGGTCTGGAGGACATTATTATTATATAACGCGTAATACAACATACGGAGCAAGAGTTGGTTTTCAAATCATAACACCAAACTACACATAGACTTCGCACATTTCATACCACATTACCATTACAGCGTATAAAAGTCAAGTGCTGAACATAGGCCCCCCACTGATTGCCTCATAGGATTTAGCCATAGTGCCAACGCTTGGCAGACGGGTTGGCAACTGCAGTTTTTTATTAGTTTGAGTTGTTATCAGTAAGATGCTGACGCTCATCTCTTTGTTTAGTTTCCCTTTGTCGCCTCTCACGACTCTCATGACGATATGGGGTAGTAAATATATTCTTACACCACCACTACATTCCATACTCTTAATTTTCATAGAGAGAACTATCCTCAATATTAGAAAAAACAATAATTAAAATTAAAACCAAATGAGATGTATTTATGTACTAATATTTATTATATTTTCTGATATCATTTCTACTGCAACGGCATCTTCCTAATACCCTTTGGTTGTAGTTGTACCGTGGACCTCAGAAATTGAACCATATGTGAAAAAAATATGCTTGACATTAAAAAGGCAAATAATAATTGAAAGGCAAAATTGAGTTTCATTGAGTTTTTAACACAAAATTTAGACCAAGCTGGTATTGAGAAACTTAGCAATATCAAAACTTATGTAACATCTGTCTGGACTTGAATTTTGACATTCTAGGGTTTGAGTTAAAATTCGAGATTTTATATAAATACTGACTAGTTATGTATATATCTTAAACATTATAGGATCCATATGTGGACAGTCTTCTACACTTTTTTATATAAATGATGTTATAATTATAAATACTGGATGATCTTTTTTACCGTGTGGAAAGAAATAGGGTGTGTAACATGTGAACGGAGTAGACGCCTGGCATTGATATTTTACAAAAAATAAAAACAAAAATTTTGAATAAAATAAATAAATTAATTAGAAGCTATCGAAACTCAAATCATATCTACCTTACTTTATGAACGGCAATAAAACAATAAATTTAGTGGGCATTTCTGTCCTTGTCACTTCGCAGGGTCCTAGACTCAAGGGCAAAGTAATTATTCAATAAAAAATTTCAAACGTTTAATTCAAAATTTTTGTTTTTATTTTTTGTAACATATCAGTGCCATAGGCTCCGTTTTCACATATTACAACCTATTTTTTTCCAAACGGGGAAAAAGGGTCATCAAACACTTATTAAACTATTTACGGTTGGTAACTTTCTCCGATATATCGATTAAAATAATTATTCGAAACAAAAACTGAACTACAGTCCCCTTTTAAACTGGAACTGTTTATATTTAACAGAGTATAGCTCGCTCAAATAAGACAGTTTCTTCGACTATTATTTATGACCAACTGTCGACTGACTCCTTCGATTATTCTTTAAGTTGTTTTGATTGTGTATGTATATAGTGTCAATTGTTAAGGTTAAATCAAATTAATGAATGTGTTATACTCAAGTGAACTTTTAACTTTATTTAATAGTTAAAAAAACATGTTACTGGTACACCACATTAAAATTTAATCACACTTATGTTTATATGCCGATTTTTTACTTAGATTGTGGTGGTGACCTGATGGTGACTTTATTGTTAATGATCAATGTAGGTCGGAACGGCGCTGAGGGCAGCGGGTTCGAATTCAGCACGGAACCAGTATTTGTATGGCCTACATATAGTTGTTTCGAGTCTGGATTCTTGTCCTTTTGTTTATGTATGTATACTGTTTCTACGATACAGGAGAAAATCCTAGTGTGGGGGTAAAGTTTAAAAAAAAATATTTTGAGGTATTACATTAAAAAAAGTTGAGACTGAATATTCTTTCCCAAATCGGCCCATCAATTTACTAGACTGACCTATTTGTGCAGAGGATTTTCCATAACTCTTCACGTTTGTCAGGTACATCGGTGATTGCTTACCAGCAATGTTAGTCAAGACTTTCAACGACGGTTAACGTGAACGTTAAGTCACGTGACATAGGTTTTCATTTATTGTTATAGTTTCCTGTGGTGTTAATTATCGTAGAATTTTTTTCTCTTTATTTTGGCACAAACAGTCAACAAAAAAATTACATAAATTTAACATTACCTAAAAAAAGACTGAGTGAATTTTTAAATTTACTTACCTTATTTGACTCTTAAATCTAGGACTATTACTTGTTATACCATACACATATTAATCTTACTTAGTCATCCCGGCTAACACGGATGCACTCGCAGGTTATAAGTATATGTTATGGACAAAGTGATTAATCAGGGAATATTTATAATTCCCGGGCAATATCAAAAATGACAAAAGTTACTCATTAAGCCCTGTCAATTTATGGGCTAACTACGTGTGCGATAAGTGATATTGAGCATTTTTCAAACTGTCTGGAAATTATTTATACGCAATTAATCACTTGGTCAATAACATATACATATATAAATACGAAGTGATATACCGCCACCTACCGGAGACCACGAGGTCTTTGTATTTCCCATAACCGCCTATTACGACAGCCTTAACACTAATTAGGGTCACGTATTCTCTTACTACACCAAAACATGACAAGATTAAAAAAAAGATTAATACGTAACTATTATAATTCAATGTCTGACTGCTATCCCACCTGATGATAAGATAAATGGTAAAACGCACTGACTTAATAGCTAAGTAAACTATGCCAAATCGTTATACCGCCGTTTGGTAAGGAACATGTAATTTTTTATTTATTTACCATAGTCGCCTCTTACGACGCGCGCGGGACGAAATGATTTCAAAGATTCTCGTGCATCCAAGGAGAAAGATCCATTCCCAGCAGTGGACCTCTGCAGGCTTGTAAAGAGAACAGACTATAATATTTTTTTACTTACAAATTGACATCTCCCATGGTTACCGTTTGTCAGATAAATTTGAGATCAGTTACTACTGTCGTGGAAATGAGACAGCTTTTGTTAAATTAACTAGTGGTCGTTATTAGCGTAAAGTTTATTGCTGAATTGTCTGAGGCGTCCTTTAAGCGAAGGTTTGTATACTTACGCCCAATAAGCTGGCAAACAGCACCTCACACTGGGGCCTATGTCATATTTTCTTAATGCCTGGTTTCTATATTCAAAAACGTTTCGTGTATGAAATACATGAAAAATAATTTACATAATTGATAGAATCAGGCGTTACTTTGCGGAAATCAATTATAATAAAAAATAAAAATATAAATTTCTTCGCAACCTTCCGCTAAATAAATACAATGATGTGTCTTACCTGGATTGAAGAGCACCTCCCGCCCGGTAAGAAACCCGGAAGAGGGCGGGAGGTGCTGTTCAATCCAGGTAAGACACATCATTATATTTATTTAGCGGAAGGTTGCGAAGAAATTTATATTTTTATTTTTTTAAATAATTTACAGTACAAAATACTGCTTCAACTAGTATTGAAACGGCTCAAATTTGATTTATATTATTTAATTTTAAGTTGTCTACGAGTATCTCGTATAGATTTGAACGGATCGTATCAGAAAACTAATGACTTTCTTGGGTATAGAATAGAAATTGGAACCTTACCTACCCTTACCTTGATAGAGAAAAGGCAGGTTCCTTTAAAATGATAGTTTCTGAAACTGGTAGCGAGTTTTAACAAATGTCATTTAATGTATAATAAAGTAAAATCATAATATCCTTTTCACACGAAAACACTCGCATATCCATGAGTGTAGGTATTCATAATAACGAGGGATTAGCGTTTACGCTCGTGTAAATAGGCTCTTAAACGTAAATAACGTGACGTGTCCATATTATATTTCGTATCAATGACTTCCTTTTTTAAATGTACTAATATCAGATATATAATCCTCCGAATGCTACACTATAATAAAAGATTGATGCTTAATTTCTGATTTTTTCTGTGTAATTTATATGTTTGTAAAGTAACCTAAGGGCCCGTTTTTCAATCGTCTGTTAATAAAAGTTATTTATCAAATGTATTATAATATTATACTCTGAATATAAAAGTCAAACAATTGTAATATTTTATTCATATAATTTGTTTATGTTGTATTTTACTTTTTAAATTAATTTTAACTGAGGATTAAAAAATCGACCTTTAATACAATGGCAGAAAATGTGCAGTAAAATATGTAAATAGTTAATTTTTTAAATATGTAACGAATTCCTTTTCTAAATTAGTGTATTATTTGTGTGCCTCAAAGTGTGTTGTATAAAATACCTACACGTGTCCCGACCGTAGGACCAACAGAAGAGACCTGCATACATTTGAAATATAAATGCAACTGTCTTGCTCTTATAACTCTGTCCCTTTCAGTTGACCTTGGGTCGGGATATGCGTAGTAAATCTTAAAACTTGGGCAGCATCTAATCAAGTTCCAAGCTGCGTGGCTGCGTCTAGTTTGTTATAGTTGTAGATAATGTTTGTATAAGGCGCGTAGGTAGCGATATTTAAATTGACTGCGACTGTAAGGATCGCAGCGTTTCTCTGTGTAAGCGAACGGTGTATACAAAATTATTCTCAATCATTTAGGCCAATGTACCGGATGTCATGCAGGAGAAATAAATAAATCTTATGAAGTCCAAGCGTTTTTTTTTTTAACCCAGTGTACACTACAATATGTTCATACAATGTGATTAGAGTTTGGATTGGACCGTACTTATGGCATTCCTTGGATTTTCTTCCTTACGACCTACATAGAATGGAATAAATTCTATGTTCAGCAGTGGACTTGTGAAGGGCTGTAATGATGATGATGAAAGCTACAAGCATAGCTTTATAGATCGTCTTTGAATGGCTTGACAGATTGTAACAAATTACCAGAATCACAATCAATTGCATTGCAACAGGGTGAATTAAACTATATTCTATTATCATCTCTGTTATGGACGTGGCAGAGCCAGACGCAGCTGTTATGGTTGCAGCACTAATATTGTCTCAATCGGAAAATTGCTGCGTGAAATACCAACATAATGCTGCTGTATTTCGCATGGTGAGACCCTTTCTTCTGGTTACGAGACGTTTCATCTTGGTCCTGCATATTGATTCTTAATCAATTATAGATTTATAATAGTGGTTGTTTACGGACCAGAGTATCCTCTTATTATAAACTGCATTGTGTGCTTGTTGATCTCTAACTGTTGTGATTTTATTATTTTGTCAACCTCCTTGAACCCGCAATAATACACAAGGTCATAGCCTTCTTCCATTATAGATCGATTATCGACGCGCTGGGCAGCCCGCAACACCAGACATCTGACACTGCTTGCTGTCCCCGATCTGGGTAATGCCGTACAGTAGATGGTTATACTGCCACATATCGAAGCCATAAGTTTACCTTCCTTTACCAGTATGAATCTCTCACTGAAGAATCTATACTCCTGCTTATCAGTTGTGGGTCAACTAGTCAATAAGTGGAAGTGTTAAACTC
This sequence comes from Parnassius apollo, assembly GCA_907164705.1. Classification (NCBI taxonomy): domain Eukaryota; kingdom Metazoa; phylum Arthropoda; class Insecta; order Lepidoptera; family Papilionidae; genus Parnassius; species Parnassius apollo. The sequence goes on from CAJQZP010000058.1 coordinate 1,317,891, forward strand.
ATAGAATTAATATACATGGTAAATTTTGTTTACAGTACAGTTGTATAAAAGAGACGTTCAGCAATAAGGCCGCCAACTAACACCTTTTTTTCTAATACAGTGATTATTTTGCAATATACACCTAAATTTTTCAGAGAAGGTTCAGAATAAGTAAAAGTCGAACGGTGTAGAAAAATATATCTATAAACTTCTGTACGTACCATAAGTTCAAAATGCGTGGTAATCTACTAATAAGTCCTTACATACGAAATTGGCGATTTGTACGAGAGGAATACAAAGTCAATTTTTTTTTGTAAAATATATTTAATTAAAATATGCACCGTTGTTATCTTTGCACTTTTGGTATCTCATAGGTGGTTCACTGATCCCTTTACTAAAAAAAACCATGGGGGCGAGAATCAATAAACTCTTTGATGGCGGTTTGGACTGCCGCATCGGAGATGAATTTTTTTCCCTGTAAGAAGTTGTCCAAATTTCGGAAAAAATGGTAATCTGTTGGAGCAAGGTCCGGGAAGTACGGTGGATGTCGCAGACATTCCAATTGTAGCTCATCTAACTTAGTGGTTGTTTGTTGTGCAGTGTGTGGTCTTGCGTTGTCGTGAAGCAGCAGTGGCCTAGAGCGATTGACCACTCTCGGTTGTTTAGCAGCTATAGTTCATAAAAGATAGCTTGATCTCTGTGACAGCTGTCATTAAAAATCACGCCTATGAAGTCCTGAATTTCTTAGTAGTACAGACGGTACCTGTCAATGTCATACTTTATGGGCATGTCGACCTAATTAGTGCACCTAATTAGTGCATGCCCATAAAGTATGACATTGACAGGTACTATGTGTCTGTACTACTAAGAAATTCAGGACTTCATAGGCGTGATTTTTAATGACAGCTGTCACAGAGATCAAGCTATCTTTTATAGATATCTGCCGTAATCGTTTGGCCAGATTTTAAAAAGCTGTAGTGAACGACACCGGCGCTAGTCCACCAAACACTCACAAGTAACTTTTTCTGAGTCAATTTTCGTTTAGGCCAGGATTTGGCTGGGTCTCCAGGGTTCAGCTATTGCGACGAGCGCTTCCGATTATCGTACAGTATTCAACAAAAGTGGAAGATGAAAACATCACAAATAATGATTCGTTTTAAAATCCCTTCATTTTTGTGTCGGTTGAGCAAAATAACACACCGGTCGACGCGTGTTTTGCAAGTTTGATTCACTCAATTCATGAGCTAAGCTTCAAGTGGATTAATATTGTTTTATCACTTACCCCGAAACCGGCAACTATCTCTGAAGTGCTTTGTGATGGATCCGTTTCCAAAATAGCCGCCTTTATTTCTTCATTTTCCACTTTGGTCTCCGGCCGTCCACGGGGTTAGTTCTGAAGGTCGAAATTTCCAGAACGAAAACGTTGAAACCAAACCTGTACCGTGCTTTCTTTTGCGACACCAGCGCCGTACACATCATTAACCTTTTGAGCGCCAAAGTCGTCTATACGTGACCAGCACCCGCGTGCCCTGAGCGCCAACGACGTCTATAGAAGACAAAAAACCCGGCCCACAAAAATATGAAATATAGACATTACAATTATTACTGGTATTTTAATTCTACACCCCTCAAAAAAGAATAACCCAGCAACATGTGAGTATAAAAAACAAGTCTCCTAGAGCCACAAGTACTAAGAAACATTGAACTAAAAAAAATGGATTTTTATCTAAGCAAATACTATGTCCAGCACGCCAAAGTCGTCTATGTTAGACCGCTAGTGTTGTAATGCGTTAGGCATAAATTTATTGAAAACTATTCAAAATTAAGCTCAAACGTGTTATTTTTTTTCTATTATTATTGATATTTAAATAAAACAAAAGGTTAGAAATACAAAACTATAATTAGCTACATGAATTTAAAAAAAATTAACAAATTATCTTCGCATAAATAAATCTAACATCTCAACTCTGGCGCATCCCTAGCGCGACATCGAAAATCAGTTCACTGGGCGCCGTGGTCAAGTATAGACGACACGCTGATGACGTCATAAGCGATTAGCGGGAAAAATTAGTGCAGTGCAACATGAACGATTCCTCAGAACTCATTCGGATTTTGGAAAGCGTCGACGATGATGAATTTTCGGAAATTTAAAATTATCGTGAAAACAAAGTTTTTCGTTTTCGATTAACTCTACCTCAATGAGGTAGGAATACACTTTATAGTCTTTTTACGGTTAATTTCTTTTTTATAGCATAGCGTAATAAACGAGCACACAGTCCACCTGATGGTAAGTGGTTACTGTGGCCCATAGACATTTACATCTATCCTCGATTACGACTCAAAATGCAGATGCGCTCTCAGCCGTGAGGACTTAGATGGAATGCCTCGTTTCCAGTAAAGAGGGTCTCCGGTTCTCTACACTTACCATACGAAACACAGCAGCATTAAGCTACTATTTCACGCCGATATTCCGTGAGAGCGTGGTTCTTCCCCGGTTGAGCCGACCCATTCGTGCTACAACTACTCTCCCGTAATATAACTGCAGCATGGCTCTACCACGTTAGAAAATTTGCTTTGGACAGCTAAACACCTATGTTTTATTATTCCATAAGATTTTTATTATTTTAAGACTAATATTACCTATAATTTATTAATTATTTTTAATTGTTGTTTTCTATATTAAGTACTGTCCATCAGTTAAAGACCAAGATTTCAATATTTTATGACTAGACCTAGTGAAAATAATTATTTACAATTGTTGATTAGTGAATAATTATGTACCCTTTGTTGATTTCTGTAATAAGTACTGATTTTTTTATTCCATGACCAAGATTTTAATATTATAAGACTGATTTTCCTAGCGCGAATAATTATATACATTTGTAGATAGGTGGATAATTATGTACCATTTGCTGATTTTTATAATAATTACTGATTTTTATTCCATGACCAAGATTTTAATATTATAAGACTGATTTTCCTAGTGCGAATAATTACCTATAGTGAATAATTATGTACCTTTTCTATTTTAATAATATAAAATTACAAATAATAAATGTGTTTTCTTTACTTAAGGTATGAAGAGCAATTTTCCATTTTGTGTTGTGCGATTTTCTTTCTCAATCTCAAAATCATTTAGCAACATCAGCATCATATAAAACCCCCTTTATCATAAGAGCGTAAGACTTTTCTTCTGTGATTCACTTGGCCTACGCCTTGCCATAAAATATTTTGAATCGATGTTTGTATATTTTGGTTAGATCGATTTTGAAATCGATTCACAACGTGCGACACGGCTACATCTCTAAGAAAGTTTCAAAAAGAAAGGTCAGCTACGCCGTTGTCGTCCAGTCGTGACAGTGACGTCATCACGATGGAGAGTAGTGTTGTGGTTTACTACTATTTTATTGTTATTGTTTGTTTTTTATTTATGTACAAAGTACATATATAAAAAAGAGTGGAAGACAGCACAAGATTAAATAAAACATACCCGATTATAAAGAGTCATTTATTGTATAAAAAACCAACAAAAACAAGTTATTTTGTGTTATCGATATATCAACTCTTGGCAGCACTGTTTTTTTCGTAGGTATTTTTGTTTACTTTTCGCTTTGGCGTACAGGACACGGTAGTGAGTTTTTGGCGTGGCGCTCAAAAGGTTAATCCTTCGAGCTCTTTCTGCAGCACTGGTGCTACGGTAGAACTCCTACTCGTAAATATACCGATATTTCATTTTTTCCATTGTGCGGTAATAAGCGACGCCAAAGCAAAAATGAGGAAAAAACACATGAATGACTGTTTTCAAAACTCAAATGTACCAGCTAAATGAATTATTAAATTTGAATTTGGAATTCTTAACCAAAGAGGAGATATTACAGATCTAAATGGTCAATACTACAAAACGATAATTTCATATGTAAGGACCCAATATTTTATTACGCACGTACCCATGCATAAGGGTCGGTCGGTCGGCAAAAACGTGAATTGAAGCGCACACGGCACACCGAGGAGCGTGCGTATGCGTAGTTGTTCAAAATCGCATTCAATTTAAAGATTTTTTTTTTTTATTTTATATATCTTGAGATAACTTCAAATAAAAGTAGAAGCCTTATTTTATCTTATTTTCTAGTATTTTCAAAAACTGCAATAACGGTTTATCATTATTTATATATTTAAACTTAATTAGAAAATTTGGATATTCATTGAAAAATAACCCTTTATATAAGAAATATAAATAATTAAAACTAACATAAATGATTATCTTATATTTATTAGATAATTTACACTATTTACAGTATCTATCAGCTTTCATCTTGCTTCTCCTATCCAACAATGTTTCGTGCAGGTTGCCCTCTATCTTGGCCTTCTTCAGTTCCGACACACCGCCATCGTTCAGCCGCAACTTCTTGTCTTGAAACTTTTGAAATTTCTTTCTGTAAATATAAACATTTATTTACATAATATGGTAGAGCCATGCGGCAGCTATAGTATGGTTGTAGCATGTATGGGTCGATTCGAGCGGGGAAGGGCCACGCCCCCACAGAATACCAGCGTCAAATAGCAGCTCAATGCTGCTGTGTTTCATATGGTGTGTGTAGAGAACTGGAGATGCTTCTAAATGGAAACGAGGCATTCCATCCTTCACTTCAGGAGCGATAGCGCATCTGAATTTTGATTCTTAATCGAGTACGAATGTAAAGGTTAAAGTAAAGTTACAGCCTATATACGTCCCACTGCTGGGCACAGGCCTCCCCTCATTTCTGAGAGGGTTTTAGGGCAACGAACTGTCCCCCGCGCAGCCCCAATGCATGTTGGCAAACTTCACATGTCTTCGAAATATTTTTTTCTCTTATTCCTCAGACATGCAGGTTTCCTCACTATGTTCATCTTCACCGCCGAGCACGTGGTAAATCAGCACTTAAAATTGCAATTAATAATTTCATTAGTACCGGCGGGGATTGAACCCGGGTTACTCGCGTTCTGTTATATTTACAGCGAGCGTTAACCATCTGAGCTACCACGGCTCTCTCGAGGACAAATGTAGTAGATGTCTATGGGGCACAGCATCCACTTACCATCAGACGTACTGTGTACATGTTTCTCACCCTTATTCTATAAAAAAAAACACTACCAGGGTTGCGCAAATAAACAGTATAAAATAAGTAGTTATTTACTTTGCCAACAGTTCTTAAATGTTGGCAAAATAAAGTAAATAGTAAATACCCGCTTACCTATTTCTGCTACCAAATAACAGTGGCAGCACTGTTACAGTGTGAAGGGTATAAAAAGTCGGTATATTAACAGAAGATAAGGCATTGAAGTTGGCTGCAGGTATTCATGTACTGCAACCACTTACCATCAGGTGGACTTTAAGTTTGTTGGTCACTTCTGTTTTTTTTTTCTAAGAAATAAACCTCTTTTAACAAAGGACTTACACATAGTTAACTTCGACTTCAGCCAGATCGCCCTGCTCCTCATCAGGCAGCACCACCTTGCCCGTCTCCCTGCTCTTATTGCTTCGTATGATGCAGAATTCGCGTTCGCCTGCTGTTAGGGAGGACGCCACTACCGAGTCATCCTCAGGGTTCACGGACATGAACTTGTTCAATGAGCTGAGTATTGCCATTTGACCTGGAAATAGTCTTTTTTTCATTCATTCGATCATTAGAAACTAAAAACGGCCACTGCTGAATTATGTCCTCCCACAGAGATCGCCTCATAGGAAGGATTTTGCCATAGTTGCCACCCTAGGTAGGCAGGTCTCTTAATATGCTACCATTACAAAACACGGAAATTGTTTACTATTCATTGAATAAAACTAAATTTACGAATTTTATCGCGTTTATTTCACTACTTTTACTTATTTTTTAAGTCCCGACGTTTCGGGTGCTTTACAGCAACCATGGTCACGGGGGGGACTCCCCCCCGAAACGTCGGGAATTAAAAATAAATAAAAGTAGTGAAATAAACGCGATAAAATCCGTAAATTTAGTTTTATTCAATGTGTAGTGTTCGCGTAAATTTAAGAAATCATTATTGTTTACTATTATTGAAAATAAAATCCTATATAATATTACACATAATATTATATAAGATTTTATTTGCAAGTCTATACAACAGTTTACATAACAGTACTCTGATAGTAATAGCGCAATCTATCGGAGATTGTTTTTTATAGGAAAAGGGTGACAAGCGAGCACACAGTCCACCTGACAGTAAGTGGTTGCTGTGGCCCATAGACATCTAAATCTATCCTCGATTACGAATCAAAATGAAGATGTGTCGTCAGCCTTGAGGACTAAGATGTAATGCCCTCTTTTCCAGTAAAAAGGGTCTCCGGTTCTCTACACTCACCATACGAAACACAGCAGCATTAAGCTACTATTTGACGCTGGTATTCTGTGAGAGCGTGGTCCTTCCCCGGTCGAGCCGACCCATTCGTGCTACAACTATACAATTAATATAGCTGCAGCATGGCTCTACCACCACTAAAAACTTGTGGGATCATTCCCGTATTTACCGTAAACACGGGACAAATTGGAGTATTTTTTTTATAGGAGTGGGGGCAAACGAGCGTACGGCTCACCTGATGGTAAGTGATTACCGCCGCCCATTAACAACTGCAACACCAGGGGAATTGCAGGTGCGTTGCCGGCCTTTTAAAAAGGAATAGGCTCTTTTCTTGAAGGTCCCTAAGTCGTATCGGTCCGGAACGATGAAAGAAAGAAAGAAAGAAATGCATTTTATTCCAGTTTAAGCATGCAGCATAACAAGTAAAAAGTAATTAAATGCCAAAAGACAAATAAAACTAAATTAAAAGTAATGTAACATCATTATAAGTTTAAGAAAACATTTAAAAATATTCTAAGCTGCAGCAAGAATCGAGAAACGGACGGGACTCAGTGATAACACTGGTTTTCAGTCCAGCCCTTACCCAGAGGCAGCTCGGGCAGCTATGTGCACGCTCGGTCTTGATGTCCGAAAATTCATAATATATAATATACACATACATATGCATACCCAGATTTATATATAATTGGACTGACAGTAGAATTAGCCGTTTTTTTTTTCAAAAAGGATACGTATGGAAGCAATATCTACAGTTTTGTATTAATAAAAAAATAAAATAATAACTAAGGTAAATAAACAGACAGCTCGTATAGATTTTTAAATTATTTTAAAAGAAAGAAAAGAAAAAATCAAAACATTTTGGCTACCCACATTATATGCTGAGTTTCATTGTTGCTATATTTACATTTTTTAAATACAGGATTTAGTATAATTTAAAGTGCCAAACCGCTCAGTGTCTATGAAATACAGTTACATTACTGGTAAATTCATTCATCATTAATTTAATAAAAAATTGCTACATTAAAGAATTATCATAAGTTATTTATACCTAGATTCTACGTCTTAACCAAAATTTTTTGTTCATTGAATAGTAGTAATTTATATTTGTTTTTAAAACTATTCATTGTTGTAAGGCTTCGTAAGGGAGGTGGCAGATTGTTCCAACACTTTGTTGCATTGTATTTAAAACTTCCTCTGAATGCAGTAGAGCGGCTAAAAGGATATACTAATTTTTGTTCAACTGATCTGAGATAATGTGTATTATTAAGATCTTTGACCCAATCAAGCTTATTGTACAGATATAATGGTTCTTTGTTTTTTACAATACCGAACAAAAGAGTGGCAAAGTGTAGTCGTCTACGGAGGTCCATTTTTAATATATTGGCTTTGTTATAAAACGGTGTTACATGTGTATGTCGTGCACCCGTTGTATAATTCGTTTGGTACGAGCTAGAAGTCGCGGTCCTATTAGAGAATCAGCATAGTTAAATTTTGAGAGAACAAGGGACTCGCATAAATTCAGAGTCAGGTTTAGGTAATTGCGAATTCGATAAAGTACTTTTAGCCTAAAAAAGCATTTACGTACAAAACAAGATTTCTCGCTTCAGGGACTCTTTCTATTTTATCCTTATTTATGACAACAGCGGGACATTTCGAGATAATCTTCCGTACCTGTGTTGGCGTTCCCAGCATCATGTATTTTTTTATGGATTCAGAACTAGTGTATTACGCTCAGACCACAGAGATATGCGAACCACAGAAATATCTGCTGGTAGTTGGTAAAGTTGTGCGAAGAAGAAAACTTCTTTTAAATCGCTTAGTGGTGGACCGCCAGTCATCCAGATGATATGGATGGTATCGCGAGTTTTGTCGCGATGTACGATGGTGAAACTATGCGGCCGGAATCAGACCGAACAATTCCTCAGAGCACTCCCCGTGGTAGATGCGATAAAATACGCAAAGAGATGCAACATCGCTTAGCAGTGCCAGTGAGTCAACCCGATTGGAAAGAGCTCGGTCGCCGACGATTCGAATCGCTCTGCGCCGAATGCGATCAAATGGAAGGAGCTGGCACTGGGGAGCCCCGGCCCAGAGACGGGAATAGTCTTCCATGTGCGGCCGAATCTCCGCCTTGTAAAGTTGCAGGCGGTGAGCCGGCATGCATGCATGTCCCGCTCTGCTGAACACGCCAAGCTTTTTAGAGGCCAATGTGGCCTTCTCTTCCTAGTGACCACGAAACTTCACATCACTCGATATGTCGACTTTTATAGGATAGGTTGACAAACGAGCACACAGTCCACCCGATAGCAAGTGGTTGCCGTGGCCCATAGACATCCACATCCATTTTCGACTACGAATCAGAATGCAGATGCGTTGTCACCTGTAGGTCAAAATGGCGTAAGGCGTCGTAGGTTCAGTGAAGAAAACAGTTTATATTTACGTTCACAGTCTTTTAATAAGCCACGACACAAGGCACAATAAAGAGTCAGAAGGGAAGTGAGCACAATAATAGTTACAAAGAATAACACAAGCAAGAAAGTAGGAGATAGCATTAACAAATAAACTGTACGTGATTAACCGCGGGCGCAAAGGTGTTACAGGAGTCTAGTCGCAGAAGCAATCAGCAGGTAACTAACTTGATACAACAGAATATGCGCGAGCGCCGCGGCTCAATCCCCGGCCGCTCTTGCGTTGTCGTCCAGAAAAAGGTCGATCCACAATGGTCCCAATGTGTTAAATGCTTGTTCTCTAATGGTTACAGAATATATAATTATTTACGTTTACTGTAGGTGTTGTATGTGTTTGTTTATGTGTAAGTGTTACTGTGTTTCTGTGTGTATATATGAGGTGTGTGTAATAATGTGGTGGAATCCCCACATCACTCCCCCCCCAGAGGCCGTGCCTACGGTCGATAAAAATCAGGAAATCTGACATGCCTACCGGACCTTGTAGTTTTCCGGTTTTCTAAACTGTCGTCCATGACTTTGGGGCTGCAATCACGAGTGACGTCGCAAGGCGGATCGGTGTTCATCGCATATAGGCCGGTTTCAGACGGTCTATAGAAACTGTTATCTGTTTACCTTTAACGATGATCTTAAATACTTTATCACCTCTTTCTGTTACTTCATGTGGACCGGAATATGCAGGATGGAAGGTGCTTTTCAGCCGGTCTTCCCTAAGGAATACGTGGCTGGAATTAGCGAGATCCTTATATATAAATATTTTATTTTTATTATGCCGTGATGCGAGACGAGGCTGCAGTTTCTCACAAACTGAACTAATTCGTGCAGTAAAATCCGTAATGTCAGTTGTGGTGCTTACTGTTATTTCGAAAAATTCGCCTGGGAGTCTTAAAGGCTCGCCGTAGACGAGTTCTGCTGAGGAACACTGCAGATCAGCTTTAAATGCGCTTCTGATGCCCAATAGTACTAGAGGTAAAGATTCCGTCCAGTTGCTATCAGCGTGACATGTAATAGCTGTCTTCAGCTGTCGGTGGAATCTTTCCACTAGGCCATTAGAAGCGGGATGGTAAGCTGTGGTTCTGCGGTGTTTGAATCCGATTATTTTCGATAGATAATTAAATAAATCGGATTCGAACTGCCGTCCACGGTCCGTCACTATGTCAGTTGGACAACCAAATCTGGCGATCCAACCTGATAGGAGTGCCTTCGCTACAGTTTCGGCTGTAATGTCCGCTATGGGGATAACTTCTGCCCATCTCGTGAAACGGTCAACTGCTGTTAAGCACTAGCGAAATCATTCGAGTATGGGAGTGGACCAATAAGATCGATATGCACATAGGAAAACCTGGCTCGTGGTAAATCGTATGTGCCTAAAGGTGCTGACACATGGCGCTTTACCTTAGAGCGCTGGCAGGCTAAGCTCGTACTAGACCATTCCCGGCAGTCTTTTCTGACTCCTGGCCAAACAAATCGCTGTGCTACCAGCTTAGCAGTAGCGTTTGCGCCAGGGTGACTTAAAGAATGTAGACTGTCAAAAATAGCTTTTCGAAAACTTTTGGGAACGAAAGGTCTTGGTATGCCTAAACTTATGTCGCAAAAAATTTTGACTTTGCTATCGGACTCTTTAACTTTAATAATTCGAAGTGATGATTCATCGCCTAGAAGTTGTGATAGCTCAGAATCTATGGACTGAGCTTTAGCGAGCTCTTTAAAATCCACCGGCTGCTGTATTTCATCCACGCGCGACAGAGTATCAGCAACGATATTATCCTTGCTGGATATGTGCTGAATGTCGCTTGTAAATTGAGACACAAAATCTAGATGTCTATACTGACGCGGCGAACAGTTACTTTTCCTTACATGGAATGCATAACATAAAGGCCTATGGTCAGTATAGGCTGTGAAGTGGCGTGCTTCAAGCATGTGGCGAAAATACTTAATGCCTTCATATATAGCCAGCAACTCACGGTCGTAGGGTGAGTACTTCTGTTGTGATGGGCTAAGCTTTCTCGAAAAGAATGCTAATGGCTGCCAGGCATCAACTTTGTACTGCTGCAGCACAGCACCCAATGCCAAATCTGATGCATCCGTTACCAGAGCTAACTTGGCTTGGCAATCGGGGTGTGCTAATAAGGCAGCATTGCAAAGACTGTCCTTGGACTGCTCAAAAGCTGTTAGAGCGTCGCCTGTCAGGTCCATAGCTTGTGAAGCCTTCACCGATCCAGTTAATAAGGAGTTGAAAGGTGCTTGAATTTTTGCGGCTTCTGGTAAGAACCGCCTATAGAAATTAAGCATGCCCAAATAACGTCTGAGCGCTTTGACTGTTCGGGGCTTAGGGAATTCTTTAATGGCTTGAACTTTTGACTCAAGTGGCTTAGTACCTGCAGCTGTGATGTGGTACCCCAGAAACTGTACCTGTGATGAACCAAATACACACTGAGAGGTGTTCACTAGTACTCCGTACTGCTTCATTCGGCCAAAGAGAATATTGAGGTGATGTTCGTGCTCAGTAGCACTTCCAGAAAATACTAAGAAGTCATCTAAGTAACAGTAACAGAAATCCAGTCCTCTAGTCATTTCATCTACAAACCTCTGGAACGTTTGTGCTGAGTTCCGGAGCCCAAAGGTCATGCATGGGAACTAGTACAAACCAAACGGTGTGGTGATTGCCGTTTTCTGGATGTCATCCTCAAAGATAGGGATCTGGTTGTACGCTTTGACAAGGTCGATAGTCGGGAATACGGTGCATCCTGATATGTTGTGCGAAAAATCATGAATGTGTCTAATTGGGTACTTATCCGGTATGGTGCGTGCGTTGAGTAGCCTGTAGTCTCCGCAGGGGCGCCACCCATTGTCTTTTTTGGGAGCCAAATGTAAAGGAGATGCCCAGGAGCTCTCAGAAGGACGCGCCGTTCCGTTGCTAAGCATCAGCTCAAATTCTCTCTTAGCTATTGCAAGCCTGTTAGGAGCTAACCTGCGAGGAGGGCAGGATATGGGAGGTCCAGGCGTAGTGCGAATGTAGTGTACGGTTTTATGTGCAGACGTGTGTGGTGTGCCCGCTGGTCGTGTTATTTCCGGATATTTAGCTAAAATAGTGTGGTATCGTGTGACGCCAATAGGAACCTTGACAGAATTAATATTATTTACATTTTTAGCAATAAAAGCAATTGTCGACAAGGATGTTCAATTATCAATTAATCGTTTGTTTTTAACGTCTACAATTAGGTTATAGTGACTAAGAAAATCTACTCCTATTATGGCTTTATTTACGACGGCAACAATAAAATTCCATGGAAAATTACGTCGTAAATTTAAATTTAAATTAAGTTGTAAATACCGGTATGTATCAACTGCACTACCATTAGCTGCTGATAATTGATAAGATGTCTTACTCCGTCGTTCGCGAAGTGCAGTACGCGGAAACACACACACGTCACTTCCAGTGTCCACAAGGAACTGGTTCTTGGAGTTTCGGTCAGTAACGAAGAGGCGACCCGAAGAAGTTAAGCAGTCGTCGGTCGCCATCACCGACTGCTTCGAGCGTTTCCCGACTTTCCGAAATCGCAGGGTTTGATGCACCGGTTGGCCTTATCTCCATATTTCGAGTGATACCAACAGGTTGGGTATCTTCTGTAGCTGGAGTCAGATCGGGAAGTTGAACGTCTGCGATTGCGGCTGCTAGAACGGTCACGTGGTCTGGAACGTCTGCTCAATTGCATGGTAAGGTTCTTAACAGCTGCTTTCAGCTCCGCTATTTCATTCACCATAGACTGCGTACTGGTACCAGGTGTCGATGTAGTACGTGAGGTTGTTGCGACTTGAAGTGTTGGAGTTACTATATCATATACTCTGTCTGCTAGATCGGCTAAAACCTCCAATGAGCTAGTTGGTTGCGACACAATCAGCGTTTGGATGTTGTTGGGAAGTCGGCTGCTCCATATGCTCTGTATAAAGTCCTCGGGTACCGAGGGACCTGCCAACCTCTGCAGGTGTCGTAAGAATTGGGAAGGTTTCCGATTTCCCAATACCTTGTGCATGAGTAACTGCTGAATCTTCCTTTCACGCGATGCTGACAAGCGTTTAATCAGTTCGTCTTTAAGTTTCTCGTATTTGTTACTAGAAGGCGGAGAAACAATAATATCTTTTACTTCTTTAGAATATTGAGGATCTAAATTACTCGTCACATAATAAAATTTTGTGGTATCCGATAATATGTTTAAAAATTGAGAATTGACCCTCTATTTGCGCAAACCATAATTCAGGATCGTCCGGCCAAAATGGCGGTATACGTACGCTAACTCGATTAACGTCCGATGTAACGTCGACGTGCGATCTGTGCTTGCGCCTTGTACATGGGCGCGTGGTAACATTTTGTTCTGATGCCGTTTCTGGCGATTCACTACCACTACTCATTGTACCTGTAGCGTCTTCTGCAGGGGTCACCAGTTGTAGGTCAAAATGGCGTAAGGCGTCGTAGGTTCAGTGAAGAAAACAGTTTATATTTACGTTCACAGTCTTTTAATAAGCCACGACACAAAGCACACTACAATAAATAGTCAGAAGGGAAGCGAGCACAATAATAGTTACAAAGAATAACACAAGCAAGAAAGTAAGAGATAGCACTAACAAATAAACTGTACGTGATTAACCGCGGGCGCAAAGGTGTTACATGGGTCTAGTCGCAGAGGCGATCAGCCAGGTAAGGCTACATACGACACGATATCGGTGGCGATCTAGGGTGGAGTAGTGGGGATGCCTCCTAGATTGCCTCTAAATCGTGTCGTATGTAGGGCCATCCTAAGTCGTGGCCGATATCGCCTCCTTAATCGGCTGGCAGGAGCAAAAATGCTTCCTAGATCAGCCGATGCTTCCTAGATCGGGGCACCGCCCCCCCCCCCCTTATTGCGTGTGTGTAGGCGCATCGGCCCGATTTCTTTTGGCAGTCGCTGCCGGCAACCCTCGCGGAAGGAAGTTAACAAAACAGTGATACTGAATGACCTTTTTTATATAACAAAATTTGGTCAAGAATGCCTACTAAACTAATTTTTTTATTGCCGTTCGTAAAGTAGAGTGTATGATGTAAGTAAGGAGAAGATAAAGCCTCTCCTCAACAACTAACTCCTATTCCAACGCTATCAACACAAGACCGCACTCATATCTCTTACAACTCCACAAGACCACACTTCGATCTCTTACGTGCCTTCATCCTCTTATCAACAACTAACTTCTACTCCTTCACCATCTCCACATCAACAAACAAGTTATATAAAAGGGAGTATGTCCGAAATTAAAGGTTTCTTTATGTTTAAAAAAAGATATAAGCTATTTTATTTTCTGATAATTTTACTCCATAAATAAAGATTACATTAAAAAAAAAAGTATACATATTATTATACAAAAGTATTTTATTTCCTTGTTTGTTGTGTGTAATACATAACCAGATTTTGACCAAAGCAGAAATGAACAAAGAGAAGAAATAACTAAATAGCATAGGTAGGAGAAATTGACGTTTTTATATAAGTGGCGAAATCATTTCTAGAAGGTTATAAAAACTGTCTTCATCCATCCGGAGAAAATTAATCACGTCCTTGGATTACAGGCCATTTAGTACGTTTATGTGGCTTAATTTTTATCTCTTTTGGAGCCATTTTTTCACCCAGCAATTTCTCTTTTCCTATTTTCGAATAAATTAACCGAGATGGCTAATGCCAAACCAACACGGTGGTGTTTTAAGAGAGTCGGAGGTATTTTGAAGAACTCTACCGCATATGCATTCCGCTCCAAGTCCGAACGCGTACTGCTAGGCAGGCCCGTGTGTAAGGTCTACCCCGATAAAAGCCCCGATTTCTTTCCACCCTAGATCGCCACCGATATCGTGTCGTATGTAGCCCGCTTAACTTGATACAACAGAATATGCGCGAGCGCCGCGGTTCAATCCCCGGCCGCTCTTGCGTTGTCGTCTAGAAAAAGGTCGATCCACAATGGTCCCAATGTGTTAAATGCTTGTTCTCTAATGGTTACAGAATATATAATTAATTACGTTTACTGTAGGTGTTGTATGTGTTTATGTGTAAGTGTTACTGTGTTTCTGTGTGTATATATGAGGTGTATGTAATATATGTGGTGGAATCCCCACACACCTGTGAGGACTAAGATGGAATGCCTTCTTTACAATAAAAAGGGTCTCCGGTTCTCTTACATACCATACGAAACATAGCAGCATTAAGCTACTATTTTACGCTAGTATTCTGTGAGAGCGTGATCCTTCCCCGGTAGAGCCGACCCATTCGTGCTACAACTATACTACTAATATAAATGCAGCATGGCTCTACCACGTATAAATTTTTTTTTGTTTATAGGATAAGGTGACAAACGAGCACACAGTCCACCTGATGGTAAGTGGTTGCTGCGGCCCATAGACATCTACATCTATCCTCAATTACAAATCAAAATGCAGATGCGTTTTCACTCATGAGGACTAAGGTGGAATACCTCATTTCCAGTAAAAAGGGTCTCCGGTGCTCTACACTCACCATACGAAACACAGCAGCATTAAGCTACTATTTTACGCTGGTAATCTGTGAGAGCGTGGTGGAAATGTATGTTTCAAAATGTAATACATTAACGAAATGCCTAATTTAAACGACTATTATATTTGTCCGTAATCCCATATTTAAGGTACCATATTCATTCCATCATGATTGTCGTTATCATCATTATTGCAGCTTATCAAACTCCACTACTGAACATGAGCCTTTCCATAGGTTTCTGGCTCTTATTACTTACCATACACAACATATCAGAATTAAAGTATTTTGCCATTAATATTGTTTTTATAGATAATGCAAATTTAGTAGACTGTAGACAAGCTAGGGAGGCCCTGCCTGAAATAAACATCCGTTTAACCAAGGTTCTAATGAGATTGAATAAACCACAACATGTAACAAGTGCTATCACAGGACATGACTCCTTTAACAAACATTTATTTACCATTGTGTTACAAATGTACAGATGGTCCCCTGTGCATGGCATGTGGGTGGAAGAAACAGCGGCCCACGTGTTGCTGACATGACCGGAGATCCCTGGATACAGGACTAAACATCTTGGCAAGCCGGGATAACTCCCCGAAGTTGCTCGCAATATCAAAGGACTGTTGAACTTCTTCGGGCAGACTTCATGGCTCGAATAATTGCATTAATCCTGCCCACACGCCAAAAACACGCCTAGACGTGAGATTTGCAAAAAAACTGCCCGTAGTTATCTATCTATCTATCTAGATATGCAATTCCTCTAAATTTTTCAACCTGTGCTTTCCTAATATCCCTAATTACACTAGCCTGAATCAGGATCCCTATGCCCTTAATAAGGGTGGTATAATAAGAGTAAGGAAATAAGGGACCCTAATTAGGGCGTCAAAGTGAACCCGGTCTGCAGTGCCCTTGCCACCGTGCAGTACCGTCAGCTTTTTAATTATTATCTATAGTCCGATTTATGTTTATGCTTGTTTAAAAAGCTGAAGGTACTCTGGGTTAACATTGACATCAGGAACGTCAGTCACCTCAGTCCTCCATGACCGTGGGTACTGGAAAGCCAAAGCATTTACTGCTATATCCGGAGTACCTCAAGGGTCTCACTTAGGTCCTTTATTTTTCAACATTTTCATCAACGATATTGGAAAATGTTTCCAGGACTCTTAAATTCTCAATTTTCGCTGACGACTTAAAATTATATAGAATAGTTAACTCATCTGATGATGCATTATTACTTCAGAGGGATTTAAATAATTTAGCGATGTGGTGTACTGACAACAGAATGAGCATGAATCCGGATAAATGCCAAGTAGTGCGATTCAGCAGAAAGAGACGTGTACCAACCAGGCTCTATCATATCAATGATATGCCACTAAGAGAGGTTAGCCACATTCGAGACCTAGGAGGCATCACTGACAGCAAACTACGCTTCAATATTCATATTGACAATATTATAAATAAAGCTCTTAGAATGTTCGGCTTTGTCCTTCGAAATTGTAAAGAATTTAGGAATCCCATGACAAAAATTACAGTTTATAAATGCCTTGTATGTAGTATGTGTGGAATCCGCACTACGGTACATATATCAAACGATTAGAGAGTGTCCAAAAGCGATTTTTATTGCATTTGTCCTATAGTTGCAACTTAACCAAGAAACTCCCAAGCTACAACAATCGATTACTACATTTTCGCCTCAAATCACTCCGACACCGTAGGGAACTACTTGACGTCATGTTTCTGTATAAGCTAATAAATGGAAATTTTGACACCCCTGATCTTTTATCTAGAGTAAATATTGCTGTACCTAGAAAGCCATACAGACTTAAAAAACCTCCTTTTATAAGTTATCCAGCTACGTCAAATTTGGGTCATTATGCTACATTAAATAGAAAGATGAGGAGTTACAATCTCATTCACAACTCTACATCCAGTGAAACAGAAATAAGATCTTCTCAGCTAGAAATTTTCTCAAACTCCTTAACACAATTTCAAAATTTTGCAGCTCAAGTAGTAATAATTCGATTATTATGAACGATAGATAATTTTAATTTGAATATGTGTGAGCGTTATTTTTATTTTCCTTTCAATTTTTAATTTTGACTTATAATATATACTAGCTGTTACCCGCGGCTTCGCCCGCATGGTCACTGGGAAATGAACTATCAATTGCTTTTTGAATTGAAAGAAAACTGAGTTTTATAGATTTGTCAGAGATGCAGCCATTACAAGGAAACTGAGCAAAATTGATTCGTCAGCCTATTTAAATGTTTTGAAACGCAGCGTATAGGAAAGCATGAAAATAGCCTGTTTATTCCAAATGGAAATCGGATATTTTTTTAATTAAAGGAAACTGAGCATAATTATCCGTCAGGGATGCAGACTTTTGAAAAGAAACTGAGCTAAATTGATTCGTCAGAGATGCAGTTTTCTGAATTCAAAGGAAACTGAGCCAAATAAAAGATCCGTCAGAGATGCAGCCTTTTGAGTTGAAAGGAAACTGAGCTTAATAGGTCCGTCAGAGGTGCAGCATTTGGAATTGAAAAGAAACTGAGCTAAATAGGAAATTTTGAATTGAAAGGGAAGATCTGTGGGAATTCTGATTAATTGATTGTGGGAATTTTGTTAAAAAAAACTAACTGAACACTATTTTAAGACGCTACTGTACACAATGTTATATGCTTTTCCATTCGGGGAAAGAATGTGGAGATTCTGGGCATTTGACACACGCGAACACGCTACATACAGCTGACCATGAGAGAAGCACGGTTTTTCTAAGTTGACCCCCGCTAACTGTAACGTTTGCCCTTGCGCTTTATTAATTGTCATTGCAAAACTGAGCTTAATAGGGAACGGCAACCTTTTGAATTGAAAAGGAAGATCTGTGGGAATTATAGGGATCCGTGGTATAATAACATTTTCACCTTTTCCTACGCCTGTCAAAATTGTAGCACCGATTATGTTCCGTCCAAGATGTGTCACACGCAGCCTTGTCCCGTTACATAACCAAGGAGCATCTAAATTTCGCATTAGCATAACTGGGACGCCTAATTTTAATTGAAGCTTATGTGAGGGCACACCTGACAACTCTAGAAAATTTAGAAACTACGGGATATGAAGTGCTCTGTTCTGTGTCCATAACTGTGTCTACTGACAAATACTCTGTTATTTGTCCTGCTACTTCGCTTAATATATCTGAATTTATTTTGTTATATTTATTTTGTTAACACTCTCACTTTTTGGTGCAAGAATCGCCCTTTCACATAACCATTTGTCTTCATGCATGTTGTTCGTTAAATCTGAATAAACGCTCGCAATTAATTCGGAATGACTCTGTACTAAATTACAAAAATCTCTCGTCAATTTAACGCAGCCCTCAGCATCCGTTTCCAACCGCCCATCGCCAATTTTTAATAGTGTATCAGCATAGTACATTGACACATTATACAAATGCACTCTCATATTCGTAGTTAAACTGAATTTTGTCACCTTGTTCCATAAAATAGACGACTTGAGGCATGCTTTATTTCATCTGCAGGTGTGCCTTTTTGAATGACAGGTAAAGTTTGGCGAAAGTCACCAGCCAGTAAAACCACCATTCCTCCCATTACATCGGTATTGCTGCGCAAATCCTGGAGCGTTCGATTTACTGCTTCTACAGCTTTTTTATGGGACATTGTACTTTCGTCCTACACTAAAAGTTTGCATTCTCGTAGCATTATACCTCGTGCACTATTTTGCTAAAGTTGCAGATCAGCGATTCTTCCTGGGCTAGATTTAGAGGGAGTTTTAAAACAGAATGTGCAGTGCGGCCCCCGCTTAGCAGCGTGGCAGCTATACCGGAGAAAGCTACGGCCACAGCAATGTTTTTATCTTTCCGTACTTGCGCAAATAATAAATTTAACAAAAATGTCTTCCCAGTTACTCCAGGGGCATCTAAAAAGAAAAGTGCACCATTTCCAGATTCAATTTGTCCCAATACTTTGACAAAAACTCGTTTTTGTTCGGGAAGCAAGCGGGGTACAAATTCGGCTACTTGCTGCTGCAAAGCTGATATATCTTAGTTTGTTTCACGTATAATTTCATCACTTAGTTCATTTTCGATTGTTCGCTGAGGGCTTACCATTCCAAAGTCGTTTAATTTTTTGCCTACCATTGCCATTACTTTATCTTCAATTTTCCAAGTGCTTCATTATAAATGTGTTCATTGTATGTCATGTTCGCGTGTGTCTGCTGTAACCTTCACAAAATATCTTCCGCCATGTACTCTTTATATTTGTCCCACAATTCATGTGCATTAGATAGCTCGCAAGATGATATGAGAGTTGCATAAAGATCCCTAATTTTGGCTGGTGACTGGCACTGCACAGCTTCCTCCATCGTTTCAACCCAGTGATTATCGTTTTCTAAAAGATGCAGAGTTTCACATGCTTCTCTATAAGTTGCGCATTCTTGACCGTTGACAGTTTTAAGATCTTTATATCCTGTTGGACCCTCGTACTCGACCAATCGTAAACAGAAACATTCAAAATTAGTTACATGGACGGTATACACACGACCAAGGGCATCTGATGACTTTACACCGGGCCAATTTGCAACAAGCGCGCCTTGAATACGGCGTTTCCACTCCTTCCTAGATGTGTTCCAAGTATAATAGCGGGGGACTTCAGAATATAACAACGTTTTTGCAAAGGGGTCGGTTTGACAAAGTTGAAAGAAGATTGTTAGTGTAGTTTTTGGCGGTGATGCAATTCTTTCTTGGAAATTTCTTTCGGTGAAATATACACGCTCTCCATTTTCTAAGTGCACAGCAAGGTAAGTAGCTGTTGGGTGCCTTTCGTGTAAAGGGAAGCCAAGGAGACGCCACGCTGCCTCGTTACCGCTGACATAACGCCCTGCTTGAAAGGTCTGTACTTCATTAACGGGATTTGCCTCACCTTCACTCCTGAGATTAAATATTGCTTGGTCGCTTCCTTTATTTATGTACTTACAAATATTCTTGATTGCGCGGACAGAGCTACATACTTCTAAATTAATGTGGGCATTAAACATTTTACATAGAATGGGCGAATACGGGACAATCCAGCTGTTATCTAAGGTTTCGAACGCACCAGAGCGAGATTTGATTATAACTTTCCTGCCACCATCTTCGGGAGCTCTGCGTCTGTATAAAGGGTAGCCATTGTCATTGTGCACTGTTTCTTTTAATAGCCGTTTAGTGAATTTCTTTGTACATTTTCCTTCTTTCATACATGGCGATATTAAATTTCGTGCTCCACATGGACCGTGAATCATATTTCGGACGATGGTATCATACAATTCTTTATCCTGCTCAGGATCCGGAATCTCGGCGCTTATTATGTCGTCTATTTGGCTGGGCCGCAACTCCTCTTTAAGCCATATTAGAATGTGGGCATGCGGTAATCCTCCTTTTTGCCATTCAATTGAATACATGAAGCATTGCACCTCTCCGAAAATTTTCCCTTTGTTAATTACATATATTAATTTTTGTACTTTTAATCTAAATACTCTAGCAACTAAATCGTGTCTGTCAGTACTTTTTTGGCCCCTCGGTTATTTCTTTCCATGTGGGATTGCAAGTAAAAGTAACAAAAAGATCAAGTCTTCCGTAAGTTCGTACAGAGGCGAATGCGTCTTGTGTGTACTCATGTAGGTAGCGGGGACTGTTGACGAATGATGAGGGCAGAATTACCATTTTACCTAAATCTCTGGGGTTTACATTGGCGTCGCTAGAAACTGCATCTTGTAAATGTATATAATTCTCAACGCGCAGCTTTCTTTTGATTTAAAGATATAACGGAGACGTTCACTTTCTACCTTCACATACATGTCTACCAAAAATTGATGAAATAATTGTCTACACCGGGCTAAGAGGTTAAAATCATTTTCTCGCAACATCATATGATATGCATAAAATCCATACATGATACTTTTTGTTCGGAGTAGGCTCTTTTGTGGCCGGGTTAATGAGTGGAATTTGCAAATGATAACCCTCTTGTCCTTTGCAATAAATCAATGGGTATTGCAGTAAAGTAAAGTAAAGTTACAGCCTATATACGTCCCACCGCTGGGCTCAGGCCTCCCCTCATTTCTGAGAAGGTTTAGGGCAAGGAAGTGTCCGCCGCGCTGCCCAAATGCGTGTTGACGAACTTCACATGTCTTCGAAATATTTTTTTCTTATTCCTCGGACATGCAGGTTTCCTCACGATGTTTTCCTTCACCGCCGAGCACGTGGTAAATCAGCACTTAAAATTGCAATTAACAATTTCATTGGTGCCGGCGGGGATCGAACCCGGGTTACTCGCGTTCTGTTATATTTACAGCGAGTGTTAACCACTGAGCTACCACGGCTCTTAGGGTATTGCAGAGCGTCATAAAATTTGTGTGTATCGGCTACCCGTTGCAACGTATCATCACGTGCTCGCAAGACAATGTCTCGTGAAGAAAATTGATCACCACTAATTACGGCTGCTATTTCGTTTATCAAAGGTGCATTGTAGCGCCTTTCATGCTCTCCTCGAGGAGTCCGATCTGCGTGAATGACGACTTTATAATCCTCTTCAGGTAGGTTTTCTAAAGCAGTTTAAATGTTCAAGAATCTTTGAATTTTGAACACTTTGTCTCTCTCAACTCCCTGGATAAATTGGCTGCGACGGTCTACCTCAATTTCTTCGTCACCCATAAAATATACTTGTAAAAATTTATTCTGTTCGTTTTCAGCTGGAAAAAGTGAACCTATTCTGTGATAAATTTGCCCTTGCACCGTAAATGTAGGCGAAAATCCCGGCATTATTAATTCCCGGTCAACTCCGAAGGACGTCATTTGAAAGCATGAGTTATATTTCCGGATCCTGTTTAAAAAGCGCCGTGACTCATTAGCATCATATTAAAAGAGAGTTTTCAAAGGTTCTTCTGGTTCCCTAAGTAACGGAAGAGACACTTTGCCATTGAAACAGCACATGCCTGCGGTCTCTTTTTCTGATCTTTCCATTTTAAAGCGCTGCAAAATCGACGGCGCATACACATCGAACTGATGGACACGCCTTGTCCATCAGTCCGATAACAACTAACCTGTGATTTTTATAATCAATCAACGGATCATAATTGAATGCTGCGTCATTAAAAACCGACCAATTGTTTCTTTGAAAATTTTGTCGACGTTCAGCTTGGAGCTGTGCATTTGCATCTCTTCGCGCCTGTGTCTGTTCTGGTGTTTCAGTTGCCCTTATAGTAGAGTGACGTTCAGCTTGCTCAATGAGTCTGTGTTTAGTTTCATCAGGTGTTTTCGCGGCTCTTAAGGCGGCCTGACGTTCCGCTTGTTCGAATAGCCTTTGCTGACTTTGAGCAGGTGTTTCAGTAGCTCTTAAAGTAGATTGACGCTCTGCCTGTTCAAGACGCCTTTGCTGACTTTGATCAGGTGTTTCAGTAGCTCTTAAAGTAGCTTGACACTCTGCCTGTTCAAGACGCCTTTGCTAACTTTGAGCAGGTGTTTCAGTAGCTCTTAAAGTAGCTTGACGCTCTGCCTGTTCAAGACGCCTTCGCTGACTTTGAGAAGGTGTTTCAGAAGCTCTTAAAGTAGCTTGATGCTCTGCCTGTTCAAGACGCCTTTGTTGACTTTGAGAAGGTGTTTCGGTAGCTCTTAAAGCAGCCTGACGCTCTGCCTGTTCAAGACGCCTTTGCTGACGTTGAGAAGGTGTCTCAGATGCTCTAAAAGCAGCCTGACGCTCTGCTTGTTCTTGCCTTCTCAGTTCAGCATCTTCTAAATATTCTAGCGATCGAGCTAATCTTTTCGCTTGTATTTGAGAAGATACTCTTGAAAGGCTGGACTTACGTTTGCGAGTCATTATGAAGTAACAAAAAACCTATTTATAAAAAACGGTTAAAATACCTAAAAGGAGTTAAATTTCCTTTTAAATATTTTTTTAAAAGCAAATCCAAAATATCTAAAAGGAATAAATATTCCATTTAAATATTTTTTTAAAACAAAACAACAAAACCAACTCAAGACACAACACGAATCCGGAAACGATAGCCAAAAAAATCGAATCAAGTTAAACCAAATCAAAAAAAAATCGCAGAAAACCGAAATCGAAAGCAGTAGTCAATATAAATATAACCAACGAAAAAAGAAGTAACTGTATAGGTACCGTATACACTATCTATACTATTAATATTCCTTTGAAATATTGTTAAACAACCTAAAACAACGAAAACCAATTCACGATTCTAAATAAACAAAATCCAAAATCAAAGCCAGAGTCTAAATATGTATAAAGGAATACCAATCAAACAACAAAACCGATCCAAGAAAATACACAAATCCGAAAATGAAACCCAATATAAATCCATTCAACCTTAACCAAATCACAAAGCAAATAACAAACAACCGAAATCGAAAGCAGGTAATCGAATAAGCTACGAAATAGAAACAATTTCAGCGTATAAGTACCGTATGCACTATAAGTTGACGCGCGGCTCAACGGCGGGAGTTAAGTACATGTCAGGAAATATTTCGTTACCGCGTTTTAAAAACCTAGTAACGACATCTAGCGGAATCAATTTAAACTATGTATACGTTATTTATAGGAACTCTCAAAAATATTTTTTTTATAATTTTGCACAATTTTTCTTATTGTAATACCGATTCATTCATTACCACATATATGAACTGTATTCATTTCCGTTCAATAAATATTACTAAGGCTTATTAATAATAAGGCTTACTAAGAACTGTTTCTACCACAGTTAAGTAATAGTTAAGGGTGAAAGCGTGACAGGTGGTGATAGTATTTCTGATCCCTACTTATAATCACGCCTGTAACCCTTGTAGGGTAGGCAGAGCATCAATGGATTACTTAATATCGTCTGCGATGTTATCGCCTATTCTGTGAATTACAATGCACCAAAACGTTTTAAGAAAATCAGCTGGTGAATTTTATGTTTTTTATCGCTCGAAAATTACAGATCCATACATTTTTTAATTTTGGTAAAAAGACATAATAATCCAGATATTCTGACCTTCTGTGTTCGTCCATCGTACCGTCGTCCGTCTTGTAGAATCACGGTGGCGCCACCTAGCTGAATTTAATTTTGCAACATATTCGATTTTCCCACGGGAATGATATGTTTTTCCGCTGAAAAAAGTAGCCTATGTCACTCTACAGCCACCGAACTATCCCCATACAAAAAATCATGCCATGCCGACGCTCTGTTGCGACGTGAAAGAAGGACAAACTTGTGCAACATATTCGATTTTCCCACGGGAATGAGATGTTTTTCCGCGGAAAAAAGTGACCTATGTCACTCTACAGCCACCGAACTATCCCCATACAAAAAATCATGCCATGCCGACGCTCTGTTGCGACGTGAAAGAAGGACAAACTTGTGCAACATATTCGATTTTCCCACGGGAATGAGATGTTTTACCGCAGAAAAAAGTGACCTATGTCACTCTACAGCCACCGAAATATCCCCATACAAAAAATCATGCCATGCCGACGCTCTGTTGCGACGTGAAAGAAGGACAAACAAACAAACAAACACACTTTTGCATTGATAATATTAGTATGAATTTTTATTTTAATGACATTTCGACTTGTTTAAAATTTAATTTATGTTTTTACAATTATGTTTTTATCTTTACTAGTTTTTAAATGATATATTGCTCTTGACATAGTTAAGTGTAATGCATTGATAAAGTTTTATTATTGTTGTTGTTAACAATACAAATAAGTTAATCAATTTTATAATAACTTCATTATAATAATACATACATTTTAATATAAATAAATTAAAGTTCTTCACAACATAAGTTAATGTAGGAGACTTTCCAAGAATGCTGTTTGTGCCTATAATTGAAGTAGCACTTTATATGCTTCTTTTTTTGTTTTTCTGATATTTTTGTATGTAATAGTGTGTACTTTGTTAGTGAAATAAATAATAAATAAATAAAAAAGCACCTGAAACATCGTGAATTAAAAATCACTTAAATTAAATGCGATAAAATCTGTAAAAGTAATTTTAATCAATGTGTGGTGTTCCCGTAAATATAAGAAATCTTTATCCACTGCTGAAGATAAGCCACCCCCAAAGATTGCCTCATATGGAAGATATTTATCACTGCAGTTTTTTATTGCAACTGCAGTTCTTTAACTTAAGTCATTTTTAGGAAGACACTACTGAGCATCTCCAGATTAGTTTCCTTCTGTCCCCTCTAAGCAGGAACTTATAATAAGAGAATGAATAGAATTATAATTTTTTAGACACTTACCATCTTGAAAAACTGGCTCCCATTGCTCCATGGGCCCTACAGCGTCAGATCTGCCAATGACGACTCCATCCTTAGAAACTCCTAGATATTTGCCATAACCAGATTTGAGTGCAAATTTGTTCTCTCCTGCAGGAAAAGCAGTAAATATCTCTTCTGGGGAGGGCCCATCTCCCTCGTCGTGTGGTGCACCAATTGTGAACAATCCTAGTTAAGAATAATATATGTATAGAATTCATTAAAAATCAGATTTTGTGTTTTTCTGTCAAGAAATTCTTAGTACCAGCCCGGATTTAAGGGCCAGAGAATTTGTTGGTGTATCATCCCACTGCCTTAGATATCACATAAAGTGGTTGGTTTCCATGTTGTCCATTCCAATCATCGAGCATTTAACCTGAATAGAGTAGTAATGTCAGCCATCCAATTCCGAAACTGATCAGTGATTTGTCACTGATAAATGGCAATTCACGCTTGCCCTAAAACAGTACCTCACCAACATGTGATCTGTGTGTACGTCCCCCGATACTCCCGAAAATATTCAGTTTGGTATATTAAACCCCATAATGTCGTGTTGTTCTATTCGGTGGTGTGGAAAAAACAGCAAGACATCGAATTATAAAACATACGGAATCACGTTTCATCGGTAAGTATCAATAAACTTTGATTTTGTTTCAATTTACATCCATATAATACGGCTCAAGTTAAACTGGCCATTAGTATGAATCACTTGGACACTTGTCTATGCGTCTTGCTCTTACCTAGGTGTAACCAATATAAGCCATCTCATTTTATTTATTACGTGTTTACTAGTGCTTGAATCGGCCAATCAGAGCGCAGCGACCGGCGCAGCGTTTTGGCGGAATTTGTTTTCTTACAAAACAAATAACAATACCGCTCTATTTCAGGTTAAATGCTCGATGATTCCAATGGACTATGTGAGACTTCACCTGTGCTTGCGCATTTTGGCACAACTGGCCACCATGACCAAAATTCAGTCAGTAAAGGATATATGTGTGAAAAATTGTCACTTTAAATTGCAATTAACCAACTCAAAAAGATATAAAAACCATAATTACAGACAATACTTTTATGCTATATTCTGTGCTTTCATATTTACACTTTTAACTGGGGTGCAGGTTGGCCGATGGCCACCTCTCCCACTACCGCCGACCACGTCGCACGATTTTTACTCAGTAGGACTAACAATCGGTTCAACACATGTCATCATGACCCTATTGGCTGACCATCTTCCAGCTGAGTAGGTGCCTCTGTATTCATAGTGAGTAACCAAGCCACAAGTAATAAGCCAACCCAACTACATCAAGGAGGGAATCCATTCTCGTTCAAAGTCAAATCATTTCAATTATTCAAAAAAAAACAGTTCAAATCATTCAAAGAAGGGAGGGGAGACACATCCTTCCCTAACTATATCCAATGCAATGAGTTTGATGCTTGGTTGGAATGAAGAGAAAGGAACTTTGGTAAGCCATCTAGACCAAATTTTCAACAATTTGTGCTACCACACAAATTTCAACAGAGGTTGAAAATAAATAGCATGATAAAGAATAAAACACATAGAAAATTGTTTACAAACCATTATCTAATGCAGATACATATGTGTTTTTGCCAAACTCAATAGATATTGATCCAGTTATATCTTCAATCTTGCCTGCCCTCCACCAACCTCCATGTTTCACACAATCCTCATCAACATTGGACTCATTACTTTTGTCTTTCTTCTTGTGTTTCCTCTTTTTTGCTCTGAAACAAATATATAATTTTCTAAAGGATGCCACCTATCTAGATAAACTTTTGATAAATCAATTAAATATGTAATAATCCTCCACCCTCCTCATCATATTACATTAAAACATGTAATATTAATAATATTGATTATTAAATCATCAGATTTCATCTTAAATATTATTTTTATTAGTATTTAAGCTATTTTTCCAGATAACTTATATTAATTTTTATAATTTAATATTTTGCCATAGTTGCCATGCTAGGCAGAAATTGACAACCACAGTATTTTTTATATTTTCAGTTTATCAGGAAGAAGCTGCTGCCTAACTCCTGTTTAGTTTCCTTATGAATCTTCTTATGATATGGGGTAGTGGATTCCCTTACACTAATGCTATGTGGCAAAATGGGTCACTCTATGTTACAAATTATCTCGACAGCTGTTTACAGAAGCTGAAAAATAGCTGTTTGGGTGTGAAATTGGGTGACATTAAAGTAAATTTTCTGCTATATGCTGATGATGCAGTGCTTTTTGCACCATCAGAAGCAGAACTGCCGGCATTAGTCACGTGTATGAAAGAGGAATGTGAAATTAAAGGTCTCCGTTTGAATGCTAATAAAACTAAGGTTCTGGTATTTGAAAAGGACAAAGAGAGAACGAAATGTGAAATATGGGTAAATCAGGAATGTTTAGTACAGGTAAATGAAATTGTATACTTGGGAAGCGCTTTCAGCCGGGATGGAAGATGTGATTTAGATGTGGATAGGCGTGTCGCTGCCAGAAACAAAGTCAATGGTGCCCTGAATGCATTAGTCAAAAGGCAAGGCGTGGTGAAGAGTGCACGCCTTGCAATACATAATGCAGTGTTGGTACCAACTTTGTTATATGGCAGCGAAACCTGGGTATGCCAGAAGAAGCATAAAAGCAAGTTGAATGCAGTGGAGATGCGATCTCTTCGCAAAATGTGTGGCGTTACCATAGCCGAACGAAAGCGAAACGAAGAGATTCGCAATATGGCAGGATTGAAAGATGACCTTATCACAAAAATTGATAGGGGCGTACTCCAATGGTTTGGGCACGTTGAGAATAGTGAAGACCGAATGGTGAAGAAAATATATAGAGCGAAAGTAAATATTAAAAGGTGTCGAGGTAGACCGAGACTAACTTTCGAAGACCATGTGAGCAAATTGCTCAAAGAGGGGAAGGTCAAGAGTACTCGGATACCTAGATGTGCATGTATGAAGAAGATAATGAACCTGAAAGAAGCGAAAGAGGTATGTAAGGATCGTGACACTTGGCGATCTGTTCTCTCTGGCTACCCCGTTAGGGATTGTGCGTGAAGATAAGTAAGTAAGTAAGTATGTTACAAAGATACACATTAGTTTCAGAGAAATTAATTACACTTTTTAATAGTTTTAAAACTTAACAAAGAATGTATATTGTAAAATGGTGTATCTATATTACAAAATAAAATACACAAACATACTGTAGTTTAATGTTATTAATGGATATGAACTCAAATAGTTTGCACAGATGAGATGCAAACTTAATACATTTCGTAACTTTTTATTTTTTTATAAAATGTTACCTCCACACCAGGATTTTCTCCTTATCGTGGTGGCAGTATACATACATAAATTTCACAACTACAAGCACCCAGGCTCAGAACAATTCTTTGTAAGCCATACAAATACTTGTTGTGAGATGCGGGATTCGAACCTGCAGTGCCTTAGCGCTACAGCCACTGCGCCATGTAGCCCTAAATATAATAAAAATCTAAGATTAATAGGACGAGGGATGTTATAAGAAAGGGGTTTATATAATGAACATGTGAGTTTAGGACAGTTAACATTATATGGTCGATTGCATTTTCATCTAGTCCGCACTCACAAAATAAATTACAGTTAAAAAAAAATATGTCTTGATCTAATTATACATATTATAACTGATGTGTAACTCTGTTTAGAACCATTTACTAATAAAGACAGATTTTGAAGGGGTGTCAGAGTGGATTTGTGCATAAAATTTTGCTACAGACATGATTTTCTTTCCAAAAAGAATTCCAATCTCGCATGTGATGGATTCTCGAAAAGCAAAAAAGGTCATAAGTTTATGTTATAATAACCTGAGGTTTTAACTAACTTTGGTTTATCTCCTTTTAATATCAATTTTCCTCGTTTCACAGCCGCGTATTCATCACCCATAATTTCGTACAAATAAGAACTCTTATTTTAATTTTTTTAACACTTCTAACTTAAGGTTTGTTTGTAAGTTTATAATGGTTTTTGTTTGTAAATGTAAAATTAAATACACTTATACTCATTGTTTAAACATAACACTATAATAATATTTTTTTTTACATAGATTAGTAATTACCGAGCCAAAGCGTTGCCACTGCACATGTGGCACATGTGGCTACAGTCATATGCCTAGCTATAGCTAACGTCAGTTGAGTGTTAAGTGTGACGCTGACAGAGTTGAGCCCAACGATCCGCGACAAAAAATGGGTAAATGCGTGGTGAAAGAATGCGAATCAAGATCACAAAAACATAACAAATCAAGCGGAATCACTTTTCACACGTAAGTTTTTGTTCATTTTTTTCATATAAAGGTAAAAACCTCAAAAAAATTAAATAAAACACCAAATTTGCAATTTAGGTTCAATGTTGCCACTTTTCCGCCTTTATGATTTTCCCACATTAGTGGGAGACTACATAGTTTATGGAATAAGTTAATTTGTTACCTCTAATTTTAAATATTTTGGAAATTGTAACAAAAACTACGTTATCCCTTCTACGTTTAACCTTCATACAAAATAATTAATTATTCTTATTTTAATTTATTCATGAATGATCTATTAATAATTTTTATTGCCTATTTTATATTAATAATTTTGTAGGTTACCAAAAGATGCAACACGCCGTAAGAAGTGGGTGGAAATAATACGACTACTGAGAAAGGAGACTGATTGGGTGCCTTCTAAATCTACTATCATTTGTTCTAAGCATTTCCGGGATGAAGACAAACTAGGACCAAAAAGCGATTGTGGCCGTGTTTATTTGTCTAACGAAGCAAATCCAATGCTTGTTGTAAGTAAAGATTTAATACGGTTGTTAATGAATGTTGTGACAACTTTGATAATATTGGTCTAAAAATATCTTTCCATAAAACTCCCATAGGAAAGTGTAATGCAAACTAAATTTTGTACTACTATTGTTATTTAATGATTTCTTATATTTACGCGAACACTACACATTTAATATTTTAAAGAAAATAAATAAAACGCAATAAAATCCGTAAAAGTAATTTTAAACAATATTATTGTTACTATTAACTCATTTATTTCGGATTAAATTAAACTATGATGAATAGTTTTTTTTAATCTCACTAATCAAGTTTTATAGTGCTCTTTTGACTACTATAATTAAAGGACATTTTTCAGGATGAACTACTCTTCGAAAAGCCAGTGGACCTTTTAGTAGAAGAAAATATGGATGATGATGTTGTGGAAACCGATGAAGAGATAGATGAAATAACTGAATCACCGCAAAAGCATAAAATGAGAAAAACAATTCAACGTTTAAAAAGTGTATCCACACGGAGACTAAAAAAGATAAAAAATATGGCACAGAAAATTAAAAGACTAAAAACAAAAAATAAAAAATTAAAAGACGTTATCGAAGAAATGAAACAAAAAATGTATGTTAAGTGAAAAAGAAGAGATGCAGCTAAATTTGAACGGGGAAAAGAGAATGCAATTGATGGAAGAATTTAAAAAATGCTGTTTGAAGGATTTTTTAAATTCTTCTATCGATTGAAAGGGCTTTTAATAAATTTCCTTATGTGCTAAAGAAATTTGCATTAACTTTAAACTTTTACTCCCCTGCTGCGTATAAATATGTTCGATCCGCATATAGCAACGCATTACCGCATCCAAGAACATTAGTTAATTGTTATATCGAAATTAACGGGGATCCTGTATTTACGTCGGAGGCTTTTTATGTTCTTAAGGTCTAAAGTGATAATTCTAAGTCCAAGATTATTTGTTGAGCTGCTTTTAAGCTGGCTATCCGTCAACAAAAAAATTTC
The DNA here is from genome assembly GCA_907164705.1 of Parnassius apollo. NCBI lineage: Eukaryota > Metazoa > Arthropoda > Insecta > Lepidoptera > Papilionidae > Parnassius > Parnassius apollo. The sequence goes on from CAJQZP010000058.1 coordinate 1,349,331, forward strand.
GATGGAAAAAAGCATGTCGAGACAAAATCTAGCATCCTTTGCATTAGTTTTACTTCTCGTATGTTTGAATCAAACATTTAAAATATCTATTGGATATTTTTTTACTTATGGGTTATCTTCAGTCATCGTTTTGCATCGCTTGTGATCGTACTTACTTAACCGCCACAAAATTTCAACCGCGGCAGTTGAATGGAGAGCAGCGACCCGCTTCGCGGCTGGCTTTAGTTTGCGACGAGCTGCCAATGTGTTTATATGCGTTCGGAGTTTGAGTTGCGCAGCCACGAACTTCGGCGAAGAGAAATTCATTATTGAAATTAAACAACGATAAGCTATTTGGAATTGTGAAGGAGCATCATATAAGAATAGAGATTTAAAACGGAAACAATGGGAAGAGTTAGTAGATATTTTAAAAAAGAAGAGATGACAGCAGAGGAAAAGAAGTCTTGGTAAGTATTCATTATTATAGCACATTTTTAAACGAAACTACACCTATTTTGTACATCGTACAAAATAATATTAGGAAAGTCTATTTTCAGTTAAGTCATATTTCTTTGCCATTCTAATTTTCCATAAATCAGAAAATAAATAAATAAATATTCTCTGTACCAACGCAGTTCTATCGTTCCTTCTTAGGCTTTACTACGTTACATTTTCTGGCAAAGGGCAAACGGAGTGAGTCGTCGAATCAATAAACATCACAGTCTCTCACAAAATTATCTAGGATACGAATAGCTTTCATGATATCTTTTGCTAGAGCGAAGTGACCATTTAGAGGTCTATGAAATATACGCCACTTGTTTGCATGAATTCCAAAACTGCATTCTACATATTTTCTTACTTTAGAAAGCCTGTAATTGAACGTTCCTTTGGTTTTATCTAAATCTTTTTTTGCGGATGGGCGCTTCAAATTCTTAAATAACCCGAATACCTCGCCGCCTACAAACACGTATGGAATACACATCCGACTGCTTTGTGAAATGTGTGATTCTTTCATAAAAAAGAAGAAGATATTGACGAGTCCAGTGGCTAAGCTAGGGCTCCAAACTAGCGCAAGCCCAAGGTATTGTTTCGTTGTTTTAGCAGTTTTATAAAAATACACCAATCTTGATCTGTCTCCACTCTTTAGTTTCATATTCAGTGCTATTAAGGACGTGTTTAACAAAGCACACGGAAGGCATACTACTGCTAGATAGATTTTATGACATATCAGCAATTGCATAACTTTGGTGGCTTTGAAAACAGCTGTTTGGTTTTGCTTGAGCGAAAGAAAAAGATATTTACATACAATACAATACATGAACAAAAAAATGTATGAACAAAGTACAAACAAACTATGTACAAAATTAAAAAAAAATTATTTATATTATAAATCGAATCGTCTAGTATAAGATACCCTATTTATTTATTTATTTAACTTCATATATCATTAGATGTATATAGGCGGACTTAATGTCTGAGGTATTATCAACCAGTCTACCTTAGAGTAGTGCAGAGATAAAAGAGGTAGGTGTAATAAGAAGTATGTACAATATATATAAACTCATACATATATAAGCGTATAAATATATACATATATAAACATTATCTAAGTATATATACATAAAATTATATGTATATATATATATATATATATATATATATATATAAATATATATACATACACACACATATATATATATAATAAATATAATATTAGGAAAGATTTGATTACGTCCGCGTAAAATGTTACCAATAACTGTTTTTTAATTGCGATAATTCTCAATGTACACTGATCCTGAATAGCAGATCCCAAGGCGCTGCCTCTCTCCAAATGTGGGATCCATCAAAGGGGGCGTTTACCAATGGAAAACTTCCACTTCAAATTTTACTATATTAGTTTATCAACTTTATTATCCAGTTAATCAACTTCAAGTTCAACAAAGTCAACGTTAATCGACATTAAAACAAGTGACACGCTGCACAACTTAAGGACGGTTGGTCAAAGTTCAAAGTCCCAGGTTCACTTAGCACAAAACTACTAACTCGTCGATGCAATTAACGGCATAAAAGTTCCTTTAATCACTCGAAACTCCAAGTACGCCTCTTGTCACGTAACACGTTAAAAACAGACAACTAAATTCGAGGCGGTCTAGACGAGATATTCAATAGTAAATTCAAAATGCCGCGCACAATTAAACCAAGCTCTCGGCCTTTCAAGTTCAAACAACGAGCGCGCGCAACCGTATATCAGTCACAAACAATACTTAAAACGGTTACAACAAAATTATATAATATGGCCTCGTTATCACGAAAAACAAATTAAGATAACACTCTCTCGCTACGTATAATCGACCCGGGATTCGCGCAAATAAGCTCAAGAATAAGCCTCGTCGTCCCGCATATTAACGACACATATAACTCCATGGAGGCCGTCCTTTCTACGCAAAATCATATCAAACTCGCGACCCCTAAATCGACCCGGTAGATTATGTAACGCCCGACGTTTAACTGGCCCGGGCTTCGCGCCCAAAGGTTTCCTGCCGACTGCTACGCTTGCTCTGCGCGTACGCCACATCAAACCTCCGCCTCCCGCGCAACGCTAACCGTTTCCTCACCCCGTTCAAGGCAATCGGGTGCAAACACTCAACGACTCAAAGTTTAAAGATATTACGTTTTCCTCGCCGATTATCACTTTAACACACTTCAATTCATCACAAGGAACACTATTATCCTCTATTTTCACTAAAATTTTTCAAAAAAGCATAAATTTTAAAATACATCAAAAATACACAGAGTAAACATTGAAATGTGAAGTGAACTTGCAAACGTATCGCCCGCGCGCCCCTGCGCTCGACTATTTCACACCGAAACCCTGGCTTTTTCGCTCTATACTAATTGCTATATAAATAATCGTAGTTATATTTCGTTATAGAAAGTTTTGCCACATGATAGAAAGGGAGCGATCGTCTTCTCGAAGGCCGGTAAAATGCCCACGCGTGTGAGAGAGACGACTAATTGCTCAATTTAACTCCTTTTTTATGACAGCAGTATCGCTAAGGTTACGAGATCATGTAGAATACTTTTTTATATTTTTTTTATAAAAAGAGTATTAACAATGCTATAAACATTACTAATATTCCTCTTAACCACTCGTGGTAAGCTTAAATTGCTTGTGTCACGAGTGGTTCACGCCAGTAGTAGAATGGTGGATTCGAACCCACGGCCTTTTTGAGTTCGCGGTCCGCGCCCTGCCATTAGGATACTGTCGCTTGTGAACTTGTATCGTATGTGAACAAAGGAACGCGCGGGAAATTTGAAATAGTTTGAAACAGTTTACGAGTTATTTTATTACTTTACTTTACTTATCTTCACGCACAATCCCTAACGGGGTAGCCAGAGAGAACAGATCGCCAAGTGTCACGATCCTTACATACCTTTTTCGCTTCTTTCAGGTTCATTATCTTCTTCATACATGCACGTCTAGGTATCCGAGTACTCTTGACCTTCCCCTCTTCGAGCAATTTGCTCACATGGTCTTCGAAAGTTAGTCTCGGTCTACCTCGACACCTTTTAATATTTACTTTCGCGCTATATATTTTCTTCACCATTCGGTCTTCACTCATTCGTTCAACGTGCCCAAACCATTGGAGTACGCCCCTATCAATTTTTGTGATAAGGTCATCTTTCAATCCTGCCATATTGCGAATCTCTTCGTTTCGCTTTCGGTCGGCTATGGTAACGCCACACATTTTACGAAGAGATCGCATCTCCACTTGCATTCAACTTGCTTTTATGCTTCTTCTGGCATACCCAGGTTTCGCTGCCATATAACAAAGTCGGTACCAACACTGCATTATGTATTGCAAGGCGTGCACTCTTCACCACGCCTTGCCTTTTTTACTAATGCATTCAGGGCACCATTGACTTTGTTTCCGGCAGCGACACGCCTATCCACATCTAAATCACATCTTCCATCCCGGCTGAAAGCACTCCCCAAGTATACAATTTCATTTACCTGTTCTAGACATTTATTAGAGTTATTTTATTAGTTGATATTATTGATTGAGTAGTTTGATAGGACAATCCCGGCTTCTCGGATTCTATGGATGCTTCGCCACTGGACGAGTCACTGAATTTACCAAAAGCTCCAATATCAACCATAACAAATTTGTAATTACTATCGCATATTGCTAACAAAACCAAACAAAAAATCTTTAAAGCACATCGAGCCATTGTTATTAGGTGCAATACATCGTATGTGCTTGCCTTCAATAGCACCTAAGAAATGAGAAAAAGCTGTTTGAAAAAAATAATTGGCAATTTTTGTTCAAGCGTCTTTGTTTGGGTTAGGCAAACAAATATCTTTTAGACAAAACCAAACTGCAAAATAAACTTTTCGTACGATTTCTGCCACAGTGCTTACTCCAATTTTGAATGTATAATGTAGTTCCGTCAATGTCACACCTTTTGCAAAATATCTGAAACAAACATTTTATTATTATTAAATGCTTTATTAAATACATTTATGTATATATATCCCGAAAACGTGTTTTTTTTTGCTTTTCACATAATTCGATTTGTTCGCATATAAGAAACGGATCCCCTCTATTTTTTGATAACCTAATATTATTGGATACCTAAATTTCAAAAAAATAGAGGCAGTACGTTTTTATATTCCTTATCACGTCTCACACGAGTAGGTACTTATTTAATTAAGTATAATTAAAATGTTTACATACACACATTATCTTTTATTTTATGACTAAAATCAATAACTTGTTTGTTTTATTTTTCTAGGAAATGAGTTACAAAAAAATGGATAAACATTAGGGACAATTTCGTGACATCTCTAAAGGACAATGTTACCAGGAATGGATCGACGGCTAAGAAATAGGCTCAGTACATATTTTTCAATAATTTAATGTTTTTGACAGAAAGTGTCAATGATACATGTGTAGCACCACCGGCAAAACGCAACAAAAAGAAAAAGAAAGAAAATGATATGATGAGTTGAATCGATTAAAGTCTTAAATAAGAATGTAGAGTTAAGAACGGTCGAAGAGGATGAAGATATATTTTTATTTTTGTCGTGGGTTAGTGAATTGAAAGAAATGCCTGAAAATATACGTCTACGTTCAAACGCTCAAATAATGCAAGCCATTACTCAAGCTCAAACGTCTGGGTACAACTACAGTAACTCTTCTTGGGATTACGTGCGATCATTTAATTACATTTAAGGGATATCTCAAGGATATCAGACACCATCATTTGCTAGTAATAATAAGCTACCACCACCGCCCTTAGTCACAATCAGGACTCTGTAGCCTCTCTTGAATCAACATATTTACACAATACACGCTCATCTCAAGAATCTGATTATCTAAACCTTTTTTATGTTAATAATTCGCAGTAATAGTTATAATTTGTACTACTAATTTTTTATTTAATTATGATTAAAATGAAAAAAAAATGACTACAATATATTTATTTAACTTACCATTGTGTACCAATTTCTCTTCAGGTTGGATACAATTACGAAATTTAGTATTTTGTCCTTTGATGGTGTCCTTAAAACTTTTACTAATTCTTCAAATGACCAAACACTCATTCTAACATAGCCGAAAAATAATTTATCTTCGCGTTTCTTCAGTTCTTGAAAAAAAAACTTGCAAACTAGCCAAATTCGTTGCGTGTTCCTAGTAAAGGATGAATCCAGTATATTTTTTTAATTTTTGTCTTTCGTTCTTTGAGTATTCAACCAACTGAAGAGGCCATGTGTGTTAATTCCTAAACAAAAATTCTGTCAACATCAGGGGGGTGCAAGAAAAACACATATATACTTAACTACAAATGCAAAATGCATTTGTGTTTGTGTTCATTTCATTTACGCATACCTTCAAATTGTACACGTGTTGATACAGTGGTGCCACTGTCAACATGCGTAAGCAACGTAGGGCGTGGACTATGTCGATATTTTTATCGATAAACAAATCACCATAGTTCGCATATATTTTAATTGATTACAAGAATAGATATATTTATAGATAAACAATACCAAGGTGTTATTTGAAATTCTTTTTTTTAAATATTTAAAAATGATCTTCGGAATGAAATTATTGAATGTAAGTTTATTATTTGGCTACAGGTTTATCTGACATTATGCAGGATAAAAATTAATATAAAATAAATTGTATTGTGTATTAGTAATAGCTGAAATAAAAATAAAACAATTGATGGAGTACCATGCAAGTTCTAAAAGACATTTTGGTTATGTTAATTATGGATTTGACTTCATTTTTGACAATTCGGAGAACCTTACTGATGCTTTAGCATTTTTATTAATGGGCATTAATACTTCTTGTAAAGCACCCATTGGGTACTGCTGGTGACCCAAGCTTTGGACACATTTCATGAAACCTATGGCTTAAGAGTTAGGCTGTTGCTTAAAATTTACAGACTACTATATTAGTAGTAGTAGTACACAATTTTTTTCTAGATACCTGCCATATGCACGTGCACGTGTGAAACTGGTGCGTAATGCTTTGGAGTTTTATAAATATTTTATTTTATCCGAACTGTACTAATTTTACCTTTATTTGAAGACGTTGCGCTCATAGATAATTTTTTAAAGTTAATTAATGACATTTTCGATATTTTCGACTCAAAAACTTAGTCTAAAAGATTTAAACGAGCATTAAATAGTAATAACTGTAAAAGAGCCTATGTCAGGTTAGATGATGCTAAAGATGTTCTATTAAACATAGAAATCAATGTCATTTCTCGTAATAACGTATACATATGATTTTTCAATAGTCCTCGGTACATACGATTTTTTGGATTTCTTGCGTGCATTGAAAGTGCTAAACGCACATTTGACAATCTGGAATTAGACTCAAACGCTTCACTTACTTATTTATCACTACACAAAATTAGTCACCAGTAGACCATATAGAAATTTTATTTTAGAACACCAGAAGTCATTGTGTTTATTATGATAATCCCTTCGCACGTTAATTTAAAGCTATTTATAAGAAATTGCTAATACATATCAAATTGATCCGAACTGAAAGAGGCACTACTTGCTGTGTATGTGAACAACTGAACAAAATATGGTAGCAGACATAAAGACTTACACCATTACACCAAAATAGATTATTTTTCACTTTATGAACTATGATGGCAACACTTGGTATTTGACGAAAATATTCAGAAAGTACGAGTTTTAATGATAATATTACCTTAATATTATGTTACAAATATTCACAGATGGAAAGTCACGTTGTCTTTTTGTAGATTTGACGTTTTTGATTGTTTTTTTCAAAAAAACCCAGCGGGAATATTTTTTTTTAAATAATATCTTATGTAATAGTGGTGATATGCGGTCCATTATTAACAGACTCCGAGTGATCTAGTGGCGGAGAAATGAAACTACTATTTTATGTGCAAACGCATGGTGTATCGAGTGTTGAATATGGAATATGGAATGAATTTTACGTCGACCCAGCCTATATTTATATGTCCGGCTACGTCGTTAGTTAACCAATCAAATCAAATCAGTCAAATTATCTCGCATCAATATGCAGCCCGCAGTATCTCAGTAGCCGGGGATAATTAGAAAATAAATGTTTTCTTCGCCTTCTGTGTTATGGTAGCAGCAGGGTATATATTATTTATTGCCGTTTAGGGTTGATTAGCCTGACTGCTACACTTACAATCACGTATGTTACAATTTACAACATAAAACAAATTAGAAATAGCTTGGTAGCGATCACCCTTCTCAGGGGTTATTAATTATTATCATCCATAAATTCCTTGATATTATAATAACAATTTTATACAAACTTAGTTTAATAAAGTTTTTGAACTTTGTGTATGTCAAATTTTGTATATTTTCTGGGAATTTGTTGTAAAAGCGTATACAATGCCTCAAGAATAAATTACTGACTCTGTGGAGTCGAGTATTATTGTTCTTTAAGGGCCCTGTCTTGTAAAAATTTGTGTTCTCGCAAAACTTACAGCAAAACAAATATTTTTTTACAGTATTTAAAAAAGAAAAAGTGAAACATATTTTACATTTATTGAAAGTGTATGATTTGATATTTTCGAAACTGTTTTTTAATTTTATTTTGGTGTTTAAATTAATAGCTATATTAGGCGTTAAACATGCCTATGTTGAGGCTACATGCGTAAAAGGTCTTATTAAAGCCTCTGCTATGTACAAACTATAACAATAACAAGAAAAGTATTCAGATCACATTTATTTACATATTGTCTACAATAATCTGATCTGGTCACTTTTTTATAAATGCTTTAATTTTCTTATTTGAAGGGCTTAAAAGTTGTAATTTCATGATTTTTTTTTTACTTCAAGTATCTATTTTTTTCTATTAGAAGTAAAGTTGTTCAAAACGACTATAAATCAATAGCACGCTACAGACTATAAACTATAAATTTCTAGCGCGCTATTTATAAGAAAGCGTGCAGGAGGCCGGCAAGCGCGTTATGTTTTGCAGCACGCTATATCTAGTAACACGTTACATTACATGTCGTTCATTGGATAGACCACGTGCTATATAAGAACATTATTTTGTAATAAGTCGCATTTCAGACTAAAATAAAATAAAACGGTAAAGAAAAACTAAATGAACGCTTCTTCATACTTTTCAGGCTTACGACTTTCTATAATCCTAAAAATATTTTTAAGGCGTGTACTTTTAATACGAAATTTTGTTTCGTTAATTAAATTGATGTAAAATATAAATCAAAAAATATGAATATAAATTATAAATCAAATAAAGGTGTATTTAAAAGTTTACTGATTGTATTTACAAAAATCAACTATTTACATACACTATTATATACACTTATATCTATATTCTATTTACATTTAAAAACATTAGTTAGGCTTCTTTTATAGCAGAGAACTGTGTTCTTCGATCACTTATAAATATATAATATACACTAACTAAACAACGTCTAACACTAAATTAGGTCGCGCGCGATGAATAGCGTGCTACTAGATCAAATTTGCGTCACACGTCCTCTCCTAACAGCGCTGCTGCTAGAAATAGTTGCCGCTAGATATTAATACTTCGTATTTTCTTCCGCATGGACTGTGGGGTCCTGCAGGTCTCCGGCCTCGGGGGCCCGCTATGCATTACGGAGAGATAGCGCGCTATAATATGGCGCTATGCGCTATATTATCAACCATTATTTAGAAGTATAAACGTAACAAAGTCGTACTTAATACCACATAAAATAGAACTATTTTCAATTGAATTAGAAATAAATAAAATTAAAAAAATATATATTTTCGTACTTTTTACCTATATTCCATTTATAAACCAGAAACGCCTGAAAATTCTCTCAGTTCCGCTGGGATTTCTTGGCGTTCAGACGTATGCAGTGATACTCAACGTTACTTTACCTCTCGCTCGCACGGTTTATCTCTTTCCCTCGCGCAGCTCTTATGGACTGAGCGGAGCATATTGTGAAAGTTGCTCTATTTAAATATATATTACTTTTATTTGTCATATTAGTTCTATTTTTTAGTGTATTCGTGTTTATATTAGTATTAGATTAATTGACTTGGATTTTAATATTTAGCGAATTTCAGTTAATTACCAAAAAAAGAAAACGGAAAAAGATGGATAGAAAAAAGAAGAAATATCCTTGTGTCAGTAAAAATATTAGTAAAGTAAAAAATGTAAAAAATGCACAAGGTTCCTAATTTTTTGCTTGGGTTCAAATGCTTTTGTGGCATGATGTATACATGTATGCAGTTCAAAATAGTGCATGGAAATTGCCTTATTAAGTAAAACTTTGTGGTTTCCAATAAAAATAAAGGTTCGTTTGAAAGTTGTTAAAATAACTTTCGGTAATAGATTTTTTTCTGCAAAGAATGATACTTCTTTATGTGGATGTATCTTAAATATTTTTCTGCCAACATACATACTTTAATAACATCGCGTAAAGGATAAATAAGGACAACTTAATCTTTTTTAAATATAAGACCTAAATATTTGTCGCTAATAAGAGCTAGCAGACAGTCTTCACATTTTATAGTTTTTCTTAATTTGCTAACTACAAACCCACCGATATATGAAATAATTTCTTCAGTATCAGTTTTAAGGGGTTAAAAATATAATCCTGGTCATCATCGACCAAGAAATTACTATTAGAGGGGAAATCCTTAATCGAGTCTTGGAGATCTTGAGTGCAGTACATATTAATTTTATTTTCATATCGCACTTCTGTGTGAGTTAAAATATTTATATCCTCTAGAGGTATACAGTTTCCTGACTCAATACCTTTTATTTCCCCGTGTATCATTAGTCTTTTGTAGGGGCTTTGAAATTTAAAAGCTGTTGGATTGTTGTTATAGCCACCCTTTGATCGCATTGAGCTGAAGGAGCACTCTAGGTGATCTTGCCAAAGTTTGTATATAGGTAAAAAATTATGTTTACCCGTCACTATGATATCAGCATACATTTTTTAAGACTTTGTATTCATATTAAGGTTTCTTAATATGAATACAAAGTCTTAAAAAAATGATGATGAATCCAACTTTGCTATTTGTTTGCAATATTGGTTTTGCCTCTAATTGCAACCATCTGATGTAGATATCCATTATATTGACAAATTCTAGTATTCTATCGCCATTTTTACTATTAATAGGTTTTTAAAACCATACATATTCAGATTTCGACCATTGAAAATATCAAATAAGTTGTTAATTGTCCTTATAAAATCAACAGTAGTCTCGGAACCCGAAAATTCTTGTAAAGTCAATTGTTTGTCACATCCGCCACGAAATTACTGAATGTTTGTGCCGCCAACTTAACTTTCATTATTTGTTTTGAAAAATTAATATGCTGATTTTTAAGACGGTTAGCTAGATGGAGACCCTCCCTTTCTTGCAGATTATGACGCAATTCTACAAAATGCCATGAAATGATTCCACGGCATTTTGTAGAATTGCTTCTAAAAAGTTGAATTTGTAGAATTACTATTAAAAAAAATAGTTAACTGTCGATATACGCATACGTGCACGCATATATACGCATATATGCATACGCATCTTTGAACAATAACAACTTATTTAATATTATATTTTTCATAATTATTTCTTACATTTACGCGAACACTACACATTGATTAAAACTACTTTTACGGATTTTATCGCGTTTTATTTAATTTGCTATTTCCAGTCCGTACTGGCTTACATAATGATTTGTTATATTTACGCTAACACTATACATTGATTAAAACTACTTTTACGGATTTATATATAAATAAAACAGTTTTGAAAGTAGTTTTAATCGCTATATTTTTCATTTGAATATGTACATGTCGAATAGACAAAAAACTGCGATTGCCAACCCGCTCGCCAAGAGTGGCAACTATGGCAATATACTCCCCATGGGCAATGTTGGGAACACTAAGCTCGAAGTTTTTGACGAGTATGTTTACCTGGGACAAATAGTCCGACTAGGTAGGTCCAACTTCGACCGAGAGTTCAATCGACGGATTCAACTCGGCTGGGCAGCGTTCGAGAGATTGCAATACGTCTTCTCGTCAGGTATACCCTAAAATCTCAAAATTCACTGCTGGCCATATGAAGAAGCTCAAAGTCGCTCAGCGACCTATGCAGAGGGCTATGTTTGGAGTTTCTTTGCGTGATAAACTTAGGAATGAGGGTATCCACAGTAGAACCATTGTAACTGACAAAGCCATACGGATTAGTAAACAGAAGTGACAATGGGCTTGCCATATAGCTCGAAGAACCGATAACCGATGGAGAAGCAAGGTTCTCGAGTGGCTGCCTCGTACCGGCAGGCGATGTATAGGACGTCCCCCCACTAGATGGACTGATGACTTGGTAAGTCATGCAGGAAGTCGATGGATGCAGGTGGCTCTAGACCGTGCTTTGTGGCATTCCTTGGGGAGGCCTATGCTCAGCATTAGACTAATGATGGGCTGTAATGATGATTATGATGAAATAAAAATGGCATACACACAAAATCACGTCATTAACATTACCGTCGAAGAAAGTTAAATTGCCGAATTCTAAGAAGAAGACTTAGAATTCTAAGAAGAAGACGTAAACATAGAAAAACTTATGAGTATGGAGTGTAGAGGTAAGGTGAACAAGCTTTGTATAAAAGTGTCCGTAGGAAAGCGGTAAATAAGGGTGGCGCCACTGTAGCAAAGAACTTTTAAAAAAAATTTGCACAGATTTTCATCATAATTCCTTTTAAATTAATGATTTTATTATTTTTATTTTCAAAATTTTTATTTTAGAAATCACTTTCAACGTGTTTTACGGCGACTTTTTCTAGGCTATATTTACTAAATTATTTTAGACAACGTGACTAATTGAGGTTTTAAATACTGCAGTTTCATTAACAACTTTAGTCACCACAAATATTAAAATTCCTCAACTCAGCACGTTTCACTCCGTCGAACAGTGCTAAGCTCATTTCATAGACTCTAGCTACTCCAGCGATGTTTTTGAGAGTTTTTGAACTATCATTTACTACTTTTAGACGGACACTTTTTCAACTATTCTCCTATGGGAGATGGTTTTCCTTACCTCTACACTCCATAGTTATGAGTGTAAGACTGACGAATTGATTGCGATGCGAACATATCGCTAAATTCATATCGATAGGTTCCTTAAGTGAAAAAAAAACTCACGTGCATAAGCAAAACGCACTCAAACAATGAAAATCATCTGAACTCTTTAGTTGGTTAGCGCAACAAGTCTTTTTAGAGTTCCATAGTGATACAACAAGGAACCCACTTACTTTTGTCTAGTCCCATCCGTCTGTCTACTACTGGTTCTCTAAAGAGGCATGGATACCACAAATAAAAAGGTATAGCTAGTACGAAGACTTTAACTCCAAGCATACTGAATGGACCTGCCGCACTACTACCAGTAGTGGCAGGGTGCTGCTCAATATCACTCAGTCTCTCGACCTGACTGTCTACAGCCCCCCTCACTGCCACCCACTATCCCGACATTGTTAACTACGCTCCTGATGTGCTAGATTTTGCTCTAGTTAAAGGAGTCTCCCTTAACCTTAGAGCAATCGAGTCTCTCGATGATCTAGGATCCGACCACCGTCCTGTATCCCTCCTTCTTGGCCATCAGCCATCTCCAACTCCCACTTCCAAAACCTACACCAACTGGAAGGGCTTCAAGAAGTCTCTAGCCTCGGCTATAGACTCTTCGGACCCTCCCATAACCCTTTCTTCCGACGCCCTCGACAGTACGGGGAAAATAGACACCGCGGTCGAAAATCTCACCTCACTTATAACATCCTCTCTTAAAGAGAATGAAAAAGTTGTCCCGGTTGCTAAAACTAGTCTTCCCCTAGATATTAGCAACCTGTTAAAAGCCAAAAAAGCTGCCCTCCGTAGAGCTGCACGCTATCCCACTCCCTAATATAGACTCGCGGCCCACCGCCTTCAACGCAAACTACGTTACCGCCTCCAAGATTACAGAGATCAAGAAAAGGGCAATCTCATGGAGAAAATCTCTCCCTCCCACACAGCGTACTACCGGATGGCGAGAGCCCTCCGGATAGACGCTATAACGCATACTCCCCCTCTGTCTCGTCCCGACGGCTCCATTGCCTTCGAGGACGAAGAAAAGGCTGAGTGCTTCGCTGACAGCGTCACCGCTCAATGCTCTCCTAGCTCACAACCCACTGACCCTTACACATCCAACTAGTGGAGGACGAGGTCCGACGCAGGAACTCGCCCCCTACCGCCTCTGACCATATCACTGTGTCCAAAGATGAGATTTCATCTACCATCAAAGGACTTAAGCCCAAAAAAGCACCGGGTGCGGATGGTATCTCCAACCAAGCCCTCAAACACTTCCCGGAGCAGGTAATCGCCTTACTGGCCATTTAGTTATCTAGTCTTTAACGCCTGCTTCGAATTCAGTTACTTTCCCACCTCTTGGAAAGAGGCAACTGTCATTGGCATTCCCAAGCCAGGCAAACCTCACCACCTCCCCTCCAATCACCGTCCCATCAGCCTCCTCAAGGCCATAGGCAAACTTTTCGAACGAGTTATTCTCGTGCGCTTGAGGCGCCATTTGTTTCCCACAGACGGCGACCCTCTTGTCATCCCACAACAATTCGGGTTTCGAGCCAAACACTCGTGCCCCCAACAAGTTCACCGCATAGAGGAATACATCCTCAGCGGTTTTATCCTCGCCATAAAAAAAACCATCGCGGTCTTCTTTGACATTGCCAAGGCATTCGACAGAGTCTGACACGAGGGCCTTATCTACAAACTGTACGACTTAGGCCTCCCGGACCGTCTCGTTCGCCTTGTAGCCTCCTATCTGAAGGTACCTTTCGCTTTAGACACGAAGGCACGCTATCCTCTACTCGTCAAATAAAAGCCGGTGTCCCTCAAGGCTCTGTGCTTGCTCCCCTCCTATACATACTATTCACCAACGACATCCCTATCCCGTCGAACGGGCGAAAAAAAAAGCGGAGCAGGCTGCGCCCTCCTTTCTGCCAAGGAGGGTCGCGTTCGTATACGGCTTAGAGATCTCTAGTTAGATCGTTAAGCCAGTTCCTAAAAGGTTGGGTTTAGTGGGTAAAAGTCACCACATAACCACGCAGCCGGCTGCGTGGCTATGAGCATTCCCAACCTCCCTCCCCTGCTTTCCGGAGGGTTGCCCATATTTACTTCGGGCGCAAAAAAAAAAGCTGAGCAGGCAGTCATGGCTCTGGCGTGGCACGGTTCACTTGTTGTATCCCGCTACTAGCTTATCCTACACTATTCGGATAATTAATTCGTGGAAACGAATTAATTATTATTATCACTATTAAATTAGTATCAGTACAATTTATAGTTGATTACCTGTGATCCATGTATTTTGTGATTGTAAATTAATTCTATTTAACTGCCTTCCTACATATATATTTAAATGTGTATTGTTCATGTAAATATAAGAAAAGAGTTTTTAGATATTCATTAAGCCGATATTCAGCAAATTCGTTTGTCCGGATCATTGCGAGACATAATATGTTCCTCTTGTTTAAAAACAAATGGTTAGATTACAAATACACATGTAAATTGATTTGTTATCTCATTTTGAAATAAGATGTACCATTTTCCATATTCAAAGTTTACATATTTATTTATCTATGGTTTATATCATTATTATTATCTGAATAGAAAATAAGGTGTAATGTTTTTTTAATAAAATATGATTAACCTTTGACTAAATGTTACCTAATTATTATCTAGTCCAGTTTAAAACAAAGTGAAAGCTGTAAAATATCAACTTTAACTAATAAATGCTTTACAAGTTTACAATTAAGTAACGGTACAAGGTTACAAGATAACATTTTGTCACCGGTTAATCATATATGTAATCCACGCGACGATTGCAGGGTTACAAAAATAGTTTCGGAACACTTATTTAGCTGTCAGCTTATTCTTTTTTTTTTCGAATTTGAAGCCGTTTTATGGATTTTACGTTGAAATTTCTATACATAAATAAAATAGTCTCTTAAACGTGTTGGAGCCACGTTACGGCTATATTATGGTTGTACCACGGCTCGATCGGAAAGGATCACGACCTCACAGAATACTAGCGTTAAACAGCAGCTTAGTATTGCTGTGTTTCGTATGGTTTGTGTAGAGATCCGAAAACCTTTTTTCACTGGAAACGAGTCATTCCATCTTAGTCGTCAGGTCAACGCATCTGCATTTTGATTTTAATCGAGGATAAATGTAGATGTCTATGGGCCACGGAATATTGTATACTCGATTAACTTAATTATTATTTATGATATTATTTTAATTTTACGAAGTATAAAATAACTTGGAAACAAGCCTTAATAGTCAGAATAACATTATTTATTTTTATATAGTGAATGAAATTCTAAATATTACAGTGATATCTCATATTATTTCAGTTCACCAGGAAAATGGGTGCATTTTAGTGCTAAGTGGCAACCCTGAGATATGCACGCCATTTTGCAATACTGAGCATGTTGACTACTAATGAAAATGAGTTTCTTTACTCAATATAATATTTTAAATAGTTTTATTCGGTGAAATAAATTAATTTATTATTAAAAAATACCAAAATGGATATGCAAGAAGTAAAGTTATTCAATGCGGAGGTATTATTGGATTAATTGCGTTTATGCTTTACATTTTCCGTGGCATCAAATTAAACGAATCTTTTAATTTCAGTTATCCGGGTTGTACGACAACAAACCGCCTATCTCGAAGGCTAAAATGAGTGCCATCACAAGAGGTGCTATAAAGGCCATAAAGTTCTATAAGCATGTTGTGCACAGTGTAGAAAAATTCATACAAAAATGTAAGCCTGAATACAAAGTTCCTGGTTTGTACGTGATTGATTCAATTGTGAGGCAGTCCCGTCATCAATTCGGACAAGATAAGGATGTATTTGCGCCACGATTTGCGAAGAACATGCAGCAAACGTTCGCCAACCTATTCAGATGTCCACCAGAAGATAAGGTTAAAGTTATATAAAGTATTTATATTGTAGGTTATAATTTGCTTTGGTAGATAACTATATCGCAAACAATCAGTTCTGATACATAGTTTCATTAATCTTTTGTTTTGTTCACCAATAAAAATCCTATGATAAATCTAACATTATTATAAACTTTAATTTAGAAGTTTTAGTAGGTTGTAAGACTCCTTTTTGGTCTAGCATTTTGTCTGGTTGTATCACCCTCTTACCTATTTCTACTGTCTAATAGCATTTCTTGCATTGCTGTTTTCCAGTCTGAAGAGTAGAGAATCAGTATAATTACAGTCTGATGTATTCCATCTTAGTCCTCAGGGATAACAGTACATCTATAGCCTTCTTTGTTTGAAGTTAGCTACAGGGGTCCATGGACTGTAGTAGCAAATTATAGGCCTCCCCCATAGATTGCCTCATATGGGGGGATAATTGCCATAGTTCAATATTTGACCGGCAAGTTGGCAACTGCAGTTTTTAGTTCTTTTTTTATTAGAAAGGTGCTCCTGTTTTGTAATCCTCTGTCACTGGGTAGTGGATATTTTTACATCACCATTACACCTTTTGGGCATTAATCAAATATAATATACTATAAAGATGAGTACATCATCACTAATAGACTCCGTAATGAATATATGTCTTGAATAATTTGCGCTTTATGATTTAATGTAATGATATTCTATTTTTTTGTATAATTCATCAAAATTTATTCGTAACATAGGAACTATTATTTAATAGCTATTAGATTTATAGAGATTTTATGATTACCCTATTATTGTGAGTTGTTATTTATTACTCTGTTGCATGTTATGACATCCATGGTATGATATGGTGTAGTACATTATTTTATGCTGCCACTCCTCAGAAATATACTAGCACCAACTTTTTTAAAGAAGGCTGCATATTAAGCCCAAATACACTGAAAATCCTGTAGTTTTTGCATAATTGAGCCACAAACATAGAAACATCCAAACATCTATATCTATATACTTTCACATTTATAATATTAGTCAGATAATAAGTAGCCTACTTTTTTTTAATTTGCTGTAGATAGATGTCTAGAAAATCGGGTGTTATTTTATTATTGTTGTAAAATATCATAAAGCAACTTAATTATTTATGTTAAATGGTTAATATATTTGCTTTATAATAATAATATTTTGTGTGAAAGTATCTAAATCTTCATTTAGTGCTAACATAAATTTACTTTTCAGCGTAATATAATCCGTGTGCTGAATCTATGGCAAAAGAATAATGTATTTGGACCGGAAGTTATACAGCCTTTACTGGACATGGCAGACCCAAACCACCCATTGCACCAAGAAATCCAGCAACAGCAAAATAATACTGCCAACGGTAAGTTTATGCTATGCTAGAGTTTAATACCACAAGATTTTGATAATATAACAATTTTGTTATTAAATAATTTTAATATATATTTTTCAGGGAGCAGTTTGAATATCACCCACAACACTACAGATAGTAAAATATCCCCTGTACCACCACCACAGCATACCCCCCATGCTTCTACTCCTATGGGTGACCAGGTAATTGTTGATTGATCACAAGTATTCATAAAAAAGCCATACTATGCCTTAGGAATTAGTCACCAACCATTGGATCTTGCCTCTAATTACAATAGTAATACACTAATAGTTTGTAATTTGTGAGTTACACAATTAGTAAATTGTATAACTCACAAATTATGAACTAAGGATTTTCATTACAGAATTAAAAAATGATATTATGTTACAGTCTATAAAAGTTCACTCCTTAACCTAGGCCTACTCCATAGATTGCCTGGTAAGGGAAATTTTGCCATAATTGCTACATGTGCCACACTCTCACAGAATACCAGCTTAAAATAGTAGCTTAATTCTGCTGTGTTTTGTGTTGGGAGTGTAGAGAACCGGAGACCCTTTTTACTGCAAACAAGGCATTCCATCTTAGTTCTCACGGGTGACAATGCATCTGCATTTTGGTTTGTAATCGAGGATAGATGTAGATGTCTATGGGCCACAGCAAGCACTTACCATCAGGTGGACTGTGTGCTCGTTTGTCTCACTATCCTATAAAATAATTTTAACATAGTATTTAGAATCATCTATGATTAATTTAAAACTAAAACACGTTACATTATATATTTAATTATTATAAAAATTTTGCAAAACTAAGGGCGAAAGAATAGGATAATAAACAGTAAAGGTGTGAGCAATTTAAGGATACTTATTCTTCTTACTCTGTTGCATCTTATGACACCTACAGGATGCTATGGGGGTAGTAGACCATCTTAGAGTAATATAAAATAATAATAATAAATAATATAATCCGTCTTATTTATATAAAGTTCAATTTGTCAATCAGCAGACTGCATACATTCCTCTTACAGTTTTTTTACTGAACCTATTAATTTTCAGTTTCAGGATCAGCCATCAGGTCCACCACCAGGTGTCAAATTTAACCGCAAGTTGCTGAATGACTTTGAGTATGAAAGCGAAGATGACACGGTTGGGATGGAACCCCCTCCCTCCTCGACGCATACAACGCATTCTACCCACTCGTCGCATCAGACACACTCTTCGCATCAGAGCCATTCATCACATCAAGCACACCAGACTCATGCATCTCATCAGAATCAACATCACCAGACACATCCGTCGCATAATCCAACAGATGCACTTGGCAGGTTTGTATGACTTAATAATAATAATAATAAAGCCATTTATTCAACAGTACATAATACAATTTCTTAATCTAAGTCATATAAAATCTAGATTGTCTTCTGCTGATTACCAATCGGCAAAGGCCTCCTCCAACCTTTTCCACTCGTTTCTATCCTTGGCAACCCAGCTCCAAGTCACACCCGCGAAATTGACCAGGTTGTCCTCCCATCTGTGGCGGGGTCTCCCCCTCTTTCTTATGCCATTCCTGGGGTACCATTCTGTGACCTTCCTGCTCCAATTTTCCTTCCCTCTACTCATATGCCCAGCCCATTTCCACTTTAATTTCCTGACTTTTGTTGCTATGTCCCGAACCTTTGTGTTTTTCCTAATGTCTTCTAACCTAACTCGACCTTTTTCCTGATTCCCATCATGCTTCGCTCCATCGAATGCTGGCATATGTTTAATTTCTTACTGTTTAACTTAGTAGGAGCCCATGTTTGACATCCATACATCAATATAGGAAGAATGCATGTGTTGAACACTTTAGATTTAATGGATATGTGCAGTTCTTTATCTTTCATTATTTCCTTCATGCTCCAATATCTTTTCCATCCATTTGCTACTCGCCTGTTGATCTCTTTTTCCATGTTGTCTGTGGGTGAGATCATTTGGCCCAGATAGATGTATTCATCAATGTATTCTATCTCACTTTGTCCAACCCTAATGTTTTCATTCTTAGGTCCGTTGGTCATTACTTTCGTTTTCTCCATGTTCATTTTCAATCCCACCGTGTGACTTTCTAATGCCAGGTCTTTGGCCATGACATTCAGCTCATGTGGGGTTTTTGCAAAGAGAACGATGTCGTCTGCAAATCTTAAATGTGTTAACCAAGTTCCATCGATACTGATTCCATATCCGTCCCAATTTAGATTGTATGACTTAGTTCACTGATAAGAACCTAGAAATAAGTTATAAAATCTAAGTAAGTATTGTATGTGGTAGAGCCATGCTGCAGCTTTATTATGGTTGTAACATGAATGGGTCGGCTCAACCAGGGAAGGACCACGCTCTCACAGAATACCAGCATAAAATAGCAGCTTAATACTGCTGTGTTTTGTATGGTGAGTATAGAGATCCGGAGACCCTATTTTTTACTGGAAACGAGGTATATTCCATCTTGGTTCTCAGGGGTGACAACGCATCTGTGTTTTGATTCTCAATTGAGGATAAATTTAGATGGCTATAGGCCACAGCATCACAGCATCATGTGCTCGTTTGTCATCATTTAACATACTTGCCTTAATTCAGAATTTAATGTTTGAAGAATTGCATAACTTACCATATTAAAAAGTTGTTATGATGGCCAGGAAGGGTTTATATCTGTATAATCAATTTACCTATGTTGCATTTAGATCAAATTGAACTAAAAATTTTTATAAAACTATTTTTTACAGGATGATTGAATATGCATCATGTTTGCATTTTTTTTTACTATTCTAAGCCAGCGCTAGACTACTACCTCACCTGACAGGTGATGAGAATATGTACTAAGGTTACCAGTAAAAATTGGTCTGTTAAGCATGTCATGTACTTTTATTGAATGGGGTAACAAATGAGCGTACAGACCACCTGATAGTAAGTGGATGCTGTGGTTCAAATACAACACATTTATCCTTGCTTGAGCATCAAAACGTAGATCTATTGTCACCCCTGAGGGCTAAGATATAAGATAATGTGTAAGGGGTTTTATACATTTGTTACATTAAGCTGATATTTTACATTGGTATTATGTGAAAGTGGTCTGAACTGGTTAGGCCCACTCATTCTTGCTGCAACAGTAATATAGCTGCAGCTTGGTTATATCATGTTAAAAATGCCCATGTCCATATGCGGTTTTGTTATGAACTTAATTCAAACTGTCTTTCAAATCCATTATTCTGAAACATGCTTGTTGCAGCATTCTCACAAACCCTGAGATCATGCGACAGCTGCAGAGCTTGCAAGCACAAATGCAGATGATGACTGGTATGCAGATTCCAGTGAGTAAATGTTTTATATTGCATGTTATTGTTTCGTATTATATATAGCCTTTGAGAAAAAAGATATAGTTGTATGTGTTCAAAAAATTTCTATTCTTTGCTACAAAAACCTAAAATTAGAGAAGACATTTTGTGCTTTCACAAACATAATTATCGACATCATCAGCCTATAAAATTTCGCTGCTGAACATTGGCCTCTTTCCTTTTTTTATATTATAAAGGTGACAAACAAGCACACTGTCCATCTGATGGGTAAGTGGATGTCGTGGCCCTTAAATATCTACATGTGGCGGCGCTGTCGTCGCGCCAAAAGCGAAACACCTCGAAGCCTAAATCGCGCTATCAAAGTTCCGAATCAAAAACAGTATATATAGAATAGCCTCGAACTATCACACCAAGTGTTGGCCGCTCCTCGGGTTGAACACCTTACACATACTACTACTTCATCATTGTCATAAAGTACACCACCCATTCGCTCCCGAGCAGATATCATCTGCAGTCTTGACATCCTGCAAGCCATCTAGCTCTACAAGGTTCACCGCAGCACTGGAATAATAATGCTTCCTGTTCTTTCAAGCTACTCTTCGCGCTACAGTGTTTGGTACGGCTTTGAGCCATACTGCTCGCCTCTACTTCACAGCACTCTCGCAGATTACTTGCCTTCTTCTCGCCTCACTGCAGACTACAAAGCAATCCCCTGGCACTTGCACATTTGTCGGCAACTAGACTGTACCGTCAATCTCCGATCTGAGCAGAGGGATGATGTGATGATGACGGCGCTGTCGTCGCGTCACAAGCGAAACATATCGAAAACAGTATATATAGATAGAATAGCTCCAAACTATCACATGGAGCGTTGGCTGCTCCCCGGACAGAAAACCTTGCTCAGCGAGAGATCTTCCTTTTTTTCCACTGCCAAATATATTTATTCTGGATTGGTGGTGGTAGGAATACCCACTACCCCATATCATCCCGTGAGTATCGTGTAAGAGGTGACAGAGGGAAACTGAGGGAGAAAATGGGCAGCAGCATCTTTCTGATAACAGCAAAAAGCAATAAAAGACAGCGGTTGCCAACCTACTCGCCAAGCGTGGCAACTGGGGCAATATATCCCACATGAGCAACAACGCAAATAAACAGTCCCCAGAGACCCCGCTATTTCTGGCTACCGTGGTGACCATGGTAACGGCGGGCAAGGGGTGTTAAGAATCTCCAGTGGAGGTTCGGCTGCTACCTAAGACAGCTCGACCAGGCAACATAATGTATGCACCCTGAGGACTGACAGAAGATCTTGGAGCTGGAAGGAGAGATAGACAAGTTGCGTTGGGATATTATAGGATTATCTGAGGTCCGAAGAGAGGAGGAGGATACGGTAATCCTCAAATCTGACAACTTTCTATCACCGGGAGGGCGACCATCTGTCCCAAGGTGTCGGATTTATCGTCCACATGTCTCTCCACTCTTAATGTGTGTCGACGAGGGTTGCGTACCTTATACTCAGATCACCAAACGGTTTTCGCGGTCATACTGGTTTACGTACTAACCTCTGCACATCCCGATTAAGGAGGTGGAGGAAATGTATGAGTATATCTCTAGAGCTATGCATTCCTCCCAAACTCACTATATTATGTTAATGGGAGACTTCAATGAAAAACTAGTGAGCTGAAAGGAAAATTCGGGATAGGGCAACGAAACCCAAGGGGCCAGCAGGTGGCCGACTTTATGAAGAAAGAGGGACTCTTTATGATGAACTCTTTCTGCCCGGGGTTCGTTAACTGGGCCCTGACGGTTCGATAAAAAATGAGATTGACTTCATCATGACAACCAGATGACAACTGTTCAGCAATGTCTCAGTGATCGCGGGTGAAAACTGACAGCGCCGCCGATTGGTGAGAGGCACACTGAGCTTAAATGTGAAGTTGGAGAGGTCACATCTAATGAAGTCAATGCTTTGTCACCTCGTGCTCTAATGCAAAGCCCCAAAAACTTTCAGCTTGAGTTACAAAATCGTTTTCAGTGTCTAGAAGACTGAAATGAAGTGGACAATATGAATGACAAGCTTGTGGAAAATGTCCATGCGATCTCAGCGGAGTTCTGTAAGACCCGTCGCAGAAGAATACAAAAACTCTCTGATCACACTCTTAATCACATGGCTGTTAGACGGGCGATGAAGCTGCAGTCTTCAGTAGATTTGACAGCATACAGCCAACTGAGTAGACAGATCTCCAAATGCATGCAGCAGGACTTACACAACTTAAATATAGCTCGTATTGAAGAAATAATCGAGCGAAACCATGTCCACCACACCAAGTCTTTGGCAGAGATCTGTCTTCCAGAAAGAGCAAACTGTCGAAGCTGAAGACTGAATGTGGCAGAATCATTTCCAGGACACCTGAGATATTGAGTGAGATTGAGAGGTTCTATAAGCAGTTGTATTATACAACATCATAGAAGCCACATGTAAGTGTGAGTAAAGATCCAAGAGCAAGTATTGTTCAACACTATTCTTATAATATCCCAGACGTCAGTCTGAGCGAGATTAGAATGGCACCTTAAAAACGGCAAGATCCCGGGCGAGCATGCAATTACAGCGGAGCTTCCGATAGCCAGTGGAAAACCGATACTTTCCAAGTCTTTCAGAAGCTGAATCTGAAAGACTTGGTAAGTTAAGGACAGAATTGAGACAGAGCTTCTGAAAGACTAAGTCTTTCAGGAGCTCTTCAATTCTGTACTCCATTGTGGAGCAGAAGTGCGGTGATCTTGTTCTTCAAGAAATGCGACAACGCTCTCTTGAAGAACTAAAGACTACAGAGTCACTACGAATCGTCTCGCAGGCAGACTCGACGACTTCCAACCTCCTGAACAAGCCAGTTTCCGAAAAGGCTTTAGTACCATAGACTAAAGACCACATACATACCCTTCAGCAAATTGCACAGAAGTCCGAAGAGTGCAATCTGCCACTTTGTCTTGCATATTTGGACTATCAGAAAGCCTTTCATTCTGTAATTTGGCAGTGCTGCAATCCCTTCAATGGTGCTAAGTTGTCTGTCGGTATATCGAAATGCTGAAGTGTTTGTACAGTAGGGCTACGATGGCTAACTGAGTTCAGAACTAGAGCACGAAACCTATCCTACTGCAGAGAGGTGTAAGACAGGGTGACGTAATATCACCGAAACTTCACCGCTTCCTTTTAAGATGTTTTCAAGCTACTGGACTGGAAAAGATATACCATATTAATGTCAATGGCCAGTACATCACTCACCTTCGATTTGCCGACGATAAAGTCCTTATGGCAGAATCACTGGAGGACCTAAGCACTATGCTCAATAACCTCAATTGTGTCTCCCAACGGATAGGTATTAGATAAAAATGAACAAAACAAATGTCCATGTCACACTTTACACACATTGGTGTGCACACACTGGTGGTTGTTGGGAGCACTAAGCTCAAAGTTGTTGAAAACTGTTTACCTGGTACAAATAGTCTGACTAGGTAAGACTTTTAAGTATTTTATAGAATAGGGGTGGCAAACAAGCACACAGTCCACCTGATGCTAAGTCATAGAGATGGTAGCCCATAGACATCAAAATGTACATGCGGTGTCATCCCTGAGGACTGAGATGGAGTGCCTCATTAGCAATTATATGGGTCTCCGGTTCACTTCTCTCACCATAAGTAACATAGGAGTATTATTCTGCTGCTTTATACTGATATTCTGTAGTGTAGATATGTGTAGTCCCACCCCGGTCTAGTCGACTTATTCGTGCTGCAGCTATTTGTAGTTGTACAGAATCGCTTTCTTTATAGAATAAGGGTGACAAACAAGTACATAGTCCACCAGATGGTAAGTGGATGCTGTGGTCCATAGACATCTACATTTATCTTCAAATAAGAATCAAAATGCAAATGCGTTGTCACCCCTGAGAACTGAGAAGGAATGCCTTGTTTCCAGTAAAAAGGGTCTTCAGTTATCTATAATCACCATAAGAAACACAGCAGCATTAAGCTGATATTTTACGCTGGTATTTTTTGAGAGTGTGGTTTTACCCCTATCGAGCTGACCCATTCAGGCTGCAACCACAATATAGCTGCAGCATGGCTCTACCACATGTAAAAATCTCTGCTCTGCCATGTAAAGAAAAAAAAGTACCTATTTTTAATTTGTACATTAAAAACAACAATAATATTTTCAATTTTAATTTCAGAATTTAATGCCTATGATGTCCGATATGCAATTACAACAAACTACAAATCAAGGCCTACCTTTCTTGGTAAGTGTTAAATTAGAATCTTTTTCTCTGGTGCTTAATATTTAAATTACTTACTGAGCTTAGATTTACCCATGAGTTGTCTTGGGAATATAGGGTTCCTCATGTTGTTTTCTTTACCACCATGTACATGGTAAATTAGCAGTTAAAACTGGAGTTAACAATGTCAGTGATGACGGTGGGCATTTAACTTGTATTGCTTCATCATCATCATTATTACAGCTCATCACAAGGCCATTACAGAACATCCCCTCCTCAAGGAATGCTACAAAGTACGGTTGTGAGCCACCTGCATCCATTGACTTTTCCCATATCTTACTTGATTGTTGTATTGCTCACATACTAAGTAATTAAGACCACAACTGTAACAACGAAATTATTATAATTTTTTTCAGAGTTCTCAACAAGACCAACAGAAACAAAATGAGCCCAAAGAAGACATGGCAAATGAGTCCGACATAGAGTTTGTGGATGCCGGACCACAAGTTATAGAAATACCTGATGCAAATGACTCCAGGTAGGCATTTGTCTGGTTTTATATTTAATTAATTATTAAAATTGTTTTTACTCAATTAAAATATATATTTATTTCATGAAATTTTTAACAAGAGATATATTTTTTTTAAATAAGGTTGACAAACAAGCGCATAGTACATGGTGGAGCCACGTGTTTAAGGCTGCCGAAAGTCTAGTTCCCCGGTCAAACCTCAAACCTATTACGCGAGATATTAACTAAAGTGGACTGTATATGCGATTGCTTCTACGCTTACGTAAAAGCGACTACTATAGCATGCGGTACAATGCACTCGCTCTTCCCTAAACTAAACTATTACTTGTCGAATCGATGAAAGGAATCCTGCTTGATTAGGAAAAAAAAACACAGATTGGAGCGGGTTAAACTATTAGCAAGCAGGTATAATTAAGGAATATTGACTCACCGGGGTTTCTTCTTCCTGTCGATCACTATGGCGGCGACTTCCGGAACCTCCTCTGGACAGACACTCTGGGGCTCAGTGGTGCGTCAGGAGAGAAGCGTTGGTTCAACGACGACTGCGGCGGGAGAAGAGGCTCGCGCATCGGTCGCGCGTGTCTTATATATCCTCGGCTCGGGTGATTACGCGATGTTCTAGAATCGTCTTCTTTCCCCTCCCACCCCACCACCCCGATGTGTCGATAGGAGGGTACGAATGATATTGTTTGGAAAGGAATAATGATTCTACAAGTTCCTACCGTCAAATAAAAAACGCGAATGGTTTTCCGCGCAACCATCTCCCCCCGCCCTTGAAGGATTTCCTTCAAAAAAAATAACTAAACAACTAGAGCTAAGATCGACTAACAAATAACTAACTAACGCTAAGATTACCTAAATTAAACTACAATTTCAGTCTAGAAAGCTAATTTAAATTATGGAAGAGGCAAGGGGCACAAACGGATAACAGGACGTAGGTAAGACCCAACCGTGGTCTTAACGCGAGCTATCCTAATTACTCCGTCGGAACCGGGAAAGACCTCCTCGACGATTCCTAACGGCCAGTGGAGAGGCGGCGTATTCTCCTTAGTGAGCACAACTACGGTTCCTACAGCTAAAGGCTCTGTCGCTGTGTTCCATTTTTGCCGAGACTGCAAAGTATGCAAGTATTCCATCCTCCATCGTTTCCAAAACGATTGCACTAACCGATCTAATAATTTGTGGCGTGTGGAAATGCTAAGTCTGTTCTCATCCATATCCGCGGCGGGCAGATACCTTAGAGGCGTTAAAGTCAAAAAATGTGCTGGAGTTAGAGCCAGCGGTTCCGAGGGGTCACTAGATAACGTCCGACAAAGTGGGCGGCTATTCATTACGCATTCAATTTGAGCGAGCACCGTACTTAGCTCTTCGAAGGACAAAATTTGATCTCCTATTACTCGGTATAAGTGGCTCTTTAGACTTTTAATATTAGTCTCCCAATTGCCCCCAAAATGACTCGCGGCTGGGACGTTCAGAGACCACTCAATGCGGTTCTCGGCTAGAATGTGAGCGAACTCCGAATTATAATACTTGCTAGCTAAGAGCTCGTGTAGTTCCGATAGAATACGTTTTGCACCGACGTAGTTCGTACCGTTATCCGAATATAATTTACTTACAGGGCCTCTGCGCGATAGAAATCTTTTAAATGCACCCATAAAGCCTGCTGTGCTTAGATCACCAACGAGTTCTATATGCACTGCTCGAGTAGTTAGACATACGAAAATGCAGACGTAAGCCTTTGTGGATCTTATACCACGCCCGCGAGTGAGCGTGACCTTAAACGGACCAGCAAAATCAGACCCGGTGTGCGTGAAGGGCTTTACCGATTGTATCACTCTACAAGATCTAAGTTCCGCCATTTCCGGAAATGACGGCTTGGGGCGTGCCCGAAAGCAAGCTATACATCTGTGCACCCGATTGCGTATTAAACTACGTGCAGAAAGAATCCAATAATTCTGACGCAAGATCGACATCAATAAATCGGGGCCAGCGTGCGAGTTCAATTTATGATGATAATCGACTAATAAGTTCATGATATGGTCTTTACGCGGTAAAACTATAGGGTGCCGTTGGTCGAAACTCAATTGCGAGTTGGACAAGCGTCCACCTACCCTTACAATCCCATCCTGTAAAAATGGCTTAAGGCGTTGAAAGGCGCGACTACAAGCTCTATTCGATTGTAATCTTGTAATTTCTTCAGAGAAGTGCGCACGTTGAAGTTCACGTAATACTAGCGACTCGGCATAGTTGTAATCGGATGCTAAGACATACGGACGTCGCGGTAAAAGCTTCGCGAATCGACAAACGTAAATTACGCTACGCAATAATTTCGACCAAGAGGACAAGCGGTTCGCCAGAGCAATGATTGGAGAAACCTCGCTCGAAACGTTCGCCACTAGAGCGTGTCTCTTCTCTTCCGGCGGTTGTGACACTGACGAAGGTTCGAAATCGGTTATTGGCCATTGTGAGGGATCCAAGTAAACCCAAGAAGGTCCATGGAACCAAAGCGGGTGGTCCATTATTTGCATCGGGGTGAGTCCCCGGGATAGACAATAGGCAGGGTTTTCCTTACCGGACACGTGATAAAAGTTCCGCGTTTCTAACTCGTCTTGGATCTTGGCCACTCGGTTCGCGACAAACGTATCCCAACGGTGGGGTGAAGAATGAACCCAACATAAGGCGACGGTGGAGTCGGAAAAGGCAAATGTTCTTTCTATGTGAACTCTATCCCTACATGCGCCGATAACTGTGGTAATAAGCTTGGTGAGTACTAATATTGCGCAAAGCTCTAAGCGCGCCAGAGAGACAACCTTACGGGGGGAGACTCTCGACTTAGAACTAATGAGGCTAATCGAATTTCTACCATTATTCTGGACATGGAAATATACAACGCCCCCGTAGGCCTTCTCGCTGGCGTCTGCAAATCCAACAACCGTTATGCTGCTATTTCTATCGACATTTATATGACGCGGTATTTTAATTTCTCTTAGTAAAGGAAGTTCCTCTCTAAAGCGCTGCCACAATCGAACAATGCTGTCAGGCGGCGAGTCATCCCAATCGCATTCAAATAACCAAAGTTGTTTAATCAAAAGCTTAGCGTATAATACCACCGGAGCTACGAAACCCATGACGTCCCATAATCTAGCAACGCATGACATTATTGTGCGCTTTGTGCATTTCTCTACGGGCGGATTTACCTTAAGGCTAAACACGTCGGACTCTGGTGACCAACACAGACCGAGCACCTTGTGTGTATCGGAATCGTCGAATTCCTTTATCGCCGAAAGACGGTGTGATAGTGGGATTGTATCTAAAACCGGACGCGAATTACTAGTCCACTTCACAAGATCGAATTGACCCGATTTCATGAGCCTTATAACCTCGGCGGTGGTTAGGGTGGCCTCCTCCACGCTATCGACCGAATACACAAAATCATCCATATATAATCCGCTCTCAATTGCCCTCTTAGCTTTAGGATAAGAGGGACCTTCATCGTGAGCGAGCTGTCTCACCGTGCGTAACGCATGAAATGGGCTCGACTTTAAACCAAAACAAACGCGGTTAAATTCTAACACCATTAGAGGTTCCTTTGGGTGGAAACGATATAAAATGCGCTGGAATCTACGGTCGCATTCACGGACCCCTATGCAAAGAAACATTTGGCGAATATCGGCGGATAGTGCTATACTAAACAAACGAAAATTGACTATTATATCAAATAAACTGCCCTGTAAATTTTGAAAAACTATAGAGGATATCGTTAAGCGACAGGTGAGTGCTAGTTTTAGCACTTGCGTCGAGCACTACACGTAATTTAGATGTAAGTTTGTCCTCTCTAATGACTCCGTGGTGTGGTATAAAATACGACGGTGTGTCTTCGTAGTTATCTAATTTCGAAGCCACAAGTGATATGTAACCTTCTCTTATATATTCGTTAATGACGCCGTCGTAAGCTTCCTTTAACTGGGGCGAAGTGAGCATCCTACGCTCCAAGCTGTAGAAACGTTTTTCCGCCATTTGACGCGAATCGCCGAGAGATAAAACATCTCCCTTAAAGGGTAGCGCTACACTATATCTACCGTCGCGATCACGAACGGTCGTGCGGACGTAAATTTCCTCGCATATCCTGTCATCTGAACTAGCTATGGGTGGGACGTTCACCTCCTCCATCTCCCAAAATTTGCAGACTAACGACTCGAGCGGTTCGACAGCCATACCACAATAAGAGGCTGCCGAAATACTATCTAGGATGGGGGCGGAGCCAAGGATCACATAGCCCAATACGGTTTCCAGTGCGTAAGGCGCGGTATGCGAGGAGTTGCCCCTGACCTTATTGTTTAACAAAAGATGAGGGAAAAGCGATGCCCCAATGAGCATGTCTATGTTTCCAGGAACGGCGTAAGTGTCGTCTGCTAGAGTCAAATTTTTAAATTCAATCATTGCCGAGGTGTCAACCGAAACGGTTGGCAACCGTTCAGTGACCCTATCTACTACTAGTGCATTTATATCAAAGTTAACGTTACGATCTATCCGAGAATAAAATTTTAAATTTATATATCCCTGTGTCGCTTTACTAGTACCTCCGATGCCTTTAACTACAGGACATGAAAGTGACCTATTTATTACTAAGCCTAAGCGCTGACAACATTGTCGTGTTATAAAGCTATTTTGGGCTCCGCTGTCCAGCAGTGCACGGACGCTTTGTTTGTTTCCACGCGAATCCCTAACCAAAATACGCGCCGTACCCAGTAACACGGTTGAAGGAGGTTGTGCTACCATATTTGCCAATGAGCACAGAGCGACATCACCAGGTCGACCGCTAGAATCGTTGACCTTAGTAGGGGTGAATTCCTTATTCGCCTTACTTGACGCCGCTATGTTGCTATTTTCAAAATGTAATAGCGTGTGATGTTTCCTGGCGCACTTGCTACATACGGAACTCGAATTGCATTTTGCAACTAAATGCTTATCGCTTAAGCAGTTCAAACATAGGTTGTTTGTTTTTACTAACTTATAACGTTCGCTTGGTGAATATTTACGAAAAGTCGCACAGTTATATAAATTACCGTGTTTATCTTTACATACTATACAAGTATGCTGGAGTGATGTCGGCGTAGCGGTTACGTAAGTTAACGACCCTGCTATTTTAGATGGTTGAGTCTGTCTACGGTCGACGCACCTTTTAATCTCCTGTTTAACGTTCGGTGAGCGCTGCATCACCTTTATTTGATCTCGCACGAACGATGCTAATGAATGAAAGGAAGGCATCTCCGAGCTACGATGCTCCATTTCAAACGCACGCACGGTGTCGGAGTCTAATTTCTTTAATGCTATATGGAGAAACACCACGTCCATGAGGTCATTAAACTTCAAATTCTTAAGTGCAGCCACCGATGCCACAAATTTATCGAGAAACTGCTCTAAGCCGTTGATGTTCGCGGATGATATAGGTTTAAGATCGAATATCTGGTTCAAATATTCGGAAGCTAACATTCTCCTATCTTCATATTTAGTTTTAAGCGTTTCAAATATTAATACGTAATTGTTTGCTGTAGGTGTAAAACCCGAGCAGATCGACTGTGCTCTGCCACTAAGTTTACTAATTAAGTAATATAATTTTTCAGCGTCCGATAACGATGGGTTGTTGTGTATATTGTTTTGAAAACTACTGAAGAAGAAGGGCCACGTCTTAATATCACCATTGAATACCGGAATATCTATTGGCGGTAACCTAATTGAGTCATGAGGGCGTACCTGCATTTCAGGCTTCGCTTCACCTTGAGATTGTAGCAATTTTGCGGTTCTCTTCACGCGACACAACATATCTTCGAATGCCAGCAGCGGTTGGTAGTTCACTATGTATTTCGGGTCGGTTTGTAGTTCCGAATGATTAATTTGATCTAATATTCTTTCGTAATCTGTCCGCAAATTATCTATCGTTTCGATTTCATTTAAAAAGGCCTCCCGTACTGCCTCTATATGAATGTTCTTTATATAATCACTTATATTCTGCACACGCGAAAAGAGTATGTCCCTCTTGGCATAAAGCGTTTTAATTTTGATTTCACTTCCACTAACTGCCATTTTAAATTATTATAATAAAGTTATATTAATCACAATTAATCTCACACGCATAAACGACGTAGGATGAATACTCGGCGTGCCGTATTACGTAATCAGATCGAGCGCCCGATGCAGTCAAGGCTACGCGTCGTTTGCTAAACCTAATAATTTTATAAAAATTGTGGGGTAAGCGTATCAAACGGTTGCTATCACGCCGTTTCAATTATTTAATAAGCTTTAAATTTAACCAAATACGAGCGCTATTAAATGAATAATTCTGTTTGCGAGTAACAAATCAAAATTTTAATTTAAACGAACACTATTTAAGTCTATTCTATAAATTAGAGTGCGTTATCTAAACAATTAATTTAATAATTCGACCAGAAAATGGTTGGATAACCACTAAACACCAATCCAGATCCTGCCGAAGTGACCATAAAATGGTGGAGCCACGTGTTTAAGGCTGCCGAAAGTCTAGTTCCCCGGTCAAACCTCAAACCTATTACGCGAGATATTAACTAAAGTGGACTGTATATGCGATTGCTTCTACGCTTACGTAAAAGCGACTACTATAGCATGCGGTACAATGCACTCGCTCTTCCCTAAACTAAACTATTACTTGTCGAATCGATGAAAGGAATCCTGCTTGATTAGGAAAAAAAAACACAGATTGGAGCGGGTTAAACTATTAGCAAGCAGGTATAATTAAGGAATATTGACTCACCGGGGTTTCTTCTTCCTGTCGATCACTATGGCGGCGACTTCCGGAACCTCCTCTGGACAGACACTCTGGGGCTCAGTGGTGCGTCAGGAGAGAAGCGTTGGTTCAACGACGACTGCGGCGGGAGAAGAGGCTCGCGCATCGGTCGCGCGTGTCTTATATATCCTCGGCTCGGGTGATTACGCGATGTTCTAGAATCGTCTTCTTTCCCCTCCCACCCCACCACCCCGATGTGTCGATAGGAGGGTACGAATGATATTGTTTGGAAAGGAATAATGATTCTACAAGTTCCTACCGTCAAATAAAAAACGCGAATGGTTTTCCGCGCAACCAGTACACCTGATCGTAAATACATACTGTTACCTGTAGACATCTACATTTTTATCCTCAATTAAGAATAAAAATGCAGATGCGTAATTGCCCCTGAGGACTGGCTGGCTCTGACTCTGGGCCACAGCATCCACTTATCATCAGAAGTACTGTGTGCTTGTTTTTAACCTATGAGGTGAGGTATGAATTTTGAGGTATTAATTTAGAGAACATTGAATTTGGGATATTTTATTTAATGGAAGAGCTACCCCAAAGTAAGTGTAATAACTATGTTCGGTTTTCATTTAACTCAATCAAACTGAATGCTGAATTAAAAATGTAATTATTTAATTCAGCATTCAGTATACACATCTTTGTCTGTCTTTGTCTATTCAACTCTTTATTATAGCTTGTTTGCAAGTGTCGACAGTTGATTCTTCTAGCCTGACCCCGATTTAATAATGTTGAAAGATTAACAAATGTATCTGCTTCCAGAAGGATTGACCCCGACACCAGTACTAAATGACAGAATTAATTTCATTTTACCATATGATTGCATCTGTACTTTAGCAATTTAAAGTTTGAAGCCTATCTCTTTTGTATTCTAATACCCACCTAACTTTGAGCAAACTTCAAAAAGAAAGTTTGTCATCTATTGAAGAAGCTGCCACCAATTGAGCTGAATCAATAAAAGACCGCTTTATTCCAGAAGCCCATCCCCGAAATCCCGTCGCCACCGTTCGCGTTCGAAGTCGCCAAAGCGACGCAGACGTTCGCGTTCACGATCGCGTTCGCCCAGGAGGCGGAGGGACCGAGACAGAGACCGGGAGAGGTTAGTAGATATAGCTATTGGAAACTCACAGAACACTAAACATGCAGCAGCTTTTGAACAATTTTTTAATCATACATGGTAGACCGCCATGTAGCTATATTATGGTTGTAGCACGAATGAGTCTGCTCGACCGGGTATGTCTACGCTCTCACTAAATTTTAGTATAAAATAGCAGCTTACTTCTGCTGTGTTCTATATGTTGAGTGTAGAGAACTGGAGACTCTTTTTACTGAAAATGAGGCATTCTATCTTAGTCCTCAGGGGTGATAATGCATCTGCATTTTGATTCTTAATTGAGAATAAATGTTAGATGTCTATGGGCCACAGTATCCACTTACCATCACGTGGACTGTGTGCTCTTTTGTCACCCTCTTGCTATAAAAAAATATTATCATACTAAGAACTAGTTATACCATAACTGCTTTTTTACTTTAACATAAAAGTTTAAACTGCATGTTGTGTTGTCAATATTTAAGCAATGAACTATATTTACGTCCAAATAATTCTGTTTCAGAGATAGAGATAGGGAAAGGGAAAAGAGCCACAAAGAGAGAGAAGCTGAGAAAGAGAAGCAAAGGGAAAGAGAGAAAAAGGGATTGCCACCGATTAAAAAAGAAAACCTAAGTGGTAAGGTGTAAATTGTTGATATGTTTTGCCTTTAAATATAAGCATAATTTTGGTAAAACGCGTACATTAAAGAAAATAATACTTTTTTTAAGTTTATTATTTTTTGTGATGTTATCTCTAACTCGCCTGGTCTTGTTATGATATCTCACTAACTATTCCAAATTTGTAAAATATTTGAATTCAGTCATTAAAAAACTAAGACAGGAAAAGATAGTTAACCATGTATTGGAGGTGTGAGAAAATTCACTACCCCATATCGCCCCATGGGTGTCATTAGTGGCAGACTAACGTTAGGGTAGTGACAGAGAGAAACTGGAACTAGAGATGGACAGCAGCATATTTCTGATAACAGCTCAAATCAAAAAAGAACTGCTGGCAACTATGGGAAAATCCCTCCATGAGGTAATCATTGAGGAACTCCTATATTCAGCTGTGGACTTAGGCTGTAATAGATGGATGTATATTAGTTTGAACTGCAAATCAATACCATAAAGTCATATTAAACAATGCAAGTAGTGTTTTTTCATGTGTATATTCATATAAATTTAAATAGGCATACCAAACAATAAATACCAATGCTGCAATCATGTGGTGGGGTGTGTATGATACAAAACTCATCATGAAAAATGACAATGATGAACTACTAAATTTAAACTAAATGCTCCAACGCTACTAAGCACTAGTACTGTGCCTTTTCTGAAGTAATGTCCGAAATATTGGGTGAAGTTCACATGGATAGATTTTTTATAAGTTAGAAAAATTACCGTTACCATTCCAGTTTATCAAAGTCCACCGTTGAACATAGGCCTCCCCCATAGATTGCCTTAAAGAAGGGATATTTGCCATACTTTCCACTCTTGGCAGCCGAGATGGCAAGTGCAGTTTTTTTGTCACTATTAGGAAGATGCTGCTGCCGAGATAATATGTTCATGTGCACTATCAGTAGTTTTACAATCTGAGTTTTTTGATTTTGACAATTCTGGACCAAGTTTGGTCAGTGTCACCACTTGTTGCTTAAAATTCCTTTATTTTGTCTGATTAAGTAGTCATTTAATAGTAACAGTGAACCCTGATTTAACATTAAATTTTTAAGAAAAAATCCACTCTTATTGGAGATGAAATTTTTAATGTTACTTTTTAGATGATATTCTGGTTGTTACCAGTTAGTTGTGTGTAGGTGATAAATGGTTATGTGTAATTGTTTACTGTGTAGTGGTGGTGTAAAAAATCTATAACTACACATTTTACCGTGGGACAGAATGAAACTGGAACAACGGTGGCTAGCACCATCTTCATGATTAAAACTCAAAATAATAAAAATTATGTTTATATTTGGTAAAGCCACGCTGCAGCTACATCATAATTGTAGCATGAACGGGTCGGCTCTACCAGGGAAGGACCACGTTTACAGAATATGAGCGTAAAATAGCAGCTTGATGCTGCTGTGTTTCGCATGTTGAATATAGAAAACTGGAGACCCGTTTTACTGGAATTGATGCATCCCCAGAGGTAACAACGCATCTGCATTTTGATTCTTAATCTAGGTTTAAATGTGGATGTCTATGGACCACGGGATCCACGTACCATCATGTGGACTGTGTGCTCATTTGTCACCATAATTCTATTAAAAAAATAGCCTGTCAAACGTGGCAGCTATGGCAATATTGACCCTATGAGGTAATCTTTGTTGGGAGGCCTATGTTAAGTAGTGGTTTATAGTTAGCCAGTAATGGACAGATGGATGGATAATTCTGATATTAAATAATGTAATAGATAGATAGATAACTACGGGCTGTTATCCGCAACTTGACGCCTAAGCGCGTATTTTACGTGTGGGGCAGGAATAATGCAATTATTCAAGCCATGAAATCTCCCCAAATAAATTCAAAAGTCCTTTGGTGTTGTGAGCAACTTCGGCGCGTGCCAAAATGTTTAGCCCTATATACAGAGACCTATCATGTCGGTTTCTATGTTACCATAGAATTTACGCCACCCTGTCGAGCGTAGATACCTGATACATTTTTTGTATACAGACTTAGCTTTCTTGTATAGAAGCCTTCATCCATTGAGGTATTCATGGCCCAATTTAGCGATTTTATTACCTCCTTACGTTTTCTATCTAGTTTTTTACCCCACCACGGTTGCTTTTCCTCAGCTTGCCTTGGTGGAGTGATTTCTGGACATGATTCATGGTAGCTGTCCATCACGGCTTTAGTAACAGCTGCTTGCTAGCTTCTAGGAGCAACTGATCTGCTATAGTGTTTTTCCCTCAAAACCCGCGAGCGACGACGTCAGCCTATTAACCTTTCAAACCCCTTAAAATATTAAAACTCCCAAGCGGTCGCATGCGTCCATCAAATGCCGAGCAGTCGCATGCGATCGCACTCACAACACTCACAGCACAGCAAGCACTGTACGAGGGCAGCACTGAAAATATCGGGAATCAAGGAAGTGACACAACATTACTATTTAAAAATGTATTTGTTGCTTTTCGAAGTATTCTCCGCGAAATTTGACACATTTTCCATACGATGGAACCAATCATTGAAGCAACCATTCCATTCGGAAGTTGGGGTCTCCAAAATGGCCGTTTTGTAGGCGTCCACAGCTTCTTCAGGTGATGAAAATCTCTGTCCACGCAATTTACTCTTTGTTTTAGGGAAAGTATAGAAATCATTAGGGCATAGGTCGGGGCTGTACGGCGGATGGTCTAATAATTCTATGTTTTCTTGCTCTAAAAACTCTTGTTCTGTGTGCGGTGTGAGAACTCGCATTGTCGTGATGGAGGATGATGCGGCGGTTGCAGTTCTCTTTACAGAGTTCAGAAACGACCTGTGGCAAACAAATGCTAGCATACCATTCTGCATTAACCGTTCTTTTTCCCTCAAGAGGAATAGTCGTATCATGGCCGGTTTTGGGAGACAAACGTGGCCAACAAATTTTTTTTGCAACGCTCCGTGAACGAACAATTTTTGTTGGCTTTAACTCATTTTCGAACACCCAAACTCGTGACTGGTTTTTTGTTTCGGATTCGTACGCGTATATCCAGGATTCGTCACCTGATACGATGTTGTATACAGCATTTGAGGATCCTGCGTGGAATCTTTCGAGAGTTCTGACGCACCAAGTAACGCGAGCCGCTTTTTGCTCTTCACAGAGCAAATGCGGTATCCGTCGGAAAAACAACTTTTTTACACGTAATGGTTCATGCAAGATTATTTGTATTTGACTCATGCCAATGTCTACAGTTGCCTGAATTTCGCGGTATGTCACATGTCGATCTTCCTTAATCAGCTTACGCACCGCATCAACGTTTTCTTGGGTGACTGCAGTTTTTGGACGATCTTGACGGGGATCATCACTGAGCTTGACACGTCCACGTTGAAATTCAGCAAACCAGCGATAAATTGTGGTTTTGGATCGTGGCTTCATCACCAAATGCAGAAATCATCCGGTCAACACACTGTTTTTGTGTTAAACCACATCGAAAGTCATAATAAATCATCGCTCTTGACTCTCCATTTTCTCAACAACTAAACAAGTTTGACAAAACCTTGTGACAAGACCGAGAATCTTTTCTTAAATAAATGAATGGTATTCGATTTTTAAAACCAAGGAGTTTTCAATTAAAAAGATTTTAATACGACAGGAACAGTGGAAATATTCCATTCCCGATACTTTTAGTTCAGCCTATGTAAACTATAAAAACTTATATTTAGAGACTACTTTTCTATGAAGAAGTTTTGCATTATAGAATCTATACGAAATTCTCTATCCTGTGGTCTAAATAAATCAGTTACTCTATGGATTTTTATTTTTAATCTACCGTAAAATTGCGCCATTTTCGTATGGTCGGCAAATGTCGCAAATTGACAGTAGAATAAAAATAAAAATCCATAGAGTAACTGACTTTTGTGTAGACTATAAAATAGAGAATTTCATATAGATTCTATAATGGCAAACTTCTCCATAGAAAAGTATTCTCTAAATATGTGTTTATGGTTTAAAATGCTGTGGGTGAGTGCGATCCGACCGCTTGGGATTAGACGGAATATCGCCGTGGTAGGATCCAACCAGGTAGGTAGGGTTTGAAAAATTAAGGTATTTTTTTCTATCCATCTTGCGGGGATTTTGCCATGGTGGTGTAGTGGGGATATCGACCTGTAGTATGGAATAGATCCATCTATGATCTGAGCGTAAAGCTACTCTCGACACATGCCATTCCGTAATTAATTTAGCTGCTCTCTCTGTTGCAAGTGTAAGGTCGATTATTGTTCGACAACGTTTGTCTATGATGATAAATATTTATCTAAGATATTCAGTAACACCTTAACTTTCATTGATTTTCCATTTACCAAGGATGATCTGTGAGTCGTCCCTAATCTTACGCAGAAATTCACTAGTCGTACGAGGTCATGAGGGGGGGGGGGTCTTCTTCTGGCGTGTAGACCGAGGCGACGGCTATTCTTGTAACGCAAAACACAGGAGTGTATTTTGTAATGATACATGTCTCTGGAACAGAAATCTGTTACTGGTTGTGTACATATATCTTTAGTAGTATATATATACGCTCTAGGCTTGTCAGGCTCAGAGTTGAAGAATAACTTACCTTTTACGTTGTTTAGGCATTTGATTTTACCAGCCCCAACCCACGGCTCTTGGATTAGGGCTATGGCCGTCCGTTGATGCTCCAACCACTTGCGTAGTTATGATGATGTAGCGAAAGGGCAGTTTCGCTGTGGTGGAGTTTGGCCTGCACAAGGCTCGTTTATTATGTTAAATTATTTATTTATTAATTGTACTTCATACAATATGATGTATAATATTGTGATATTAAATAATCCACCCAAATCATCAATCTCAATCCTTTTCATGTTTATTGTTGCATTTAAATTCGATTTAGTTCAAAAACTTGATACCGAGTTGCCAACATTGTGCCTCTGAAATGACACTACGGACAGTAAAATTATGTATAGTACCTACATAAGCGTAAATCCATGTTTTACTGCCACTAGTATGACATTCCGGACAGTAAAATAACCGTGTAATGCGTAAATGCACTAACTTTTTATAGTTTGACCATGGTTACTGTGAATATGTTTGTGCGCTACAGTGTGCAGCACTACGCTATGGGTGGGGCACCTGTCTAAGCTGGCGACCGCGGAGGAGCTTTCGGACTTGTTCGGCGCGTTCGGCGGCGTGCAGTCCATCGACGTGGTGGCGCCGCGCGGCTGCGCCTTCGTGGTCATGGAGCGCCGCAGGGACGCCGCACGCGCGCGCGAAAAGCTCGACAAGCACAAGCTGCACTCCAAGGAGATCACGGTACCCGCCACACACACACACACACACACACACACACACACACACACACACACACCTACACACGCACACGCACACACGCACACACACACACACACACACACACACACACACACACACACACCTACACACACACACACACACACACACACACCTACACACACACACACACACACACACACACACACACACACACACACACACACACACACACACACACACACCTACACACCTACACACACACACACACACACATACACACACACACACACACACACACACACACACACCTACACACACACACACACACGCACGCACGCGCACGCACGCACGCACGCACGCAAGCACGCGCGCGCACAAATTAACAGCCGATTTCTGTATTTCCTATTCTTTGGAAGTAGGCTAGAAATACTACGTAAACAGTAACAAATCGGATGCATTGTGTACAAATTTGGAAGAACTCAAAAACCATAACAAAACTATAGACTCTATATGTATAACTGAGCATTTTATGATGGCAGGACGCTAATTAAACCTAAATGTATTAGTCAGTTACTACTGCTCGTTTTCTTGGCTTAATTATAGACAGTAAATTAAATTGGAATATGTTCTACATTAACGTATTATGTAAAAAAATCATCAATCTTTCATACGCCCTTTAAATACTTTCTCCAATTTTTTTTTTGGGGAGAAAAAAAAAACCACACCGGAAGGTGCCAGAGACAAAAAAACCATCCCAGCAACAAGTAAAAAAAGGCGTCAAGCCACAAAAAACACGACACACCTCCGGGCGCGCCCCCCGCGAGCCCCACGCCCACTCAAACGCTAATTTATCAACACTGATGCGCTTTTCTCGGCATACTTGTCGCGAATGTCGCGAACGCGATTTAAATATGGGCAGAATTAATGTTGCTAAGAGAGCAACACTGGTATCGCGAACGCGATTTAAATATGGGCAGAATTAATGTTGCTAAGAGGGCAACACTGGTTGAGAGAGGGGGAAGTGACTTAAATGTTAGTGTCGAAGTAAGAGTCAGTTGGAAGTTGTGGTTCGAAGGAGACACTACTCTCCAGCAAGAGTTGCTGTTGCGTCTTGGCAAGGAGATATTGATTAAAACTACTTTTACGGATTTTATCGCGTTTTATTTATATTAATTTTAATACCCGACGTTTCGGGTGCTTTCCAGCACCCATGGTCACGGGGGACTGAGGTGACTGACGTCCCAATGTCAAAGTGAACCCGGAGTACCTTCAGCTTTTTAATTATTGTTTTTGGTCCGATCTACGCAGAATGAACTAACTGTATTTTGAAGTCTTGCAGTGGTATGCTTGGGTTTACTTTTAATTTTATTAATTATAGGATCCCAAGCAGGTGGTAGTACCCAGCCTCCTTCTCTATTGAAATTAGGATGTTTTTTAATTTCAATAGCCTCACGTATCATCCTTGGTAGGAATCGATGTTCTTTCGCGAGGATTTGTGGTCTATCAAATCTGATGTAATAGTTGGGGCCATCTAGAATATGATAACCAATCATGCGGGGAGATCTGTTCATGATTTTGTCTTGACATATGGTCTGACACAACTGGTTACATCACCTACGCGGATTCCAGATGTGGAGGATCATGCACCTTCCCTGTTGGCCCTTCTGCTGACATCTCATCCGGACAGATATCAGGTCTCTGTCGATGCCCCTCTTGGCTCCTCGGATCATTGTCTTGTCCGGAGTGTGGTGCCACTTACACTGAAATCGCGGTTGCATTCTGCAGGCTGCCGCCGTGTTTGGCACTATAGGTCTGCCGGTTGGGATTGGATGCGGTCTTTCTTTGCATCTTACCCTTGGGGGCGGGTTTGCTTCTCGCCGTACGATCCCAACGTTGTTGATGATTCTGTCGCTGATGTGGTACTTCAGGGTATGGAAGTTTTTATTCCTTTCTCTGTGGTGCCCATCGGAGATCTCAGCCATGGTTTTGTCGCTCCCGTAAAAAAGCATCATGCATCCTGCATGAATAAGCAGGAGTGCTACCGGGCCTCGGCTGACGCATCAACGTCCCAGGATGTAAACACCAGCACCTTAAAAAGAAGTATAATTCCGCCTCCAGGTCGAAAGAGTCATTGCCTAGGCAAAGTCAGAGCACATAGGCAGAATTGGCGAGAAACTACAAACTGGCTCATACCGCAAAGGAGAAAGCCGATCTGCTAGCCTCTTTCTTTACGTCCAACTCGACTCTCGATAACGGGGGGAACAATGCCCGTGAGCGATCCCGCAGTGTGAGTGCTCCATGCCGGATGTGCCGTTCACACAGCGCTCGGTCCTTCCTGGACATCCACAAGTCGAGTGGGCCTGAGAGAATCCTCACAATTTTGCTGAGGGCGGGTGCTCCAGAGTTGGCATCGGTTCTAACGCGTTCTTTCCGGTTTCGTCGGGATCGATCAGCTGGTGATCTTTTGGTCTACCTGACTCATCGATGGGCGAAGGCAGTAGAGTTCAAGGGGAGGCATTGGCTGTTAGTTTGTACATTGCGAAGGCCTTCGATCGGGTTTGGCAAAAAAGCGCTTCTTTCGAAGCTCCCTTCCTGTGGGCTTCCCGAGAAATTGTGCAATAGGATCACCAGCTTTCTTGCAGATCGGAGCATCAAGGTCGTTGTAGACGGTGCTCGCTCTGATTACAAGCCTATTAATCCTGGCGTTCCACAAGGCTGCGTGCTATCACCAACGCTGTTTCTTCTACATATCAATGATATGTTGCCAACCGGTAACATTCATTGCTATGCTGATGACAGCACTGGTGATGCTCTGTATACCGGCCGTGCCAATATTTTTCGGGAAAACGTCTTCGAGTACGGGGACAAACTTGTGTCTGAAGTCGAGTCTTTGCTGAACAAAGTCTCGGATGGGGGGCGACTAAATCTAGTCCAGTTTAACCCTCAAAAGACACAAGTTTGCGCGTTAACCGCACAAAAGAACCCCTTTGTCGTATCACCTCGATTTCAAGGCACTCCCTTTGTTGCCTCAGCCAGTATCTGGAACCTCGGAGTCGACATATCGAGTAATGTGCAGTTTCGTGGTCACTTGGAAGAGAAGACCAAATTGGCCTCTAAAAAGCTTGGCGTGCTCAGCAGAGCCTGACAGTATTTCATGCTGGCACACCGCCTACAATTTGAGAAAGCTCGGTTCGGCCTCACATGGAATGCTGTTCCTATCTCTGGGCTGGGGTTCCCCAGTGCCAGCTCTTTTTACCTGACCGCAACCAGCGCAGAGCGGTTCGAATCGTCGACGACCGAGTGCTTTCTGATCGGCTCGATTTACTGGTGCTACGAAGAGATGTTGCATCTCTTTGCATTTTCTTTCACATCTACCACAAGTGCTCTGAGGAATTATTCGGATTAATCCCAGTCTCTAAATTTCATGAACGCAATACGCGGAAAACCTCCCGATACCTACCATCCACACCATCTGGATGCTTGGCGGTCCACCACTGTACGTTTCACTAGGAGTTTTCTTCCGCGTAC
This sequence comes from Parnassius apollo, assembly GCA_907164705.1. Lineage (NCBI taxonomy): Eukaryota > Metazoa > Arthropoda > Insecta > Lepidoptera > Papilionidae > Parnassius > Parnassius apollo. The sequence continues at coordinate 1,392,706 of CAJQZP010000058.1, forward strand.
CACCTCTTTGTGGAATAGTTTACCACCGGTGATTTTTCCGGCCCGACACGACCTAGGGACCTTCAAGAAAAGAGCTTACTCCTTACTAAAAGACCGGCAGCGCACCTGCAATTCCCCTGGTGTTGCAGTTGTTCTTGGGCGACGGTAGTCACTTAACATCAGGTGAACCGTATGCTCGCTTGCCTCCTCTCCTATAAAAAAAAAACAGACAATATAAAATATCTAGGTTCCACGCTTGACACAAATTTAAATTTCCGCAAGCACATCGATTTACTTTCTACTAGAGTTCATAAATTAACAATATATATTTTTAATTGTCTCCGTAACATTGCTGACTTTAATTTGATAAGACAGATGTATTTAACTTTGTCTCAATCCATACTCACGTAGTGGGTTGGTGCTTCTAAAACAATATTGCTCCCACTAGAACGTGCTCGCTCAAAGAGCAGTTCTAAAGGTAACCACTTTTGGTCATTTTATGTTTCCTACTCATCAACTTTCGATTAATTTAACTTTAAATCCATAGACAGGAGAAGAAAGGACTTAATTTGTGTAAACTCTTAAACCAAACATGCTTTTGTAAATAGATTTTACATATTTTTAGGACCATTTCTATATAACAAGCTCAACAAGTCACTAAGGATATATAGTGTAAGTTATAAGAAATGTAAAATAATTTTATGAGGAGTATTACAAAAAATCGCGAAATTACAATGTTTCCTCGTTGAAATTATGTTTTCCGTTCGTTACTTGAAATAACAACTACTTGGTAAAAATAGTTCGTTTTCTCTACTACAATAAGCTCAAGGCAAAGTTTAGATAACTTATTTATATATTTAGTATTAATCATTCTCCCGATGCATGTTTAGGCCAAAACTCTGAGAGACATGATTTGTAGATTCTATTGAATAACAACAATATCAAAAGGAAGGATAGGCCCATCTAAATATTTTACTCATATCTTTTTCATACAAGAAAAAGTAGAGCATCTGTCATAATACAAACGTCATATCAAAACACGACGTAACCAGGGTCGGATTTCGTAATATAATTATCCTAATTGTACCATTATTTCATAGTTTGTAGTATATAGTATCGTATTAATACTAAGCGAAAAATCCCATAATTTTACTCAAAGGTCAACTTGCATTATTATTGGGTCCTTTTACATTTTAATATTAACTCTACGATATCGAGTATTTCTGTATTGTACATGAGTACCGCGTTTTTTTAATAAAATTAGAATCAGCTGCCTTTCTGGTCAATCGATTTTTTTTTGTTTGCATCCTTGATACAACTATAAAGAGATACCACGATAAAAACTCCAGTGACTCCAGTTAGAGTCCAGTAGACTGATTGCTCCAGAAGCAATCGGTTTGATAACAGAATTACAAAATATTTTATGATGGTTTCAGATTCAACATTAAGCAGATATGGTTTCTTTTGTACTCTTTTTGTTTTACCCTTATTGAATATAAATATATATTATTTTATATTTATTATTTATAGTTCTTTAGACAAAAATTAAACAGAAATAAAAATAAAACCGTCAAAAAACGAAACGTATAGATAAACTAGACGCGTGACGCCAAAATCCCGGCATATGGGAAAAATTAAACATTAAACATGAAACGTCAAACGTGATATAATTTTTTTAAATAGTGTAATTTTATTTTCCGTGTACAATATTTTTGAGGGTCTGAATTCAACCCTGACCTAAACTTGGTAACGTAACTAAACTAACTGTAAAATAAAACTTTAAAAAAGCGTTTATATAATAATTTAATTGTAACAAAATTAATATAAGGTTATTTACCGATGATACGATATGCCATGTGTTTTTTAAATCTTTTTATCGTTATTGTTGCATTCTTTTACCACGCAACTAGACATATTTATGACAGGAAAATCTATTCGCGTTGACCCTAAACTTTAATTTAAGGGCACAATGGTCCCTTTTAGTTGTTCGGTCGGCCCGGTCCTTACGCTAGTAATATATAAGTCAATGATTGAATATCGGCCATCAAAAAAATATTTTTATCTCACAAATGTCCTATACTTTAAAAAAGATAAAATACATTTTCGTTATGCCTTTCACGTAAGGAAAAAAATATCGACATAATTAAATTCAAATCTAGGTACCGAAAAAGCTTCGATATAAGTCCCCATATCTGCGAAGTTCTACATCATTTTGACGTAAAATTTATACCAGAATAATCATCAACATTTGCTTAAACTGTTACTATTCTTTTTTAACAATTTAATTAAAAGTACCATATATTTCACTGCGTCGGCCATCTGAGTTCACTATCGCGCCAGCGGCTCATTATTTCGCGCGCTCTGTCTCGTTTCGATATTATCTTAGTGTGCGTCCATGACCGTGGCGTTGCTATTTTGTGCTTGAGTATCGTCAACTACGCCCGCAATTTTTAATCTTTGAAAGTATTTACTTTCGTACAGTATATTTCAATTAGTATAAAGTTCGCACATTATTATTATACTAAATAGTTAACTCATAATCGTTATTTTGGTTGTAGCTGAGCTTTCTTATCAATCGGAATGGAGAAAAGTAAAGACAAGTATCAATGTGTCACTAAACGTAAAAAAAAGAAATATCCTTTCTGTGGAGAAAAAATAATGGGGAATAAAAATGTCTGCATGCTTGCCATACGGACTGGCCCAGATTATGCAGTAAAAGTACTAAAAATCTAAAAAGACGACAAATTTTGGAGTTTGAGTATGTTAGCCAAGTTCCAAGCGTTTTATAAAAAGTGTGTACTGCCTGAAATTATTGAGTCGAGATAAGCTCGGTCAATGTCGTTGCGGCAAATATTTTTGTAATAAAAATATGTTAATTGACAGTAAGTGATGATTAAAAAATGTAAGTTACAGTTGGTTATTTTATTAATTAAAACAAGTTGCAACCGTACTATTTATTTATTTGTACCACTATGCTACTGTTAATAGATATAATCGATTATTAACCAACATCGGTTAACAATCGATTACTGTGAAACAATTAAAATATTTATGTGTACTTATTTCAACACTAAGGTTCATAAATAATGAAAAATATATCAAATAGATTATAATAACTTAAAAATGACACACCAAAAATGTTCCATCCACTGAACTCCATCCTAAGAAAACTTGCATAATGGGAGATCAAGATCGTTTAGTCGCTATACTCACAGTACCATAGTGCGAGCGAGAGAAAAGAGATATGAAATAAGTATCGCTCGCGTATATCATCGCCCGCTCGGAGCGTAAATACCTAAATTTGCGTAACGCCGAAATGTAAGAGGGCTCTTAAGGGAATTTCTGAATAAATTAAATTAGAGACACAGAGAAGTTGTTAGAAATTCTAAAATAGTTTTGTATTAATTATAGTTAACAAATAAAAAACAATTGTTATTCAGTTATTCTGTTTATTATATAATATAGTTTTATTTATTTTTTAAGAGTACCCTTAACCGACGAGCATGTTTGCGTAGGTATATGGATGTGGAAGAGGCGAGAGAGGTATGTCAGGATCGTGCTAAATGGAAGTCTGTAGTCTCTGCCTGCCCCTCTGGGGGACAGGCGTGAGTGTTTATGTTTATGTTTAATTATTTAAATTATCTAGTGTACTACGTTATTAAAACCCATAGTGTGAGTGATGGTCTGAAACACAGGTACTCAACCTAGTTCAGGCAGGTAGCTAATATCATAAACTTGACTTTTCAATTTTTCTTTTGTAGATTCTACATTATTAAGCTACACATAGTTTTAATTTTTATTATTGCTTGTTATTTTTATTAGACTTATTGTTACTTTATTTAATTATAATCAAATTTGTTTCTGTATATAAACATGTGTAATTGGAAATGAAATAAAAATTATTTATTTAAAAGAAATCCGTTGTATAGCTATCTCATAATATCGTGTTATGAAGTCATTGCATCACTTTCATCTTGACACTCTCATTCGTTCGTGAGCTCCGACTAAGGGATAAGCCACGTCCCCAAAACTGTGATTAATTTTCAATTTATTATCTTAAGGTTAAATGTGTCATCATAGTGAGAGAAATGTTGGTCTATAGCTGTTTCGGCTTTTTGTTCTTAATTATTCAATTTCTAGAGCGGATATTCTACTAGCGTTATTGAAATGTGTAAATTCCTGTGATGCATGATGATAAACTATTAGTTATGATGTAGATGAAGAGAACGTGTTGACTGTTTTGCAGGTTGCGTGGGCGGCGGGCAAGGGTGTGAAAGGGCGCGAGTGGAAGGACTACTGGGAGGCGGAGTTGGGCGTGGCCTACCTGCCGTGGGACGCGCTGCACCAGCGCTGGCTGCTGGGCGCGCTGTCGCTCGACGCGCTGGAGGACGGCGGCGCCGTGGACGAGGACACGCTGCCGCCCTGGCTGCCGCCCCGGGTACGTACTTCATGGGCTGGCTCCACCGCGGCAGGACCGCGCTCTCACAGAATACCAGCGTAAAATAGCAGCTTTATGCTGCTGTGTTTTGTATAGTGAGTGAGGAGAACCGGAGACTCTTTGTACTGGAAATGATGCATTTTTTATTGTTATTTCTGTAGAAGATGAAGTAAACGAGCATGCGGCTCACCTGATGGTAAGTAAATACCGCGGCTCATGAACAATCGCAACACCAGGAAAAATGCAGGTGCGTTGCTGGCCTTTTAGAAAGGAAAGCTCTTTTCTTAAAGGTCTCCAAGTCAAATCGGTCTCCGTAAAAATCCTGGTTGTAAACAATTCCACAAAGAAGGTGTACGAAAAAGAAAACTCCTAGTAAAACGCTTAGTCGTGCACCGCCAAGCATCCAGATGGTGTGGATAGTATCGTGAATTTTGACGCGATGTGCGGTCGTGAAATTTGGCGGCTGGGATTAATCCGAACAACTCTCTAGAGCACTCCCCGTGGTAGATGCGAAAGAAAATGCAAAGAGATGCAACAACTCTTCGCAGCGCCAGTCAATCGAGCCGATCGGAAAGCACTCTGTGGTCGACGATTCGAGCCGCCCTGCGCTGGATGCGGTCAAGTGGAAGGAGCTTGCACTGGGGTGCCCTGGCCTAGAAATGAGAACAGTTTTCCATATGAGGTCGAAATTACGCTTTGTAAAGTTGCAAGCGATGTGCCGGCATGAACTGTCTCTATCTGCTATGCAATCCAAGCTTTTTAGAGGCCAATTTGGCCTTCCCTTCCAAGTGATAACGAAACTGCACACTATTCTAAGGCAGCAAGGGTGCCTTGAAACTGATGAGATACGACAAATGGGTTCTTTTTAGCGGTAAACACGCAAACTTGTGTCTTTTGGGGTTGAACTGGACTAGATTTAGTCCGATCCGAGACTTTGTTCAGCAAAGTTTCGACTTCAGATACAAGTTCGCCCCGGAACTCGCCGACGTCTTTCCGAGTAATAATGACACGGCCGGCATCACCAGTGCTGTCGTCTGCATAGCAGTGAGTGTTACCAGTTTGCAACATATCATTGATATGCAGAAGAAACAGCGTTGGTGATAGCACGCAGCCTTATGAAACACGAGCGTTAGTAGGCTTGTAATCAGAGCATGCGTCGTCTACTACGACCTTGATGCTCCGATCAGCAAGGAAACTGGTGATCCATTTGCACAAATTCTCGCGAAGCCCATAAGAAGGGAGCTTCGAAAGAACCGCTTTGTGACTTACAGACTTTCATTTGATACGATCCTGACACACTTTTCTCGCCTCCCCCACATCCATATACTTACGCATACATGCTCGTCGGTTGAGGGTACTCTGAGTTTGGCCCATTTTCAATATATTTCCAATTTGTTCGACAAATTTTCGCCTAAGGTGTCGCTTACCGACTCTGTCGTTCACTTCTGCAACATAAATTTGCTTTGTCACTCTTTCCTCATTCATTCTTTCCACATGACCACACCACCAAAGCATTCCTTTCTTAATCATCGTCACAACATCATCTTGCCGTACCACACTCTTCTTTTATCATACAATTTCTCACTCTGTCACTCAGATTCAGCCCTAACATACTCCTTAACGACCCCATTTCTACTGTTTTTATTCTATTCTCGTGCTTCTTCTACCACACCCAACTTTCACTACCATACGTTAAAGGGGTAGGGGGGGGGTAGGGAATAACACAGCATTGTGAATTGCCATACGTGCGTTTTTTGACATATTTTGACTTTCTACAATAAAGTGTAGAGTCCCATTTACTTTATTTACTGCATTCACTCGTCGTTCTATATACTTATCATATCTCCCATCCCTGCTAAATACACATCCCAAATATACAAACTCGTCTACTTGCTTATACATTTCACATATTCTTTACAGTTCATATATTATTTATCTTTTAACTTATGCCATGCTTATCAGATTTATTATTGAAAAAAAAAAGAATACAATGAAAATGAGCTCTAACGTCGGCGGTGTCCTGCAGATAATCCCGAAGGCGATGATGGACGGCATGCCGATGATGGGCACAATGCCGCTACCGGGCGTGCCTGGCGTGCCGGCGGTACCGGGCGTGCCCAGTGTGTCGGGTGTGCCGGGTGTGCCGGGCGTGCCGGGTGTACCGGGTGTACCGGGCGTACCGGGTGTTCCGGGGGTGCCTAGTGTGTCGGGCGTACCGGGCGTGCCTGGTGTACCGGGCGTACCGAGCGTGCCGGGCGTGCCGCACGCAGCTGCGCTGCCCGTACCCGTACCCGTGCCCGTACCGCGCATGCCTCCGCCTGGGTAAGTCGTTACATTGTTTCGTTTTAATTTAATTAAAATAAAACAACATATAAGAATTTATAAACTCAGGGTCGGAGGTCGGGTACTGTTATTGATTTCAATCTAATTGCCTTCGCAACAATATTCTCCTGCATTCTAGTCTGCCTCTTCTTACTGTCATGCATTGAATATTAAAATGAAGAACTTTAATCGTGCCAGCTGCTGTCCAGTGAGCTCAGCTGTCTGCCGTTCCTTGGTCACAAAATTAGTCCAGAGGGAGTTCCTGAGGATATATGCATTCTTTATTCATTGAGTTATCACTTCGCGGTTTTTTGCTGCAACAATCAGGGCATAACTAACTCATCTTGGTATCAGAAGAGAGTCTCGCGGATTCGGTGGGCGAAACACCAGCGCACAGGCCACGATAAAAACATAAACAGGTGTAGCTTTCTAAGAAATCATAATCGTCAATCGTTGACTCACAAGCGGCTCATTGATAAATAACTGGAATTGCCGGTCGGGCCGCGCAGGCAGCACCAGCGGGCGCGGGAGTGGGACAGCAATATGTCGACAGTCTCTTATCGCGGCGGCGGTGCGGCAGCTCGTCCCGCAAATTCACAGCCGCGCTACAGAGCTGTTTTATTTTAAATGTTTATTATACACGCACTACTAGGGCACACTGAAATGATCGGGAATGGAATATTTCTGATTGAGTTACAATAAAACCTTTTTTAGAATTTGAATACTGGCCTCTTAGAATCTTAATGGCAATCAAACACTAAAAAATATTAAATAAAACGAAAACTATGTAGGTTTAAAGTTGACACGTCGTTAACAGAAATGGAGCACACGCGTGAACATTTCCGTGCCATAATTTATCACAATTTTCGTCGCGGCTTATCTCAAGCTAAATGTCTCTGCGAACTGTTTTGATTTATGACGTTGAAGCACTGAGTCAAACGACAATACACCGCTGGTATGCCGAGTTCCGACTCGGTCGTGTCAGCACTGTTTCTCCTGCAGGTCGACTAAGAACAGCGGACACGCCTGAAAACATAGCAGCTGTGCGAACTATTATATTAGATTAGCGTCATGTGACATACGAGCAGATTCGGGCTGTTATCAGTATCGTAATGACTGCAATTCAGTCGATATTCATAATGAGCTGTGTGTAAGAAAGCTAGTTTCCTGCTGGGTTCCCCACAATTTGTCCGAAGAGCAAAACGCGGCTCGTGTAGATTGGTGCCGGAATACTCTGCAACGCTTCGACGGAGGGAAGTCGAATGCCGTTTATAATATCGTCTCAGGTGACGGATCGTGGATTTATTCATACGAACCCGAAAGAAAACATCAGTCAGCAGTTTGGGTCTTCGAAGACGAGGTCAAACCAACGAAAGCGGTTGACTCCCGCAGCGTGTCAAAGAAAATGGTTGCTACGTTTGTCTCGAAAAAGGGGCATGTTGCTACAATTCCTTTACAGGAACGCAGAACGGTTACCGCTGAGTGGTATATCACGGTTTGTTTGCCAGAAATTATAGCTGAACTCCGAAAAAATAACCCGAAACGTTGCGCCATCTTACATCACGATAATGCGAGCTCCCATACGACTCGGAAGACAAATGATTTTTTGAAGCAGGGAAACGTTGAGCTGATGAGCTATTCTTCGTGCAGTCCTGACCTGAGCTCAAACGATTTCTTTACATTCCCTAGAATGAAAGATTTATTACGCGGTCAACGGTTTGAAGACCCCGAAGCAGCTGTGGAAGCGTAGAAATCAGTCGTTTTGTCAACATCAACTTCAGACTGAAATTACTGTTTTAATGATTAGTTTGCACGAATGGAAAAGTGTATTAAGTTGAACGGAGAATACTTCGAAAAACAATAAAATACAATTTAGCTATACCGTGCATGTGGTTTTTCTTATTCCTAATAATTTCAGTGTGCCCCTCGTATGCACTTACGACCACATTACTACGTCGTACACCTGTTTTTAGTCACAGATTCGCGCGCATTGACTCGGGTGTTTCTTTAGTTAGTCCGACAACACGTTCACTAAGAAAACTTGTTCGGGTGAGAAGGAATTTTAGAACGATTTTATAGGTAATGTTATTTTATTTAACTTAAATATACAGTATTTATTATTTTAAGCTATTGCATAGCTTCTATCGCGGGCCTTGAGCGCGGGGACCGAATCCTGAAATTCCGTAACGAAAAAAAACCTCACGCTCCCCACTCCGACGGGCACGGAGGTGTGGCGTTGAAAGCCGTGCATCGTCTAACGTCGTTTTAGTTCGGCAGACTTCGGCACTCGGCAGAGTTCGGCACGGTGTTTGTGTGCGTGTACACTAGCTGCTAACTCAATGATAAAAATTCCTGAATAACCTACATGTATTGTAAGATATTAAAAATATTTTAAACAATATTAACTTCTCATTTATTCAATAAGAGAAAAAAAAATTGTTTTCTTATCGGTCACCACGCTCAAAAAGTGTAACTTGATTTAATATCAAAGACTTAACTGCATAAATAAAATAAATAAATAATTATAATTGCAAGTTGATAAAAAATGCTATGCAATAGCTTTACCGCGGCAGTCACCGAGTGCCACACGTATTTTTTTTATATATTTATATAAGTACCAATTAGATGAGAATACTACAACATATCCCTAAATAATAATAGCAACTTGAATTACTAGTAATCTAGTAGATGGATGGCAATACGGAAGATTTTACAAACTATACATTTATAACCAAAAGCTTTGTTGCTTATATTATATTACTAAATAATACATATTACAACTAAAGAAATCATTTCTAATAAAATGCAAATAGTAAGCGTCTATTTCTACATAGTTATCACAACTTACCCAGTATGGGAATCACCTTAAGAACAATTAAGGTATATATTTTTCAGAGTAAAATATTTAGAAGTGACTAAAAGTACCTACACAAGACTGTCAAAGATCTTATGCTCAAATAAAATAAAATCAGCGCGAGTGCTCGTCAAAATCAACGTCAACGAGGTGAGACGTCGGACATGCATAGGCTAAAATCCCATGGTCTTTCATCTTCGCCGCATATTGGCAGGGCCACGGACACGCTTTCGCACACATCTGCAGCCCCACTAGCGCCAGCTGCTCCATGGAAGCCCCTCCTCCGGGGAGAACTTCTCCTTCTCCTCCCCACTCTCCTTCTCAGGAAAGGCGCACCAGGAACACAAGGCACGCCTTTTTCTACGGCCTCCAACTCCACCTGCGTAAGATTCCCCACCGAATTCGATATGCAGAGGCCATGGGCCATGGGAGAAGAGCAACGCCTCGCGATATCGACACTCTCACCCCGCGGCCCCACCACCGCTGCATCAACGGTGCGGCTCCGATACAGTCGTAGAGGATAGCGCGAGAGGTGTATTCCCATACCAATACTCCTGTTCCCCCGCGACTCCACCTAGGTTGCAACGGTAGGGAGAGAAGACACTCCTCTCGCCTCAGCCCATCAACACACATCCAAAGTGGGCTACCTCGTGCCGGCCCTACACCACGGGCCATCGCGGGTGACCACGCCACGGCTACTAGGCACGACAAGCCGAGAACCCGTTCGGGGGGGGGGGGGTTGCAAAATGCCACTTAACAGCGGCTTTGGTCTTAATAGAAAGGCGTGCTAAGAGATCTATTGGTGACACCAATATAGTTAAAACCAATCTTACCAGTTTCGAGCAAAGGTGAAAACTAGTTAGCCTTTTATTGTTTTATTTTACGCAGAAATTGCACAACTTAATCTTGCCCATTTCATCATCGGACCACCAGACACTAAGCTAATCAACCAAATGGTTCGTTTCATTGTTCATAATGAACTGTCACATGTCACTACGTTGCGCAACATAATTGCAACATCTGCGAATTCACCGCCGTCGCAGAATGTAAATACGACACCCGGTAATCTAAATAGTAGTCATATTTCACCGATGATTGCGACTCCGTCACGCGATACCGTCTGTGAGCGGGTTGATGACCGTGAAACTAGGGCGACCCCATTGCATCACCACTTCAGCCCTTGACTGAACCCTTGAGTACTCTTCCGCCGAAGCCAACCTGTCAACAAGGAAAGACGTTTGCGGATGTTGCTCGAAAATCTTCACAACCGTTACCCTCATGTGGTCGAAAACAAAAGAATGTGGATTTAAAATCAGTTCCTGTGGTGACCCGAACCGAGAGAGAGAATGACTGGTTTACTCTTGTTGAGAAGAGACGTCGGTTGAGACCCGTCTGTAACCAGCGTGGGACTGCCAAAATAAACGCAAGTACAACTCTGCGTATTGTGGAGCCCACATACAAGAGTTACTTCGTTTATTTTGGCAGTCCCATTCAGCTTTACATCTCCCGTTTGGACAAAAGTACGTCGTGAGAAGACGTCCTGGATTTCGTGGAAGAATGAAGCCGATGCCGCATAGAGGATCCGATTTCTTTTACATTTACAGCGTCTGGAGTCTAAGAGGTCCACGAACTTCAAATCGTACGTACTCTAGGTTCCTGCAAAATACAAAGAGACATTCTTTGCTCCCGATTTCTGGCCCTCTGGGGTAGTGTTTCGCCAATACATGGACGCGCCAAAGAAGAAAGTTCCCTAAATAGTGTTATATTTATATTTTATATATATTTTTAGGTTAAGGTATTTATTGATATGGGCCAATGTTCTTAATTTTTAAGTCCCTGATGCCTGAAATAAAGTTATTGTATTGTATTGTATAATGCGTACAGCAAAGGAGTAAATTAGTTTGCCAGCGTTTGTCAATTCCATTCGATTATAGTGTGGTTGTTTAAAGCTAGAGTAAGTAGGTACATTTAAATAGGTTTTTATAAGGTTAAGCGTCTACTATGCATAATGATTTCTTATATTTACGCGAACACTACACATTTAAATAAAACTAGTTTTTACGGATTTTATCGCGTATATTTAATTTTTTAAATACCCGACGTCCGAGCACTTTACAGCACCCATGGTCACGGGGAAGACTGACATGTTCAACGTCTTAATGTTATAGTTAATCTATGGTAACCGACGTTAACTATGACATTAAGACTTTGAACATCTCAGTCTCCCCCGTGACTATGAGTGCTGTAAAGTGCTTGAAATGTCGAGTATTTAAAATATTAAATATACGCGATAAAATCCGTAAAAACTAGTTTTATTTAAATGTCTGCTATGCAGTTTTGTTTTAAAGTGATAAAATGTTTTACAAGTTATCATCATCATTATTAAAAGTCTATTGCTAAACATAGACCTCACTTGTAAATTTCCTCATAGTAAGTATGGTCAGGCCTCTATCACTCTTGCTACCTACATGAAATAATTACCTAAAATCGCGACGCGCCCGGGCGAAAAACGCTGTCAGGGCTAGCGCGTTGGAGGCGATTGAATGTTAAAGTTTTTTAACGCTGTTTACTTACTTTAACTAATATAATAACTTTTTGTAAATAATGTTGAAATAGTTTTTTTTTTAGTGTTTAGTATATTTAATTATATGATAAAATAGTTCAAAAGTTTTAATGTAATTTAAGAACTATATATTATGTATATTATATTACCCATTATTTAATAAATTTTAATATTGCAAAACGTCGTTTCTACTATAATTGTTGCGTTGATAGACGCTAAATGACCAACAAAATATTTCAGATATATTACTCTTAATTACCGAAGGATTTTAGTAGGAAGTTATGAAACGTGAACTTATTTAATTTTTATTGTTAGATAGGTACTTAAAGCAAAAAAGAATTAAGTAATAATTTATTTAATATCTACGAACTTTATTACAAAATTTTGTAGAAATTTACTTCACTATCCAAGTATCCACTTACGTACATATACTTGCCTTTTGTATTAAAATATTTTAAGCTGTTATTTTAGCTTAAAATATTTTAAGCTAAAATGACACAAAACAATGAAATCAAAACTTCGTTTACTAACAAAATTTTTATCTAAGTCGAATACGATTACATTTCTGTTAGGAATCGTATTTCAAGTTTATTTGTTGTTTACACCATTGATTTATATTAACTCAATGGTTTATACTATCTACCTTTTCCTTCCGATCCAAGCGTCGCGATTCCCAACGACTGGCCTTGCAAGTTGCATGCGTTAGGCATCGCAGAACTCACATAGGTGCGAAAATATAGTCTGTCGATCATAGTCAGAATAAGTATTTCACCTAAGTAACCTAATTAATATTTTGCAATGTATTTTGTTACTCTTTATGTACGTAGGAAGAGGAAAATGTGCAAAGTAATACGGACACTCTCGCGCAGCGATAAATTTTTATTTAGCTTGCGAGCGCGATTTATCTAATTAATAATAATTATGTAGGCTATTAAACGTCGGCAAGCAGTCAACATTAAAAGAGTGAAACTTCTGTACGTAGTACTATTATTTATTCTGTGGTGTGGTATATATCGCCCAAATTTGCCATAGTTTCCATGTTTGGCAAGCGGGTTGGTCAGTTGCATGCAGTTTTCTTTATTATTTTGAGTTATTATCAGAAAGATGCGACTGTCCATCTTTTCTTTCATTTCCTTCATCTTCACACTCGTGGTATGATATAGGGTAGTACACATGCCTTATAATGGCCGCGTAAGAGAAAGTCATCTGTAACAGAAGTGAAGCGGACTCGTAGGAAGTGAATTGTATTAATTTATAAACTGTTTATAATAAATATTTTATTGGCGTTTCTATTGAAAAAATTAAAGAATGAAAGAGGGCCGGATACATAATTTATTTAATTATTTACAAAGGCGGCATTTTATTATTAATTTACTAGCACTGTGAGGGTGATCTTCCAGAATAGAATAATTTTTTTCCACAGATCACAATGTAAACCTTATTGTAGAAATCCAGCGGGACTTTTTCTTAAGTAAATTTTACAAAATTTGGTTAGATTTATATTCAGCTCTTATAATTCAAATTCAAATTTAAATTGTTTATTGCAGGGCTAACTATTTTCGTATTATCTAATTTTTAAACATAAATTACAAATTATCATATCATCAACATTCAATATTATTTTATATAAATTAATTTAATTTGAAATACAATATACCTAGTCAAAGTATTTTTACCTTGTCGTTATTTATTGTCAAAAAATTCATTTAAATGATAATAACATTTATTAATAAGAATTTTTTTTTAATTGTTTATTAAATTTTACAGGATTTTCCAGGATTTTTATGGAATTCGATAATTAGTATATTCTACTGTAATAACTCTTTTTATACAAATATTCGTTTAATAAAATATTTAAATTTAGTAATAGAGAGACCTTTTATATTTTGTGGGGTTTGTTGTTGTCTGTAGCTATTATGTGGTGCGAATATTCTGCGTCCGCCTTTATTCTCCCGGCGCGGGGATGCGGGGGGCGTGTCGTGGTCCGCGTGCTGCTGCGGGGATGGGGGCGGCTCTCCTCGCCGCCCGCAACAACTGCCAGTCTTCAATCAATAATAAATTATTTTGTCAATAGAATGACTCCGGGCATCCCGCCGGGCTTTGCTCCAGGAATGCCGCCTGGAATGAGACCGCCCAGTATACCAACAGGAGTGCCAGGTGACTAGTTTTTTTTAGCATACCCAGCTTTCAAATATGAACATGGACCGTTATAATTTCGTTCTCGTCAAAACTACAAATTTTCGATCAAATAATTTGAGGGATATCTGAAGCTAGCTTAGCTAGCTATATAGTTCGAAAACCCGACAACCGTTGGGGGAAAAAAGTTCTTGAGCCTTATACCAGTACTAGAAGTTTAGGGCGACTCCCCATTAAATAGTGACAACCTAATAAGATTCAGATAGTCGATGAATGCAAGTGGCTCAGGACCTTGCATTGTGACATTCCTTGAGCTTATGATGATCATTTATATGACATATTATATTTACTAAATAAAATATATGATACTAACTTGCCAGGCAGACGTTGTTCTGCCCTTTTCGACGACCCTTTGTCATGTCTTATTAAAAATCCTTAAATTCGCAAAAAAAATTGTGGGTCACTCATGGGCAAAAAAAAACTATCCTATCTCTCAAGTTGGACCAAACTGCACACGGTGTGCAAATTTGATTAAAATCGGTTAAGTAGTTTAGGAGTCCATCGCAGACAAACAACGTGACACTTAATTTATATATATTAAGATATTTGACGGCTCAGTATATAATGGTTAAGTGCAGGATCTTATCCCGCATTGAAAATATGTTTGTATGTCTTACAAATAAGGGTCTGGATATCTGTTCGTGTACAATTTGTCTATTAAACGCCTCCACGATTCTACAGGCGGAAAATCCTTATAACACTCAAAAAGGTTACGTTTATTAAAAGAAAATAGTCTTTAAACAGTGTATCGTTTTCCGTTTGCACTGTCAAACAAGGGAGACTCGCGGGGACCGCCGTAGCGAACGGACGCGCGCAGCGGAAAGCTCCCGAGAGCCGATCCGCGCACGACCCACGCACTGCGTGTGGTATCTTGAAATTTTGTGCTGTTCTTAAAACAATCCACATTGGAACGAGACTTGAAGTGATTAGAAAGTGAAAAATCATGAACTGTGAGGACACCAGAGGGAGCACCCACTGGGATTCACCACAAGAAGTAAGACAGGCAACACCCAACAGAATTAGTGAATCAAGAGTAATAGGAAACATGCTCTCGAAAAACAACAGTGAAAGTTCACACAACTCTAATGATATGGACACGGATCTACTTAGTCTAGACACGGACAGTAAACAAGTGAAGGACAAAGTGAAAAAAAAGAAAATGGACCTCAATGGGTTAAATAAAAGATTGCGAACAATACTTCCAAACGGACGGGCCCCTGTGGGGTACCAATCAAATGAAACACGAGAAAAATCCAATATAAGGTATTAATGGAAAGCTTTCTCATAAAGGCGGCCACTAGTATAGTGCCCAAATTCGAAAAAGAAACAGTAAAAATCGAAACTACCATAACAATATACACAGCCTTGCTAAAAACCGGAGTAAGCAACTTTCGTGCGTGCGTGGACTGTAAAACAAAGAGAGAATTGATCACCCTACCGATAGACGCATTTACATCGGAAGGAATGGTTCATCTGTAAGTGCGGCAAAAATCAATGCGCACTTATAAAAACCACGGCAGAGGATTCAAGCCCGTCTCTAACCACCCAAATAGGCAAGAAAAAAAGAAATCGTAAGGTCAGAACGACAAATAATACCGTCGAACTTTGCACGCTAAATACATACCAGGGCGTAGGCTTACAAGAGCCAGTGCACGTGCAACGAACGAGGTTAGAGCCGACGAACGGCACATGCAAGCCGCTCGCCGCCCGGACCACCCCCTGCCTCACCGCAGGGGAACGACACAGCGTGCGAGCGTCTACGCTAGTGAACAAAAGAAATGACACCATCGCCCAAAGCCACACGACCACGGCGCGTACCACCTGCGCGACCGAAACAACCCAGAGTTTGGCCGCCACATGTAACACCCAACGCGCGGACAGGCAAACCGAGGCCAACTCGGAAACAATCTATAATATACCGTTAGCAAACAGATTTGAAACGCTACAAAACGAAAATAGAGGAATAAAAAGACAACGCACCGGAACAGATAGGTTCGTGACGCCCGCACAGAAAAACACACATATCCCTGATATAATAATTAGGGATGAAAAAATAATGAAAGACCAACGCGCCCTCAGATTTATAAGAGAGGCGACATCAACAAATACTTCAATGTTTAGAGTGACGAACGGACAAATAAAAATCAACCCGGGGAGCTCAGCAGCCCGGGAAGACATTCTCACGAAAATCCAAGTGTGCGAACCATCAAGAATAATAGCACCAAAACCGAAAGCGGACATAACCGGCGACAAAAGTGGTGCTGAAAAATGAAACATACGGTGAGGACACCGAAATAATCGCAGAAGAGATAGCGAAATGCATTGGCATTAAACCGATATCAATAAAACCGCTAGGAAAAGCAGGTAAAATACACCTATTGATTTTTGAAAATAAATATGAATACTCAATAAATACTAAAGAGCGTCCTGGAAGCATTCAAACCCGCTGACAGGAAGTTCTTCTGCGCCCCTTCCATAAAGGTAAAACCATTCAGAGAAAACCCGAGACACATAGTGCAATGCAAGAAATGCTATGCATTTGACCACTCGAAACAGTCTTGCTACGGCAGACAAGAAAAATCACAAATCAAAATCAATACACCCGAGGGCACTACGACGATGGTCTGCAAAAACTGTAAGAAAGACGGACACAGCGCGAACAACGCTACCTGCCCGATATTTCAAAAAATGATATCCAAACAAATGGAACAAGCGAAAGCCAAACAGACTAAACAAGAAGAGAGAATCAGACGTGCGACAGTCAGACCTGGAGTCAGATATGCGGACGTCTCAAGCAAAAGACAATTCCCCGTCTTGCCACAGAAGGAGCCGACACTATCACAGGGGGGAGCAGGCAATGTTACCACCGATGAACGAAACAACCATAGAAAGCCTCCACCTAAGACTGGAGCGAACGGAACAACTACTAATGAAGCTCATAGAAACCATGAGTAACACACAACGACAGACCAATGGCTAATCACGACAAAAAAAGAATACAGAACCTCAAAATCCTACACCTAAATGCACAAGGACTGAGAAATAAATTCATTGAAGTTAAAAAAGCTGGCAGAAAAATACAGGCCAGCCATAATAGTGATAAAAGAATGCAAAATCGACTTCGACAGGGAGAAGTTTAACATGAAAGGATACGATAAAATCACACACTCGCTTAAAACCCACTTAACCACGGCCATGTACATACAAAGGGGGCTAAGATGGACCGAAACAGAGGTCACACCGGGGTGGGGAGAGGGCACAAGAAAAATTGAAGGCGTGGGCATCAAATTTTTCACAGACCACGCGACTGGACAATACATAAAAATAAAAGGGACCTACTTTCAAATCCCAAATCAACACCAAGCCAGAGAAGAGCTTGAAGAAACATTGGCAGACGAACCAACGATCATAATAGGAGATCTGAATCTACAGATGCGCGCGCGCCCTGAACCAAAGAAGAGACGCAGGCCTAGGCATTTTCTAATCAGGAAAGCAATAAACGACGGAATTCCTAACGGCGCGCCGTCGAGGCCGGCCAACCAAGGCAACGCAATTCTGGACATAGCCGTAATAACACCAACAGATCGAGGCACAATCCAAGCAGTTAGAAAGCGTCGGATCAGACCATCTACCATGGCTACTCACTGTAAAAATCGAATACAACATAGAGGAAAACAAATCTCGCTACACAAGGAGGATATGGGAGGACGAGGGGGGCGATGGAAGCATGCCAACAAACCATGTGGGAAGGCTTCCGCTACCTAAACGGGGAAATAATCACGGAGGAAGACTGCGAAAGATACGTCGAAACCATGGAGAAATCCATTACAGCAGCCCTCGACGAACACGCACCTTTCACAACAAGAACGAGACGAGAACATCTACCACCGGAAATAAATTAAATGATAGACTTCAGAAACAAGCTGAAACAAATTAAATGGCAGGTAAGGCACTGCAGCCCCAACCTACGAGCCACATGCCCTCTACAACAAAGCCAAAAAAGAAGCAGACAAAGCACTGAGAGAATATATCGAGAAGGGCTGGCTGGATAAGATCCAGGATCCGAATGACAATAGGTCGCAAATGTGGCGCATCCAACGCAACATGAAGAAACCAATCATGAAACTACCAAACACAACGGGCTGCAAAACGGAAAAAGAGACGATCGACTCACTGACTGAGGCAGCAATAGTAAAAGAGGCAGTAATTGCGACGGAAGACGAGGGCACAGAGAAAAGACCCCGTTCCAGCCACTCGACCCAACATCAAAACACGAAGTCAAATTAGCACTGAGCAGGTTCAAAAACAAAAAGGCTCCCGAGCCAGATTAAATCAAGGCAGACGCCCTCAAACTCGGGGGAGAAGTCTTCACCGAGGCATTTGTGCCTCCAGCTAACTTTATAATGTCCACAGGGTACTTCCCTAAGAGATGGAAAACCGGCGTGTGCATCTTCCTGCACAAAGCTGGCAAAGATCATCGCCAGGCACTATCGTACCGCCCGATTACACTGCTCAACATAATGGGCAAACTGTGCGAGCGACTGATCCTGAGACGACTCACCGCCACGGTGGACCGGCTGCAACCACCGTTTCAACACGGCTTCACAAGGGCCAGAGGCACAGCGACCCAGATCCTTCGCACCGGTAAAATAATCACAGATGCCCTGGCCAACGGCGAAAGCGTCTCCATGATATCAACAGATCTCTCGAAAGCCTTTGACTATAAACACAAAGGCTTGATCAAAAAGCTACAAGACAAAGACGTACCCACTAACATCACAAAAATTATAGAAAACTACCTTGCAGGCAGACAACTGAAAGGCAGGTTTAGAACAACATAAACAGAGGAGAAACCTATACTCCATGGCGTGCCTCAAGGATCGATCCTGGGGCCGGTGATTTTCAACCTGTATGTCCATGACATCTGGGACATACATGGCAGAATTAAAGGGCTCAAACTCTCAAGTACGCGGATGACCTCTGCCATTCTCAACAGAGCCACAAACCCAGACCACGCAACCATGCGATCGGAATGGCGTAGAAACCATTATTAACTACTATACGAGATGGGGGCTCAAATGCAACATAGAGAAAACCGAGTGCATTATGTTCTCAAAGAAAAGTAAATACCGTCCAGCGGTAAAATTAAAACAACAGATGCTACCATACCAAAACCAGATCAAATACCTCGGCGTGGTCTTCTAAACGCATGAGAATGAATCAACACACCGAAAGGGTAGTGAAGAAACTGAAACGGGTCAGAGGAGCCCTTGGCCCGATAATTGGATACTACGCAAAAACAGATCTAGAAATCAAACTGACCACAATACAGGCCTACATTCTGCCACTGCTGGACTTCGGAGTGGTCCAACTGCTATCGAGGTACAGCGCAACGAACCTGAGTAAAATCGAAAGACAACACAGAATGGCACTCAAGAGTGCTGCCCAACTACCGAAAAGAATATCCACAGAGGCGCTATGGGAGATGGCTGACATAGAAGCCTGGCACCTACGTGCCGAGGACATAAATCAGAAGATGTTCGACAACATTGCCCAGATGGAAATAGAAGACCTAAAATCCCCCCGGTGACGCCTACCTGGCGCACGGAGAATTCAATCCCCTCAGGACCAATCATAGAATATGTGAAATTTATATGATCCCAAAAAGAAAATTTACAAGCGATGGCCCACTGATAACCCCGCGCCCTCTTAGGTTAAGGTAATTAAGGCTAGCAAATAAGTACACAAAAACAAATGAAATACGTGATAATTTTATTGTATAAACTTTATTATGAATAAGCAAAACACAGCAAACACAGATCCACCTAGGACATAAGTTAGCTGACTCACCCTCGCACGGTCCACCGGCCGTGAGGATGCAAATGTAAATACACAAGTAGGCAAATAAATAATTTCTGATTCTGATTCTGTCAAACAATATATTGAAATGAAGCATTTGACGTTTTTTTGACGTTTCATTGAACACAACATGTTTTAACAAGTTTTGGAAACAAAAAATTTCGATACTTATAATTTACTATGTTGTGTTGACATGAAAACATGTAGGAAGATTTGTTTGCGTATATAATTACTTTCATAGGTAATGTAATACTAAATGAAAATAAATATTACTTTACTTACTACTTACTATAAGCTATCCGAATCATAAAGAAAAATAAAACGATTGAAACCATCCATACCTTTGCTTAATATTTTATTTTATTAAATTAGCTGTGCCCTGTATGTATTGTAAATACCATTTTTGGCAGAAGCATTCACAGGTGTGATTACGAATTTTCATCGTCCTCGGATGAGGGACAGGTATAGGAACATATGAAAAACGAACAAATAAACAAAAGAATGTTAAATTTTTGTCAGACAAGTTTGCGGGCGCGCACACAACTTACTAAATGACATCGTAGGTAATTGGATAAATGGTAAAGGACGTGTTCCTTTACCATACGGGACAAAAAATATTCTCTTTTATATATAGAAATAGTGCCAGATTACCTATGTATTTGAAAGTATCTATTTTTATCAACTTTATGTTTAACAACTTTTTTGGATAACATTATAAACAAGCATAAAATCGAACAGCAAAAAATCTTAAAAATTTTCGCAAAATTTATAGTTTCGTGGAGTGCAAACGCTAGTACTAACAAAACATGTTACGTGATTTATTTTATGCGACTGGTTTTGAAACATTACAAGTTGAATTTTTTTTTGGTGCAAACGAAGGGTAAGAGGCGACAGAGAGAAATTAAAACTGGGGATGGGCAGCAACATGTTCCCGATAACAATTGAAAATTTAAAAAAAACTGTTGGCAGCACAAACCGCCTGCAAGCGTGGCTACTATGGCAAAATCCCCCTATGATGCAGGAGGCCTATGTCCAGCCGTAGAATTTTATAGAGTATGATGAATCGATATACGAGATACATTGTGCATTGCCATCTTTTTCTTAAAGAAGAGGTGGCAAACGAGCATACGGCTCACACTTTACACATGTTGACCGCCGCCCATTAAAAACTACAACAATAAAGGCGTTATCGGTTTTAATCTATCGAAAACCATAAGATTAGATAGAAGATAAGATGGATTTTCTTACGTCGCGTGGCCGTCAAACAACAAAAATATAGAATAGAGTAGGATTTTAAATAAATTTTTTTTCAGGACTACAACGCGACGGTCCACTCTTGGGCTTCCCGGGCGGAATGCCGCCGCAATCCTTACCCCAGCCAGGTATAACACATATTATATATTTTGCATTATAGATTAGGGGTTAGTAATAATAGTTGAAATTATTGATTAGACCAGTTAGGCGTTTACTTAAACAAAACAAGTCATAGAGTGAGTATAGGAACGTAGCTTAGAGTAAGTTAGCTAGATTAGTGTACATAACATTTAATTACTTAAAATTAATAAATTTAATGTTTATTTTTATTTTTATTTTTTTGATTAAGTTCTTAGTGATTATTATTTAAGTTACTATAGCATTAAGCGTATCCCACACACAAGCGGCTTGCGGTGGGTGGGTAGTTGATATTCTCTTGCAATGTAGGTGAATTTGCAAAAACGTGCGAACATATCGCGGCCGCGTGCATCCCCTCCCCCTCCGCCATTGCGTGCCTGTCGGTGGTCGCAAGCTGCAGCGCGGTCACTTGCAAATTTATACAACAGGCCGCGTGTACCGCGTAGCAAATAGCCCTAAATACAGAGATTTTAATAGAAAATTCTTTACGTGGTAGAGCCACGCTGTAACTATATTATAATTGTAGCACGAATGGGTTGGCTCGTCCGGGAAAGGACCACGCTCTCACAGAATACCAGCGTAAAATAGTAGCTTAATGTTGTTGTGTTTCTTATGGTGAGTGTAGGGAGCCGGAGACCCTTTTTATTGGAAACAAGGCATTGCATCTGAGTCCTCAGGGGTGACAACGCATTTGCATTTTGATTCTTAATTGAGGATAAATGTGGATGTCTATGGGTCATAGCATCCACTTACCATCAGGTGGACTTGATCCCCTTTTGTCACTCAATGCTATAAAAAAGAAATAGTGCACAATTTAATGACAACGATACATTGATGATTGATGATGAAAATGATACAACACGCTGCAATTACAAAAAAGTAGATTTAAAAACAAAATATGACATAGTATTGCTGAAGTACTGATTGTTTTATTACTTACCTTTTCTGATTTTCTGAAAGGGCTAATAAAAATAATAAAACTGTATCACGATCGACTGTCGTCCGATCGTAGCACAGACACCACGGCGTATGGCCTTTCAGGCTGCCAAACCACTGCGACCACAATGGCACAGCTTAAAGACCTTACAGTTCCTCCGCTATGAAATCTGTCAAATATTTCACCTCATTCCTAAATGACTTTGCTCTGGTGGCAGAAAAATCATGGATTCCCATTGAATGAAAGAACATATTATTACTGCAACTTGCAAAACATCAATTTCCAAACAAAAACAAAAAACACCTAAGTAAATAAAAATAATGTTGATTACAGCAACATAAAGACCATCGACTCAGTATACTACAGTCACAGATTTACCGTCACCGTTACAGCCTACTTAAGTCCACTGCTGAACTCATAGAGGACGTTTACCGTTATTTCCACACTAGACAAGCGAGTTTGAAAACCGCAGTTTATTTTTATTTTTAGTGGTTACTGGGAAGTGCTATCGCCCACACACCCAAGAAATAATATGGGTAAATGAAATATTCTTACACCGTCACTACATGGTGAACACCCCGGGAAACAGAATTACCTCAGCGCTAATATAAGTCGACTCGCGAGCAATAATTGCTGGACATAATTTTTTGTATTTTTTGTTGTTGTTTTTATGCTTAACGGTGGGGTTGTTGGTTGCAGGCATGGTGGGCGGGTTCCTGGGCGGACTGGTGGGCGGGCTGATGATGCCAATGCCGCACCATCCCCAGCACCAGCACCATCATCCGGTCTGTACACACGAGCCTTTTCCATCTCAAACACACTTGTGCCTCGGGAACGCAGTGCATAAGCACTTGTTTGTAGCTGTGGTCGTGGGTTCGAACCCCGCACCGAATATTTAAATGACGTGTAGAAATAATTGTTTTGGGTTTGGCTGTGTTTTCATGTGCAGTTTATGTAGATAAATTCGTGGCGCAGTGACTTAGCAATAAGTTGCAGTGCTAAAGGCCGCGGGTTTGGATCCTGCACGGAACAAGTATTTGTATAGCCTATAAATAATTGTTCCGGGTATGTATTTATTTTCCTTGTGCAGTTTATGTATATAAATTCGACGACTCCGTGGCGCAGTGACTTAACAATGAGTTGCAGCGCTCAAGGCCACGGGTTTGGGTCCCGCACGGAACAAGTATTTGTATAGTATAGTCTATAAATAATTGTTCCGGGTGTGGATATTTTTCTTTGTGCAATTTATGTATATAAACCGCCTCCACGATACAGGAGAAAAACCTAGTGTGTAAGTAATGTTTTAAAGAAAAATAAATAAATGTAGTTATGTTATGGTTGTGGTACGACTGGGGCGGCCGAAGTCGATGACGCAGAATAATGCCGCTGTATTATGGTGAGTGTGCCAGTAAAGCTAACAGTATACCATATAAATTCACAGAATGCCAGCGTAAAATAGCAGCTTAAGACTGCTGTTTTGTATGGTGAGTGTTTGAATAATACAAAATTTACGGATTTTATCGCGTTTATTTCACTGATTTTACTTATTTTTAATTCCCGACGTTTCGGAGCTTACACTAAACGAGCTTCCAGTATCTTCAAGTCTTGCAAGCATAACACTGCAAGACTTCAATATACTGTAAGCTCGTTTTGCGTAAATCGGACCGAAAAATTAATATTAAAAAACTGAAGGTAGCCGCGCTAACTATGACATTGGGACGTCAAACATCTCAGTCCTCCCCCCCCCGTGACCATAGGTGCTATAAAGCACTTGAAGCGTCGGGAATTAAAAATAAGTAAAATCAGTTAAATACGAGGATAAAATCCGTAAATTTAGTATTATTCAATGTGTAGTGTTCGCGTAAATTTAAGTAATCATTATGTTGAGTGTTTACTGGAATCGAGGCATAGTCCTCAAGGGAGGAAGGATGAATGTAGATGTCCACAGCACCCACTTACCATCTGGTGAACTGTTATCGTTTGTGACCCTTATTCTATAAAAAAGCAATAACCTTATTTCCGGGGATTATTATCATCATCCATGTATTCCTTCATCATCATCAACACACAAGTATGAAAGCTTGGCGAAAAAACTGCATATATGCTCAAACAACGGCAAGGTTACAAAAATAAAAGTACTAAATTATCCATGTAAAGATTGGATAAAAAAAAAAATCATACAGGATATTAACAGGAGGAATATTTACTGGCGAAAGTACAAACTGAATGAATCAGACACGTAATTAAATACGGAATAATATGAGAAAATATAAGCTATTGTGACTCACAACATTAAAAATGTTTTATAGGTAATATGACCTTTAATACCATTTTTTTCGAAAATCCTGTCAAATGTGCCGAATACTGAATATGAAACGAATATTCTTCCTGTCACAGTTACCATTACGACTTAATAAAGTTCATCGCTGAACATAGTCCTCCCCATAAATTGCCTCATAAGGGGGATATTTGCCATAGTTGCCACGCTTGGGAAGCGTGTTGGCAACTGCAGTTTTTTTATTTTGGTTGTTATTAGGAAGATGTTGCTGCCTATCTGGTTTGTCCCTCTGTTGACTCTAACGACGCCCACGGTTTGATATGGGGTAGTCCAATATTCTGCCCAGACCTAAAGTTAAAAAATAAATAAAGTTACATCCTAAATACGTGGAGAGGATTTTAGGGCAAGGAATTGTCCGCCGCGCCGCCTCAATGCGTGTTGGCGAACTTCACATGTTTTTCGAAATATTTTTTTTCTTATTTTTCTGACATGCTGGTTTTTCCTCACGATGTTTTCCTTCACCTACGAGCACGTGGTAAATCTTAAAATTGCAATTAACAATTTCATTGGTGCCGGCGGGCAGCGAACCCGGTTTGCTCGCGTATCGTGAAATTTACAGCGAGCGCTAACCGTCTGAGCTACCACGGCTCTGCCCAGACCTATTTGAATATTTTTTTTCATTTACTATCATATTTTAACTAATATCAAGAGTACGTTGCAGGGGACCAGTGTGAGCACAGCCACTAACAACCACAATGCGAACGACAACACGGCGGCGGACGACGCCATGGACCTGGACCCCGACGACTCGCACTCGGATGCACGAGAGCCGGCCTTGTTACCCGATCAAGTACGTACACAGTAGCTTAGAAACAGCTTCCATAGCATAATCAGGCCAAAATCACTCTAGAGCTAGGAAATTGGCGGTGTTTTTTTCACCCTCGTGCTTGGGACACCATGTAAAACATTGCTACACATTCTAAATGGGCGTCTGAAAACCTTACTGTCCAAGAGAATAGCACCAAAACAAAAAAATGTTTTGTTAAAAGGAGGGATGTGTACCCGTGAGCAGATCCTTATTGTTCGTCAAATCAAAGAGATGGTATGAGATTTCAACTAGACGAGGTAAATTTATTTTTCTTGAAGGCGTTTGACTGTGTGAAATGGCCTAAACTGTAGATTGTTTTGCTGGACCAAACACTGCAACACGTAGTTCATCTTCTCAGACGCGTTTACGAAATGCATCTGTGTGGATGGGTGTCGTTTTATCAGAAAACTTCCAGCCCAGTGCGGGTGTTTGCTAAAAATGCAAAATAACACTGCTTTTATTCAATGCTGTACGTGGAAGAGTCACGCTGCAGCTATGCTACGGTTGTACCACAAATGGGTCGGCTCGACCGGGGCAGGACTAAGTTCTCTCAAAACCAACGAGTGCAGAGAATTGAAAATATTTTTAACTGTTCGCTATGAAAATCAATGATTTAAAAAAAATGAGGATTCCCTTTCAAAGTCTAATGAGACAGCAATTCGACATGAAATGGGAATATTTTCAATGTGTTATTGCTCAATCATTGGTTTCTATTAGGGATTTGAAATCAGTTCCCCAAGTGTGACAGTGTTAGAGTAGGAGGGAGACAAAGTAAAAGGCGATAGAGGGAAATAAACCAGGAGATGGGCAGCAGCGTTTTCCTAACTACGACTAAAAAGTAATAAACTGCGCTTGCTTGTAAATTTCACTGACCTCTCACTGCGTATAGGATATAAATCATTTAGACCTACATGTGAAAATCCATGTTACTACCTCAGATCCAAGCGCTAATGTCGAAGCCGCCGCCCATCTTCAATTCGTCGGAGCCGCCGCCTAAGTTCACCCCTACGGAAGCTCCGCCCTTCGACGCGTCGCAGCCTCCCCCCGCGCACCCGGCTAACCCGGCGCCGCCCGCCCCCGCTCGCGCCCCATCCCCCGCCACCGCTGCAGCGGCCGCGCCCGCGAACGCCGAAGAGAAGCGCGATGAGGAGCGACGCGATCGCGACAAGGAGCGCCGCGACCGAGACCGAGGCGAACGGGACCGGCGAGACCGCGGCGACCGCGACAGAGGAGACCGGGACCGCAGGGACCGGGATCGGGACCGCCGCGACCGCGATCGGGACCGAGGCGGCAGGGACCGCGACAGGTAGCCTCACACACACAGTTCTTTCTTTTTTATTAAAGACTACACACACACACACACACACACACACACGCACGCACACGCACATGCACACACACATGCACACACACATGCACACACGTATACATAAAATATATATATATATATATATATATATATATATATATATATCATATATATATATATATATCAAGTAATTTAAAACTTTTTTACGCTCCGCATAAACCCACAAATTTGTATGTATTTATGGAAGACTAGTTGACCCACGCAACTTCGTCTGCGTCACATAAGAGAGAGAGAGAGAAAGTAAGAGTGAGTGAGTGAATGAGTCGTAGCAGAGCTTAAACTTTTTTGTTTTATCCACGAACCACTTTATAACAATTGAAAAAAATTTGATAAAATTTGATATCGTAAGTTTTTGTAGAACGTCGATAAGATCGATTTGAAAGGTTGAATTTAAATTTGGCGCAATACCTGTAATGATACCTGATCTGCATGAGAAATAAAATATATTTAGTTAGTTTAGTTAATTTATAATTATTTATTTACTGCTTGATTCCCGTTCTCGTTTAGCCAAAGTTCGGGAATTCTGTAAGGCCAAACGCTGAGAACGTTCAGCGCTTGATTCCCGGTGTCCGTTCGGCGAAGTTTGAGAATTCTGTGAGGTTGAACTCTGCGAACGTTCAACGCTTGATTCCCTAGCACGGTTTTGTTCATTGGTTACTTATAGAGTACCCAACTTGTGCATATTTTCATCCACTGTTGCATTGCTGCGCAAAAGTCGCAGCAGTTTTGCTGTAGCAGACTGCCGAGAAGGCAGAGTTCTTTTTAGGAGGCAAACGAGCATACGGCTCACCTGATGGTAAGTGACTACCTCCGCCCATGAACAACTGCAACATCAGCGACAGAATTAGCAACAACGTTGAGATTGTCCGGCGATAAGCAAATCCGCCGCCAAGGGTAGGATGCAAATAAAGTCTGCATCCTATCGCAATCGGGCGACCTATAGTGCCAAACACGGCAGCAGCCTGCAGAATGCAACCGCAATTTCAGCGTCAGGCACCACACTCCGGACTAGACAATGGTCTGAAGAGCCATGAGGAGCGTAGACAGAAACCTGATATCTGTCCGGGTGAGAAGTCAGCAGAAGGTCCAACAGGGAAGGTGTAATCCTCCACATCTGGAATCCGCGTAGGCGAAGTAACTAGTTGTGTCAGACCATATGCCAGGGCAAAAACATGAATAGATCTCCCCACATGATCGATAAACGTGAACTGAGCCAAATACGCGGGCAGCCTGAACATCCACGCTCAGGAGTGGAGTATCTTTTTCGTGGATGCTCAGCTAGGGATTCTCCGGGGGTGCTGGTAATAAGTGACCATAATATATAACCCAATAGAAATTAATACAAAATCAAATTATGTACCTGTACCTAT
The DNA here is from genome assembly GCA_907164705.1 of Parnassius apollo. Lineage (NCBI taxonomy): Eukaryota > Metazoa > Arthropoda > Insecta > Lepidoptera > Papilionidae > Parnassius > Parnassius apollo. The sequence goes on from CAJQZP010000058.1 coordinate 1,421,131, forward strand.
GTTAAATGGTCAGTAAGTGTAGGTAGGTACTACATACTTAGTCAAGAAATATCCGAAAAAACACCTAGAAATTAAAAAAAAATTATTTATTTAAAAAGTATTATTATATGATGTGATATCGCAGACATATAAAAAAGGCAGTTCACTGCACACACTGAACGTAGGGAAGGGAGCTACCGGCCGGCCTCGCTAGCGCGCCCTCCTGCCCCCCCCCTTCCCCCCCACAAGACTGCTCGCCTCCAACATCATTCTGCGTAATAAAAATGCGCGTGCGGTCGATGATTATTAATTCACTGCGGAGTTATTTTAAAAATGTGATATCTCCTAAGATATTCATTGAAATCAAATGATATAAGGGCAATTTTATTCAAAATTAAATACTTGTGATGAATAATGTATTTATTTGGATAAGGTTGTGTTAAGTTAAGCCATGTTTATAAAAACACTCGAAAATAATGCATTATTTTAGAACAAATTCGATTACCATAAAAAAGGTTAAAGTGAGTCAACCTTAAAAGACATACGCTATCGCGAACTTTTTCTTAGAACTTTTTAAGAGGAACAATTCATGATTGTTGCGTAACTTTAACCTGCACTTTTAACTGCAGCACGGATAAGCCGTCTCGACCGGGCTAGCATCACGCTCGCAATGAGTACCAGCGTAAAATAGCACCAATATGCTGTAATGTTTCGTGTTGTGAGTGTAGAGAAACGAACATCTTTTTAACTGGCAACGAGACATTCCATCCTAGGCCACAGGGGTGACACGCGTGATTCTTAATCGAGGATAGATGTAGTGTCTATAGTTCACGCCGTCCACTTACCATCAGAATGCATTCTTGTTTGTGGGCTACAAATAATTATATAAAAAATGTTAAAAATGGGAGATAAAGAGATCGTAATAAATTAGAACAACGGTAAAACAGATTTCTTCACGCGAAGTTAGCACAAAGTAATCCTAGATATAACTTAAAAGCAACACACGAGCATTAGTTTACACAGCGCACGCAACGAAAGCTCTCAAAAATAATTTTTCTCTCTCTTTGCAACATTTTTCATTGATGCTCCGCTTCCTTACTGGATAAATGGGCTGTCCAACACTAAAATAATTTTTCAATTCGAACCAGCAGTTCCTGAGAATAGCGTATTCAACCAAGCAAACAAACTCCTCAGCTTTATAATTAAAAAAAATGTAAATTCAGAAAGATAATAAGACTTTAATGTTTAATTGGGACGTAGCCCTCTCATACTTACTATGAAGCAATTTTTTATGTTTTATTTGAATTATGTTGGATAATTATTTTTATCGTCTGGAAAATTAGGGTGTAACACGTAAACGGAATAGAAGCCTATGACACTGATATTTTACTTTTTATTTTTATTCTACATTAACATATTATGTAATTGGATCTATCAATAACACTAATTGGATACATGTTATTTTAATTTTGATAGTTTTAATTGATTTATTTATTTAGTTCAAAATTTTGCTTTAGTTTTTAGTACCGAAAGATTATTTCAAATTAGTATTATATATTGATAGATCAATTTCATAATATGTTAATGTAAAATTAAAAATATCAGTGCTATCTATCCCGTTCACCTGTTACACCCTATTTTTTCCAAACGGTAAAAAAATCACCCAGTAAGTATATAATAAATTTTATTATAATATAATAACTATGCCCACTTTTACCCGCAATACAGACATACCTAATATGCCTACAAATTAAAAACTACAGTAGAGAATGTCAACATACTCTCATTTTTATTTCAAAGGTTTTTAAATAATTAAAATATAACATCCAATATATTTAAAATTAAATCAGAGTAAAAGTGACTATATTCGAGAACCGGAGACCCTTTTTTGTTAAGAGGATTGTGAAGCTGTAAATTTTCATATAAAAAGCGATAACGTTTTCCCACTAGTAAACATAGTCTAATTTTCATAATTTTTGGAAATGTTGTAGATATAACAAAAAACTAGGTCTGTACGTTTTAATTTCAAAGAAATATTACGAACGATGTAAGTTATTAGCATCTAAATATCTATATTTTTGACTTAAAAACTTCCTCGAGCGTTTTTATTTTTCTTAATTAAACTAAACTGATTTACTATAAAAGAAACGTACAGACTTAGACTAAGATGTACTGAATCTAATGGTTAAATTATCTCATTTCGTAAAGGTTTAGGGGGGTAAAAATGTTATCGCCCGAAACAATATTTCAATAAAGAAATGTAGGCAATTTCTTCCAAGACTTGCAACTCTCTCTATCGCACGATACGGGTCGGGAGGCAGGGGCATACGCATACTGCTGTAGTTGTGGTTTGTTGTTATTAGATGTTGGAGATTTTATCGATATACATATATGTATAGATTTGACGGCTACGTTGCGCAGTAGCTCAGCAATGAGTTATAGCGTTGAGGGCCGCGGGTTCGAATCCCGCACGGCACAAGTATTTGTATGGCCTACAAGTAATTGTTCCGGGTCTGGATGTTTGTCCTTGTGCAATTTATGTTTGTAAAAACTGCCTCCACGATACAGGAGAAAGTCCTAGTGTGGGGGTAACGTAAAAAAATTATAATTAAAAAAGATATTATTTATTTATTTATAAACTTACACGTAACACCTTAAGCTAAAGGGTACATAGGGCGGACTTAATGCCATGTGGCATTCTCTGCCAGTCAACCCTGGGTGCCAAGGACAATAGTTGGCAGGTGCGACCATTATACGTAAATAAGTGCTTATACATTAAAATATACATATATGCAAAGTACATACATACATTACATTTAAATATACACACATATAGTATAAATATACGTACAATAATACATACATACATATATATTATATATATACATGCTTATAAACTTCGAAAATAAATATCGAAATGAATGATATATATAATATAATGTTTGAATAATATATAATGAAATAAATATTTGAAGTAAAAAAGAAGAAAAGAAAGACAAAAATTAAGGAAAAATAATGTTAATTAGTAGTTTCATTCAGGTAATGTTCTCGGAGAAGAACTTTGAAAACTTTTTTATTTGTGGCATTCTTAATATCGTTAGGGAGGGTGTTCCAAAGTTGTATAGCTTGTATCGTAAAAGACGACCTAAAAAAATTTGACTTATGCTGTGGAAACCTTAACCTCAGACGGTTTGACTGTCGGGATATTCGACCGTCGATCGGATGAAAAAAAAATGAAAATTATCCTTAAGATAAGAAGGCGACCTTGGATCGTTTAAAATTGAATAAAGTACAAGTAAAATTCTAGAGCATCGTCTTTGACGTATAGGTAGCCATTTAAGCTTTGAACGATAGGATGATATGTGGTCATACTTACGTAAACCAAAAATAAACCTTATGGAATTATTAAGAAGGCGCTCCAACTTGTTTAGAAGATTTTCTGACAGATCTGGGTAACATACATCGGCAAAGTCGATAATAGGTAGAATAAGGGAATGAACCAGCGTAAGCTTGGTTTTGAAAGGTAGGAAATTTTTAAGACGATAAAGGGAACGCAAGGTAGCAACAACTTTACGACTAACTTCAGAGATCTGCAATTTCCAGGTCATAGTTTTATCCATGTACAGGCCAAGATTTTTTATGGAATCACAATATGGAATCAAATTTCCATTATAAATTACAGGAGAGAGATTTCCATAATCAACCTTAGCCAATAATTGCGAACTTCCGAATATTATAACTTTGCATTTGGCAGGATTAACAGAAACGCCATATTTACATGACCATTCTCTTATGGCTTCCAGGTTATCATTTAGTTTGTGTATTACAAAGTTAAGATTATTTAAGCTTGACTGTACATAGAGCTGGAGATTATCCACATACAGATGGTACTAACAATCTAAAACTGAGGAGATAGAATTTATAAATAAGGAAAACATAATAGGAGAAAGTATTCCGCCTTGCGGCACACCAGATTCAATTTCAGCCCATGCAGAAAACCGCTGACCTGAGCGAACCGATTGCTGGCGACCGCGAATATAAGAAGAAAACCATTCCAAGGCTGGGGATGAAAATTTAAGGTGTTTAGGGATGGATAGGAGGATACCATGATCCACTGTGTTGAAAGCGTTTGAAAAGTCAATAAGCACCACCACTGTTAATTTTTGCTCATCTAAGCCCTTTCTTATATCGTCTGTGACTTTGATAAGCGAAGCGGTAGTACTGTGACCAGAGCGAAACCCCGATTGAAATTTATTCAGCAGGTTATGTTTTGCAGCGAATACAGATATTTGCTTAAAAACACAGGCTTCCAGAACTTAAGAGAGGTATGGGAGAATTGAAATAGGACGAAAATGGTTAGGGAAAACAGGATTAGGTATTTTAGGAAGAGGTCTTACAAAAGCCTTTTTCCATGCAGAAGGGTATTGACCTGAGTCCAGAGAATAATTTATAATGTGTGTTATAGCTGGAAGAAGGCACTCAAGAATCATAGACACCATTTGCTTACTAATTTCATCCTGAGTAACAGGGGAGAAACAAAAGTCAGGGATCTGGAAAGGTTGCATTGATTCTATAGAAGCAATCGTTTGAGAACGGACTTGGGAGTCCAATGAAGTAATAGAAACAAAATGACGATTAATGTCATCCAAATTGAGAGAGGCGCCATATTCCGGAGAATTAGATTTATTAATTCCGGTAGACTTGAGGAATTTCAACAAATCAGTGGGGGAAGAATTAGTTATTTTGTCATGAATGTAGCGGCGTTTAGCATTTCGTACCACCTGATTGCATCTGTTTCTTAGCGTTTTAAAGTTAGACCAATTTTTTTCTGAGCGATTCTTTTTAAACTTCTGGAAAGCCCGATCTCGCCGTGCCATTGCCACTTGTACCCCTTTAGTCATCCAGGGAGCAGGAGGACGCTTAACTTTTACATAATGTACCGGAGCATGAATATTATACAGATTCAGGATGCTATTATTTAGAAAGGATATTTTATCATCGACGTTAGAAGCTGCCACCAAAGTGCCAAAATGAATTGAAGATGCGTCTCTCCTGAGACTCTCAATATTTATTCTTGAAAAATTGCGTAACTGCAGAAAAATAGGTTTCTGTTTTGGAGGTTTAAGTTTATATGAAAAATAAATCAAGTCGTGACGTGAGAAACAAGGAGCAGAGAGCTGTCCAAACTGAATCACGCGATCAGAAGAGGAAGTAATGATGAGGTCAATCATCGAATCATCAGTGTCAGTATTTCTATGAGTTGCCGCCAATGGGAGAATGCAGAGTTCGACTGATTCAATGATTGATCGAAGTTTATGGGAGCGAGAAGTATTTTTTAACAAATCAGTGTTGAAATCAGCCATTATTATGCAATGTATGTACTCAGATCCAATGGTGTCAAGAGCTGTCTCAAGTGAGGTAAAATAATCCACAGAAGGAGGACAACATACAACACCTAAAACTGCCCTAGCACCCATAATGTTTATTTCTAGAAATAAAAACTTAGCAGTGGCAGAAAATGGGGAGGGGGAAGATAGAACAACTTTATAAGGAATAAATTTTCGTAGGTATATAGCCACACCACCTCAGTCCCTTCTCAGTCCGATCATTGCGTATAAGAATGAAATTGGGTAATGTGTACAAACTCGACATAATAGATGGTTTTAGCCAACTCTCAGATATTAAGATAGCATCGACACAGTCTAGTGAGAATGCTTCTTCTAAGTAAGAAAAATGACTTGGAATGCTCTGTGCATTAATATGACAAACATTAAAATATTTTTATGAGGCAGAAAAATATTAATTAACTGATCGCGTAGGGGAAGTAAATTATCTGTAAGATCATTACCAGAGGCGTATGAGGAATCTGAACTATAAATGGAATAAAAAGATTCATCATCAGACATTATTAACTTCTAAATAGATTTATATATAATATGTATATTAGATAATAATAAATAATAAAATATTAAATATTAACAATTAATCTTTCCCAATGAAAACAAAATCAAATGTTTAATTTGTTAGTGTCTGTAACCAAATCATTTCTTGAAATCAATGTTAACAGGGATATAGTAAAAATTGTAAAATTTAGTCATGATATAAAGCAACATCCGTTTGCTAACAGTATTTTAGAAACATTAAAACACACTAGGCCTTTGCCTGTACTAGGCGTATCGTAATTACAACAATATTCTTTATAGCATAGCATAAAGCATAAATACTCACGCCTGTCACCCAGAGGGGTAGGCAGAGACCACGGACTTCCATTTGACACGATCCTGACATACCTCTTTCGCCTCCTTTACATCCATATATCTACGCATACATGCTCGTCGGTTAAGGGTACTTTTAACGTGGCCCATTTTCAAAATATCGCCAATATGGTCGATAAACTTTTTTCTAGGGCGTCCCTTCCCGACTCTGCCGTTCACATCTGCCATATAAATTTGTTTTGTCACTCTTACCTCATTCATTCTTTCTACATGACCAAACCACCGAAGAATTCCAATCCTGGTCACAACATCATCTTGCATACCACATTTATCTCTTATCATGCAATTTCTCATCCTGTCATTCAGATTCAACCCTAGCATACTCCTTAAAGACCGCATTTCTACAGCATTTATTCTACTTTAGTTCTTCTTCTGCCACACCCAGCTTTCACTAAAATAAATTAAAGTAGGGACTAACACAGCATTATGAATTACCATACGTGCCTTTTTTGACACATTCTGGTTCTTCACAATAGAGTGTAGTGCCCCATTCACTCTATTCCCTGCATTTACTCGTCGTTCTATATCCTTATCATATCTACCATCCTTGCTAAATACACATCCCAAATACACAAACTCATCCACTTGCTCAATTAACTCTCCTTCTATTCTTATTTCACATACCGTTTTGCTTTTCTCTCTTTCAAAAACCATCACTTTCGTCTTACTTGCGTTCACGTTCATTCCCCTTTCTTTTAATGCCCAGTTCATTAATGTTAACCATCATTTGCAACTCAGCCGCCGATGACGCAAATATGACTTGATCATCGGCATACAAAAGGCACTTGACGGTTAACTCGCCCATTCTTAACCCACATTCTTCATCTTTCAAAGTTTGCAAACACCTGTCCATAAATAGGTTGAACAGCCAAGGGGAAGCCACACAGCCCTGTCTGACACCCTTTCGGATGCCAAACCAGTCCGAGTAGACCCCATTGATCCTGACACAAGCACTAGAATCCCTATAAAGAGACCTCAATGCCTGTATCAAACCAGCGCTCAACCCATATGAGTTCAGTGTTTGCCATAACACATTCCTGTCCACTCTGTCATAAGCCTTTTCCAAGTCCATGAACGCACAAAAAACTTTCTGGTTTTTAGCCAAAAACTTCTCCGCAATCATGCGCATGCAAAAGACTTGATCTGTACACCCCATTCCCTTTCTAAAACCCGCTTGCACATCCCAAATTTTTCCATCAGTTTCTTTCATAACTCTTTCAATTAACACCTTAGCGTACAGTTTACCCACAATACTAAGCATTAATATTAACATTAATATTGTTTATCTTTACAAAGTAACAAAATAACAGTTTGTTTATATGTATTTTTCTACCTACTTTATTACCAACAATATTATAATACTATTATTAACTGCTTTATTCTTATTATAAAAAGTAAATAAGAAAACAATATTAAACCCTTATTAGTTTAGTTAAATCAATTAAACTTAGAAGATAAATATAATGCAACGATAATTACTACGATACGATCATTAGAAATAATAAAAAGCTTGAATGATACCAAGTATCATAGGACTGAATAAAGTAAACTTAATTATTTTAAATTATTATAGCCTAGGGAGAAGAAAGTAATACCGAAAACCTACACAAATAATACTTCTTATGAAAAATAATATGATAGTTGATGAGATCTGTCTGCGATCGACACATTTCTTAACTTCTTGTTTGACATTCGGGGAACGCTGTATCACTTTAATTTGATCTCGTACAAAGGAAGCTAAGGAGTCCAAGCCACCTCTCCCCCTCTTTTCAGTTCTTGAGCGCAGCCACCGATGCCACATTTATCTAAAAACTGCTCTAAGCCAGTGATGTTCGCGGATGATATAGCTTTAAGATCGAATATCTGGTCTAAATATGAAGAGGCTAACATTCGCTTATCTTCATATTTGTTTTTAAGCGTTTCGAATATTAACAAATAATTGTTTGCTGTTGGTGTGAAACCCGAACAAATGGACTGTGCCCTACCACTCAATTTACTAATTAAATAATACAATCTTTCAGCGTCCGATAACGATGGATTATTATGTACGTTGTTTTGAAAGCTATTAACAAACAACGGCCACGCTTTAATATCTCCATTGAATACCTGAATATCTATGGGGGGGGGGGGGGGCAATCTAAGTGATTCACGTGGGCGTACCTGGATTTCTGGTTTTGCTTCGCTTTGGGCTGGAGACTGTAAGAGCTTTGCCGTCCTTTTTATGCGACACAACATATCTTCAAATGATAGAAGTGGTTGATAGTTTACTGTATACTTAGGGTCGATGTAATTAATGTAATTCTAAACTATTAATTTTGTCTCGCCCCCAATCTATTTTCGTAATCCGATCGCAAAGAGTCCACCGTTTCGATTTCACATAAAAACGTTTCCCGCACTGAATCTACGTTAATATTTTTTATGTGATCACTTATATATTGTATACGTGAAAAGAGTACGTCCCTCTTGGCGTAAAGAGTTTTAAGTTTAATTTCATTTCCACTAACTGTCGTCTTGAATCACTATAATTAATATTACATTAATCGCGAACAATATCGTACAACGTTGGAAGATGAACACAATGCGCCACAACTATATCTCACAACACGCTATTGTCTTATCGTGCCGTATTACGTCGTTAAATTGAACACTTTGTCAGTAATTTTTTTTTGTGTGAAGGTAACTTGTAATCAAACACGCGTCGACTAGGTAAGAATTTAAAACTCGTATAAATGTTACAAATAGCGGGTAAGATAAATAAAATTAAGCGGGTCTAACTATTTAAATAAATAAGTATCTATTTACCTATGCGAATAAACTAACCAAAATTTAAACTAAAACAAAAACTACATAAATCTATCCAATATTAAATTAGAGTGTATTGTCCAAGGAATTGGTTCAGCAGTTCGACTCGATGAGGCTACAGGGCACCAGTTCCAAATCCTGCTCGAAGGACCAGAAAAATGGTTGGGTGGCGGGCCTAAGGGTTCCCGAGTTCGATTCCCAGGTTGAGCCTTGACCCTATTGTGCGAGATGTTATACTAGTTGGACTGTATACGCGGATGGGTTCTTATGCCTCAACAAGATGGCGGACGTGGCACGCGGCACCTTGGACAATGCACTCGCTCTTCCAAATCTATTGCTTGCCATGGTTAGGATGGAATTCTACTTGAGCACATTAGAAGAAACAAAATGGGGCGGATTAACTAACAAACAAAATGCTCAAGTAGGAGCAAAATTACGGGAAAACACACTTATCGGAGTGTGATTCCGATGCGGCGGACGACGCTTCCGTTGCGGTGATGCGACGTGAGGTGGGTTCTTCTGTTGCGCCCCAGAGATGCGATCCAGGCCAGTAGTACGAAGGAAGAGAGCGGTGCGCGACGATACCACACACTATGTGAGGCGGTTACTTCTGGAGCGCGACTGCTCCAGGTGGTGCGGTTCAGACTAGCGGCGCGTGGCAAGAGGCCGCTCGAGGGCAGCGCGCGAGCCTATATTGCCTCGGCTTTCCCACCAATGCACCTCGGTCGGGCGCGCGTCTCATTGGTCGAAAGAATCGCGTCACCTTCTAAGACTCCCCCCTTTCCCCTTTCAGTGTGTACGGAAGGGACGTGAGGTCAAAGGAAGGATAAACACTTGGCAAATATACCCTCGAACAAAATTAAAATACACGAATCGTTTCCGCGTAACCATCGTGTGTTAAAATAAAGTCACCATTGTAGTGCCACATTGTATTAGTGTTAAGTGTAGAGTAAGAGATTAGTCTAATTATAAAATACACGAATCGTTTCCGCGTAACCATCGTGTGTTAAAGTAAAGTCACCATTGTAGTGCCACATTGTATTAGTGTTAAGTGTAGAGTAAGAGAGTAGTCTAATTATAGATCGTAACAGCAACACATCTCTTCATTGATAACTTCCCACAATATAACTATCTGTGGTGATGGTAGATTTCACGCTTGTCATTAGCAAGATGGTTTTACTATCAGAAGCTATAAGATCTTTTTTAGAATATCTCATAGTCGCCCCTTACGACGCCCACCCGACTAAATGGGATAATGAATTCTCTTACAACGCAACATCTACCACATCATATAAAAAATCGTTTCTTCAACAGAGAAAGAGATGACCGGCGAGATCGCGACCGCGATAGAGGTCGAGACCGGAGAGACAGAGACCGCGACAGACACAACAAGGATAGTAATAACAGGTGAGCGGTAGATAGACTATATCATATCAATATGTGAAGTGGAAACTTTGTACCCCTTTCCATATGCTTAATATTGCGCTCACGGAGGAGTGTGAGATTTCGCATAGTTAAACATTATTTGGAGAAGGAGTACAGAAAGCTAGAAATTTATATATAATATGTGTATCATAAATTGATGGTCATTAGTAATAGTAATTGTTGCAGGGACCGTAGCAGGGAGAAATCCCCACGTGGCAGCGGTGGTAGTGGCAGTGGGCTTGAAGGCGAGAAGAGTCTGCAGGAGAGACTGTGGGAAATGGCCAACGGGGCCTCTGAAGCACGCACCAATCGGGATACACGTGATGCGCGTGACTCACGAGACTCCCGTGACTCACGGGACCCTCGTGACACACGGGACCCTCGCGACGCACGGGACTCGCGTGACAAACGTGAACCCCGTGACCCACGGGATCACACACCTGTGCACGACGACAATGGTCAGATACGCTGCTTTCATACCTTCACTCCTTACTTTCATTCATTTACTCACTCCTTACTTGCTTTCATCCTTCCTTTGAAATTTACTTTTTAATTCGACTATAGATTATCAGTTCGAGTATAACAAGTCAGGAGATGGGCAGTAGCGTCTTCCGAATAACGTCTAAAAATAAAAATAAACTGCGGTCGTCAATCCGCTTGCCCAAGCGTGGCAACTTTGGAAAATATCCCCACTATGAGGTAATCTATGTGGGAGGCCTATATCCAGCAGTGGACTTTAATAGGCTGTAACCATAACAGTAACAAAAATAAACTAAACGAAACACTTATGAAATCCATTCAATTCTTGTTTGTCACAGAGGTATTTCAAAGATGTAGAAGATTGAAATTTGTCGCCTAAATACAGACATTGAAAATTCGAATTTTCGTTTTATAGCTTCGTTTTGATAGATCAAACATCGACTAAAAACGCCGAAGCGTCATTTGATTTAAAAGTGTATGAGTTTATTTAACATCTGTGCGAAAGTACTTCAATATTTATGATCTCCATGGTATTTCCAAATCATCGCTAAGAAAAGTCGGAAAAAACAACGAATAGAGATGATAATAAATGCCGTGTAATGGCGGTGTAAGAATATGCCCTACGGCAAAACCCACTACAAAATAATCGAAAAAGTTACAGCCTATATACATCCCACTACTGGGCACAGGCCTCCTCTCATTTCTGAGAGGGTTTTAGGGCAAGAAAATGTCCGGCAAGCTGTGTGTGTTGGATGTCTTCGAAATATTTTTTTTTGTTCTTATTTATCAGACATGCAGGTTTCCTCTTGTCTGTTTACTTAAAATTGCAATTAACAATTTCATTGATTCCCGCGGGGATCGAACCCGGGTTGCTCTCTTACTGTTAAGTTTACAGCAAGCACTTAGCTACTTGAGCTTGAACTTGAGCTACCACGGCTCATGATCATATTAATTCAAACAAAATCAAGTCAATGAATTTATAAATTGTTTAATTAAAACTTCAGGTGTTTCATAAACAGTAACTCATTTTAATAATTATTTACATATTTGTTTTTTAAGAAAAATGTTTTTTAAATTCAGAAATATTCCAACACACAGAATATTTTTTTTATTGTTATTGTGCCCGTATGTGGTGATTGTGTGAGTAATGGCGGTTTAAGAATATCCACTGCTTTATTTTGGTGTCGGTGTCGCCATAGGCGTCAGAGGAAACAAACGAGGAAATCGACAGCAGCGTCTCCCTAATAACACCTACAAAACCAAGCATGCCAACTATGTGAAATATCCATACTTTCGGCAGTGATGATAAATTGTTCTAATGTTACTCATGTCTGGGACTATTAATTTATGATTTTTTTTTATAGAATGAAGGTACCTGATGGTAAGTGGATGCTGTGGCCCATAGACATCTACATTTATCCTGGATTAAGAATCAAAACGCAGATGCGTTGTCACCCCTGAGGACTAAGAGGCTATGCCTCGTTTCCATTAAAAAAGGATCTCTGTTTCTCTTCACTTACCATACGAAACACAAAAGCATTAAGCTGCTGTTTTACGCTGGTATTCTGTGAGAGCGTGGTCCTTCCCCGGTCGAGTCGGTCTTTTGATCTTTTGGAATCTCTTTCATCATTCTCATCATTATAACCCATCACAAGTCCACTGCTGATAAAGGGCTCCCGCAAGAAAAGCCATCCTCCATTTAATCAAAATTTTAAAATCATAAATCTCTTTGTTTTGTTCATTTATCTATAACAAGGGGGGTGGATGTGCAATTACAGAAGGTGGACCGCCATCGGTTGAAGACGCACCGGGAAGTGGAGGGCCACCAGCAGTCGGGGGACCCATGGGAGCCGGTGGACCCCAAGGGGGTCCGTCGGGTGCAAGTGTCCCACCAGGAACTGGAATGCTTCCGGGTCCTGGGGGGCCGTCGAGTGTTGGGATGCCACCGGGTGCTGTAATGGCACCGGGTTCCGGGATGCCACCCGGTATCGGATTACCGCCGGGAGCCGGTATGCCCCCAGGATTAGGGGGGCCTCCGGGACCTCCGGGCTGGCCGCCGCGACTCGGCCCTCCACCATTCCGCCCCGGTGAGTTTTACCTCGCTACTCTCACAACTTTATGATAATTTGATGTTGTTAATGGTAGAGATATTGTAAAACAACAAGTAGTTTATTTCGTCCCTATACCTCTTATCATTGGTCTACCAGACGCTTTGCCAGTCTCCACCTCTTGGTTATTGACATACCATGCATTCACATCGAATAGTTTGCTTAGTTGTTTGTAGAGTGAAATAATTACCGGTGTCCATCATTCTTTCCAGTTGTACAATGTGAATTACTTTAAGGCCACAATGAATAGATTTTTGTATTACTAAACTAGTATAATTTCTTCCTCTCCAACCTAACTGTGACCAATGTTGGTAAATGCCTTCTGCAATGAGAACCAATGGATAGGTTAGACGTGAAGTTTTTAGTCATAATAGGAGATGTTTGTTATCCTGATATCATATTTAAAAGCTTCGACTTTAAAATAATATTTTTGATGGGTCTATATCAATAGTGTTAGCAAATAAGTTTTATTTAGTGTATGGTCCTAATGTGAATCTAAGAAATCATTATTAACTCAAGCTTTGTTTTTCCTCTACCTCTTAACAAAGTCTACTATCTGCGGAATTTATTTTAATAAATTGAATTTTCAAATAAAACAACCCAAAATAATAAACAGGCTAACATAGAGAACCGTGGATGTTAAAGCGCTATTGGTACTTAACTCTCACTACAGTCAACCAAATATAAGAAATACATTTTGACAGCTGTCAGACTTATTGCACTAAGCATGCCAACCAAAAAATGGGAGCGTACAATATTCGATTCTTAAAAAAATCTATATCGATTATTTACAGTTGGTAATCATTTACAATTTGGTTTGAATAATACTAGAATAAATTAAAAACGGATTATTTAAAACACAAGATTTATCAGTTTCTTCGTATTTGTTGTTACTGCTTATTTCTAGAGGCATAGTTATAAAAATTTAAGATTGAAACTAGATTTAAAAAAATTGTCTAATCACTTTCAGTACAACTAGTTGAGCTGTCGCTGTTTAGATTAATTAATATTTGATTTTCAATAATGCAGTCAAAATTAAAGTCTCTTTCAAAGTCATCCATAATCAATTTGTTGTTTTTTTTTACCACTTTTGCCCAATCATCCTTTGTAACATGGGCACATGCTTCAACGAGTATAGAAGAAACAGTCCAAAAAGTTAAAGCCGAGTCACAAAATAAGAAGACAAACACAAAATCACAAAATGTCGCACAGTAAGCTCCCGAAATGGCGGGAGCGGTTTTTTCAGCGTGACCTTGTATAAGAGTTTTTTTTTTGCCTACACAAATTTACGTTAACAAATTTAAAAAAATAGACTTGTTTTATTCATGATTAATGTAATTTAAGGAATTTCAAAAATAAAAATTTAATTAAACAAATAATTAATTAAAAAAAAATATGTTTCGAGTATTTGAATATTTTTGCCGATTATTCGCATAACAATGAATTTTAATCATCCAAATACTACGGTAAGGTGCATAGCGACATATCATTGAAACGGCGTCAAGTAAAAAAGTTGATACTGGTTATTTTTATAATATTTTGCTTTGTTTGAAAGATTCGAATTTAAATTAGTGATAATGATGAAAAACTATACACATTGTTATGAAATATATATATAACTTCATAATTCTTCGGATTTACGTAAAAGGTTATTTTAAATCGTGTGAGTACGCTTGTGCAAAGTTATTGCGAAATTATTAATGTGAAACATCAAAAGGTTTCTTAGATCTGGTTGACCATAGTATAAAGCCTGCAAAACCACACAAGTGGAGAAGAATTAGAGTAGTTCTTACTTCCTCTACTCACTACTCCACTGCATAAAAACGGACATCCCAAGTTTTCATAGTTTTATACATTTAGAAAAGCCATTCATCATTTCATTGGTTACCCATTGCTTTAGAAATTAATTACCCTCTAGCCTAGTATCTTAAGTATTTTTGCTTTGGTGTTTCACATTTTGACACGGGTTCGATTCCCAAATGGAATAAGTATTTGCATAGTCTACAAATAATTATTTCGTACTTTAATATTTGTCTATATGCCTGAGCTTAGTGTATGTGCTATCTCTGAATGTAAAATACCAATAATAAATGCTTAATGGTATTGCTTTTTTTACCCAAAAATCGATACTTTATAATTTTGTTGCAACATATGATTGAGATTTAAGTATTTATTTTCCGTTAAGTATATCACTATTTAAGAACACAATAACACTAAGCCACTTCGTGGAATATTGACTTAAGATAACTTAATTGCGGTTTATAGTTGTTACTATATATAGAAAGTTAAATTATCAAAGCTTAAAATATACGAAAACATACTATTTTCATAAAATAGTTGAGCGCAATAGAAAATTTTAGTATATCTATAGAGTCTGCGGTAGAAGGTATCTATTCCACGTAATAGCTTGTAAGGTTTGATACCACCATCTTACCTATTTCTGCCTCAAATACAAGCTGTTTAAGCAGCTTCTTAACAGCTGTGTAGCTGTTTAAACATAACAATAAGCCGTGGCCTTTATTTTTCAAAGTTGGTTACAGCTCTCCATGGAATGAATTATTCATTTTTCATTAGGTGGACTGTTATTATAAAAAAAATTAAAGTTTAACAATCTATTAAAAGCAAATTTAGAGGATAACCCAATCTGTCAGTACAGATCAATACTTTCAATTTCCAGAAATGAGAATGAGGGGGCCGCCCTTCGGAGCACCTATAAGAGGTACGACCTGCGACCTATCGCATTCTACGTCTCTGTAAATGGTTTCGCTAATAGTACAAACTCTTATCTTTTCAGGGCCATGGATGGACATGCAGGGGCCTCCGTTTGGGCCTCGCTTCAACGGAATGGGGCCTCCGCCCTTCAACAGGCCGCCCTTCGACAGACCTCCATTTGATGGCGGGCCCATGTTTGACGGACCCCCACGCTTCGAGAGACCTCCTTTCAACCGCATGCCCTTCGACATGAACAGACCACCTTTTGATGGTCCGAGGCCACCTTTCGACGGACCTCGACCTCCGTTTGATGGTCCTCCCAGACAATTCGACGGCGAAAGGCCTTTCGATGGTCCCAGATTCGAAGGTCCCCCAGAATTCTTCGATAGGAGCAATAGAAGGTTTGAAGAAAGGGAACAGTCTAACGAAAGGGGCTGGAACGGAGACAGGGAAAAAGATCGCGATTGGGACAGAAGAAACGAATGGGACGACAGGAGAAAAGAACGCAGAAGTAGAGAACGGGAAGACAGATTTAGAGATAGAAATGACAGGAGAAATAATTTTGATGAGAGACCGAGGCAGTCGCGAGACGATAGGACTCCTAGAAGAGATAAGGACAGGAAGTCACGTTGGGGCGCTCCCGATGAAAACGTACAAAGTGAAGAACAAGAAAACGTTCAAGAAGATAGAGCTGAAATGGAAAGTCAGGAAGTTGGAAACGACGTTCAAGAGATGGTAGAAACTAGTCAATATGAACAAAATGTACATAACGACGACTATAACGAAGATAACACGATGGAAGAAGGAGAAAGGCAGCAAGATACGTCATTAGATGAGTCGTACGATAAGAACACTTCCCCGGAACCACAAGAAAGTGTTAACGAAGAGGCTAGTTATGGCAATGATAATAATGAAAGTTTCAAAGAGCAAGAGGGCAGAGAACCCATAACTGAGACAAATGAAGTTGGAGCTCCAGGTCTTTACGACGAAAGTGACGCCGTGGACACTAGTTTTTCAATAGCACCTCCAGCTGAAAATAATTTCGAGCCTCCAGCCGCTCAAGAAGAACACGTCACTGAAACTGCAGAGAGCTCAAAATCAATTGATATGTTCAATTCAGAAGAAAGTAATACTCAAAAAGAAATTACAGAAGCACTGAGCGCAGAGATCAACGAAGGGCTTGCTTGACACAGGAAGAAATGGAAATTCGGGTATTTCCAGTGGAAATGATTCGGGTGACGCGTGCGAGACCCGAAGTGAAGCGAAGCGATCGCGGGGAGTTGTTGCTTCGCCTTCCGAAGCTATCGAATCTGATTCGGCCGCGATAATCGTGTTTTTTATAAGGGCACACAGTCTACCTGATAGTAATTAGATGGTACATTCTATGGACACCTCGACTAACAGTTTGTCACTTCTACTAAAATGTAATGCCTCGTTTACACTCCGGTTCTCTATGCTAACCATACGAAATATATCAGCATTAATCTACTATTTTACGCTGATAATCTGTGAGAGCGTAGTCTTGCCCCCGTGAAGCCGACCAACTCGTGCTACAACTGTAATATAGCTACAGTGTTGCTCTATCACATATAAAATAAAAATTCATGTCAGGTAAATTAAATTGAAGCAATAGTACTTCGGAAAGCGAAGCAAGCGGCCGACCGCCTTAACCGTATAACGCCAAAGATTTTTTTATACGAAACAAATTACAAATTTGAAATATACGAGTGCCTTATTGGTTACCGAAGTGTTGTTTTGTTTACCGCCGTCGCGTCGGAGAAGAGGAACTCGCCCGGGCGCTCAAGTCGAGTGACTCGGGCAAGGTACGGTTGCTAACTGATATCATACACGCGCGTCTAGAACAATTATGCACTCTACGTACCACATCGGCCATTCTTACTCAAACTCTGTTCACTTTTTTAATGTAATTGAAATTTTATTAACTTATTTTTCATCTTCCTTAACGATTCATCACAAATTTACATATCATTTCTTTATCAAAGAATTAAATCATATGTTGATAATAAAATAAAAGTTTTTAACTAATAATGTAACTTTTAACTGTGGATAGAGTTTGAGATACAGTTTGATGTTGCGACATGTCAGATTTCAAATGTTAAATACCATAGAAATAATTTCGTAATTCACTTTTTTTTAAATAGAATAGAATATGATTATTTCTATTCAATATCGATTACAAGAATACTTGTTGAAAGTTGTTTGAGCTTTACCACTGCTTCCGATATAATATCTGTGCTGGAAAGAACCAGCAAGAAACCCATCGGGAATAGGATACTAAAATGACAAGTGATAAGACATTCTTGACAATGCAGTGTCATAGACATTCTTTAAATTGATTCTACCTATTGCGTCTCCTTACTGCTTTTAAACTTAATCCTTTCGGTTTTTGAATACATTATGGATAAATTATTGAGAGTATAGCTCTTGACAACAACCCTTATGGTTGTGATGATCAAAACAATTAAATTTTCGATGATTAATTAGTTGGATAAACTATGACCAATAAAGAAATAAGGTATGTCTCTACCATAATCTTTAAATTTCCTTTTTAAATTTAGTCAAGATATGATTTTTTTAAACTATATTTGGTTTCAAAACGTGTCGCAACACAATCTGTATATTTTAAATACAAAATAAATAAGTAAAATGGCACAGTTGTACTCGGCGGGCGTAATATTTATTTTATTAAATGTGTCAAAAGGGAGCGTCAGCGTACTAAATGTATAATTTGTTATACTAACAGAATTTGCATTAATTGATTTTAACGTTCGTCCCTTTCGACACATCAATATCGCTAGCAATGTGTGCAAAGGCCCCGATGACGGCGTCACCCGAATCTACCTGGAAATATCCGGAAGACGAGAAGAAATGAGAAGAGTCACCATATTACTCCTCGGATCACTTTTTCGCAATTATGTCTATAACATTGACTTTTATTTTTAATTTATATCCTTTCTCTGTGTGCTGGTGAAATTAGATGTCATTTTAAGTGTCAAATATTAGCGCCATTTCTAACCAGCATTTAGGTTAATTTTTTCGTCAGTTGTGAAATTGACAATTCGCTTTTTATGTTTAAATCACTTGGTGAAGGTAGGAATCGGTAAATAATATTATTATTCTATATTCTATATCATAGATATTAATATGCTATTTTATTAATTGACTATTAGTTATTTCACTTTATAGCTTAGCGTAGGGCATCAAAAATATTTTAATATAAAGCTTCGTAACAGTTTTATAAAATTGTAACATATTTTTATGAATTGTAATGTAAAGCAAGGGCTTTGACTATAATAAAAGATAGAACTTTACAACATGAATGAGCCCTTTATGTAGATAAGCAAAAACAAATTGCATGCGTCATTGTTTGTCATAATTGTGCTTAAATAAAAATTAAAAAGTTACAACAGTGATTTTTAATTGGGCTTAACTGAAGATTTATTTAGGATACTGTGTTAATTTTATACGGCAATAGAATAATATTTAGGCGTGGTTATTAATTGAGTAAATTAGTTTTATTTCACCTCTTAGATTTTACTCTCTAAAGAGGATTTTTAATTTATCTTCATAATTTTCAAATACTCAATTGATAATGGCTGGACTAACATAGTCTCGGGGCTTTTTGGCACACATTGTCTAGTTTGCTTGTCTTTTTTTAATTTTAATTACAGCTCTGCAGCTTCGCCTCATAGCAAGCTCAAGAGAAGAATTTCTTTCTTATGACAAGTTCTGTTTGTGGAAAAATTAGGTTGTTTTTTTTTTATAGAAAATGGAACGAAAAACTTCATTAACATCCTACCAATCACAAGTCAACTGCTGAACAATATCCTTCCTCGGCATTCTTCGCCTTCCTGCATCTCATCAAGAAATCATTCTAACTCGTGGCAGGGTCGCCCTGCACTACGCTTGCCAGAGCAAGACAGCCATTCTTGAACCTTGTTTTGTCAAATGATGTCGCTCGGTTAAATATTGCTGGCCCATTGCCACTTCTGCTTACTGATTGTTGTTGGGCTTAGAGATACAATTTTTTAAAAACCTGGCTATTTTTTTAATACTCAATCACTGACTCCGTTGCATAGCAGTCTCATGCAGTTTATATTTTGAGGACTGTGAGTTATGTTATAGTTGCAAGTAGATAAATTTATACTGATTAAATAAATTAAATACCATCTTCATTTTGTAGTGGTTGATTTAAAATTTTAGGTGTTTAAATAATGGAAGAAAAAATTACAAAGCAAAATTTATGATTATAAAAAGCCCACCTATCTTATAAACTACAGTGGATTTCGGGTATAACGACGATGAAGGGACCACTCTATTTTCGTCGTTATATCCGGAAGTCGTTACAGGCAAAGGTAAAGTGATACAGACACATACACATGTGTAGTTTATATTCATTTATTATTGAAAATATTTGCACACATAGTTATTCACCAGTACAATTGGAAATGCTACTCAGAATATCACTTTGTAACTGAACTATAAATTCCGAATCGTACACGCTTCCCTACCTACTTAGCTGATATGCTATAAACAAAAGGTAAAGGTCTCCACACTTGCTGACCATCTGGGTGTGGATGTAAACAGAAGATAAGAAATGTTTGTGAAAGAAAGAAATCTTTGTGTCTTTGGCGGCTGACTCCGGTTCCAATATCTGCATGGGATTTCTATGAATTTGTTACAAATGTTTCATTAAAAACAGTGGCTATGTACAACCAAGGTCGTAATAAATTAAATCCACTGTACCTACATAATCAAAGAGTAGAGTAATATACATATAAGTATAATTATAGAAAGAAAAATATAACAATGCATTTTCAATAGATGGCGCTGTTATAAAAAATTATGAAATAGATTGCAGCTTAGTTCAACTACATCACAACGTTCAGTTCTTTTATTTAAAAAAAAATTACATTATGCCGCTTATTGAATGATGGAAACATCGGCAATTATTATGGAAATAAAAACCTAATGAAATGAAAGACAACCCTCCTTTTTCTGTCTTCCGTAGTTGCATAAACTATGCGTTTTTCACTTCATTTTGCAACGTTAGCTCAATAACATTCACACTTCGAAAATTCTTTAAACATTGAAGATGTTTTGCACAGCAGCTGGTAAAATAAGATATCATCACTACCATCTATCAGAAGCTTAGAAATTATAAAAAATATTTATGTACGGAACTATCGTATTAAAAAAATTTAAGCACCTTTTGTCTAAGAAAAATATATTTACTTAATCGAAGTAATAACCCCTATTATTTAAACTCTTTCTGCTGTTATAAAATCTATTAAGGGTAAAAGTATGAAATCACAGTTTTATATTGAAATGTTCCAACACCTTTATTCACATGGAAAACATTATTTAATTAATCGAAGTACAAGTTACATGTTACCCTTAAAATCTAATTTCTGCCATACAAATGGCGGAAATAAAGGTTGGGGTTTGTCTGGTGAAAACAGAATGACGTATGGTTTACGACGTTTTGCGTTATCATGGAGCAAAAATGACGAAGTTCCTTTAAATTATAGTAATACCTATTAATTCATGTCTTCGAGACCAAACTTGATCACGGCGCCGGTCACTACAGGGACTAGCCATCTGCGCAGGACAGGATTACCGTGCAAACACAGGTGCCCTCCATTCCCTCATTCATAGTCCGATGCATAGATTACTGAATATATACTAGAGTCCGATGGGAGGGTAGACCAACACGACCGCAGAGAGATCAAAAGCAGGACCAACGGCTTCACGTATTTTTCGAGGCAAGGGGTAAAACATCTACAATTCCCTGACAGATATTACTGATAATTTTTCCAACTGATGTAGGTACGACTCCCACGAGCAACTATTGTTCGAAAACATGGCTATATCATGGTAGCTTGGAACAAGCCTCTCTATTTTCATTTAGGGACGATACCTAAGATGAAAAAAGATCTCGTTGGCAAGAATTTACTGGTACGATTTGGCAGTAAGCATGTAGTGATAGTTCTATAGACATATTAGATATTCAAATTCATTAAAATACAAATTTCAATGTAAAAAGAGCAACTGTAAGTCCTTATCGGGCTTTGAAAGCGTTCGGCGTTGATTAAATATTTAACCACCATTGGAGACAATCGGAAGATAATGAAGTAGCTGTACCTTTTCAAAATATGTATTCCTCATTCAGATATTTATCAATTTGGCGGATTCCTGCGGCAATAGGATTTTAGGGTCTTGTGATAGAGGACATTGTATCTCGAAGGAATTTGTCAAAAATTTCAATTAAGTTCCTTACTTCCCGCTTGTGTGGTTCGGATAAATTATTTATGGTGTGTCTCGCAAACTGCACAAATATGAAGACTTGATGGCGAGGCATATTTTTTATCGCTATGCTCATAAAATCTCATAAAATAGATGTAATATTGAAATGACTTTCTACGATAAAACATTCCTGTGGTGTAAAGATAGGTAATTTCTGAATAATGCCAAGGTGCTAATTCGGTCTAGAATATCGTCATTACACAAATTCCATCTTGTTGGGCATTCCTGCTTTATTTTAGGTTGTGGCAACCCCATCAGAATCAGAATATTTATTGCTGATAAACTGTGTTTGTACAATTTGCGGGTGACATTGCAATTAAATGTTACACGGTTTACCCATATCGGGTATGCAATAATTGAGAAACGAAACTTGATATAAATTATTTGGTTACCATTGGTACCATTTATTTTTGATTATCTTAGAGCTTCAATAAACAGTCGTACCTTCTTTAAAATATTCGACAGTCATTTTAATTTTGTTAATAATTTGGATAATGTTACTAATTGCTTGTTGTACCTCAAGGTTCAAAGAGTTTGTAAAACAACTAACTGATCTCCATTAAACTAATTTCATAGCTGCTAAAATATTTGCGGCATTATAGCTGACAATACATTCATACTCCTACGAAGCTGTGGGAGCCGCATAGGCTAGCAGCACCAACATCGTCGAAACCAGAGACATACATACTACTTACCTTATTATTCATTTGCTAGTCTTTAATGATTTGTCTTAAAAGGCCTGAGTTAGAGTTGAGGGGCAGATCTATATATGGGCTATTTTTGGCTGCAGCTGAAGTCCCCATGGATATAAAGGGCCCCGATTGAGGATAATAGCTGTCAAAGCTTCAAAATAATTATCATCATAATTATTACGGAAAGGAGACGGGTATTTCTGGGCCCAGTTTGTAGTAAGTTGAAATATTGTTTGAAAAAAAAGCGTTACATTTTTGTTTCAAAATATAAAAAATTAGCTCAATTCACAGTCTGGAAGACGAGAAATCTTAAAAATAAGTTTATGTCACGAATAAAATAAGAAATCGATTACTTCAATTGATTAGTGTGAATGAGTTTTAACAATTAAACATTAAAACAACTTACAGCAGATAATTGATTCAATCATAGTAATTATCTAGACACGCGGTAGCGTAAGTAGTAAGCGTAAGCGTAAGTTCAAGCAGAACGGTGAGCCGCACCGTGTGTAATGGCCCGGCCACACTAAGGAGAAATGCCGTTAATTATCGCGTTGATGGACGTTGAATGTAGGTGTGGCCACGAATTAACGCGATAATTTGACAACGCCATTAACAATGCCGTTTCTCGTTTGCCGATAACTCGAGTGGCGGTACATCAAAGGATTAACGCGCGAATTATCGCGTTGAAGCGGCCACACTACGTTTGTCTCATTGTGCACGGTGAGTGCCACGGGGTTGCACGTATGGTTGCGATGGAGTGGAGTAATGAAAAAGCTTTTCGAGATTGAATTAAAAAAAATATTTCAAAAGTACTTTAATTTACGGTATGAAACTAAGAAAATTAAGCAGGAGAAAAAAAAAAAACAATTTTTGCAGGTCAAAATTCATAGTGTACAGTGGTATGAAAACCCTGGGTACGTGTACATAATTCGCACTTGACCAGTATTTATGATTGGCTTATTAGTTATTATTTCATTAAAATATATTTACATTTGTCTTATTATTTAGCTTAAACCATTGGACGTCTTTCAAGTGCAATTTGGGTGCGGGAAAACAAAAAAAAATAGATTTACAGTGTCGTTTCCTGTGCATTTGTAGCATCCACCATCTTCTTTTTCTTTGTATTCTTTTTTCTTTGTTTATTTTTTTTATTTTATAGGATAGGGTGACAAACAAGCACACAGTCCACCTGATGGTATGTGGATGCTGTAGCCCATAGACATCTACATATATATCCTCGATTACAAATCAAAATGCAGATGCGTTGTCACCCGTGAGGACTAGGATGGAATGCCTCGTTTCCAGTAAAAAGAGTCTCCGGTTCTCTACACTCACCATACGAAACACAGCAGCATTAAGCTACTATTTTACGCTGGTATTCTGTGAGAGCGTGGTCCTTCCCCGGTCGAAACATTTTACGTCGTTCAACGGCAAATTTAACACCGTTCAACGGCAAATTTAATGCCGTTCAACGGGAAACGACGTTGACCGTTCAAGTGTAGCCACTCATTTTATCGCGTTAAATTTAAGGCAATAATTGTTGCGTTTATGGGCATTGACGTTGCTCGTTAGTGTAGCCGCAGCATTATGTAGTGTGCTATCGCAATATTTAGTTCGGCTCACTGTTATATGTATTCAATGTTAAGAGGTTGGATTTTAACCAGTTAGCTACCCTGAGTAGCCCCTCCTTCGTGACTTGACGTACGGAATCCCATGTGTTGCCAGTGAAAACAATGTCAGGCAGTGTCGTCTGCATAGGCAAAAACTTGTCCCGCGTTAATACTCATATTGCAGAAGCTATTGATGTAAGTCAAGAATAGAGTCGGCCCAAGGATACTTCCCTGTGGGACACCATACGTCACATCACATTGGCTACTAATATAATGGCCTATTTTCACGCATTGTTTGCGCTCATTGAGGTAGTCTGATAATAAGCGCAAGTGCTACTCCTCTTATGCCAATACTCTCCAGCCTTTGTTTGTATAAGAATGGGGACAGAGACTGTATCAAATGCTTTTTTTAAATCCAGAAACACAGCAATACATTTCTTTTCCCTGTCGATATTGTTAACGATATGAGTTGTTAATGCTGTGACTGCATCTTCAGTTGAAAGAAGAGCCGTATTGCGATTTTGAAATAAAATCAATTTTATTTAAATAATTTATAAATCTCTTGTTGATTAATTTCTCTAAAATTTTTGAAATGGTGGTTAAAACTGAAATTGGTCTATAGTTTGATACATCTTCTCTGTCACCATTCTTATGCAGCGGCGTTATTATTGCCTTTTTGGGGCCCGCTGGGAAGATCCCATGTTTAAAACAGAGGTTAGCAAGGTGCGAAATTATGGGCGCTACTTGATCGTTCGCTTGTTTTAAAAACTGAGTAGATACATTATCCCAACCTGGGGCGCTCTCAGATTTCAGGTTCATCAAACTGTTGTGAACCTCTTCAGGATCGGTTTCATGAAAAAACATGGACGCTACAGGTGAGTTAAAACAAACATTGATAGCACCGACTTGTTGTGTTAGTTAGAGTCAGCTCAGCTTTAGGTTTTACCAACATTAGCGACTAGAAATCGCATACATGATCAACAGACAACTGTCTAACAACTCCAGACTATTTGTTTTTCTTTTCTTACTTTTGTTATATTATCTATTGTATGCCATAAAGTCCTTGGGTTTTTCCTATGTTTAATCAAAAGTTCTTTATCATATTGAATCTTAAATATTTTAATTATGTGATTGCAAAAATTACGGTATCTTTTGTAGGTTATTTTTAAGATATCATTAGGTATATGGATTAGCACGTAATTTTAAAAAGACGTGTGGCACTCGGGGACTGCCGCGGTAAAGCTATTGCATAGCATTTTGTATCAACTTATGCAATTATAATTATTAATATAAGGACTACGTAAATATTCAGTACAGCAAGATTGGAAGAAAAATGACGTCTAAATATTTTTTCGTATTTAGTAAACGAATAACTAGTTGGTAAATTAATCATGATATATATCTTTTTTTTTTCGCCGGAGACTAAAATGATATTGCTTTTTTCGTAACTGCAGATTCTGTGGATTTATTTCATTATTTTGAACAATATACGAAATTTAAGTGACTAAAATTAAATCTAATCTGAACCAGAATCATAAAAACTGTATTATTCGTGCTAAACGAATCTAATAAATATCTGTTATTTTTGTCTCCTGCGAAAAAAACAGACTATAGGAATCTATCGAATACCTACATAAACAAAATATCACCTATAAATAAAATATTACAAAGTTCCTTTGTATAGTGCGACGTTGCCACTCTTATTAGTTATTCCGCTCGAACTCATTGGTGGGCGCGGCCAAAAAGCACGTTGTCTCACCTGGCATCGTGCCACTCGTACTAAATTATTAGGCGCTGCGTTATCGCTTTATACTATACCTCTATGGCTCTATAGATACCTAATATAGATTGCTTATTTTATTATGTTTACTTTTCCCCGGGTGGTCATGCAGCGATCACTCAAGAGTTCACGACGCCGAAGTATGAACTGGAACAGTCATCGCAATTTATATCCGTACTAGCTGTTTCCAGCGGCTTCAAACGCGTGAACTCGAAAATTATCCCACAGGAACGAAATACCTGAATAAACGGTATCAAATGTGTTATTCCAGACTAGGTATAACCTATCTCTGAGCTAAATATCATCCAGATCCCTTCAGCTGTTCTGGCGTAATTGAGTAACATAACATCCATCCAAACTTTCGCATTTATAATATTTAGATAATAATTGTAATTAGTTCTGCCTACCTATAAATTGTTTTCAAAAATACTTACCTGTCTTCTTACTTTTTTTATATACACACAATATCACTAGATGTAAACACATGTTTTTATCAAGACAAGTGACCCGTCAAGACTGTTTCCTTAGTACCGACGTACTTAGGCAGGTAGGTAGGCAGTTTACATTTTAGTGTCCACGACGCAGCGACAGTTTGTCAAATTTTGTTGTATAGTAGGTTATGGGTATCTAGGTAATAACAGTAGGTAGGGACCTATCCACCGAACCGTCAACGCCGCGCAAGTGATTCTCGTCCCACCTGTCCGCGCAGTACCTAACTTTTTTACGACCGCGCGAGACTGTCGCAACAAAAACGATTACTACTGAAAAACTAATATAGGTACCTACCTAACATTCAAATAAAAATATTCTCAAAAAGCTCAACGAATTCAGAATTTAATTTTGTTAAAAGAAAATTGGTCAAATAAAAAATAAAGGATGAAAATAAAACATATGGGGATATAAAAATAAATCGTATTTATTTTTTATTTCGAGTTTTACAAGAAAAGTATAATATTTACTGGAGACAATTATTTTATTATTATAATAGTACATGATATTTTAAATGACACCAATATGAATAATATCTTATATCTATATCTACAAATAAATAAAATTGAAGTGTCTGTTTGTAATGTTAAAACAACAGCTTTTTATTAAATGCATATGAAAGTACTAGTAACAAAAACACAATTTTTAAAATTTTTATCTGTCTGTCGGTCTGTCTGTCTGTCTGTTTGTTCCAGCTAATCTCCGAAACAGCTGGATCTATTTTGACGGGACTTTCACTGGCAGATAGCTGATGATATAAGGAATAACTTGAACTACTTTTGTTTTAGAAAAAGAATTAGGGTTCCGCGCAAAAAAATTAAAACCCATGAAATCCATATTCCACGCGGGCGAGATCGCGGGGAACAACTAGTACTCAATATAGATAAATGTATACTTATTTTTATTTATTTATTATTTTAATAAATAAATAAAAATAAGTATTAATAATTTCTAGACACATCTCAACAGATATTTCGTTAATAAATTGCTATCAATACTGAAGCATTCTTTTATATTTAGCAGAAGGAAGAAATGGGGTGATGGGAAGTAATGAAGCATTGTTATGTGAAGTTTGTTGGAACAAACATATTTTTAGTCACGTGTAAATACTTTTAACATTTTGGTTCAAAATGACACAAAATCTAAAAAATATTAGATACATCATCGACATGGACGGATTTTACATTACATATCCTCATAAACATTTTCATTGTAGAGAAATTGCTATTCTAGACGTAAAACTATCTAATAAAAATGATGCGTTTATCGATCATTATTTGTTTCGGCCAAGTTATCCTTTCAATTATTTGTCACCAAAAGACAAAAAAACTGTTCGTTATTGTGAAACACACGTGCACGGCATTCCATATTTTGATGTGACCGAAGAATTAAAATGTGCCTACAAAGAAGAGAACATCATCCCCATATTAAATTGGTATTTGTGCAAAGACGAAGTGATCGCATACAAAGGTGGTTCAACAGAAAAACAATTTTTAAAAATGTTGACGAACATAGAATGATAGAATTTTTAATATTGAAGAATATAAATGTCCAAAATACAATGATTTGGTAAATGTCATAAATTTAAACAAACGTTATGTGTGTAATAATTATATATTTGCAAAAAATAATCACAAAATTTTACATCGTTCTTGTGACGAAGTGTGGGTTTTTTACAAGTGGTTATTGCTTGAAAATAAAATTTTCAATTAATCATAAACTTTGTTTGATTTCCCAAAAACATTAGTTATAGTACACAATATATATTAACTGTTTACACCAACACTTTCATTTTTTATTTCACCCCTTAGAACTTTAGACGTGTGTAATGTTTCACTTTATAAATCCGTTTACTGCTATTGTGGCAGGACCAAGTGGATATGGGAAGTCAAATTTTGTAACAAATTTCATAAAATCAGTTACAGAAATATGTAATTGTGATTTTAATCATATCACATGGTGCTTTGATGAAGTGCAACCTTTATATAATTTACCAAATGTTAACTATCATCAAGGAATTCCAAATCTTAATATGTTTGATGGTGAAAACCCACATCTCGTTATTATTGATGATCTAATGAGGGAGTCCTATGTAACTTTAAACAAGAACAGTGTTTTGTATTAGATTAAATAGAAGATTTATAAAGAAAAAAAATAATATATCGCATACAATTTGTTTTATTTAATTTTATAACGATTTACATAGTTACATACACACAAAATGCATTACACATAACTCTTAAAATCTAACACACAACACATATTATAACCTTAACTACTATAGTCTACAGTAACATTTCTGTTTTTATCTATCACAATAATATTATCTATCAAACTCAGCATAAACTATACAGTTAATTGTTTGTATTAGTGAGGATTCAAATCGTACTAATCTTACACTACCATGCTTTAAGAGATTCCAATGAGCTGATGAGTTGGCTAATAAATCAGGAGTTAAGTCAAATGTTAATAGACAGTAACCTTTGGCATACTGTTCGCAAGAGATTCCATTTCCTTCATTAAGAAAGTGAATACCAGTTCCCGAGAATAGAGTATGATATGCTGATGTAAATATACTATTATTAAAAGATGGTTGCAAAGCTTTTGAAGGTATTTGTTGACCATCAATATATAAGCTGAAAGAATTAATACCATAGTTTTCAAAGTTAAATGGATTTTTAGTAAGGGAACCATTAAATGTTCACAATTCCAATTATACATCTTTTGGGTACCTGTCCTAAAAATATATTATCAAGAGTTTTTCCTTGAATACCCGATGGAATCGTTAAAACTTTTACTTCAGCTCGAGTAATAGGATATTTAGCAGTGGTAGAAGCTAAAACTTTTTGATGTGCGAGTAATACACTTGGATTAACTCGTGCTCGTCGAACAATAAGAGTTGCGTCCGTAATGCAAACTTTAAACTTTACATCGTTTGACCCAGCAATTAAATTAAAACTCTCTCTTGATCGAACCAATTTAACACTCATTTCAACACCATTAATTAAAAATTTATCTTGGTTGAAAATGTCACCGTGAAGATGACCAATCA
Organism: Parnassius apollo; assembly: GCA_907164705.1. NCBI lineage: Eukaryota > Metazoa > Arthropoda > Insecta > Lepidoptera > Papilionidae > Parnassius > Parnassius apollo. Next base: position 1,450,862 of record CAJQZP010000058.1, read on the forward strand.
TTTCTATTTCCTTATTTTCACTAATCAATTCCTGTCTTTTAACAAATCCTATGTTTTTACCATCCGTAGAATTCATTTTTTCTGCTGTATCATCATACCAAAGACTACAAGTAAGATGAGATTGTTTAGCAGCAGGAGCATAGTTTAAAAGGGTTTCCATATATGCTCGATATGCATGGGTATTATTAGGTGGTGATACAAGTTTTTGGTTTAAATAAACATCAAGTTGACTAAATAGTGAATGCAGCCAATTATTTACAGGTGCTACTATTGTAGTAGATATCAAGTTAGTTGAATCTTGATTTAATACTTTTGCCTTTATGTGGAGTAATGTATGAGACAAATCTATGTAGTCATCGCCTGTCCCAGGAACTTGAAACTCGATAGGTCCATCATCACCAAGAGATGAAATTGGTTATAATGAATCCACAATCCATTTTCAATGCTAGTTTGTGTAGGCGGTAGTGCAAACAAAACCAATTCTTACTTAACGCAACTCGCAAGAATGATTATGAAGGAAAGACATATTTAATTTGAAAATATATCTTTGATATTTTTTGGTTTGTGACCAAGTTTTTTCGCAGCTTGCACTTTAGCAGTTAATGGAGCAATGAACGAGGTCAATCGTTTTCTTTTAGTTTTATACCCAGATCCTGTCATGTTAAATTGATCAATTTTCTCATCAGCCTTTCGTTTTAAATCTGTACTAACTTGCTTTAGACGATCTTTTATTGAGGCTTCCATAGGACGCTCTTGAACCATATCCGATAAAAGTCCTACTACAGCGCCTAATGCCCCTTTACCAATCACTCGAGCACCACTTGAAAGTAAAGGTAAAACTGATCTAAATAACCCCCCTAAGATGCTGCCAATACCATGACCGCGTTGGTATGGTGAACCCTTATAAATTACTCCAACTCCTGACCCAGCTTGATGTGTATAATAATTTTCATATGAACATTTATGATGACAACGAAGAGAATTCATTATTATAATTTTTGGAAATGTAGTTTAATACACACGGTTCCAAACTGGAATGGTATTTTTTGTCCTGTGCTCGATCTTATAACTATTTCCAGCGTATCGAACTCTCTTCACATAACAGGTAAGTAGTGAGGTTGAGAGAAAACGTGCATTTTATTTGCACCATAAATGTATTTTGTAGGATCTAATGAAATGACTCTTAGTAAAGGAGTCATAACATCACCCACAATCTGAGGATCGATAATGTCGCAATATAGAAATAGTTGAGATGGTAACCCTAAGTGTAAATTAGCAGGACACTTTCCAAAATTTCTCTCTAGGAGATTTTTATTTGGTTCATAACCTAGTTGTAAACTTAATTTGGGTGATAATGTTATGGATGTTATATTTTTATCCAAAACAGAAATAGACACAAATTTTGTTATTTCATCATAGCGAAATTTCACTTTATTTTGTTCTCTCCGATACCATTTAACACTCTTAAAATATGCTGGTTACGTTATCATAGTTGGTAGCTGGAATACGTTTTATGTAGTACACTATGGATGGTTTATCTTCATTAGGCATTAACATAGATTTTGTAATGTATATAACATTTTCATGACCTTGAACAGTAAACACGGTACATGGATATTGAAACTGGACAACTCCAACCGACCATTCGCCTTCTAATTTAATAGCTTTTGGTAATTTCGTTGAAAAATTTGTGGTACATCATTGGTATTCTGTTTTAAATCTACCATTAAATATCCATGTGCCTCTAGAGTTGCATCCCTGTTCCATCCATCTTCAATGAATTTTGGGTTATCTGGTGACACTTGTCGTGCTAAATATCTTATTTGAGTTTTATCTCGAGGGTTTTTAAAATATATTATATAACTTGAGTTTAAAGATATGTCTCTTTGCCCTTTACCCTGATGAAATAAATTTTGTGTTAAATAAAATACTGACAATAAAACACTGAGATTCCTGTGATGACTACCTTTTGTAAATATATCCACAATTCTTCCATCGGACTCATTAGATCATCAATAATAACGAGATGTGGGTTTTCACCATCAAATTTAAAATTTTGTGATTATTTTTTGCAAATATATGATTATTGCACACATAACGTTTGTTTAAATTTATGACATTGTATTTTGGACATTTGTATTCTTAAATATTAAAAATTCTATCATTCGTCGTCAACATTTTAAAAAATTGTTTTTCTGTTGAACCACCTTTGTATGCGATCACTTCTTCTTTGCACAAATCTCTAATATACCAATTTAATATGGGGATGATGTTCTCTTGTTTGTAGGCACATTTTAATTCTTCGGTCACATCAAAATATGGAATGCCGTGCACGTGTGTTTCACAATAACGAACAGTTTTTGTGTCTTTTGGTGACAAATAATTGAAAGGATAACTTGGCCGAAACAAATAATGATCGATAAACGCATCATTTTTATTAGATAGTTTTACGTCTAGAATAGCAATTTCTCTACATTGAAAATGTTTATGAGGATATGTAATGTAAAATCCGTCCATGTCGATGATGTATCTAATATTTTTTAGATTTTGTGTCATTTTGAACCAAAATGTTAAAAAGTATTTACACGTGACTAAAAATATGTTTGTTCCAACAAACTTCACATAACAATGCTTCATTACTTCCCATCATCCCATTTCTTCCTTCTGCTCTTGTCTTCCTGTAATTTAAGTAAACAGAATCACATTCACTAATGATCAACTAATGACTGTCATTGTTAAAAAAGTATTTTTTAACTACTCTAGTATTCGTAGATGCGGTACACACACAATATTTAAATACAATTTGTTAACACTAAATCATACACACGTAAGAAAATAACAGAAAGAAAAGTAAGTTTGTCAATAGAATGAACACTTACATCCATGGCCTTTGATGCGTTGAAGTAACACAAATGTAGTATTGATAGATCCACTGCGGTCAAACGACCATACACTAACTCCATGACTGCACTTGCTTGGTCTTATATAGTACCAGTAAGTAATAATTCTAATCTAAAGAATTTCTGCAGTGGAATTGATAGTAACTTTATGCGTCAAGAAGCTTATCTCACATTTTGTTGCTTATCTCAACATTACTTCGTGTCGCGTCTTGTTCAGTGTATTGATGACTCAAGTACGTTTTGTATACAAAATAATGCAATTTAATATTTAGAAATCACTATAATTGATCATTCCTATGTTAGTCATTGAGTAGATTGTACTGTAATAATCTACTAATAGCAGTAATATCATGGATACACTAGATGTACAACAACATCTGAAAAAGATTCACCCCAGCCTAGAAAATAATGTTTATGCTGCCAATAGACTGCCCATGTACACCCACGTGCCAACGTATATAATATGCAATTTGGATACAGATGATAAACCAGGGTCACATTTTAATTCATACGGACGAGCACCTGTACGATATCATCTAGAGTTTTTAAAAAGGAATTGTAAAAGATGGAACTGGAATGTTGATAGGATTCAGAATGAGTGGACTTCAGTTTGTGGCGAATATTGCTTAATGTATTTGCTATATAAGTTTCAGGGATGTTCAATGCATAGTTTTACGAGTATATTTACAGGGAACACATTGTACAGCGATATTTTAGTGGATGAGATGTTTCGCTCCTATTTTATAGATAATAAATAATAAGATTTTGTATTTTGTAAATAAAAATTTTAACAAAATTAGGTAATGTTTTTTTATTGATAAGTCAGATTAGTGTAGATAGGAACAAAGGGGTAAATACAATAGCAGCATGCTGAGGAAAAATAGATAATGACAGTATTCAATGAACAATAGATAAATAGATAAGAACAATGGAGCGCTAATGACGGTGGAGGCCTTCACTGGATATCAATTAGATAAGAGTTAATTGATCTGCACATCACCGGAACCGTGCATCCTACGCAAAAATGGGTTCGTGATCAGAGCATGCCAATACCTTTTTTTTTAGGATCGTGAGTCGACGAACGTAGTACTTGTACCACTTCTGACCCAGTGAGCCAGAACTGGTACAACGTAACTACTATTAAACTTATAAGGCATTCAAGGTACTTATAGTTTAAAAGGTTTGAATGACGTAATGACAAATCCTAGATTTTTAAAAGCCTTGTCCGCTATTTTGTCAACATGGTCAGACAAAAACATTTTACTATCGAAGTATACGCCAAGATCTCTCACAGTCGATGTTCTATGAATTGGTATTCCATTAAAGTTGTAGCAGTATAATATTGGGTTGGGTGTTCTCGTGAAAGTAATGCACTCAATTTTTTAATATTAACTGTTATATTGTTCTTTGAGTAATAATTTAATAAGGCGTCTAAATCAAGTTGCATTTTAAAACAGTCCTCTTCACTTTGAATCTTGACGAATATTTTTTTATCATCAGCGAACATTAAATGTTGTGTAAAGGTAAAACAGTTGATGATATCGTAGACGTAAGCGTCATAAAAAAAGATGTCCAAAATGGGAACCTTGGAGTACCTGTTGGTATGTCAATGAAATCCAATCTGTATCCCCCCACCACCACAGCTTGTAACCTGTTATGTAAGTAGGATTCGATCCACCTGAGCAGATCCCCGTGAATACTCAATATCTGAAGTTTTCTCAAAAGAATAACGTGGTCCACACGATCGAAAGCTTTTTCAAAATCCGTGTAGACCACGTCAATTTGCCCGCCGCCATCCATATTTGATAATACATAGTTCGAAAAGCACGCGAGATTTGTGACAGTGGAGCTTTGTCTGAGAAATTCGTGCTGGGTAGCTGGAAGGCCTTTAACTATAACACGGTATATGTTATCAAAAACTATTTTTTCGAAGACTTTACTAATTGTATTTAAGATTGAGATCCCCCTGTAGTTTTCAACTTTACTTTTGCCACCCTTCTTATGTATAGGCACCACGTGTGCTATTTTCCAAATTCTAGGAAAGACTCCCTCGCGGAGTGAAATATTAAATATAAGGGCTATAGGTGTGCATAAAGTCTTTGCACAGTTAGGCCAGAATAATGGTGGAATATTATCACATCCAGCTTTCCCATAGACATCTACATCTATCTTCCATTACAATCAAAAACCTTGAAACGTCTAGGAGATTTAATCTTTTCTCTACCAAAGGCTCCTCAACATGGATTTTGGAAATGGCGTCACCAACTATGCTATCACACTCAATTTCTGTAGACCCTGTGGATGGGACTCCGAAGACGTTTTTGAAGAAATCGTTAAATGCATCACATATGTCTCTCCCATTGGATACTGTGTTTTCTCGGTATGACATTTGTTTGGGATAGTTCGATCCTCCGCGCATAGATTTTATATAAGACCAAAATGCCTTTGGTGTACATTTAATAGATTTTTCAGCCTCTTTTGTAAAATTTTTGAAGCAATGATCAGTCACGCGTTGTTGTCGTTTATACGTAAACATGAAAATTCATCATAATCTAAATAATTGCCATATTTTTTACTTTTAATGTGCTTTCGCTTTTTCTTTTATTATTTTAATAAGAGCTTGGTTGTACTATAATGGATAAGTATGATTGCCATGTGTTGTTTTATAAGGAATATATTTTGAGATTATGTCATTAATGGCGTCATAAAAAATGTTACAAGCGTTCTCAGCTCCACACGAGCCCAACAAAGATAGTCAATCGATGTTAACAAACGCTTCATTTATTTTGTCATATTCGCCTCTGTTGAAGCTATGCTTTGGGAGTGATGCTACAACTAGAGGGGTAAATGTGATATCTAAGACCTCTATTACAAGATCTGGGTGAGCCCGATCAATATTAACTATGGGTGAGGTGCAGTTAGTGATTTCCAATGGAAGATCGGAAAATACTAGGTCTAATGTATTGCCAGCTTGATTTATAATGGTATTATATTGTTTTAACCCTAGAAAACTCAATTCTTCTGTCAGTCTGTTTCCAGCGTCCCTCACATCCACGTTACATCCACTTGTATGTACAGGGCCATACCTGTGCCATGATATACATGGCATATTGAAGTCGCCCATCACTAACAAATGTCCCCGTATACCGTTTGTGCTTATTGTACTTGTAAGAGTTTGCAATAGACATACTATATCTCCCGGAATATGCCCTGAATTAGGTGGAATATAAATCGCGATAATAAATAGGTCAGCAGCGGCCGAGAGCGCACGCGCCGGCACCGACACCGTCACAATCTCCGTGCGTGGCTCGAGACCCGCAGCGACCGCGGCGGCGATTTCGCAGCGCGTCACGCCTAGTCCGCAGCTCACCAGTACCATAACACCTCCCCCAATTTTTTTTACAACTTAAGTCCAGATCACGATCATGGCGAAACACGTCATATCTGTTATCGCAAAATTCCCCATCGAAGATCCCATCATGCAACCATGTTCCTGTGATTACAATAATGTCATATTCATTGCACAAAATTTGCTGCCGCAGTTGTAAACATTTTGTTCTCAGTCCGCATTTTGATAATAAATAGATAAATCTTTCGCTATATTAATTTAAAAGATCTCAAACATTCTGTACTTTTATCTTTTAAATCCAAAATACATGCGCGAGGTCGGCAAAAAACTTTGTGAATTGAATCGAACACCGAGGAGCGCGCGTACGCGTAGTTATTGCCCATAAATTACATTCAATTTGGGATAATTTCTAATAAAAGTAGGCCTTAAATTTAATAGTATTTTCAAAACTTGCAATAACAGTGTATCATCATTTGTATATATTTTTTAATAGAATTGGGTGACAACGAGCACACGGTCCATCTTCATGGTAAGTAGATGCTGTTGCCCATAGACATCGAAATTTATTTTCGTAATCAAAATGCTAATGCGTTATAAACCCCGTGGACTACGATGGAATGCCTCTTTCCAGTAAAAATGGTCTCCTGTTCTCTACACTCACCATACGAAACACAGCAGCAATTTTACATTGGTATTCTGTGAGAGCGTGGTTTTTTCCGTCCAGTGTGGCTCTACCACGTAAACTCTGTACAAAATTTGGCTACTCTTTAAATAACCCTGTGTATATGGAAAGTTCCACTAAAATTTGCAATTTTTGTATTTAGAACCTCATTGCAACTATTAGCGAGTAAGGATCACTCCCAGAAACAGATACTTTTACTGGTAACAAAGCCATCTTTGTCCTCAGGGTGATAACACATCAACAAGTTAATTTTTCATGGGGGTTTAATAAATATGGGGGGTAATAATAAATGACACAAGCGCAGCCTTTTTATAATGCTCATATTAATCTTTATTAATTATAAAATGCTTTTTTATGTGAACATATTATACTCAAATATTGATAAACACATTAATTGATTTTAAAAAAAAACTACAAATGTTTCGACATAAAAAAACATTAAAACTTAATGAAGCAAAATTTAAATATTTAGCAATATTCATAAAAAAAATATAAAATTAATGTAATACAGTCTTCTCTTTTAGCCTAATTGTAATACATATTCAATAATCATTCCGTTCAATATAATTTTAATGAATGTGCCATCAGTAAATCTCTTGACTATACAAAAGCATACATTTGAAATAAATGTAAAATGAAATTGTGTCCAAAGTCCTCAATATCATTACTTAATACAAAAATAACATCACACTAAATCAGTATTTCCCTTTTGCTTCAGACTTCTGTGCATACTACTAGCCCGGCAATTCAGAGCAAAAGATCAAAAACTGTGTCACAGATGTAGAGATTGCGTGGGCGCGGGCGCGGGCGCGTAGCTGCCACAGTAAATATGCCATGCAGCTGTATTCTTATTAATACGTTTTTAAGCAAATATGAAATAAATTTACATACTATACGTAGTAGAACCATGCTGCAGTAATACTTAAAAAAAAAGAATATTAACAATGCTATAAAAATTACTAATATTCCCCTTAACCACTCGTGGTAAGCTTAAATTGCTTGTGTTACGAGTGGTTCACGCCAGTAGTCGAATGGTGGATTCGAACCCACGACCTTTTTGAGTACGCGGTCCGCGCCCTGCTATTAGGCTACTGTCGCTTATTAGTAGTATAGTTGTAGCACGAATGGGTCGGCTCGACCGGGGAAGCACCACGCTCTCACAGAATACCAGCGTAAAATAGTAACTTAATGTTGCTGTGTTTCGTATGGTGAGTGTAAAGAACCGGAGACCCTTTTTACTGGAAACGAGGCATTCCATCTTAGTCCCCATGGGTGACAACTGACAACGCATCTGCGTTCTGATTCGTAATAGAGGGCAGATGTAGATGTCTATGGGCCACACCAACCACTTACCATCCAGGTAGACTGTTTGCTCGTTTGTCACCCTATCCTATAAAAAAAAACTTATCTTATATAAATTTCATTTTACGTTGACAAAGCGCGTACATAAAAATAATAACATCGTTTTCTTAATTACAATATACAAAATCAGTCGCCCGCTCGCATTCGACTAAAGAAATTACGGAGAAACGACCATAACTTATTGCGCAATGCAGAAACGTAGTGCCCATCTAGTAATATACATGGAAGTCTTTGACTTAAATTCTTTTTAACCTAATTAATGGCTTGTAAGTAGCTTACTCCACAATTAGTAATAAATAAAATTTATTCATCTATCACAATTTACTCTATAATTTATTTGCAAACTAATGCAAGAGTGTACAAAGCTCTCTCAAATATATATGTTTATTGCTTATGGTTTAAGCTCAGGTAATCAAGGCAAATTATAAACAGTGAGATCATATTTCGTCCTCTAAATCAAACTCTTCTTCCGGGAAGTCACCCACTGTCACATAGGCTGGTTTCACAAACCCACCGTATTTGGGGGGACATGTGAAGTATCGTTTGCCATTCACCCTGTAATGGTATTTTTTAAGGTCACTTAAGTGATGTATATATGTAAACCTATTATATTAATATAATATAGATTGTTAGGTGTGCATTAACGAATTCAAATTATGTAAACCTTACTTGCTAACCAACGATGTTATCTCGACTGAAAATTAGTAGATGATTATGTTCTGAAGTAATTATCAGTGTAAACATCAGTTTTGCTCTCGGCCTAGCGTGAGAAACATCTTATAAGGTTCCATGCCAGTTGCCAGTCGACGCAAAATTAAAGATAAGTGTAAGACTGTGCAAGCACTAGGCTCAACTTACAGATGTGAACATTTGAATGGTGTTGGAGTTAGAAATACAAAGGAAGCGGCGAACTATGGGACCACACGGTGCGTTTCATCTCAAAAAGCTATAACTTATGTTTTCTTGACATTTTGAATTGAAATTTTGTATACGAATTCCTGAATATTTATACTATTAGATGGTTAAAACATAGCCACTTTAAAAAATTATTTAGTAAAAAAAATGATAAAATTATAATTTTGAATATTTTTATACAAAAATTAAATTAAAAAATTGATTAAAATAGTTCTCACATGAATGCTATAAGTTATAACTTATAACCAATACAGATTTTAATTATCACAACAAATATGAAGTATGCAACATCGTTTTTATCATAAGTGTGGTTAAAATTATCACCGCAAAAATGTGTAATATTTTTCCTAAATATTGTAAAAATACAATAACGAGTACTAATTACAACAAAAATGTATCCACAAATGTCGTAAATAAGTGTAAATAACGCGAGTTGTCATTTTATTTTTTTTCCTTCAATCGACATTTTTGCTTCTTGCTGGAAATGGCGCGGTAATAACGGAAGTTTTTTTTATTTACACGTATTACTTAACGAATCTGAAAATCTCATTAACTCGACCTCAATTTGAAAATCAAAAAGACGGAAATTTCCTTATTACACCTATAAATTAAAAATATTTCTTACAAAAATATAACGTATTTGTAAACAAGAGATCCTGAGCAATCTACTAGGTTGCTCTGTGGCACGACTGCCACAGAGGTACAACCACATCTAGCGATGGTCTTCACCTACTTGGCGTATCGGCGGCACCTCGACAACAACTGGCCAGCCGGTGGCGTGTTTTCGACCTTTCACTTTCGACCAGCGCGTCCTATTGATCGCCCAAAATAACGCCACCAATCTAGCCTCCTATTGGTGTGCCCGTCCGGAAAGGAAATGGAAAGGATGAGGAAGGATGGCAACTAATATAGTTTACAAAATTTGCGTTTTGCAACCATGATCATTTTATAATTTCAATTCAATTCAATTAAAAATTTTATCATTTCATTTGAAGACTGACTACAAATTATAGTCTAAATGGATATTAAAAAAAAAGACGCGGATGCAATTACACAGAGTCTGAGAAAGATACTTTATTGGATTTGATAAATAAGTAAGTAAATATTTAATCGTCAAACGAAACATAAACTACATTAAATAGAACGCCCTTTATGACATTGGAAATAATATATTATAAGAGTTGTTCATATTGCAACACGTATTACATATTTCAGATATCAACATACATATTATAGAAAATGAAGAGACGAACGCCCACATTATTTTGAAGAAACGACAGGCTTGGGATTGTGTGTTTCAGAATGATCTTTCCAGAATACGAAACAAACAAAACGGTTTTATTAACAAGACTTTTGTCCGAACTACTTTTGAGATGGAATGCATCGTTTGATCACATAGTGCGGCGTGGCGACTCACTGCTCGTCGTCATTGCCGAGCGGCTCGTCAAACTACACGCCCAGCAGGCCTTCATAGCGCACCATGATGAATTTATTAATACAAAGAAGCGGCGTAGCAACTCACTGTCCGTCGTTCTTGCCCAGCGGCTCGTCGTACTGCACGCCGATCCAAATGCCGCGTGCGCCGTCCAGCGGACCGTTGTAGCGCACAGTGGCGCGGCGGCCAGGGACTACTGCGGCGCGCGCACCTCGCACCGCGCCCCCACCACCACGCTCGCGGCCAGCCTGTACACACGTACACACGTACACACACCCACACACGTACTCCTACTCTAATAGCTGCCAGGAGAACTACTGCGGCGCGCGCACCTCGCACCGCGCCCCCACCACCACGCTCGCGGCCAGCCTGTACACACGTACACCCACACACGTACATCCTACTCTAATAGCTGCCAGGAGAACTACTGAGGCGCGCGCACCTCGCACCGCGCCCCCACCACCACGCTCGCGGCCAGCCTGTACACACGTACACCCACACACCTACATCCTACCCTAATAGCTGCCAGGAGAACTTCTGTGGCGCGCGCACCTCGCACCGCTCCCCACCACCACGCTCGCGGCCAGCCTGTACACACGTACATACACTCACACACGTACATTCTACTCTAAAAAATGCCAGGAAAACACGAGTACACACCCACGAGGAGAATGTTAAGTTTTTACCAAGCGGGTGACATTTCTATACATATAATAAAAATGTAAATTGCAGATGTCTGTACATTTTATATTTTTGTTACAACATTGATGGTGAGGTACTAAAAATAAGTAAATGAATACATTTCTATTATTTTTATAATTGTCTGTCTGTCTGTTTATTTGTTAACGTATCATTTATAAAGTGCTGATTTATATCAAAATAATCTTTAGGAAAATTGTGAAGCGTATCTTCTTTTTAAATTTAGTCTTTGTTTTATTAAAATCGGTTCATCCTATCAAAAGTTATGATTAATATTGTTACGAGCTTGAGGTTCGTGACGATAAAAATTGCCGATAGAATTACCAAAATTAACTCTTTAATTCACTTTACATAATGAAACTTAAAACACTAATAATTAATCACACTGTTTTACTTTATTCCGCTCCGAACCTTCGCTTGTCTCGCCAAATTCAATACTTCCCCGATCGCATCTTGCAGCGCCTTTAAAACACATTATCACCGAAACATCCAGAATATTCAAGTAAATACGCGCGCCAAGGCGTCGAAAGTTCGAGTGTCGGGCTTCTAGAAGCTTAGTTCTTCGGTTCGAAACTAGATGGCGCTGTCGGTTGAGAGATTAGTGATGTCATTTTCTGGAAAGCTCCCCTCGCTCTCGTCCCCGACACTAGATGGCGCTAGTGCCGGGTACATGACGTCAACTTAGGCACGCAACACTGCCCCCTCCTAAGACATGCTCGCCCCGAGCATTATCGGCCCCATAATAACGCGCCATGCGATCCACATGGACGATCTTACGAGTCCCTCTTGCGCCTTTCAGTAACAGCTCCGCAATGTCAAGGGCTGTCCTATCCCATGGTGCACTAACATTGTACAATTTCGATGCTCCTCTACTACGTGTCTGAGGTCCCCTCACAGCCGCACAACTTGTACATGTACGACACCAATCCTCGACATCGTCACGATAATGGACCCAGTAAAACTGTTCTTGGATCTTCAGTAGAGTTCGTTTAACTCCCAGATGGACTCCTGAATAACCAGTATGGTGCAGCTGTAGAACATTCGGCACTTTAGCTTTAGGGACAACCATTTGCAAACGACAGCTGTCTCCTCGACCATTGTCCCATTTACGGCACAGGACTCCATCCTGAATCAGCAAGCTGTCCCATTGGGCCCAATAGCTTCTAGTGGTCGAACTCATAACTGAGACGTCGCTCCACTTAGGCTTGGTAGCACGGGCCTTCATCCATTCCAGAATCGGCTTGATGTCCGGATCTTCCTGCTGTGCACGTCGTAGGCTGTCCTTCCACTCGTTGCTGAGGTGGTCTGTCCTGAGCATCCTCACGGATACCACTTCCTTACTCTCTTGCCTAGTACAATGTTTTCAATCTTCAGGACAAGGTCTTCTTGACAATGCATCTGCGTTGCCATGAGATTCCCGCTGCGATATCTGATAGTAAAGTCGTATCCCGGCTGCTGCTGGGCGGTGATGTTAGCCGCACTTCCCTTCTGAGATCGTTCACCTTCCCTTTCTAGGGTTCGCCTAGGGCAGCTGGATCGAAGATGGCCCCTTTCCCCACAGCCATAGCACCTAGGGCTGTATCCTTTATTGTGGTCGCGAACCGTAACTGCTGCAACCTCCCTAGCGTGAGGGGAACGATGATCCTGCCACCGCCAGGCGGTGCCGTTAGCTGCACTACCCTCTTGAGATCGATCAACTTCTCTTTCAACAGTTCGCTTAGGGCAGCTGGATCGAAGATGGCCCCTTTCCACACAGCCATAGCACCTAGGGCTGTATCCTTTGTTGCGGTCGCGAACTGTAGCTGCTGCAATCTCCCTGACGCGATGGGAACGATGATCCTGTCGCACGGCTTCCACCTCCAGTGCATGGGCCAAGGCGTCCTTAAGCGTTTCGTGGTGCCCCAGCCTCACAGCAGCTCTGACTTCAAGGTCGCGGATGCCGTCGATGAATGTCTGCACCAGGTTCCCTTCAACGAGCGCAGGTACAGACCGGTATGCTTTTCACACCAGCTTCTCCACCTCTAGAGCCCACTGCTGCAGGTTTTCATTGATGCGCTGCACGCGATCTTTAAGCTGCGCACGAAAGACGTGTTCCAGGTGAGCGTCGCCATATCTCGCCTCCAATGCCTCAAGAAGCTGCTCATAAGTCACCGAGAGCTTCCAGAACAGTTAAGGCCTGATCGCGCAGGCCTAGTGTGAGAGCAGTCATGGTCTGATTTTATTCCAGCCGTTCGCCTTCATAACGGCTACAAACTGGATTTTGTAAGCTGACCAGGAAGAAGTCCCGTCGAACGGTGGCACTTTGAACCCACGTAACGAAGATGTTGTAGCTAATACGGGAGCTGTAATTCCATCCCCCAGTTTGAGGTCGTCCAGCGTTTTCTTCACGTCAGCCATCACGTTGTCAACCCGATTGTTCACTTGGTTGATTCGGGTTTCAGCTTTCTCGATTCGGGTTTCAGCTTTCGCGATTTGGGTTTCAGCTTCTGACAGGCGGTTATCATGCTGAGCAACCCTATCCTTCACCTCCTTGATCTCCTTCCCGAAGGTAGCGTGAAGGTTCTTCATGAGGAGCATCTGCTCTTCCAACCGACGGGCCTGTTCCTCTTGTCCGTCCCGCAGCTGCTCTTCCAAACGACGGACCTGTTCCTCTTGTCTGCCCCGCAGCTGCTCTTCCAAACGACGGGCCTGTTCCTCCTGTCGCGCGAGCCTGTTCCTCCTGTCGGCGAGCCTGTTCCTCCTGCTGCTCTTTCAACCAACGGGCGCGTGCGAGCCTGCTCCTGCAGCATCACCATCAGAGCACCTAAGTTAGGTGCTGCAGATGTAGGAGCTACTGACGGGCCTGCAGCCGGCGGCTGGCCCTCCGACGTCTGCGACGTTGCACCACCAAATCTTCTTTGGTCCGTCCCCTGCTGGCGTTGACTTCGGGTACGGACACCCTCCGTTTCCTCCTTAGGTAAAATCGGCATGATTTTATCCCACTTCTGACACCAATTGTTACGAGCTTGAGGTTCGTGACGATAAAAACTGCCGATAGAATTACCAAAATTAACTCTTTAATTCACTTTACACTAATTAAACTTAAAACACTAATAATTAATCACACTGATTCACTTTATTCCGCTCCGAAGCTTCGCTTGTCTCGCCAAATTCAATACTTCCCCGATCGCATCTTGCAGCGCCTTTAAAACACATTACCACCGAAACATCCAGAATATTCAAGTAAATACGCGCGCCAAGGCGTCGAAACTTCGAGTGACGGGCTTCTAGAAACTTAGTTCTTCGTTTCGATACTAGATGGCGCTGTCGGTTGAGATTAGTGAAATCATTTTCTGGAAAGCTCCCTTCGCTCTCGTCCCCGATGCTAGATGGCGCTAGTGCCGGGTACATGACGTCAACTTAGACACGCAACAATATTTTGAAGTATGTGCATGAAGTATGGGTACGAATTTGTTCAATGGAGCGTTGAGTGATCAAGGGCATTTTTGTAATTAAATAATGTAAAATAGTGTTCCATAATGAAATAATTGTATTTAAACGCAGTAAACAAAAATAATTACGAATAACGTAATAAATATTCATAAAAAATACATAAACCCCAATATCTCAGTGAAAAAAGTACAATAGTTAACCAATGTCATCGATAGATGGTGTTGTGCAAATTGTTTTTATTAATTAAATTTGAAATGAGTAGATTTGCTTATAATTTTTTTCTTAACCGCCGAGTACCTACGACATGGTAATTTAAAAAGAGCTATTAACAATTTCTTTGGTTTCGGCGAGGTTCATAGGAGCTTGGCATGAGTATATTGTACTTTCCTTCTGCAGATCCAAAGTTTTAAAATTTACATTGTCGTAATATTGAAAAATTACGTTACACGATTTTGAGTTGTTTTTATATTATTCCTATCTTTTTTTAAATAGCATATAATGTTTATCTTACTGTTATAATAAATTAACTACTACACTTTTATATAGATAAAATTATATTCAAGCACCATAAGGTTTAATTATTAGCGAGGTATGAAAGGCAGCAACAAGATACTGCCGTCCTGACTCATGGCGCATTTGTTCTCTTTACTTTAAAATTTGGAATTAGTAATAAAGTACATATTACTAATTTAGTTTTATATGCTAAGTCAATAGGTACTTAAAATTAGACAAAATTCTTATTTTGTATCAAAAACTTTTTTCCTGCGCGTTTATAAAATTTCATTTATATTGAACATAAACGAACAGGGCGATTGACTCGATACTTACTGAGAGTACTGTATTTAAAAAATAAAGAATACGTATATTGCGATTTCAAAATAACCCGTTATGGTAGAGGAGGCAGGGACAGAGGGTGTGCAATTTTGTATGGAGATGAAATATTTTGGTGTTTCTTAAAACAACCTCTTACCGGAGGAGGGAGAAGGGGGTAGATAATGTTCAATTATAGGGAGAAAAAAATTTAATCGTTTTAAAGTAATTAAATAATAAAATTTACCTCTTACGGTTTTAAAACAAGGGTTCAAATTTTGTAGGAAAAATATTGTATTAAGTCTACAGCTCAAACCGCTGGACGTAGATGCGTGAACTTGGGACAATAAACCTTTTATTAAGAAGGCATCCACTAAGAAAGAATTTCCGGAAAATTTAAATCCTTAGATAGTAAAACAAGATTTTAAGAAACTTTTTTACGAGGTGATTTCATATTTGTATAGGGAAAAATATTAATTATTATTATTTCCTAGGTTGAGTTTAGTTTTATTTTTCATTTGTTTACAATATGAGACAAAATATAGATACTTACGCAATTTAATTTATTTTCATTTGTTGTAACCAAGTATTGACTAGAAAAATTCGGGAGCAAATTAGATATTACGTTATTGCGGTCATTTTGTTTTTATTTACAAAATAAAACACAAGCGTACAGTTTGCCCTATTCGTTTCTTGGTTAGTTTGTGGGTCCGATTAACCGACTAACTGAATGTTTTTATACAGAGTAGTCAGATTGTCTTTCTAAGATTTCGCGACAGTTTACAAATAAATCATCACTATTTAGAATAGCGAAATTACTGATTCCATGCGAACAAAGTCGCGGGCACAGCTAGTATTTAATTAATTTTTGTTTTATTTTATTACAGAAGTCATAGGTAGTTAGTCCATCATTTACATGAAAAAGCCCAAACCAATATCCCAGTAGTCGCCTATTAAGACAAACTAAGTAAGTACAGATGAATATGGCCCACACCAGCATAGGCCTAAATGCAAAACTTTCCGCAGTATTGTCTACTGTATTTCTTGTAGAACTTTGTTAAAGTTTTGAAGATTATAGCATTTATCCAAAACGGAAATACTACACAAAGGAACAAAATATTAATAATGCCACGTTATAAAAACAATAATTAAATGAAATACAAACTTTGCCTCCTCTTCAAGTTCCTTCTGTTGTTGTTCTTTCAATTTGTTCATTTCTTCTTCATTGTATTTGCCTAATTTATTGCGTTGTAGAAATGATCGCAGTGTGCCCCCCTTCTTCTCATATTCTTCTTCAGAAAGGCGGAATCTACATTTTTGTACAAATATAATTAAGACATAATGTCACATTATCCAAAAAATAAAAAAGTTACAAAAAGCATTGAGCTATTACGTACTACGTACTAGAGGCGACACTGCATTCAGCTACTATGTTCCACTCAACTGCAGTGCATACACCGCACTTTAATCATTCACTCGCTAGGCGCTTGTAGAGTTACACGTGATGTGTTGATTTAAAAAAAATCTCTTCATAAAAATATGCCGTCGTGTGTACTTAGATATTGCACAAATAGTTTAAGAAATGTCAGTAAAAACCAAGGAATTACTTTTCATCGGTTAATAAGATACTTAATCAATAAAAAAGTATTATAGGATAATAATAAAACAAATTATTGCTAAGACGCCATCTCGTGTCATGAAATATAGATTATGAAATTAATATGTTCAGATGCGACATTTCTGTGGGTACTTAAGTATAGGACGAATATATTATTATACACATTTTTTTTGTAGAAACATATATAAGTTATAATAATTAGGCTAAATTTTTCATGTTTAAATCTGCTTATTATTCTTTTATTTTATTTTTAGGTTTCCATATCAAAGTCAAAGTGGAATAAATTCGTCCATTTTTAACTTTCGCGTGTCCAGCATTTATGAACGACTCTTATTCTAATTTAAATAAATATATTTGTAATTTAAATGTTATGTTAATACGTTTTGTTAAATACACATTTAGTATGTTTTTTTATATTTGACGTAGATACCTTTTAAAATATTCAGATAAAAATATCATTAAAATGTAATTGTGATATAATATTATGTAATATTATATTAAATAAGCAAATATAATATACAAAATAAATGACAAAATTTAAATATTGTTCTCGATATAATTTACCTATTTAACAATGTAATCTACTATTACCTACGGATCAGTCTACCTATGTTTATTCTATGATAAAAAAACCAACCGCGCGAACACAGAGTAGCGCACATTTTTTGTTTGAGATAGCTGTTCTAGTACGTAAGTACATAATACTTCAATGACAAAAAGTAAAAAAAAACTGAGGAAAATCTTAACTGAAGTGTCAAATAATACTATTATTTATATTCAAATTAGTACCAGATTTAAGAGTGTAAGAAAGAATGTTATATCCCTGTAATTTTCCTCGGGCAAATATACAATTTCAATGGTTACCAGGAGTGATGGTTTCTCTTAGGCCTTTTCAAAGTATATTCAATTTAATACATACATACATAAACACTCACGCCTGTCACCCAGAGGGGTAGGCAGAGACTACAGACTTCCATTTAGCACGATCCTGACATACCTTTCTCGCCTCTTCCACATCCATATACCTACGCATACATGCTCGTCGGTTAAGGGTACTCTTAATTTGGCCCATTTTTAGTATATCGCCAATTTGGTCGACAAACTTTCGCCTAGGACGTCCCTTTCCGACTCTTCCATTCACTTCTGCAACATATATTTGCTTTGTCAGTCTTTCCGCATTCATTCTTTCTACATGACCAAACCACCGAAGCATTCCTTTCTTAATCCTGGTCACCGCATCATCTTGCAAACCACACTCTTCTTTTATCACACAGTTTCTCACCCTGTCACTCAGATTCAGCCCTAACATACTCCTTAGCGACCGCATTTCTACTGCATTTATTCTACTCTCGTGCTTCTTCTGCCACACCCAACTTTCACTACCATACGTTAAAGCAGGGACTAATACAGCACTGTGAATTGCCATACGTGCCTTTTTTGACACATTCTGACTTTTCACAATAGAGTGTAGAGCCCCATTTACTTTATTTCCTGCATTCATTCGTCGTTCAATATCCTTATCATATCTCCCATCCCTGCTGAATACACACCCAAATATACGAACTCATCCACTTGCTCAATTAACTCTCCTTCTATTCTTATTTCACATACCGTTTTGCTTTCATCTCTTTCAAAAACCATCACTTTCGTCTTACTTGCGTTCACTTTCATTCCTCCTTTCTTTTAATGACCTGTTCATTAATGTAACCATCATTTGCAACTCGGCCGATGACGACGCAAGTATGACTTGATCATCGTCGTACAAAAGGCATTTGATGGTTAACTCACCCATTCTTAATCCGCATTCTTCAACTTTCAAATTTTCCAAACAGCTGTCCATAAATAGGTTGAACAGCCACGGGGAAGCTACACATCCCTGTCTGACACCTTTATGGATGCCAAACCAGTCCGAGTAGACCCCGTTGATTCTAACACAAGCACTCGAGTCCCTATACAGAGACTTTAATGCCTGTATCAAACCAGCGCTCAACCTAAATGCGTTCAGCGTTTGCCATAACACATCCCTGTCCACTCTGTCATAAGCCTTTTCCAAGTCCATGAACGCACAAAAAACTTTTTGGTTTTTCGCCAAAAACTTCTCCGCGATCATGCGCATGGAAAAGACTTGATCTGTACACCCCATTTCCTTTCTAAATCCCGCTTGCACATCCCAAATTTTTTCATCAGTTTCTTTCATAACTCTTTCAATTAGTACCTTAGCATACATTTTTCCCACAATGCTAAGAAGGCTGATACCACGGTAGTTTTTACAGTCCTGCTGTGACCCTTTTCCCTTATATATTGGGACTATCACGGCTTTGCACCAGTCTCCCGGTACCCGCTTTAGTTCCCAACATAAATTAAAGCAAGGTGTACAGCAGGCCTGCCACCACGTCCTCTCCAGCCCTTAGCATTTCGGGTGAAACTCTATCATATCCGGTTGCCTTACCTACTTTCATGCTTTTCATTGCTATCATTATTTCATCTATACTTATCTCCCTATCTCTTTCATCTTCTTTTGTAATTTCTATTTCATTTAGTTCACACTTCTCCTCACTCATAAATTCGCTTTCAAAATATTCCTTCCATCTCTTTAGACTCAACACTTCATCATTCAGGATACAGCCATTCTCGTCTCGTATCGCATTCAATCTAGGCTGTTTTGAAAGTCCCCTGGTATTTCTTACGAGTTTCCGGAACATTTTAATATTTGCCTGGAAGTTATCCGATATTCTTCTATCATTCCTATCCGTTCTTTCTTGCTTTTTCCTTTCAACTAATTCTTTTACTCTCTTATTTAAACGTTTAAACTCTGCCTTTTTCTTTCATTCTCATCATTCTTACCGCCAGAATTACCAGCTTTGGTCGCTAGTAAATCTAGCCACGCTCTCTTCTTTGCTTCAACTTCCATACGTACCTCATCATCCCACCATAACGTATTGTCTTTCCTTTCATTCGTTCTCTTACTAACACCACATACTTCGGTAGCTGCATCCACTAAACCTATCTTAACATTATGCCACACATTCTCCAAGTCTAACTCATTCACACACAACTCATCCAAATTACTTATATTTTCTCTCAGTCTGCATTTGTACTTGTCTTTCACATCTTCATCTTGTAACCTCTCAATTCTTATACGCTGTAACGCAGTGGTAGACACAGATGTCCTATGCAGCCAAAGTCTGAATAAACCCCTAATTCGGCATAAGACCAGGTAATGGTCCGTCCCTACGTTGGACCCCCGGTAAACCCTTGTATCCACCACTGCGCTCCTCATTCTTTCATCCACAGTTATGAAATCTATCATGCTTCTATCATCACCTCTTTCCCAAGTATACATGTGAATCTTCTTATGACGAAAGAAAGTGTTCGTCACAAAAAGATTCCTTTCCACACATACGGTGAGGAGGCTTTCACCATGCTCATTTATACTTTCATCACCAAACGTTCCCAATATCCTTTCATAACCAAGCCTCCTCACCCCAACCCTTCCATTAAAATCTCCTAGCATAATAATATTTTCATTTCCCTTACACTTCATTAACACCATCCTTACCATTTCCCAAAACTGCTCCCGGATATAAGTGGGCTTAGACATGTCTGGGGCGTAGACCCCTAACACAAACAACTTCTTTAAGCCCACTTTCATTCGTATCCATAGCAGTCTTGGGCTTACATGGTGGTGATATTCAATTTAAGTTAAGATTAATTAAGTTTTGACAGCTCCGTCGCACATTAGCTTAGCAATGAGTTATAGCGCTGAGCAGTGGCAAAGCTAGGGCTGCAAACTAGGCTAAGCCCAAGATATTTTTTTTTGTTTTTAGCAGTTTTATAAAAATACAGCAATCTTGATCTGTTTCCACTCCTCAGTTTCATATTCAGTGCTGTCAAGTAGACGTGGCGTTATTTCACGTAACTAGATACAGTAACTGGCTACGCGGCATGTAACCGAATCACTAGTTTCGAGTCATGTTACAAGTAGTGATTTTTGTAAATGCGTGATTATGATTACTGTTAACCATGATTATTGCGGGAGTCGACTGTCAGTCGCTCGAGCGCAAAGCGCACATGTGGCATACAACAATAAACAAACCATCGTAAGTAACAGTCTTATTGTACGTTTAATTTTCATACGTAAAACTATAGACATAGACAATAAAATAGAGTAATCTCTGTTTGTAAATATTTTCAACGGTTTGTGATTCCAGGAAGCGAGTCACATTGAATTTAACTAAAATAATTTTTAAAACATTTTTGACGGAGTCATGAACTCGTTTATTCATAAAATTAAAATAAAACTAATAAATGTGTATAAAAAATTTAAAAATTTAAATGTTTATAATATTCTCAGACGGAATAAAAACTCGAGGGAATAAAAAGGAGTTTCTATTTCGTCTGAGATAATATTATAAAACTTAAAAACTGTGTGTAAATAGCCAAACAAACAAACAAACAAATTAATTGTACAGTGTAAATAAAAGTGCAAAAACAAATGACAGTGAAAACGTTGAAAAAGTGTAAATAAACTGTAAATATCAATAATCATTGTATATACAATCAAATTGATTTGTAAATGTGCCTGCATTAATAATTTTATGAAAATATTAGTGTCATAGTAAACGCAAATCAATCATAAATACATTTAATGCAGTCTGTCCTAAACCTGAATAAAGTATGAAGGGAAGTTAATTTATTGATTTAACAGTATACAGTTACTGTATAGCTACAAACACAGATTGTGATTAAATTTATTTTCGTTTCGTGTGTAACTGTATAGTTGGTGGTGATATTTATGCAAACAATCACAGTAGCCGAATAAAAATAGCCAGTTACAAAAATCACTAGTTTTGAAACAGGTGACGCCGATCAAGTCACTGGTTTCGTTACGTTTCTTGAAAATGACGTAACGACCCACGTCTACTGTCAAGGACGTGTTTAACAAAGCACATGGAAGGCATACTACCGCTAGATTGTATGACATATGCAATTGCATACCTTCGGTGGCTTTGAAAAGAGCCGTTTGGGTTTGCTTTAACGAAAGAAAAAGATATTTACATACAATACAATACAATACATGAACAAAAGAAAAGTATGAACAAAGTACAAACAAACTATGTACAAAATTAAAAAAGGGACGCCTGGCAGATGTGAAATATCGAAATTATTTTGTTTAAGTTATATGCATAGAAGAACAGATTACGACAGGAATTAAATATGGTATAATGGAAAGATAAAGTTTTACAAATTTTTTTACCATTAAATAATGACTATTTATTATATAATCATTTATTTTCAATTTTAATAAACCGTACGAAATGATATTTTCACCTCATATGGTAATATAAATATTAAATTATTAAATTAGCCGATAGCGTGTTTGTGCAATCTAGCGTAATCTTTACGCACCACCGTGAGAATCAATCAATTTTCGTTCGATAAAATGACTTCACCTATAGAATTAACAAGGACTAAAGGAAATATTCTTTAAAAACCTCAATACATGTATTCTTTTGATTTATTACATTGAGTTATACAACACTAGAGGAGCAAACCACATTACCGCGCGTCGAAAAAAGTGTAACCACTATCCAAACGCGACAACGTAGCTTTGAAACTAGTAACAATTTTAAATAAACATATATCTATCTCACTTACACAAGTTGCGAAAACAATATCGTTGCTAAGATTAGATAAAGATAGACACACAAACATGCAATGGCGGTTTGGTGTGGCTTACTATATGAAATTTTACCTAAACTACGCAATAAAAATGAGTTTTTTTTAAGCTGCAGTTAATTGTTTTTATATAAAAAAGTATATTTTATTTTAAAATATATATTGCGTCCCCTTAGAAAAAAAGGATACAAAGCTTATCAGATAAAGAAGTAAACAAATGATGATAAAAATATTTTATAAGATTTTTATTGTACTAATAAATCAAAAATAAAAATAGGTATAAAATATAATTAATAAAAAATTTATATGAAATTATAATTAATATAAAATTATTAATATAAAATAGGTAATAAAATATATTTAATATATAATTCATGAATAAACTAAAATAAGAATAATTAATTATTTTGTATGAAAGTTAAACGTATTTTTTATTATAATTTCCAAAATATTTAAAATCAGAGGTAACAAATTAACTTACTCCATTAATTATATAGTCTCCTATTAATGTAGGATAATCACAAATGCGGAAAAGTGGCAACATTGAACCTAAATGGCAGTATTCGATAATTTTATTTAATTATTTGAGGTTTTTTACGTTTCTATGAAAACAAGAACTAAAAATTATGTGTTGAAAGTGATTCCGCTTGATTTATTACGTTTTTGTGACCTTGAATAGCATTCTTTCACTTACACGCATTTACACATTTTTTGTCACGGCTCAACTCTGTCGGCGTCACATTGGACATTGAACTGACGTTAGCTAGGAATATGGCTGTGGCCATATGTGCAGTGGCAACGCTTTGGCGCGGTTATTACTGATCTAGTGTAATATATAAATCAATGATTCATTACATTAAAATTTATACTCTTTTCCAATTACGAAGTCCCATTTGACAGATGTCAATAATCAAGTACTAGTAAAGTACCGCTATAGTCGATACTTGACGATATTGATCTTCGATTACTATAACGAACAAATTAAAATCGTATTGACGGATAAAGGATAAGCATCAAATTAAAATTTATAAAACCGTTTTTTAATTTTAATTAGATAATATTACATGATATTTTTATCAAAATCGAACATATTCATCATCACTAGCCGAAATCGATATTTCATGGTCGGCATCGTCGTCATCACCCTCATCATCGTCTGTAGAATCCCCTGTATTTATTATAATTTGGTTATCTATGACGGCATCGATATGTATGTCTCTGTCCCAATCAGCAAAAATCAAATTTTTTGTTCGTAAAACCACACTTTCCCAATTCGCTGCAGTAACACTATCACAAGCTTCTTGCAACAATGACAGCATTTTGTTTGCAGTAAACGGTGGGCTGGTATTTTTACGAGCCACAGAACCTAAAATAAATGTTAAAATAGGTAAAAATAAATTATAAAAAAGATTTGTTTAAATTCTTGCCTTTAATTTGCGCCCAAATCAATTCTATGGCATTGTATTGACAATGGTAGGATGGAAGGCGCATTACATTGTATCCGGCTTCCTTAGCCATTTCGTCCAATACGTATTTTGGTCTAGCTGGCTTATTTATAGCAACCAAATGCAGCAGCTCAACTTTTAACATGGACATGTCAGCAACTTTTTAATATACATGCTCCTATGAGAACTTGATTAATAAGAAATAAATCACATCCATGGATAACCTTTACTATTAAAGAAATGATGAAGTTACGCGATAGGGCATACACTAAAAGTAAAACTACTAAATTAGATATTCACATAAAATTCTATAAAGATCTGAAAAACGTTGTAAATTCGGCAATACGTAGCGAAAAAATTGCATATTTCAATAAATATATCAATTTTACTAACAAGCCAAAACTCTTATGGAAAAATATCAAACAAAGTGTTGCCAACTTTAAGAAAGAGGATTGTAATATGGCATCCCATTTATGTAATCCTGATGATATTAATACATACTTTCTTAAACTTCCCGACATCACTGAAGACCCCATTAGATTGCCAGTTTTAACTCGCTTTGAATTTGATAGATTTGGAATTAATACTTTCAAATTAAAGACAGTTGATGAAACAATGGTATTAAACGTAATAAAATCATTTAAAACAAATGCACGGGGTGATGATGGCATTACTTTAAATATGATATTGCTTACTTTACCAAAAGGTCTGCAACTAATTACGAGATTGGTTAACGAATCTATTAGAACGAGCGTTTTTCCCGAAAAATGGAAAGTAGCCTCTGTGAACCGATTCCAAAGAAACCAAACCCAAGTAACTATGGGGAGCTTCGTCCAATTAGTATTATACCATTCATGTCCAAGATCTTAGAAAGAATTGTCTGTACACAGATGACAAAATACCTAGAAGAAAATAAAATCCTACCTGAAAAACAATCCGGCTTCAGAAGGTCTCGTAGTACTACTACGGCATTGATCGATGTCGTGGACGAAGTTTTAACAGCACGGGACAGTGGGCAAGGTACTTTGTTGGTCTTGCTTGATTTTTCCCGTGCATTTGATACGATAAACATAACGCTTCTTCTCTCTAAATTAGCCTACAATGGTTTCGACATTTCCACTATAAAGTGGTTTACAAGTTACCTTTCCAATCGTCTGCAGTACGTTAAAATATCCGGTGATAACGGCTCTGACATAGTATCGTCAACAATGCCTGTTGTTAGAGGTGTACTACAGGGTTCTATTTTAGGGTTACTACTTTTTATATTATACATATCAGATATCGTTACTACAATCAAGTTTAGTAAGTATCACTTATACGCTGACGACCTCCAATTATTTATATCGTTTAAACCTTGCGATACAGAGATGGCAATTAGTAAAATTCAAGCTGATTTGAAATTAATTTCAAAATGGTGCAGTAACAACAGTATTAAGGTAATTAAGCCTAATGATTTCTTATATTTACGCGAACATTGCACATGATTAAAACTACTTTTACGGATTTTATCGCGTTTATTTTTACTTTTTATTTTTAATTCCCGACGTTTCGGGCGCTTTCCAGCACCCATGGTCACGGGGGACTGAGATGACTGACGTCCCGATGTCATTGTTAAACCCGGAGAACCTTCAGCTTTTTTAATTATTGTTTATGGTCCGATCTATGCAAAATGAACCTGTCCTGAGGTCTTGCAGTGGTATGCTTGGGTTTAGTTTTAATTTTATTGATTATAGGATCCCAAGCAGGTGGTAGTACCCAGCCTCCTTCTCTATTGAAATTAGGATGTTTTTTAATTTCAATAGCCCCACGTATCATCCTTGGTAGGAATCGGTGTTCTTTCGCGAGGATTTGTGGTCTATCAAATCTGATGTAATGGTTGGGGCCGCCTAAGATATGATCACAAACTGCAGACTTCCCGGAACGTTGATGCTTCACGTCAGCTATATGTTCTTTTACGCGGGTCCTAATTGATCTTTTGGTTTGTCCTATATAAGAGAGACCACATTCACAATCAAGCTTGTACACTCCTGCATCTTGTAGAGGAATATGACACTTGACGGATGGTAGGAACTGACTAATCTTCTTCAGCGGCTTGTAGAATGTTCTAATAGAAGCTCGCTTCAAGATATAGCCAATCTTGTCAGTGACACCTCTGACATATGGTAGTACAGCAGGCACACGCTCGACTGTGGCCGGCTTCACTCGGTCACTGTGACGTAGGCGCGGGACCCGAAGCTTGTTGTCGTGCAGAACTTGCTTGACGTGCTGAAGCTCGGCGGCCAGGTGTTTGCTGTCACAGATCCCTCGTGCTCTTTGTTACAGCTGGGTACTACCACCTGCTTGGGATCCTATAATCAATAAAATTAAAACTAAACCCAAGCATACCACTGCAAGACCTCAGGACATAGTCAGTTCATTTTGCATAGATCGGACCATAAACAATAATTAAAAAAGCTGAAGGTTCTCCGGGTTTAACAATGACATCGGGACGTCAGTCATCTCAGTCCCCCGTGACCATGGGTGCTGGAAAGCGCCCGAAACGTCGGGAATTAAAAATAAAAAGTAAAAATAAACGCGATAAAATCCGTAAAAGTAGTTTTAATCATGTAATTAACCCTTCTAAATCAAAGTACATGTTGCTCGGAACACGTAAACAAATTAATCTTAGCTTGGAATCCCCAAATTTCTGTTGACAGTTGTCCCATTGATCGCGTATCGGAAGCTCGGAACCTGGGATTGATTATGGATGACAGGTTGCGCTTTGAGGAACATGCTATAGATACAATGCGTAACTGTTTCTATAGACTTAAAGTCTTATACAAAATTCGCGAGTACTTGACTGTGGATATGCGCATTAAGTTGTGTGAAACTCTCATCTTGTCAAAGTTGTCGTATGGTGACGCAGTTTTTGGTAAATGCTTAATGGCAAAAACTAAAAAACTGTTACAACGAATACAAAACGCTTGCGCACGTTTCTGTTTTTCAATACCACCTCGATCTCATGTAACTCCATTCCTAAACCGACACGACTTGATGAACATGTCCACCAGACGGAAGCTTCACCTCGCCTCCCTGCTCTTCGGAGTGGTTAAAACTGGGGAACCTTCTTACTTATACGACAAGCTCAATTTCTCACAGCGTTGCGTTAGAGCAGCACCGCGACTTAATTATACACCGTATAACACTGCTGCTTTCCATGGTAGTTTTCGTTTTTCCGCTACTAAGTGCTGGAATGATATCCACCCCCCCCCCCCCGATAAGAAACTCGAAAACCATAAATTCATTCAAGTTAAAATTTAAAATGATTTTGCTCTCCTTACAAAAGTCTAGCACTTAGTTGTCACTCATCATTTTCATCCCTGTCTCCACATCCCTCTCTCACACGCACACACGCACGACGCACACGCACACGCCACACACACACACACACATGTACCTTTGTTTGTTTTTATTACGATTTTTATAACCTTGTTGTTTTCGTTTTTTGTTTTTACTATCATTATTTCATATTTTAAGATCTGTTACTTTGTTTTTAAGATATTTGTGTAAGCTGAAGGTATCGCCATCTACCTTCTTATATATACTCGTAGGTTCCACTGAAAATCAGCTTTCATGAAGTTTCTTAGTGTTAAACTTTGTGAATTTAACGCTGAGTGGAAACCTTTTTGGTGCACTAATAGCATAAAAAAATATTTTTTTGTCTTTGTAACTAAACTACTGTGTTTATGTCTTTTATGTGTTTTTTACGTTTGTGTACCAAATAAATATTTTTCTTTCTTTCTTTCTTTCAACAATATTATTGTCATTCAGCCATTTCACAATATCAGCTTTTTGCTGCTGTACTGAATGATATGGTGCATTATCCATAATGATCGTCGATGGCTCATTCAAGTTGGTCAATAAGGTACAAAACCATTCGCCAAGAGGCAGTTCGGAACAAATCCCTTCATGGAACCCGCATGACAAATAATTAAGCGTTTGCCTTTGCCACTAGGTACTTTTGTGGAGGAGTGAGGAGTGTTGTCTGTCCATATCTTGCCAACTGTATGATTAGTGTTTAGCCACGTCTCATCTAGAAATATAACATTATTTCAAACGGCAATGGACTTTGTTGATGATAGAAAATTCAATCTGGCTAAAGCTATATCTCTACGTTCCATCAAAATCCGCATTTTATCACATTTTTTATAAGAAAAGCCAATATTTTTTAAAACTCTCCAGAAAGAAGTTCTACTGCCGTGAAACAGTCCAGATTCTCGTAAGTATTTGACAATTTATCGAGAGTCTGCAATTCGTTCTTACTATAGTAGCCATAGATATGGTTTCTAACGGCGTTGTTATCAAAATTGTCGATATGTGTAACTTTCGATCATCTAACTTTTTTCTTAAGTGGCGATTTTAATTTGTTATATTCCATTAAATCTTTACCATGATTTTCCTTACTTATTTGGGAAACAGTTTTTCGACTAATACCAAGAGCTGCACTTACTCGGTTAGTCACTTGTGGAAGTGGCAACAATGGACCACCATTCTGATACTCTCTTTCAAAGTAATCTTGTAGGTGTACTACAAACTCTCGCGCTTGACTGCACATCACTATTCTTTTAGTGGTCTCAGTTTCGGCCATAGTGTTTATAAATACAAAAAAAAACAAATCAAATAACAGTCAAAACTTAATAACAACGAAAGAATTATCAAACAGTTATAACTACAATAACAAGAACGAAATAAAAACACAACACAAAATCAACTAAACTGAACACGCGTATCGTATACAAGGCTTCTGCACTCGTACTGAAGAGACAAACAAAATGGCAGTCGTGATCACGAGGTGGATGCAGTATTGACAGATTTTCACTCGCGAAAAGAATCTGTCTATAATCGATTTTATATGATTCTTTTAGTCACATCACTATGTAAAAAAGTAAAATAAAACTATAAAACGTAAACGCAAAACGGCAGTAAAATATTATTATCTTTTAAAGTTTTAATTATTTTGAACATGATGTCTTAAAACAATATGTTGAGTTTGATTGATTGTGTATTTTTAAATGATGATTTACGACCATGAACAAAAAATGATTATTATTTTAAATTATGCGAAACATGAAGAGTTACATTATAAGAAGTGTCAAAAGGGACTTCGTTATTGGAATAGAGTAGAGGTTTCATATTAAAAAAAGATTATAACAATTATTTGCTATAAAATTAAACTAATACCTATATTTAAAAAGCTGGTCTTATTCTTCTTCAACTGTACAAGGGTTTTTGCCATTGTAGAAATGATTTGCCTAAATAGCCACGTTTGGCAGGCTGATTGACAACTTTGATGCTGTCTGTCACGGTTTGGCAACTTTCATGCTGCTGTCTATCACAGTTTGGCAACTTTGACACTGCTGTCTATCACGGTTTGGCAACTTTGATGCTGCTGTCTGTCGCGGATCTATGTGTTTAACATCTGGCATATATGAGATTGTTGAACAAACAGTGCGTGTTGCCAGTGATGACTTACGGATCTGAGATGTGGTCCTTTACTGCTGGCCGTATGAGGATGCTCGAGGTTGCTCTGCGAGCTATGGAGAGGGCTATGCTCGGAGTTTTTCTGTGTAATAAACTCAGAAATGAGCATATCCGCAGTAGAACCAGAGTGTCCGACATAGCCCAACGGATTAGTAAGCTGAAGTGGCAATGGGCTGGCCATATAGCTTGAAGAACCGATAACCAATGGGGAAGAGATTCTCGAGTGGCAGCCTTGTACCGGTAGGCGTAGTGTAGGGCGACCCCCCACTATATGGAGTGACGACCTGGTAAGACATGCAGGAAGTCGATGGATGGAGGTGGCGCAGGACTGTGCTTTGTGGCCTTACTTGGGTGAGGCCTATTTTCTGCAGTGGACTTATAATGATGATGATAATGATATATGAGATTGTTATACCATAATATTTTTACAAAACGATGGATTCTATTTTATTATTATTCTGCACTGGACATTTTTACAAGGATAGAATTAAACACCTGATTGAAAATTCAGTACCTGTTACACATTAGCCAGATACTTTAAACCCTTACAACAGGCAACACTGAAATAGCACTAAGATCTTACTGAATTAGTCTCATACCTTTCAGCACTATCACTGCCAGTAAAATCTTTGACAAGGATGAAGTTGTCAATAACATGTATTCTCATACCATCATCGATTGGGTATGAACCAAGTAGGGCATTATCATTAGCGATGTCACAAACAAAGTTGTTTTTATTGTCAAACAACTTAATCTTCATAGTTGCAGCCGAACCTCCAGTCACAAGCTCCAATTTTGTCTAAAAAATGTATAGGGACATATATAAAAACATAAAATTTTATTGATATTTTGTTATTAAAATGGATAAAATGTTATTCATAGCAAATTTCAGAAGTACTCAAGTAAATATTAAAAATGTGCGATTGTGATTCATTCTAACCTTAAACTCTAAAACAGTAATGTCTTTCTTGAAACGTCTTTCAACTGGCGCCGCATCTTCACTGTCAGATTTGGTTATGTGAATATTTACATAATCCTGTGTTATAATCTGAATTCCTTCCATCATTAAATTAGATTAACAACAAACTATAAAAATTCTCTTGTACACAACAATATCAACAAATTTCATCTGTCAAGTAATCAACTGTTTTATTTTATTTAATAAGATTTTTGGCTTAGATTCTTGTCTTTTAAACATGTTTTCATTTGAGCTTCGTGTCCTTTGAGTATCAAACGAGTACTCAAAGTTCATGTCAAAATCAAAAAGTAGAGCTCAGACGAGAGAACTTGTAGCTGTTCCTAGTATTTACAGAATGAATATCACTTATTTTTGTAAAACCAGACCTGTCTCACTCCGCGCTTTAGGCATGCAAATATACCTACGCTGCGCAGCTGCCTACAAGTGGCTAATTCAGGGTGGTTGTCACTCATGCAATTGAGCTGACGCGCGCCTTACGTTGACAAAAAAAGTATTTTTCTCTTATCTATATTTAGGCACTTGATATTTATTTTTGAGCTTTTATTCAAGATTCGCCACTCAAAAATCAAAAAAGTACTATATACAGGTTCTTATATAACCTTATATAACCGTTCGCTAGCTTTCGATTACAAAAAAAAAACCGTTGAATTAGGTGTCGCCGCGCTCATTATAACTTGATTTACAATCGATTGGAGTAGCGTAGCGTAACTTTGTTTACTGTTTTGTATAGACTCTAATTAGTAGTATATTGTATAAAGTTGTAAATATTTTGTTATTTTCTACAAGTTGATTTTTTTTCGCAAATTATTGCATGTAAAATATCCTTATAATCGAAGGTTATCGCATAGTATAATTTAAACAGCAATTACAAATACAAAAATACAAATACAAAATATTTTATTTCTTTAACTAAGTGTACATAAAATACAGAATATTATTTAGAAGCAGTTAAAACCTAACGATGATATATAAATATATCGTTCAGTTTTCGTGGAGACTGATGTATAGTTATAATATTGACCTTTGACCTTTTACATATTAAAATGCCATAATAAAATTTTCATTTTTCTGCTTGATTGTACATGCGCAGTGGACTCTATTTAATTTCATCTTTCGTGGCACGACCTATACAATGTTCGCACATTGTCAAACTTTCTTGTTAAATTTCAACTTTAAAACGTCATGTTTCAAACGCCCAACACTTAAGAAAAGTATCAGCGAGTTCTTCTACATGAGACGTTAGTACTTTCTTTCAGAATCGACAAACCGATCACAATAGAAAAGTAATGGAAGCCGAAATTAAACTTAGTGCATTCGTTGCAGAGCACAACATATTATAGTTGCTAAAATCTTGTTATCCATACTCCAGAATTGCTTTTGAGATTGCCATAAAACGAAAAAAAAAGCACATCTATGGTAAAAAAAGTTATTGGTGATTTCCAAAAAGATTATTAGGACAACATTATTACAAATAATAAATTCAGTGTACTGGTCGATGAATCAACAGATATTTCGGCCACAAAAACAATGTGCATTATTATCCGTTATTTTGATGAGCAGCAAAAAAAGGTCATGTCCTCACTATAGGAACAGGCACCTTTATTTGAGACAGGTGATTTTACGATGGCAGCAGAGGAAGCTACAGCAGAAGCCATGTATAATCTCTAAAGAAATTTGCTGATCCCGTTAGAAAATATAGTAGGATTCGGTTCAGACGGCTGTAACGTTATGATGGGATCGCAAAATTCATAGCCAGCCGTTTGCGAGAAAATCTGCCGGTTATATTTATTTTTAAATGTATATGCCATTCTATGCGTTTGTGTGCCAGTGAGGCATGCAAAAAATTACCAAGACGATGTGAAGACTTAGCGCGAAATATTTACGGTTTTTTTCAAACTGAATTCAAAACGCCAAGCCCAATATTTGGAATTTTAAGTTTTCACTAACACAAAAATTCATAAGATTTTACACCCATCGCAAACTCAGTGGCTTTCCCTGCTATCTGTTGTGAACAGGCTGCTTGAAGAGTGGAACAGCCTTAAATTGTTTTTTACCCAGAAATGGCTCGAATAAAAAACTGAAGGTGTAGAATTAATTTACTGTGATCTGCAGGGTCATTTTATTAAGCTTTACTTATTATTTCTGCAAAGATATTACAATATTACCAAAATTTATTAAACTCAACGAGTACTTTCAAGGCGCAGACTCAAAATTGATGGAACTGGATGAGCATATAGGAGTAACGTACAAAGAATTATTAATGTGTTACATGCAAAGGGATTATGTTCAACAAAATGACATCAACTTAATCTTCCCAGAAGATACGCGATATTTCCTCCCACAAATGTATTTGGGGGTAAAAGTTATGATAGAAACACAAAAACCAGATATATCAGCAAAAAAAGAAGATATAAAAGAGTTTTACTCTCGCTGCAGAGATTTCCTCACCACAGGCTGCAAAGAAAATAAAAAAGGTAGACTTCAGTGCCGATTTACTTCAACTTTTAAAATATTTATCACCTGAAGAAGCAGCTAGTAATCAAACAAGAAATGTTTGTCCATCCAATTTACCGCTTATCCAAAAATTGCCACGAATCGTCAATAATGCCGACGATTTCCAAAAAATTGATGATGAATGGAGAATGCTACTAGTGGTAAATAAATTACCATTATATGAAATTAGCTCATAGAAAACCGAAGAGTTTTGGATTAAAATCCGTGATGAAAGAAAACTAAAAAAATTTGCATCTTTTGCTTTCAATGTTTTATGTCTGCCACACTCAAACGCAGACTGCGAGCGTATCTTCAGTGAAGTAAATAATATGAAAACGAAACTTCGAAATAAATTAATAACTTCAACTATTAATCGAACTCTTCTCGAGCCACACAAGCAATCTATAATCACGGTAATTGTACAAAATTTCAAGTGTCAAACGAAATGATTCATAAAATGAAAGATAAAATACAGTACGATCTAAATGCGATAAAATCAGAAGTACTGGAAACTATTCAAAACCTATACGGTGAAGAATAAAATTAGTACAACTATAGTACACACTTATTTATTATGTAAACAACATGTATTTCACGTGCTTTTTTATTTTAACCTTCTAAATAAATATTTTGTATATACGTTACGTTACGTTTTTCTTAGTTTTCCCTAAAAATCCGGCAATTTTTGAGTTAGAATAACGCAACTTTAAATTTGTCAGGAACAAGTAACAACCATTAACAACCATGAAGTTTTATCTATAACTTCCGTAGACAGAGAATTCTCTCTACGATAACTTTTAACTTCATGTTAACAACGCTGCTTGAAATTTGAAAGTGCGGATCTATGGTATGGTGCCACAGAACACATATACCCCTAAAGGGGTATAATCATAATCAATATGGCGTGTGGACATTACTGTTGCCACACATTATTGCTTTATCTTTATCTAAATCTTTATCTTTATCAATTGAATACGTAATATTTCTTAGCAAAACATATTTTTTCGCATCAAAATAATAACAATAGCTATTTTTAAATGCAACTTACTTTAAAAATCAATTCATAAGTTCATTGTTTTGAAGGATACGAAATTTTTGATGGCAACATTATATAATTCATCTCTTTTACCTGATGTTGTTGTCTCTCTCTTGTTTCCTAGCCCACCTACATCTTGTTCATAGGTTACTGTGTATATACTAGAGATCTTGTTCGTAGAACAAAGTTGACAGAGGTGGCACGTTCCAGCCTACAGATACTGAAATTTCAGAATAAAAAAAATTTCATTTTATAGATCTCAATTAGCCCTTTCGACCTACGTTTTTTCGTTTCCCCAGGAAAAATAGAATTATAATTTTCAATTTTCCTCTACTTAAAATAGCCATATCTCTTTGAAAAATGATTATTTTTTACTCTACCAAGCGTGAAAAAATTGCCCTTGCGATAATTTAATTTGCCCGCGTGCTAATTCTTAAAAATATTCAATAATTATTATTTTAAACAATAAAAAACCGTCGTGGCATTTCCAAGCCAATTATCTTCGCATTGCGCATGCGCGACAGAATAAAGGTGAAACTCACATCACAACTGCAGATCAGCTGATGCTACACTGACACTGTTGATGATGTGAGTTTCGCTTTTTTCGAATTAAATTATCGCAAGGGCAATTTTTTCACGCTTGGTAGAGTAATAAATAATCATTTCTCAGGTCGTAATCAGTAGATCGAAAGGGGTTATTGAGATCTATAAAATGAGATTTTTTTATTTTGAAATTTTAATATCTGCAGACTGGAACGTGTCCAGTATTTGACAGACCCACAGACCAAGGGTATGTTCCGAAATACAACGCAGTGTACTGTCCAATGCAAATGACGTCATGAATCGACGCTATACTGGTGATTCGTTCCAAAACATTGGACAGTATATAACGTCACACTTTTGCGCCATTTGGAAAAGTGTTGGCGATTATTTTGTCATTTTGTGCTCCAAAAATCATTATATCCTCCCAATGGATATACCATCAATTATTCTATAATTTTTTGTATTTGAATAAATAGAAACAAATTCTGGCATGCTTCATTCGGCAAACACACAATTAAAAATTGTTTTATTATGGCCGGATATCCGACACAATATGGCGGCGGTACGCTAGTACAATAAAGTGTCAAATGATACGTCATTTGCATTGGACAGTACACTGCGTTGTATTTCGGAACATACCCCCTGTATGTGCTCTCTAGTACATAGTTAGTAATCTATGGTATGTGCGCATCAACTGGCATCAACATCAAGGCATCAAGCATCAACTTTGAAGGGAAGCTTCTATAGAACTAAAAGATACTTGTTGTTCTTCTGATAATAAATGATGGAAGGAACACAGGAATATGTGAATTTTAATATAACTAATTCTAATAATGAAGATGCGGCGCCAGTTGAAAGGCGTTTCAAGAGAGACATTACAGTGTTAGAATTTAAGGTAAGGGTAAATATGATGAATATCAACTTTTTAACGTTTACTCAATTACCTTTGAAGTGTGTGTTTAATCCATTTTTAATTATAAGTAATTTATGAAATATCAATCTATTTATCAAGATTTAACTTTTCTGTTAAGTAAATCTCATGCAAACAATAATCGTCGCTAACAAAATGTCTACCGAATTTATAAATAACTGCGTGACTACCGGCAAGATATTGTGTTCTATAGTGTTATTATCCTAAGAATATTACTTAAAAAATTTTGTTAGATCCTAAAAGGCAACCCTAGAAACAATTAGTAAATAAATATATTGTGCCCATAATGTAATTTAAGTGATTTGAAACATTATTCATTTCCATTGATAATTTTATTTTGTTTTTGGAGTGGTTCATGAATCATGACAGTACTTAGTTGAATTGTGGTTTTGAACTCTTGACTTAATTATTACTTCATCATTATCATCATTACAACCTTCACAAATCCACTGCTGAACGTAGGCCTCCCGCAAGGACCATATTTTGTGGCACAGCATGGCCCTAAGTCACCTAAATCCATCAACTTTCTGCATGTCTGGGTAAGGTTTACAATTCGGTCGCCTGAATTAGGAGCTGGGGGGAGGGGGAGGAGTTGTAGAGTCACCCCCTACTTCCCCTTTCTGCTGGACGGCTTAGTTTTTTTTATAAATTTTTAAAAATCTCATTTTGTAGTTATGTTTCATAATTTTTATGACAATTTTAATATGATTTATGGGGAGAGAGAGTTGGGGGACGGAAGCCCCACGCCACTTAACGTGGTGCAGTTGAGGGAAGTCCGGTCGACGGAGCCCCAGACGGGCTCCTAGTTCTGAATGGCTTACAAAAAAATAACCACAAAGAGGGTGACGTCATCCTCTTCTAATCTAACCTGTCCAAGTCGGGGTGTTCCACGTCCAGGGCTCGCTTCGCTCGCTATTGCACTCGATATAACACCAAAATATTAACTTTTATAACTACTTTCATTTATAAACATAATTTATGGCTGCCACCATTTGTAAGAAAGGATCTTTGTGATATTTAGCAGTATTCCGCCGCCACAAATATTTCATTATTCACCAAAATTCTGAAACTCAGAAGCAATGGCATGACGAAAAGCTGTCAACAAAATGGCCGGCCTAGTAATTAATTTTACAATATTTTTAAATCGATTCAAATCGAAATCTTAAGGATCGATTTCGCAAAAATCGATCTTTTTTTGATTTGCTTTAAAAGTTTATATTTACAATATCAAAAGATACAATAAAGTACAGATAACATTGAATGATTGAATTAAAAACTGTAATTCTTTACGAGTTTGGGTACATTCAACTAACTGTAAATAATTTTACAAATCTTAATAACACAGAAAAAGATTCGATCTTGATTCTCTAGGGTGAAATATTGATTCACTACTATATATCGATATGACATTGACAGATGAAACGTCAAAAACATAATTAGTCATTTACCAATATTTTTAAAAAATAATTAAAAATACCTCCACGCTGCTCCGGCAGAAAAAATCGAGTGTGGATGCTTCAGATAAACCCCCTGGACGGGGAGTCCCAGTCACAGTGACAGAATATAATATAATATACTTATAATACATAATACACTTATAATATATTTAATTCTTACTAAATCATTAATTTACAGTTTCTTTGATAAATCTACCAATTTTGTATATTTTGAGCTGAAGCTATATATTGGTTTCTAGTTATCAACTAATTGGATAATTAATCTATTTTATTTAACCAATAACCCCATTGCAACGACTACACAGCCCGGATAGATGCCTAATGTATGTATTTCTGCATCCAAACCTGTCTGTCATAAGTTTGAGGTAAGCGGTATAGGGGGTAGCGGTATAGGTATAGGGGGAGGTGGGTTGAAATGCACGCTAATTGGTTAAAATCAAGGTTGGGAACTTTAAATAAATAAATTTGGTACAAAGTCTACTTAATCAGTACCAGAATTATATTCTACTATAAATTAGTACCAAATTAAAAAAAAAACAAAAGAAGTTTTATTTAAGTAGGTATCACATTTAGTAAAATACCTATAATTTTTTGTTTTAAAAAATATTTTTTATTAAAACAAGCTTTCTTTACAATATTGAAATAATAATAGAATACTATTAAAAATAAAATAGCAACAGTTACTGTCAAGTTCACTTCCGTTTACTACTTGTCTTGACATGGCGTCTATTAAAAATTATATCAATTTTAGTATGAATTATTTTTAAGAAGTTTTGAATAATTTGATTTAATTTTTAAATCAATTAATTAAAATATGGATTAACGTACATTCACTAAAAAAATTCAGCTTACACCTATGTCGCTTATAGTATAAGTCTGTAAAACATTCACGATAACATGCATAATATTTACTTGTACCAATATTATAGTTTAACTGGTACAGCACTAGTTACACATGCCGGTAATTAAAGAAAAGTATAGCAACAATGAACTTCATTGAAAAGAAAGGGATGCATAGTCGGAAAATATCTGAAGATGTCCGAATAAATAAACGCGAGCAACTTGCAAACAAATATAGGTTGAGCTCTGATTTAATTTTAATTTATGAATTTGGATATTAAAATTCATATGCTATGAAAAATGTCACCATTTTTTTAAATTACACATTTGGCAACTATTTCTGCACTATTTTATTGTACAGGAAACCATGTTGCGCGTCTGTTGTATTTTATTTTGTCGAAAATTCATGAGTCAAATGCAAGATGTTCACGGGTCAGGGAAGTGGTCGCTACTAAAGTAGATCGCGCGATCGTTTTCCTATATAAGACTTATTTGTCTGATGTGTTAACAGAAAGTGGTCGTCTTTCATGAGGCGTCTATTCAGGTTGTGTAGTCATTGACCCTATTGCCTATCCTTGAATATATTAGAACCTTACAAAGTGCCATATACCATAATAGTAAATTTCCAAAACTTCTGATATCATTGTTTATCAAAATTAATGATCAATAATCATTTATTTTGACAAGTCAAATTGACAGCCTCTGTTTTCTTCCAGGTTTCACAAATAATAGACAGTAATCTAGTGATAACAGTGGTTCTCTACTCTCTAAGAGGTCTTAACATAAAAAAATCTGAATAGTGTTTACTGTTACTGTTTATATAAGCTTATCAAAAGTCCACTGTTGAACATAGGCCTCCTCTATAAATAACCTCAGTCGATTTACCATGGTTGCCACACTTAGCAGGTTGGTTACCAACTACAAGTTTTAAGCTGCTGCCCGTCTCCCAAGTTTTTTTTGTTTCTCTGATAATAAATAATTTAATTTTGTATAATAATAAATAATAATTTAAAATGAATGATTTAATTTTGGTTATATTTTACCTTTAAACATTATTAACTGCTCAATCCACTAGCGGTCTCATGAGACCACACATAGCACTATAACCCATAAATACTTATATTTAAAGACTACTTATCTATGAAGA
Source organism: Parnassius apollo (assembly GCA_907164705.1). NCBI lineage: Eukaryota > Metazoa > Arthropoda > Insecta > Lepidoptera > Papilionidae > Parnassius > Parnassius apollo. Next base: position 1,490,134 of record CAJQZP010000058.1, read on the forward strand.
AGTTTGGAATTATAGAATCAATATGAAATTTTCTATCCTCTTGTTGAATAAAAATTAAGTTAGTCTATAGATATTCATTTATAATCTACATTCAAAGTGCATCATTGTTGAGTGTTTGTTGTTGTACATAGTTGCATTGATTTTTTTTTTTAAGTTGAGAACAGTTATTTATATTATAAAATTGTTATGAAAGTTTTTGTGTGAATATAATTTACACAACACTTTAAACCATTAAAACTTATATTTATAGACTACTTTTCTTTAAAGAAGTTTGGCATTATAGAATCTATATGAAATTCTCTATTTTACTATAGTCTAAACAAAAGTCAGTTTAGACTGTAGATTAGAGAACATACTCACAACAGTGACTCTCCTGTCCCTGGTTTCAATAACACATATCACAATTTGAACAAAATAAGTGACAAGATATAAAATGTTTAATAGCAGGTTATTTGTAAACCAGCTCCAGTGTGTGTGATTATAGATAATTTTGTATGTGTTTTAGACTTTAAAGAGGCTAATTTTATAATTTTTACAGAAACATTCTAAATTTTATAAGTATTTTATTAAGCATATCTCAGCAGCAACACTATTATTTATTACCATCAATGCAAACTGCATACTTTTTATAATAAAATTATGGAAGTAAATGATAATAGGTTTAATGAGCTATTATTATTGTTCCCTCTCCTTTGTAGGATCTCCAAATTAATAAATTATTTTGTTTCTTTATATTTTATAGAAAAAATTGGAACTAGTGACTGGAGGTTCAGCTGCAACTATGAAGTTAAAGTTGTTTGATGTAAAAAACAATTTTGTTTGTGACATTGATAATGATAATGCACTGCTTAGTTCATGCCCAATCGATAATGGTATGAGAGTACATGTAATTGACAATTTCACTCTTGTCAAAGATTTTGCTGCTACTGATAGTGATGAAAGGTAAGGAGCATATTAAGATAGTTCCTAAGTGCTTTTTTAAATAGTTGTGGCTAATAAGGGGCATGTACTGAAATTTTAGATGAATTGTTTGTACGTACACTTGTGGCACTTTAACGTCATGTGCAATGGATTGCTGTGTGGTAGTGGTGTATGAATCCAACATCACGCTTAATCTCATAGGTGGTCCTAAGAGGTATTGTATCCTCTCAAGATTAGAAAAATGTTATTCCGAATACATGTTAGTGTAATCACCTAGTTTATGCCTATAAAATAACCAGACCAGCGAAGAACAGCAGGAACACATCTGGTAAGGCATAGTATCATTCTGCCAAGCGGGATGAAGAAAATCCTCCCTACAAGCAGACAGCCCATGTCTTGCTATGGACTTTTAAGGGCTGATGAAGGAGTGCAATGGAAAGCTGCTGTAAATATTCCAGTTATAATTGTCATCAACATCATTACAATTTCACTTCAATTGTGAATATGTTTGATGTAAAAGTAATGATTACATTATTCGTAATTTTTTTTATATTACGCAGGTTCCAACTTTCTGAACAAGATTATGAAAAGAAGGGGGACACATTGCGGTCATATCTACAACAAAATAAACTGGGCAAATACAATGAAGAAGAGGTGAAAAAATCGAAAGAGCAACTGCAGCAGGAACTTGAAGAAGAGGCAAAGTTAGTATTAAACAGAATTATTGTTTTTTTTAGCTTGTACGTTGTATGTATTCTTGCCTTTTATTTAAAAAAAATTGCTTAAATCAGCACCAAGGTAACACACAAGCACACAGTTGCTGATGGTAAGTGTATGCTGTGGCACAGTTTACATCTATCTTCAATTAGGAATATTTAGAAGGCCGTCACCTCTGGTGACTAAGCAGTAATCAGTGGAAGGTGCGGGTGCTGCAGTAGTTCTCCTGGCAGCTATTAGAGTAGGATGTACGTGTGTGGGTGTGTGTACGTGTGTACAGGCTGGCCGCGAGTGTGGTGGTGGGGGCGCGGTGCGAGGTGCGCGCGCCTCAGTAGTTCTCCTGACAGCTATTAGAGTAGGATGTACGTGTGTGGGTGTGTGTACAGGCTGGCCGCGAGTGTCGTGGTGGGGGCGCGGTGCGAGGTGCGCGTGCCTCAGTAGTTCTCCTGGCATCTATTAGAGTAGGATGTACGTGTGGGTGTGTGTACGTGTGTACGTGTGTACAGGCTGGCCGCGAGTGTGGTGGTGGGGGCGCGGTGCGAGGTGCGCGAGCCTCAGTAGTTCTCCTGGCAGCTATTAGAGTAGGATATACGTGTGTGGGTGTGTGTACGTGTGTACAGGCTGGCCGCGAGTGTCGTGGTGGGGGCGCGGTGCGAGGTGCGCGTGCCTCAGTAGTTCTTCTGGCAGCTATTAGAGTAGGATGTACGTGTGGGTGTGTGTACGTGTGTACGTGTGTACAGGCTGGCCGCGAATGTGGTGGTGGGGGGCGCGGTGCGAGGTGCGCACGAGCCTCAGTAGTTCTCCTGGCAGCTATTAGAGTAGGAGTAAACGTGTGTGGGTGTGTATTCGTGTGTACATGCTGGCCGCGAGCGTCGTGGTGGCGGCGCGGTGCGAGGTGCGCGTGCCTCAGTAGTTCTCCTGGCAGCTATTAGAGTAGGATGTACGTGTGGGTTGTGTGTACGTGTGTACAGGCTGGCCGCGAGTGTGGTGGTGGGGGGCGCGGTGCGAGGTGCGCGCGCCTCAGTAGTTCTCCTGGCAGCTATTAGAGTAGGATGTACGTGTGGGTGTGTGTACGTATGTACGTGTGTACAGGCTGGCCGCGAGCGTGGTGGTGGGGGCGCGGTGCGAGGTGCGCGCGCCTCAGTAGTTCTCCTGGCAGCTATTAGAGTAGGATGTACGTGTGTGTACGTATGTACGTGTGTACAGGCTGGCCGCGGGTGTGGTTGTGGGGGGGCGCGGTGCGAGGTGCGCGCGCCGCATTAGTTTTCCTGGCAGCTATTAGAGTAGGATGTACGTGTGGGTGTGTGTACGTATGTACGTGTGAACAGGCTGGCCGCGAGCGTGGTGGTGGGGGCGCGGTGCGAGGTGCGCGTGCCGCAGCAGCCGCGCCGCCGCGCCACGGTGCGCTACAACGGTCCGCTGGACGGCGCCCACGGCATTTGGATCGGCGTGCAGTACGACGAGCCGCTGGGCAAGAACGACGGACAGTGAGTATTTATAACTCCAACATCATACAAATTTTCTCTTCCTTAGGTTTAGACAGACACCAGTAATCTTGATAATGGTAATACTCAAGTTTGAAAAGATTTCATTGATATACAATATTCAATTAACATTTTAATGATTGTGAGTAGTTGATACCACCACTAACAAGAAAAGTATCATATCCCCCTCATCGCATTTCGGGGTCATTTTGGCCAATATGGCGCATCTGTCGAGCATTCCCCAAGTACTTCCAGACAACTTCCCGCTGTTCATTAAAATTACTATTTCCAAGACATTTTGTATAAAAGGTATATTAAAATCATATATCAATGGAAACTTTATTAAATAAACAATCAGATTTTGTATAACTTGAATACAGGTTTACTTCAAAAGTGATACTAATTTAAAAATGAAAGTAAGAAAAGTGTTTTTTCCCCAATTTTCTGCAAAGGTTTAATAATTATAAATTAAAGCCTTTCTAAAACCATCTTCGTATTATAGTAGCCTTTCAAATTAAACCGGTTTATGGCACATCGGTTGGATGCTTTCAATGTCTATAACGGGCATAGGTTGTGAAACACTTTGTGTTTTATATAGACCGAGAAGTATTTTTTTTTCATTTAAATTCAGAAAAATACTTTTTTTTCACAAATTTTAAATTCGGATGGTGTAAGGTGTATACAGTATAAGATGAATGAGTGCAGATGGGATGCAAGGGAAAGTTAGTGTACGAAACAAACCCAATGAAAGTCGATCTAACACTGAATTTATTTTAAAGAATTATAAATTGATGTATAGGCAAAAGTACGGAAGTTACATGATTTCGCAAGTGACAAATGCATTGTTTCTGCGTGACCTAAATAAACGAGTCATTGAATTAAAATTACATAAAATATGTGCGGTAACCCGTACATTCTGCCAGTACAAAAGAGGGAAAACTATAAACACAAAGGTACTAAGAATGTAAAAAAAAATAATAATATGATAACAATTCAAAGTACAAAAATAAAATCGTAAAATAATATAAACGAATTCCTTAAATATTTCATCACTGCACTACACTTGTGATGGAATGTCCAGTCGCACGGATCGCGGTATCGTCCTTGGCGCAGATTCCTGCTCCTGACTGACTCCGCTCGTGACTGCCGCCATAGGAATAGAGATTACGGGAGTGTTTGCCGTCATGTTCAGTGCTCTCTTGGTTCTGCGATCGTATAATGATGTAAATGGATGCCGCTAGTAGATCAATCCCAGTATTGTGTATATAACTGAATATTGATGTATGTCATGTACGCTGAGTGGTGCGCTTTCTTGTTCTTTGAGGTTTGTAATCTGAGCCTTCATGCGACGCCACTCGTCTCCATGGTCTTCGGATGTAAATTGCAGGAAGCCTGAAGTAGTATTTAGGATGGAATTCAATATGGAAGTGTCTGATGGGATCGGTATGTCCTCTTGAACTTGAACTTGGCTCAAGTAGTTGTTGTGACCAAATATTTTTTCATTGCCGAGGTTGTACCATCAAGATTGAAAAGATGTCTCTCTTGATGGTACAACCTTGACCGATTTGTAGTAAGCCATTCCCGGTCAGTGACTTCATTATCATTCCAGTGTCGATGCAAAATATGCGCACTGTGCATTTCCCACAGCAAGAGAATAGCCACCTGTTATCGCATTGTAACTTAATCCATCGCTCACGACACGGCGCCTCCTTTGTATGACACATTATTTTATCGTGTATGCTCAAGTTACAAATTGCTTGTTTTATTTGTAACTCATAAATCGGTTTATCTATAGAGCATAACAATCTGTTTGTCTGTGTATGGACACAATTTTGAATGTCGGATTCTGATAGCGTGAGGAGCAGATCTTTTTGCAGATTGAATGCGATATACCTTCTGTGTACTAAATATCGGGAATTTGTCAATAAAACAAAAAATACAAATTTTCATCTAAATTTATTTTATCGCTTTCAAAGTAGGCCCCATCGCTTGCAATACATCTTCAACGCTTCACCCAGTCTTCCATACATTTTTCATAGGCTATTTGCGGTATGGCCTTTAGCTCATTCAGCGAATTTTTTTGTTATGGCTTCTGTCGACTCAAAACGTTTTCCTCGAAGTGGTAATTTAACTTGGGAAATAAAAAAAGTCAGACGGAGCTATATCAGGTGAATACGGTGCTTGGTCGAGAACTTTTGTTGAATTTTACGCTAAAAACTCTTTCACTATAATGGCTGTGTGTGATGGTGCATTATCATGGTGCAGCATCCATGAGTTGTGTTGCCACAAATCTGGACGTTTTCGGCGGATATTTTCACGCAAACGCTTCATGACGCCTAAATAATATTCTTTATTCACTGTTTCTCCCTTTGGAAGGAATTCGGAGTGAACCACACCACGGTAGTCAAAAAAAACTGTCAGCATCACCTTGATTTTGGGGCGACGCCATTCTGAAGACTGTTGGCTTGTTTGCATGTCGTACTCATAAACCCATGTCTCGTCGCCAGTTATTATACGTTTCATAAAGGTCGGATCCGTAGAAGCTCGGGAAACCATGTCTTCAACGACATGCTTTCGCTGCGCTCTTTGAACAAAATTGAGCTCTTTTGGAAATAGTCGAGCGGCGACGCGTTTCATGCCTAAAATGTCAATGAGAATGTTGTGGACGGACTTAAAAGATATGTTCACCTCACTAGCCAACTCTCTCAGACTCATACGTCGATTTTCGAGCACTAGCTTCTTGATTTTATCGATGTTTTCTTTGATCGTAGCGGTTGAAGGTCTACCAGAACGAGGCAAGTCTACTACTACTTCTCGGCCTTCTTTAAAAGTCTTATACCATTCATAAGCCCTTGTTTTCGATATACACGATTCGCCGTAGGTATTTCGCAACATTTTTAGTGATTCACCACATGAAATATCACTCGAAACACAAAATTTAAGGCACACTCTTTGTTCAACAATATTTTCCATTGTAAAAATCGCCGAGAACTCAAAACTATGACCAACAAAAAGTGTAGTTTAAAACAAATTAAATGACAGATCCCGCTCAAACTTTGCGCGCTAAATCAGTACAGTGCTACCAACATGCAGTAAAAAAAATTAGAACGACCTCTTTTACGCGGGTCTTTTTATTGACATATTCCCGATACTTTTTACACAGAGTAGTAGGGTGTTATAAATTTCACAATGTAGTTCTGATGCGGAAGACTTACAGCCTTATCCAGCTCAAAGGTTTCCTTGTTGACCAGAGGAATCTTAATTTCGATAATCAGATAAGAGTTGCTAAGGTCACCACTTATCTTCATCAATTTGTATATTTCCCTAAAGTCGTGAATATCGGCAGGCAAAGTCAGGTCATTTGGTATGTGTCTGTATATAATATTCAGCTGCTCTTCCAATTGTTCTGGAGGCAATAAGTGAGCGTCCATATGACCATTTGCAAGGTCTGTTAGGGTGTTAATAACACTTTCCTGCATGTGCCGAACATTAGTGATAATAATCATGGCTGACATGGATGCTGACAGGATATGTAGCTCGTCGTTATTCATTTTCTCTATTCGGTTGGTAGTGAAGGTTATATTCTGTAGGTATTTCTGAACCAACCCAAACTGTTTGTTCATGATGGCTTCGTTTCTTTGAAGAATATTGTACTGTGCTTCTATGACACTTGTTTGGTTTCGAAGCAGAAGTTGTAGGTGATTTTCGTTCATAGAAATTTTTTCTATGTCCCTTTCATATTTCTTCGCGAAACGCTCGTCCAGGACACCGATTAAGGAATGGGCCACATATCCCACACCATTGATCAGTCCTCTTTTTTGTCTTCTGTGAACACCGTTCTTGAGTATCTTGTTGTAATGTTGAATTTCGGATATTTATTGTTGCAGCTGATATATGATACTCTTGTATTGTACTGGAAGCGTAATGCCGTGTAGGTACTCTTCCAAGTGACCGACGTAACTTTTAACGTGACTTAATGCTGACCAGTATGTACTCATATTATAGTACACAATTAATTTCCATTCATCTCGTATAAGATTTATGTCATACATTTTGTCAAAATAAATGTTTTGGTTGTTATCCAATGCTGATATGTTGTATGAACACTGGCTAGGGGTGAACAGACATAGGAACAGCATCACCACCATCGTAAAGAATGTTCTGACAGGCCTTCTCGTCGTGCGCCTTGGTCGTTGTTGTTTTGCTTGCGAGTCAGCTGTTGTGACGTCATCACATGTAGATGATTTAACGTCGTTGCTTGTATGTTGTTCCGTGAGTTCTTCTCTCACCGGTAGAACGGATAGTTTTAAGATCGGCCTCTGCATGATTCCATTTTTGGTTTTATCATATCCATCCTTACCAGGGTGAACATCAATGACCCTACCCATTAACCATTTGCCAGGGGGGTAAGTTTTCATCCTTGATTAGGACAATATCGTTGATCTCGATGTTTTTTGAGCGTGTTCTCCACTTGGTACGAACTTGCAGCTGTTGTAGGTAGTCAGATGACCATGTCTTCCACAACTGGCTTGAATTGAATGATCTGCCATCTTGTCAAGTTCATGTGATTAGGATCTGTTTGTGGTCTTGATATCAGTGATCCTCCAATTAAGAAATGTCTCGGTGTTAGGTATTCATCATCTGGGTTTTCAGTCAAGGCTAGTAGAGGCCTAGAGTTTAGACACGCTTCGATCTGGTGAAGCAGTGTGATGAACTCTTCGTACGTGAGATTTTGCTCTCCTATCACACGACGAAGGTGGTGTTTCAAGCTCTTAACGGCAGCCTCCGATAGTCCACCTGCAGAAGGGTAGGCTGGCGCATTGAAATGCCACTGTATGTCAAGGTCGTCGATCTTGTTTATTAGCTCTTCATTGATCGTTGCGAGGATATCCTTGTATTCCTTCTGAAATTCTTTGGATGCTCCGATGAAGTTTCTACCCTGATCGCTGTACATGTGTTTCGGGGTAGGTCTTCTGGCGCAGAAACGTCGAAATGCAGCCAGAAATCCAGGTGTACTAAGGTCGGACACCAACTCAAGATGGACAGCCTTTGTCGAGAGACAAACAAACACTGCGACATAGCCATTATGTGTTCGTACTCCACGACCTTTGTTTGTCAACGCCACAATGAGTGAATGCGCGCGAAGGTGTGACGCGAGGCTCTGGTAAATCAGCCATAATCTGTGTTCTTTTCTCTTCATTGAAGCGTCGACATGTCACACATTTGCGAAGTTCTCTCTTCACTGTGCGAAGCCCACTGAGAATCCAGTAGTTTTCTCGGGTGTGAGACAAAGTCAAGCTAGGTCCACCGTGTAGTGTGGTGGAGTGAGCCTTCTGTATGATGAGCTCAGTGAGTTTGCCATGACTTGGTAGTATTGTGGGATGCTTTGCTGATTGACTAAGCAATAATGAGTTGTTCAATCGTCCACCAACTTTCAGCAATCCATCACTAGGGTCAATGTATGGATTGAGGCTCAGCAGCTTACTGGATCTTCTCAACTTTTCTTGTTTTTGAAATTGTTGAATTTCATCTTCAAATTCTATCGATTGTACAGTTTTGATAACTAAATTCAGAGCATGTTGCTTTTCTGTTGACGATAGGTAGTTTTGCCGAGGTATTTGTTTGTTTCGCAACCATTGTGTGAAACGTGATAGCCAGCCGATTGTTCTTACGATGCGCCGCATCGAGCTGCATTCATGTAATAATTGTAAAATAAAATCATTTTTGTGAGATAAGGCTGCGTTCACACTAGTTTTCTTGGTTTCTAATTCTGGTGGTTGGTATATTTCATTTTTGATCATGTTGGGATCAAATGCCAACAACCACTGCGGGCCCTGCCACCACAGTTGATGTTCTAATAACTGCTGTGTCGACAGTCCTCCTGTAGCACAATCCGCAGGGTTATCTTCAGATCGAACATGGTGCCAAGATGATGATGGAATGATGTTGAGTATTGTACGAACTCTGTTAGCAACGAACTGTTTCCATCTATTAACGTCTCCATACAGCCAACCAAGAACCACCATAGAATCGGTCCAAACGTAGATTTGCAGGTTTTTTGGCATAGTTTTCATGACCTTTTTCTTGAGTTGAGATAGTAGTAACGCACCACATAGCTCAAGCTTAGGCAAAGTCAACTTGTTTTTCAACGGTGCTAATTTTGTTTTAGCTGTCACAAGTGTCGATGTGAACTCGCCCTTAGGACTCTTTGTGACAACGTAAATAGCGCAGGCATACGCCTTTTCGGACGCGTCACAAAAGCCATGTATTATGTAATGGTTTTTATCGCCCATATATCTAGGGATCTTGAACTGATCTATGTTCTGATAATCACACTTCAACTTTTTCCACTCGTGGGTTATGTTCTCAGTTAAGCGCGTATCCCAATCTGCAGCTTCTTCAGACCATGTACGTTGGAACAGAAGCTTTGCTCGGACGGATAGTGGACACAGAAAGCCCATTGGATCATAGACCTTTGAGATGTTGGATAGTAACTGTCGTTTTGTTATGTCGTCATCACTGGTCTCGTCTTCGAATATGTTCTTGAATACAAAGATGTCTGACGAGGGAATCCAGCGTAAGCCCAAGGTCTTTCTGTTTTCTAGGCCTTTGAAGTCGAGTGGTGTGTCCAGTTGATCAGCTGACAGGTCTTCAATCAGTTCCTTTGCATTACTGGACCACTTTCGGATGTTCATGCCGGCGCCCTTCAATATGTCGATTATTTCTCTTTGTAGCTGTTTTGCCTGAGAGAGGTCATCATGACCTTCAAGAAGGTCATCCATGTACAGTGACGTCATCAATGCAGCAGCAGCCATGGGGAACTTGTGCACGTCGTCCATAGCCAGTTGTCGCAAGGTACGGAGCCGCCTTAGTACCATACGTAACTGTTGTGAGCTGATACTCCTTCAGGTGCTCTTGAGTTGCGCTTCTCCAAATAATGCGTTGTAAATGCTGATCAGGTTCACGAATCATTATTTGGATGGAAACATCCTTTCGATGTCGGCAGTTACGACGTATTTGTGTTGTTATGTTGTACGCCATGCTAAGATGAGATGCTGCAAATCTTTTTGTAAGTTTGGACCACGCTCCATTAAATCATTGAGACTGAATCCACTCGATGTTTTTGATGACCCGTCGAAAACTTTTCGAAGTTTTGTCGTAGTGGAGTCAGTTTTCAGTACAATCGTAATGTGGAAAATAATGTACTAATGCACTGTGTTGTGGATCCGGAGACATATGACCTTGTTGCTCGTATTCTCGCATAAAATGTTATTAACATATGAGTAAAGAAACCGACCAGAGGGGAAGCTACATACAAACGGCTCGCTGCGACTATACCCATACATAGCGCAGCGATGTGTGCGTGATCTCCCACCGACATGTTTACCGATGCTACGTCGGGGTACAAACCGGTTTGCGCCGGATCAGAGTATAAATTGAAAGGGCTTTTAGTCGTGCGCATTTAATTAAATGAAAGAACAATATTTCGTTATTTTATAAATCATTTTTTTTACTATTGGAGCTAAGTTTAGATACTATTTATTATAAAATAAGACATTATAGGTTTATATAAGTAATTAATTAGTATTCTGTATTTAACACTTATACAGTATATGTAAAAATTGTGTGTATAAAAAAGTGGTGAAGATGGTGTTAGTGGTATTGGTGCTTGTGTTGGCGGTAGTGGTGCTGGTGTTGGTGGTGATGCTTGTAGTATTGTTGGTGGTAGTGGGTATTGGACCACCAGCCACCACCAACACCTTCGCCACTAAAACTGTCACCACGACCAGCATCACCACCACAGTCATTACCACCATCACTATCACCGTCAACACCATAACTACCTATTTCCTTAAAATTCCCCAAATCACGGGGAAATAAAGTTGGTTGGGGATTTATATTTGATATCAATCTTCACGTAGGATTGGTATTATGTGGGGATTTTGAAAATAGATTGCCCGGGCCAAGTCAGAACCTTTTTTTAGGAAATCTAAATACTTATCTTAACAGTTTTGTTAGATTACTTATGAATATCGAATGCCCCTCTTTTTTTATTTATCTTCTTACACATTTAATTTTCGGATTTATTTTAGCACCTTTTGTGTGTCATTTAATGCTTTTCACTTCTTTATTTTATTAATTTAACAGCAGAGTAAATGGATCTACTGTGGTCCTTGATAATGCCAACTAGGGAAGGAATTAAAAATACTCCATTTAGTAAAATGCTTCTTACAAAAATATGAAAAGTGAAGATAAATTTTTCGGTAAAAAAGAAAAAAATATTGGTTAAAAATAAATCTTATAAAATGAGTTAAATATTGTTTCATTACTTAAAATAAAATTGGGGGAAATTTGACATGTATTTTCGCGAAATTTACTTACTCAAATTTGCAGACGAAATATGAATTTATTAATCACAAAGAAAAATTTCCGACCGCTCAACACCCAACTGACTCTCGTCTGATATCAGCAGCCTTTCAGCGAATGTTGGAAAATCAGCCCATTGCTCCGGTAGCGGCAGGAGGTGGAAGTCAAGTGACTTCACTCTGAGGAGCGCATTTTAGATGTCGTTCGCCGGAATCCGAACTTAGGTACACGAAGTATATTAAGTTAGTGCGTGTCAGCCGATACGTCCCCTTTTTAGTTGAAGGCAGTAAAACTAATTTGGGTCACCACGCCACCATAAACAGGTTACAGAGGCAATATAACCAGCTCTACAAGACATGCGACGTTGATATTTTTGCTGATAAGCCTCAAAAATTCAAACGAATAATTATGCAGTCCTTTACTTTTAACTAACATTTAGACCTAGTTTTAAGTTTATAGTTGTAAGTTTTAAAAAACATATTCGTTGTCCACATTGCATGCCGTGGCAACCTTTAATTAAGATGACACTTAGATATAAACCTTCCTGTAATTTGTAGTATTTACATTGTGTTCGTGTACTTCTTGTTGGTTGTCCTAATAAATAAAAAAAAAGTATCGCTAAATTGTTAAGGCATCGGGATGGAACAAGTGTGTCTTACTGTATAGTTCACAAAGTGTTAAAGCGTTATTCGATGAAAAAATATATTTTTTACAACGTTTAATTAGCTTTATTCACGCTCTATCATGTTAGCACAAATAAATGAAACTAATTTCCAAAAAAAAAAAATCACGTCATGTCAACCATCAATCATCAAATACCTAAACATAAAACCAGCAGTGAAGGTTAAATACCTGAAATCAGCTGATAAAGAGTCAATAAACATGCTGCCCACGATCGTACTAGTACCTAATAAATTACAACACTTGTCTAAATACCTAACTTATCTACTTAACCTAGGGTTGCCAACCGTCCTATTTGCCCAGGATATGTCCTAGTTTTTGTAGTGTCCTGGGATGTCCTGGATAGTTTTTAAGCAGCGTCTTGGGTTTTTAAAGTGCCCTGATAAGGTCATATATTTTAAAATTCGTGCGCCACTTTTACGTTTTCCTACGTTACGGGCGGCTTCACTATCTATAACAGAGATATGAAGTGTGAACAATGTTATGACTTTTAGTTAACTCAACCACAAATCTTAAAGGAAATTGATGGGATTGAAAAGTATAGTAAAAATAAACTAACCTTAGTTTAAAGAATTTGTTACAAAATAAAGTGTTTGTTTTATATTTTATTAACTCGTTTTCAACTCGTATGGTTTTATTCTAATACTTTATTAAAATATGAATTTCATTTAATCTATTTTCACTACACATTAATTTAACTATTGCAACTCTATTAAGCCCGAGTTAAATAGACAGCGAACCGATAGCGTCACGAAGCGTTTTTATTTCATTATATGTGGTATCGTTTGAATCTAGTCACATATAAAAAGCGAAAACGAACCGATACTTGCATACCTACATAGTACATGCATTCGTTACGTTTTCGGTTTAGTTCGGTTCGCAGTTATGTTTGACAAAGCCTTTACTGCGTCCTGTTTTTAAACTGAATAGTCCTGGTTTTTCCAACTTCAAAACCTAGTTTTATAAATTTGGGGTGCGAACCCTAACTTAACCTACTGTTTTGCCATTGTGTCACTCCATCTAGCCAATTTAATTCGAATTCACAGGTTAAATAAATCAAATACCTTGTTCGATTCCCCAATTATAATTTTTATAGGTTATGTAGTAAAATGCCATGTATATATACACGGGCTATGTTTGAAACGAACACGAAGACAGACGGTAATTTTAAGGATACATTTGATGATGAGACAAAAAGAAAATCGATCCCGATGAAAAAAAAACCTTTTTTAAACGTTTAATTAGCTTTATTCACAATATGTTAGCACAGCTAAATATCTCGTAGGCTGGGTGGTCTGTGATTTTATATATACATAGATCATGATGGCACGTTTTCACTTATTCTTTCGAAGTCGAAGAAATAAGTCGCTGGTCTGGATAATTACGTGTCGGTGGTCTGGTACGAATATGGAATGGCATTTATCCAAGTTACCAGTAAAAATTACATTTGATAAAATTAATTTTATATTATTATATAAATAACTTCTATTTCATTTCACTTCATCCACGCTGTATTAAACTCACTAGTAATAGGTTCTCTTATATCATTACCACATAAGAAAATTAACATTGTATTGTGAGACAGGCAATCAATAATGCCAAGGATGTTTTTGACATTTTTGAAAACATCAAACTATTTACTATTTTACTTATTATTCACTATCCGTTTTTTTTTAAATTTTTAAAAATTTTCGTGAACTTAGTGTCTGTACACAAAAATGTCTTATGACACAGATGCTTAGACCATGTTCTGTTAGATTACTTACACATTAATTAAAAAAAAATCATCAATAAAACTGGCAATTATTATTAGCAATTAACTGAAATTTTTTGTGTTTATCAGTAGTCTGACTTCGCCTAACATAACCATGGCCTTAATGGTTCTAAATGGTCTAAACTATCTTCCTCTTACAGCCTTGCACCCATATTCGAATCACTCTGTATATCATTACATTATTTAACATAACAACCGTTAACATTTCAGGGTGAACGGCAAACGATACTTCACATGTCCTCCCAATCACGGTGGGTTTGTGAAACCCGTCTACGTGACAGTGGGAGACTTCCCGGAAGAAAAGTTGGATGCGGAGGACGAAATTTAATCTTATTTTTTATGAATTCGCTTGTATTGTCTGAGAGTACCTAGGGCACCTACCTCAATCTTGTACTATTATTAACATTTAGGATAGTTTACACGCTTTGCCTTTAGTTTGCAGATAACTGTGGGTCAATTGATGGTATTAATATTAACAAAATGTAAATGTAAAAAAATTAAATTATTATAGTCATATATTTTGTTTGAAAGAATATAGATCACAGTAATGATAAAAGACTGATTGAGTGTGATTTTATTTTTAGTTACTTATGATATTTAAAGACTGCTTTTTTTACGTATATTGAAACTTGCTGGTAGGGTATTTTATGAAGGTTTTTATTTGTTTAAAGATAATTAAGAGAATATAAGATGCCACATTAAATACATTGGTTTTTGAATATATGAATAATGCAAATTTTATACAATTAAAACTGTATTCTAATTTACATGAGAATTAAGTGTCTAAGTAAGTAAGACATAATACGTAATCTTTTACTATAATTTCTATGATATTACAATCGTGCTTTGCATTTATTGTTTACGTTTTTTTTACTATTAAAAAACCCACAGTATTTTTACTATTAATTTAGAACACAATTTTATCACTAATTCAAAAAATGAAAGAGAAATAATTTCTTTAATTATTAAAGTTTTCATTAAAACTTAAATGAGTGAGAATGACACTTATGTAACATTCCATACTCTCAAAATATTTCTAGTTTTGTTTAACCTTATGCTCATTGTCGTGGTAAAATATTATTATTAATGCATATTGTAGTATTTTAGTCTATATATGAAAACTAATAAACGCATTATAAGAATGATGCTTACCTTTCATTTTATACCTTCACGTGCTATTCTATTTTTGATGAATGTTTTGTTTGGTCACTCTTCCGGACTAAGATGAAGTGCCCGGTTACCTGTAAAAATATGTATTGCGGCTGAATTTGTAAATAATAAATTCGCTCGTCTGATACCTCGATCCTTTTTAAGAAGATGCCGTATTAATTGAAAACTTGGTAAATTTGTACTTTCGCGGCCTCCTCGTTTTTTGGCTCAAGAAAATCGAAAAATCATCCGATTTTTTTTAAAAAACTTCGTTTTTATGGCGGATTTTTGAAAAAAAAATATGGAAAATATCTAACCTGAAGATTTCATAGTTTTATGACTTTAAATGTGATCATAAACGCACTTCTTCGAATATAATCGTTCATAACTTTTTTGCAAAGCATTAAACGAAGTTTATTATATATATATTTGTTAATCTACACAAAAAAACTAACATTTAAAAAGCACATTTATTTTTTGAAAAAAAAAAAATCACTATTTACTAATTTTTTAGCGAAGGGAGCTCGGGAATTGGTGCATCCCGACTCGGTTAGGAGGAGATGGCAGGGCGAGTGAGCGAGCGAAGCGAGTGAATAGATCCCGCCATCTCCTTCGTTTTTTTTTATAAACCACTCAGAAGTAGGAGCCAGCGTGGAACAGGCTTTCCTCGACTGCGCTACGTTGAGTGGCGTGGTGCTTCCCTCCCCCAACTCTCTCACCCCATAAATCAGGTTTATAATCAAAAACATTACGAAAACACAACCTCAAAATGAGATTTTAAAAAATTCTTAAAAAAAACTAAGCACGTCCAGCAGGGGGTGGAAGTGGGGGGTGACTCTACAACTTCCACGCCTTCCTCTACACCATCGCCCACCCCCTAGTTCATTTTGAGTTATCATTTTTAGGTTAGATCTATGGGATTTTCTTCTTGATTTTTCTCAAGAACGGTGCGAATTTGCATTACAATAGTAGGGTCGTGGGTTCGAGTCCTATATATGAATGACTTATGTAAGTAGGGTCTATGATACAAAAACAAAACTATAGAAGGTCTCTATGATGAATTTGCATTACAATAGTAGAATCGTAGGCTGAAGTCCTACATATTAATGACTTATGAAAGTAAGGTCTATGATACAAAAGCATTATAGAAGGTCTCCTTGATGCATAAGCATTATATGGGGTGGTCGGGTGACCGACTGACCGACATTACCTTTTAATAGGAGTGGTGTCGGGGGAAAGGGGACGCTCACCCTATCCTCTCGGTTGAAATTTATATGAGAGAAAAGGTTAATATTAAGAGAAATTATTTTAAATTGTAAAAACATGAAAAATCAACATTTTTGTATAATTTTTTTTAATTTGTTTGTTTTTTTTTGTGTAGATTATGAAAAAATATAACAAATTCATTCGATTATTTGTAAAAAAGTTATCAACAATAAGACGTGAATGGGTGCATTTTCATGAACATTTAAAGCCCTGAAACCAAAATAAGTTTTCATTTTTTTTTAATTCCTGTAATTTTTTTCCTAAATCCGCTGTAAAAATGAAGATTTAAAAAAATATTCATCGAAATCGGATGATTTTTCGATTTTCTAGAGCTAAAAAACCAGGGGACCGCGATAGTATAAAATTACCAAAAACACATTGCGTCAACATTAATATGGTTCACGGTGATTTTGGAGTACATATTTAAAAATTTCTTTATTTATTTTTATTTTAACAAATGCAAGTGTTATACCATTTTGGAATCCTTATAAATGCGGCAACTTTTTAAAATTACTTGCAAAAACCGAGTAGTACATTTTTATTTCAGTACAGTCATTTAAAAATGGGAACCTATTAATTTTGAATACTTTGTTAAAAAATTACATTTCCATATGGACCCGAGTAGCTGGCTGTAAATTTTAAGCAAGTTTTCAGAAGCATTATTCAGGATTACATAATAGAAAGAAATTTAATAAAAGTTAAAATTTGTTGCAAAAGGAGTTAAAAGACCGTCAAAGGGCGTAAGGCCGGTTTTAGAGCTCGACCACCCGTCAGTGCGTACCATCGGTCCTGACAATACGCATAACCGATTGTCAGTTTGTAGCGTTCAGAGCTTTCCTGACCAACGAAACTGGCCGGACTGTTACAGTCACAAACACGTAGGTACACGGAATGGACGCATTAAATGTTTAATTGCTGCTTACTACGAGTATGTTCGTAAACGTCTAAGGAACAGAAGACGTAGATATCAAAAAGAAAAAAAAAAAAATATTTTAATTAAAGGAACCAAATCATTAAAAAACAAGGGGAAAAAAAAAAGCACCCCCGGGATTTTAAAAAACGCTTTGGCAAAAAAAAAAAAAACACAAATCAAAAAAGGTTCACTCAATCGTCGCCCAAAGAGCACTTCAAGGAGAATTTATTACTTTATATTCATTATTGCGCTAAGATGAAGAAATATTTTTTAATTACTTTAGAATGTCAATCAAAAGTTTTGATGAATTGTCAGTGAAATTACAAGACAACTTAAAACATCCGCGAGGTGTTCGGTGTCGACATATGCCATGTTTGATAAAAATTACTTAAATTACTAACACTACTTAATACCTATAAAATCATACAATATTATTAAAGTTTAGGTTTGATTTTCTTGACGATGATACACGCATCCGTACGGTCGGTGTAGCACTGAACGCATCAAAATGTTTCCATAGCGCGTCGGTCGACCGACGGTACGCATGCGGACGCGCTCGACCGACTGTTCTTGTACGCAGTGCGTAGCTATATACGCGTGCGTACGGTCGGTCGAGCACTGTAACGACTTGTGAATTTTCATACAAAAGGCAAACGCGACCGACGTACGCACCGACGGTCGGTCGAGCTCTGAAACGGGCCTAAAGGAGACAGGCGAAAGTTCATAGAAAGCTGGGCCAGAGGTTACAGTAAAGATTACTGCATTATTTTATTTATATACCAATACCATTTACGTCGTTGACTTATAGATTACTAGCGTAATGACCGGGCCGACCGAACAACCAAAACGGACCAGTGCGCTGGCCCTAAAATTACAGTTTAGGGCCAACGCGACTCGGTCGACAGTGGTGCGCGCGCAAGACAATATTGCCTGTCATAAATATGTCTAGATGCGTGGTAAAAGGGTGCAAATATTACGATACAAAGATTAAATAGAAACATGGGATATCGTATCGGTAAATTAAATATTTACCAAAAATACACAAGCCCAATGCTCCATTACGTCCCATAGTGAGCCAAATCGATTCACCAACTTACAGATTGGCTCAACACTTAGCGAAAATACTCTCACCACTCAGGGGACATACAAGAGCACACATAAAGGATTCCTACCATTTTGTCAGCGAGATTAAAAACCTACATCTGGCAGACAATGAAACTATGGTCAGTTTTGATGTGCAGTCATTGTTTACATGCTTACCTGTTGAAGACTGCATCTCAATTGTAACTAGAAGGCTGGAAGAAAACAACATGCCCGTAGAATATGCGGTATTACTCAGACACTGCCTTACATCTGGCTACCTATTGTGGAAGGAGGAGTTCTACAAGCAAGTAGATGGTGTGGCGATGGGCTCACCTGTATCTCCCATTGTCGCCGATATATTCATGGAAGACTGAGGAGAAAGCCCTGCTTAGTTCTCCTATAAATCCAAGGTTCTACAAGCGGTACGTAGACGACACTTTCACAATTCTACCTTTAGATAAAGTAACTGCATTTTTAGACCATCTTAACTCTATAAATTCTAAAATTCAGTTCACAATGAAGTTAGAGGCAAACAATTCCTTAGCTTTTCTAGATGTGTTAGTAATTCGGAATCCTGATAACACCTTGAGCCATACTGTGTATAGAAAAAAGACCCATACAGATAGATATTTAAACGGTGATTCTCACCACCATCCTTCACAGTTAGCTACCGTGGGTAAATCTTTGTTTCAGAGAGCACGAGGGATCTGTGACAGTAAACACCTGGCTGCAGAGCTGCACCATGTCAAGCACGTTTTGCATGACAACAAGCTTCGAGTCCCGCGCCTACGTCACAGTGAACGAGTGAAGCCGGCCACAGTCGAGCGTGTACCTGCTGTACTGCCATATGTTAGAGGAGTCACTGACAAGATTGGCTACATCTTGAAGCGCGCTTCCATCAAAACATACTTCAAGCCGCTGAAGAAGATTGGTCAGTTTTTACCATCGGTCAAGTGTAATGTCCCTCTGCAAGATGCAGGAGTGTACAAGCTTGATTGTGAATGTGGTCTCTCCTACATAGGACAAACTAAAAGATCAATAAAAACCCGCGTTAAAGAACATATAGCTGAATCGACGCTCCGGGAAGTATGCAGTCTGTGAACATGTACAGGATCGCCCCCGTCACTACATCAGATTTGATAGACCGCAGATCCTCGCTAAAGAACACCGATTCCTTCCAAGGATGATTCGCGAGGCTATTGAAATAAAAAAAAACATCCTAATTTCAATAGAGAAGATGGCTGGGTGCTACCATCTGCTTGGGATCCTATAATAAATAAAATTAAATCCCAACCCAAGCATACAACTGCAAGACTTCAAGATACCATAAGTTCATACTGCATAGATCGGAACAAAAGTTAAATTTTAATCTATGGTAACCGCGGTTAACTATGACATATGGACGTTGAACATCTCAGTCCTGCCCGTGACCATGAGTGCTGTAAAGCGTTCGAAACGTCGGGTATTTAAAAAGTTAAATATACGCGATAAATTCCGTAAAAACTAGTATTATTTCAACTTTATTATTATTAAATTAACTAAGTGAAAACCTAACATTCATCCATCCCGACTTCGTGCATGTCCTCATGCATGGTTAAAAATAAACCTAACATTCGGTCAGTTGCACGGGGCTTAGATACAAATAATTTCACAGTAATAAATAAAATTACAAAACGAAACTAGGGGTAAACTTACATAGGTACATATTATTATTTCTTACAAATCAAAAGAAATAAAGAGGAATTAAAAAAAATCGAAAATAGCTAAATCTTACGGGTACATCTTAAATTAAAAGTTTAACAACAGCTTTAGGTACGTACTTAATATATTTGCTCTCTGGGCCCATCCATTCCCAGTAAGCAAGTAAAACATACTTCGAAGGAAATTTTGATAACCCATTACGCTTTCCAAAGGAGTCCCATTAGTAAATCCATCCATTCTTACGAACGGGACACATTTAACTAACGAACACAGCGCAGAACACTTCACTGGTCCGGTTACGAACCCATCCATTCTCATAACCGGCACAAGTAAAACGATAAACTGTGAACCCATCCATTCTCACAGATATCCACGCTCAACACCTATGTCGTTCTAAATCTTAATCATATGAATCCTAGTTTTCTATTCATCTATCCATATATATTAGGGTGTACCGATTTAACTATATACATCATTACTACTGTAGCATAATATTTATTATTAACGTGAAACTTAGAAGGAAAACTGTTAATAGATAACATGGTTCAAAACTGTGCACTTATGGATTGCTTTAGATGTAATTTTACAAACTGAGATAACAGTTTATAAGTTAATAATATATCTTTTTTATTAGTTGTCAATATTACTATCCAGATTACCATCATCATTGGACGCATCTCATATATTAACATCTAAAGCGGCAACATTGAACCAAGGCGACATTCGGTCAGCGGCTACAGTCGTTTGTCGTTTGTTTTTCGTACCCGTTAGTCCCGCAATAGCTGCTATCCTATATTACTTATTATATACTATCATTTCTCAATACTGATATAACCCGATATGACAAATTGTTATAATCTTACTGTTTATCAGAATTTTTTTATCGACACTTAAACCTACAAATGCCTTAATGCTTGCCGCTCCATAAACATGAACATTGGCGGTAGATACAACCTTAACGGCGGTTTTGTTTTGTATATAGATTTCCGAAAAGGGCATTTCATGATTAGTATCAAAGAAGCTAAGCTTATCTGCAGTCTTATAAACAGCTACATGCGACTGCTCAGTAATTGACTGTCCTAATAGGAATGGTTATTCCAAATATTGATCGTCCACAACATGAAACGCGGCGTTAGCGTGGACTCCATCAACAGACAAGTTAACGGTTGCACTCCCAAGAGTGCGCACTATATCGTTTCTAAAACCTCTCAATAATGTGGATTTACTATCATGAAACAGTCCCAAACAGGATTCGTTCGATTTTCTTATTAACGATACGATGTCTGATCCTCAAATCCCTTTTCAGAAGAGTTATTTACAAAAACGTATTTATAAAACTTACGAGCTTGGTTTTGGTTTGATATACGCAAAATTTTGTGAACAGGGTCGCTTTTATCGTCGTTAATTATAGCGAAACAATTTTCTGTTTTATGACTTTATCGCATTTACCGCACTTTATAATTGGCTTGGGGCATTTTAAGAATGGATGCCCTTTTTTCTTGCAATTATAATAATTTACATTATTATTTTGAACAAAGTTACTTTTATTTGTTATTTTAATATCATTATTAACACTAATAACATTTGCATTGATACCAGACCTAAATTTGTTGTAAGTTCGTTCAAAAGGTTCATCGAGTTCTTTATTACTCATTGAAAATCGGAGCAACTGTTCTGGATGTGAACAACGTAGTGTGGTAGCGCTTGATTTCATAGTTTTGTCTGTTAAGCCGTGTATAATGCAATCAACAGCACGCTTTCCTTCAATGTCGCATTGGTTCAAAAGTGCCACTTCTAATAATATACTTCAATAGGTTCGTTAAACTTGCTTTTTCGTTTCAACTTATCTTCCAGAGCTTGTCCATAGTTATATTCATGTGGGAAAGAATTTATTAACCTCTCTTGCCACTCATTCCAATTAAATAGAATTGAAGGTAAACTCTCGTACCAGATCTTGGCCAAACCCTGGAGCTTTTGCATGCGTAATGGATTGTTGTTTTGTCATCCCAGCCGTAGACCGTCGCGCACTCGTTTACTTTATTTAACCACATATCTATTCGTTGATTTTTCGACGATGGATCAAAATCAGGTAAAATATTTTTATAGATACTAGAATGAATAGGTGCAACCGTGGCCGACGTCGACGGCTGTGACTGTAAGTCTTTAATTAATTTAAGAATATTAGCTACATCTTTAGTCGAGACGAGGGATTGGAAGATCGTTGGCCATTTTATATAATTTTCCTTCTCTTGGGGCGGTCATCTGTCGAGTGTCCTACTTCTAGAAGGTATATTACGTCTAGTGGTTGCGTCACGCCCAAAAATTTAGGAATCATGAATGCGCGAAATCATGTTGTTTACTTACGCTGCGTAGTCTTCTAGTACGCTCCACAATCTTCTTGGAGTTGCTCGCGTTCGTGAAAACTCCTAATGCTGTCGCATCGGGTGTGGCTACGACTACTTCGGATTCTATCATCGGCCCTTAGTCGTCTGGACTCACCACGATCCGGAGTCTCCAGGCGTAGAGTACGCGATTTGTCTTCCCTCTGCATTTTTTCTGTAACTTGGAAACAAAATCAACAATGAATACATTCAATGACTTGTGACATTTGTTAATTAGGAATCTCGAAAACTGCTTATACTATCTCAAAAATAACGAAATTTTTGCGTCCTCTTGTACCCCAGCACTAGTGATATCTAGTAATGGGTAATCTTTTTAAATTATTATAATTTAATAATTTCTTTTTTTAATATTAATAATTTCTTTTTTTATAATTTCTAATTTCTTCTCTAGTAATGGGTACTTTGTGCTCGAGATACCATATTGGGTAGCGCCGTACTCACATTTAACCTATGATTAATATCTTATTATTAAGTTACGTACGATAAGAAAGAGTACAAACATGTGCTCTTTGTTTTATTTACGTGCAATATTATAACCTTTGCTTATCTGAGTAGAAATAACACGAAAATATTAGAAGTACTCAATCACCCTTTAGTAAGTAAGTAATTATTAAAACAAAAGAGCAAGTAAGTAGGTACAGTAGAACCTTGATAACTTAATAACCACTATTAATTTTACAAAATTGTGTGTCCACTCGGAGCCCAAAACCTCTTTTTCTTAAAATACAAACCCTCTTCAACTTCAATGAATAATTTGGGCATCGCACCTCAGTAACTCAAAGCCTTTGCAACTTCAATCATCCATCAATAAGTCATTTTAAATGAATATGCGAACGACAAAATTGCGCTTTAGACCATTGTTTATTGTTTACACGCGTTTACCGAATGGCTTCTTTCAAATGTAAACAATCACGTCCTTAGTGTATTGCTTACATTTACATTTGATAATTTCCAAAAAAAGCTCATAAGCGAACCCCTGTAAGTACAAACATAAAGCAATAAAAACTCCATAACTTAAACCCTTAGCAAGTAAAAACCTCAATAACTCAAATTATTTAACGTTTTTCTCGGTCTTTATCTTATCCAGGCTTTACCGTACATAAATTAAAACTTATATCTTTTCCATACTTGTCTTTTCCTTATACCCTTATTTAAGTTATTAAGAGATTTTAGCAATTTTAAAGCCCAAGGAATTTTTTTTACACTTTAGAAACGGTTTATAATAACAAAGGAAGGTATAACAAAAGTAACGGGTACTTACCACTTCTGAAATATAATAAAACACTCCGATTACTGCTCACACTTTATTGTGCCTTTTTTTTTTTTTTTTTTTTGCGGATGGAAAATCATCTAATGACCCCTTTCGCTCTGCTAACCTCACCCCGCACCCCCGGCGTCCGGCCCCTTCACCCCCCCCCGGGGGTTATTGTGCCCTGAGGCTTAAACTATAATTTACACTTATTTGGTCTTATTCTATGCTTAGTAATCGACACAACCGTCTTCCTCCGCTCCTCCTTACTTAATGTCGTCTTTGCCTCGTGCAACCAACCAGTGACCACATCCCCTCCCTTGATAAAGTGTTGCCATTCTAATAAAATAAATTTACCAATAAAAAGTCAATTGCTTAAATAAACTATATTAAATTAACTTTATTATTATTAAATTAACTAAGTGAAAATCTAACAATAAGTAGTTACCGTTACGGTCATAGACTATTAAAGCCCACTGCTGAATATAGGCCTCCCCCATGGGATTGCCTAATAGGTGGGATATTTTGCATAGTTGCCATGTTTGGCAAGCGGGTTGGCTACAGCAGTTTTTATATAATTTTTAGCCGTTATTTTTGAGAACCTGCTGCCTGTCTTCTGATTTGTTTCCCTCAGACACCTGTTACGACAGTCCGGGGTAGTGGATATTCTCACCCTACTACTAGACGGTAATATTGAAATTTAAAAAATTGTAAGTAATGAATTTCTGAAAATTCAATCATCGTCAAAAACCATTTTAAGGTTATTTGGTCAAAAGCATCAATCGCTACGTACATAGAATTAAAATCCCGTGGGTGTCGACAGAAGGAAAGTAAAACAGGAAATGGGCAGCACCATCTTCCTGATAACAACCCAAAAGGATAATCTGTGGTTTTGCCGATCTATGGTGGAGGCCTATGTTCAACAGTAGACTATTGAAAGGCTGCAATGAATAAATTAACAAAAAAAATGGCCGATTGTTGTATAAAAGTAATTTATTAGCATTAAAACTTTCTCCGCTTCAATATCTCCGGACGCCAGTTGATGGGGTGGGTTTCTTCCGAAGCGGTGTCGTCTTCTTTGTATATCTTGATTGTCTTGTCGGCTTCTGTGGTGATCAGGCGCGATCCTGACTGGTCGAATGTCATCGAGAATATCCCCGCTTCCGAGTCCATAGAGCCCGGCTGCACTAGAGCCTAGTACAGAAATATTACGAATTAAAATTTATGGCTTTAATGAGACAAAATTTGGAATGCAGAAATATCGATTAAATAACGTAAATTCTTTATCAGCGCATTAAAAAAATTAATTAAATAAAGCGCATTCTTTATTACCGTAATGCGCTGATAAAGAATTTACGTTATAATAACACTTGTATTTGAGATTATAATAATGTATTCGACCTGAAAGATAACTTTGACGCATATTTTCGTGAAACGCTAACGGAAACGGAAACGGAGGGATTGTATTCGCTACAAAAAACCGTCATTACAAATTATGATATTACTCTGTAGTGCACTAAATAGAGACGCCATCTTTCTAAAGCCAAGCCTTCAAATTTTTTGTAAATTATCTGCTCACATCATTATGATATCGCCCTTGAAAAAACCCTAAAACATGAAGTTTTTTAAGAAGCTTCAGATATCTTAACAACTATAACACAAAAATAACGAAACTAAACAAAACTTTCATAATTATTTTTGTAGTTTTTGATACAAAAAAAAAACTATCTCACCTGTAACCTCTGAAAGTTGTAACCAGTCCGCCAGTCCCAGAAGTACATGGTGCCGTTGTCTCCGCCGCTCACTAATACACCCTCAGGGTTCACGGCCATGCAGTTCACTATAGCGTTGTGCCCGGACAGGTTTTGTATGAACTTTCCTTCCGGACATTTCCATTGCTTTATGTTGTCCGGCGAGGCGGACGCGAAGGTGTACTGAGTGGGGTGGATCACTATAGCACGCACAGATTTCTTGTGATTTGTGAGCGTGCACATAGATTTCCCAGCTGCTAGGTCCCAGAGACGTATTGTGGAGTCGTGTGAACCGGTGATGATCTGAAATATATTGCATGTTTAGTTGGCACGTTGACCTTGTGTTAGCGTGTGCACAATAGATAACAAATGGAGCACATAGTGACTTGCGGCTCGACGGGCTGGCACGCAAGCGTGGCCACGGTGTGCGTGTGTCCGGTGAGCGTGTGCACGTTGGCCTTGTGTTAGCGTGTGCACAATAGATAACAAATGGAGCACATAGTGACTTGCGGCTCGGCGGGCTTGCACGCGAGCGCGGCCACGGTGTCCGTGTGTCCGGTGAGCGTGTGCACGTTGGCCTTGTGTTAGCGTGTGCACAATAGATAACAAATGGAGCACAGTGATCTGCGGCTCGGCGGGCTGGCACGCGAGCGTGGCTACGGTGTGAGTGTGTCCGGTGAGCGTGTGAACGTTGGCCTTGTATTAGCGTGTGCACAATAGATAACAAATAGAGCACAGTGATCTGCGGCTCGGCGGGCTGGCACGCAAGCGTGGCCACGGTGTGAGTGTGTCCAGTGAGCGTGTGCACGTTGGCCTTGTGTTAGCGTGTGCACAATAGATAACAAATGGAGCACAGTGATCTGCGGCTCGCCGGGCTGGCACGCAAGCGTGGCCACGGTGTGAGTGTGTCCGGTGAGCGTGTGAACGTTGGCCTTGTGTTAGCGTGTGCACAATAGATAACAAATAGAGCACATAGTGACCTGCGGCTCGACGAGCTGGCACGCGAACGCGGCCACGGTGTCTGCGTGTCCGGTGAGCATGTGCACGTTGGCCTTGTGTTAGCGTGTGCATAATAGATAACAAATGGAGCACATAGTGACCTGCGGCTCGGCGGGCTGGCACGCGAGCGCGACCACGGTGTCCGTGTGTCCGGTGAGCGTGTGCACGTGGGTCTTGTGTTAGCGTGTGCACAATAGATAACAAATGGAGCACATAGTGACCTGCGGCTCGGCGGGCTGGCACGCGAGCGAGGCCACGGTGTACGTGTGTCCGGTGAGCGTGTGCACGTTGGCCTTGTGTTATCGTGTGCACAATAGATAACAAATGGAGCACATAGTGATCTGCGGCTCGGCGGGCTGGCAGGCGAGCGTGGCCACGGTGTCCGTGTGTCCGGTGAGCGTGTGCACGTTGGTCTTGTGTTAGCGTGTGCACAATAGATAACAAATGGAGCACATAGTGATCTGCGGCTCGGCGGGCTGGCACGCGAGCGTGGCCACGGTGTACGTGTGTCCGGTGAGCGTGTGCACGTTGGCCTTGTGTTAGCGTGTGCACAATAGATAACAACTGGAGTACATAGTGACCTGCGGCTCGGCGGGCTGGCAGGCGAGCGCGGCCACGGTGTCCGTGTGGTTTTTTTTATAGAAGAGGGGGCAAACGAGCATGCGGCTCACCTGATGTTAAGTGACTACCGCCGCCCATGATCAACCGCAACACCAGGGGAATTGCAGGTGCGGTGTGTCCGGTTAGCGTGTGCACGTTGGACTTGTGTTAACGTGTGCACAATAGATAACAACTGAAGTACATAGTGACCTGCGGCTCGGCGGGCTGGCACGCAAGCGCGGCCACGGTGTCCGTGTGTCCGGTGAGCGTGTGCACGTTGGCCTTGGTGCGCACGTCCCACACGCGCGCGGTGGCGTCCCGCCCGGCCGTCACCAGCACGTCGATGGTGGGGTGCAGCGCCAGCGAGTACACGGCCGACAGGTGCCCGTGGTAGTGCCGGATCACCTGCATAAGTACATTGATAATTTTATACCAGACTTCGAAAGAGTAGTATATGTACATCTACAAGACGGCTCTGCAGCTTTAGTTCACAATCACTAAATTACAGTCATCATCATCAACATGGAGGTTGAGAATATTCACTACCCCATATCTTCCCGCGGGTGTCTTAAGAGGCGACAGAGGGAGACAGGCAGGAGATGGGCAGCAGTATCTTCCTGATAACAACAGTGATATAATAAAAAAACTGCGGTTGCCAACCCGCTCGCCAAGCGTGGCAACTATGGCAAATATCCCCCCATGAATAACGACGCAAACAAACGGTCCCCAGTCCCCGGCGGCCCTGCTAGTCCTGGCTACGGTGGCGACCATGGTAACGGCGGGGCAGGGGGTGCTAAGAATCTCCGGTGGAGGTCCACAATTCGGTTGCCACCTACGACGACTCAACCTGGCAATATATAACGCACGCACCCTGAGGACTGACGAGAAGATACTGGAGCTGGAAGAAGAGGTAGACAAGTTGCGCTGGCATATTATTGGATTACCCGAGGTCCGAAGAGAGGGGGAGGAAACGGTAATCCTCGAGTCCGGCAACTTGTTCTATCACCGGGAGGGCGACCATCTGTCCCAAGGAGGTGTCGGATATATCATCCACAAGTCTGTCGTCAACAACGTTGTAAAGATTGGGAGTGTGTCGACGAGGGTCGCGTACCTGATACTCAGAATCACCAAACGGTATTCGCTGAAGATCATACAGGTTTACGCACCAACCTCGGCACATCCCGATGAGGAGGTGGAGGAAATGTATGAGGATATTTCCAGAGCCGTGCATTCCTCCAAAATCCACTACACGGTTTGATGGGAGACTTCAACGTAAAACTAGGCACAAGAGAAAACGGTGAGCTGAAGTTAGGAAAATTTGGAGTAGGGCACCGGAACCGAAGGGGCCAGCAGCTGGCCGACTTTATGGAGAAAGATGGACTCCTTATGATGAACTCTTTCTTCCAGAAGCGACCCCACAGGAAGTGGACCTGGTCGAGCCCCGACGGTTCGACAAAAAATGAGATTGACTTCATTACGACGACCAGACGCCAACTGTTCAGTGATGTCTCAGTGATCGCAAGAGTGAAAACTGGCAGCGATCACCGAATGGTTAGAGGACACTGAATCTAAACGTTAAGTCGGAGAGGTCTCGTCTAATGAAGTCAACGCTCCGTTCCCCTCGTGCTCTAATCCAGAATCCCGAAACCTTTCAGCTCGAG
Organism: Parnassius apollo; assembly: GCA_907164705.1. Taxonomy (NCBI): domain Eukaryota; kingdom Metazoa; phylum Arthropoda; class Insecta; order Lepidoptera; family Papilionidae; genus Parnassius; species Parnassius apollo. The sequence goes on from CAJQZP010000058.1 coordinate 1,518,852, forward strand.
TTACGAAACCGCTTTCAGTGCCTAGAAGATTGCAATGCAGTGGACGATATGAATGACAAGCTCGTGGAAACTGTCCATGCGGTCGGAGCTAAGTTTTGCAAGACCCGCCGCAGAAGACACAAGTTTGCGCGTTAACCGCTAAAAAGAACCCCTTTGTCGTATCCCCTCAGTTTCAAGGCACTCCCCTTGTTGCCTCAGCCAGTATCGGAATCCTCGGCGTCGACATATCGAGTGACGTGCAGTTTCGTGGTCACTTGGAAGGGAAGGCCAAATTGGCCTCTAAAAAGCTTGGCGTGCTCAGCAGAGCGGGACAGTATTTCATGCCGGCACACCGCCTGCAACTTTACAAGGCGCAGGTTCGGCCGCTCATGGAATACTGTTCCCATCTCTGGGTTGGGGCTCCCCAGTACCAGCTCTTTCCACTTGACCGCATCCAGCGCAGAGCGGCTCGAATCGTCGACGACCGAGTGCTTTCCGATCGGCTCGATTCACTGGCGCTGCGAAGAGATGTTGCATCTCTTTGCGTATTTTATCGCATCTATCACGGGGAGTGCTCTGAGGAATTGTTCGGATTAATCCCAGCCGCCAAATTTCGTGAACGCACTATACGGCAAACGTCCCGATACCATCCACACCATCTGGATGCTTGGCGGTCCACCACTGTACGTTTCAAAAGGAGTTTTCTTCCGCGTACAACCTCTCTGTGGAATAATTTACCACCGGTGATTTTTCCGGACCGATACGACCTGGGGACCTTCAAGAAAAGAGCTTACTCCTTTCTAAAGGGCCGGCAGCGCACCTGCAATTCCCCTGGTGTTGCGGTTGATCATGGGCGGCGGTAGTCACTTAACATCAGGTGAGCCACATGCTCCTTTGCCCCCTCTTCTATAAAAAAAAAAAAGAAGAACACAAAAACTCTCCGATCACACTCTAAATCTCATGGCTGTTAGACGGAAGATGAGGCTGAAATCGTCAACAGATTTGACAGCATACAGGCAACTGAACAGACAGATCTTCAAATGCATGCGCCAAGACTTACGCAACTTTAATACTGCTCGTATTAAAGAAGCGATCGAGCGGAACCAGGGCTCCAAAGTCTTTGCCAGAGATCTGTCTATCAGAAAGAGCTAACTATCAAGGCTGAAGACTGAATGTGGCAGCATCGTTTCCGGGACACCTGAGATTTTGAGCGAGATTAAGAGATTCTATGGGCAGCTGTACACATCATCGTTGGAGTCACACGCAAGTGTGAGTAACGATCCAAGAGCAAGTCTTATCCGACAATATTCCGATGATGTCCCGGACGTCAGTCTGAGCGAGATTAGAATGGCTCTCCAGCACCTTAAAAACGGCAGGGGCCCAGGCGAGGATGGAATTACAACGGAGCTTCTGAAAGCAGGTGGAACACCGGTTCTAGAAGTCCTTCAGAAGCTCTTTAATTCCGTCCTCCATGGTGGCACTACTCCGGAGGCGTGGAGCAGAAGTGCGGTGGTCTTGTTCTTTAAGAAAGGCGACAATGCTCTCTTGAAGAACTACAGACCGATTTCCCTTCCGAGCCGCGTCTACGTGCTGTTTTCGAGAGTCATTACGAATCGTCTCGCACGCAAACTCGACGACTTCCAGCCTACCGAACAAGCCGGTTTCCGAAAAGTCTTCAGTACCATAGACCACATACATACCCTGCGGCAGATTGTACAGAAGACCGAAGAGTACAATCTGCCACTTTGCCTGGCATATGTGGACTATGAGAAAGTCTTTGATTCCGTCGAAATTTGGGCGGTGCTACAGTCCCTTCAGCGGTGCAAAGTTGACTGTCGGCATATCGCAGTGCTGAAGTGTTTGTACAGTAGGGCTACGATGGCTATCCAAGTACAGAACCAGAGTTCGAAACCTATCCAACTGCAGAGAGGTGTAAGACAGGGTGACGTTATATCCCCGAAACTCTTCACCGCTGCGTTGGAAGACGTTTTCAAGGTACTGGACTGAAAAGGATACGGTATAAACATCAACGGCGAGTACATCAGTCACCTTCGACTTGCCGACGATATAGTCCTTATGGCAGAATCGCTGGAGGACCTTAGCACTATGCTCAATGACCTCAATGGTGTCTCCCAACGGATAGGTCTTAATATGAACATGAACAAAACAAAGACCATGTTTAATGTCCATGTCACACCTATGCCGGTAGTTGTTGGGAGCACTATGCTCGAAGTTGTTGACGAGTACGTTTACCTGGGACAAATAGTCCGACTAGGTAAGTCCAACTTCGACCGAGAGGTCAAACGACGGATTCAACTCGGCTGGGCAGCGTTCGGAAAATTACGACACATCTTCTCGTCAGGTATACCTCAATCTCTGAAAACTAAAGTGTTACAACCAGTGCGTGTTGCCAGTGATGACTTACGGATCTGAGACGTGGTCCTTCACTGCTGGCCGTATGAGGATGCTCAAGGTCGCTCAGCGAGCTATGGAGAGGGCTATGCTCGGAGTTTCTCTGCGTGATAGACTCAGAAATGAGGATATCCGCAGTAAAACCAGAGTGACCGACATAGCCCAACGGATTAGTAAGCTGAAGTTGCAATGGGCCGGCCATATAGCTCGAAGAGCCGATAACCGATGGGGAAGAAAGGCTCTCGAGTGGCAGCCTGGTACCGTTAGGCGTAGTGTAGGACGACCACCCACTAGATGGAGTGACGACCTGGTTAGACATGCAGGAAGTCGATGGATGCAGGTGGCTCAGGGCCGTGCTTTGTGGCATTACTTGGGGGAGGCCTATGTTCAGTAGTGGACTTGTGAAGGGCTGCAATGATGATGATGATGATCATCATCAACATTACAGCCGTTCACAAGTCCACTGCTGAACATAGGCCAAAGAATGCCACAAAACACGGTCCTGAGCTACCTGCCCCATCGACTTCCAGCATATCTTAACAGGTCTTCAATCCCTCTGCGGGAGGCCGCCCTATATTTCGCCTGCAACTCGAAAACCTTTCTTCCCCATCGGTTGCCGGTTTTTCGAGCCATATGGTCGGCCCATTGCTACTTCAGCTTTCAGTCGTTGGGCTGTGTCGATTATCTTGTTTCTATTGTGGGTATATTTTTTTTTAATAAGAAGGGGCAAATGAGCATACAGCGTTACCGGCCTTTTAGAAAGGAAGTAAGTAAGTCTTTTCTTGAAGGTCTCTAAGTCGTATCGGTCTGGAAAAATCGCCGGTGGTAAACTATTCCACAGGGAGGTCGTACGCGTGATAAAACTTAGTGAAACGTACAGGGAGTTTTGTCGCGATGTGCATTCATGAAAATTAACGGCTGGGATTAATCCGAACGATTCCTCAGAGCACTCCCCGTGGTAGATGCGAAATAAAATGTAAAGGGATACAACATCTCTTCGCAGCGCCAGTGAATCGAGCCGATCCGAAAGCACTCGGTCGTCGATAATTCGAGCTGCTCTGCGCTGGATGCGGTCAAGTGGAAGGAGCTGGCACTAGGGACCCCCAGCCCATAGATGGGAACAGTATTCCATGTGTGCCGGCATGAAATACTCTCCCGCTCTGCTGAGCACGCCAAGCTTTTTAGAGGCCAATTTGACCTTCTCTCTGTGGTTCTCGAGTGGCAGCCTCGTACCGGTAGGCGTAGTGTAGGGCGACCCCCCACTAGATGGAGTGACGACCTGGCAAGATATATTTTATTGTAGGTTATGCAAACATTACTGTAGGTACTATGTATTCTAAATAGGTATTTACTTACCATAGCTAGTTAGCTATAATAGCCCACAGGCCACAGGCAACTCCCCGAAGTATATATATGCCAGCCAGTGTCAGGATAACTGCTTTTTCGACAGCGCGACTGATGTGAGTGGGGCTTTTATGTAGGTTAATTAAATAAATAAAAATGTTAGTTTAGTATCGGGAGGGAGGGCGCTACTGTGCCAGCATAAACATCAGCTCCGTATATAATTTGTAATAAAAATCATAAAAGTAAAAAATATAGTGAAAAACCAGTGTAAAAGTATAAGAGACTAGTAAAATTAGTGAAAGAAAGTTAAAATATAAACTGTTCATTATTTTAAAACACGATAAAGTGATAAAATAGACAATAACAACAAAGTGATTTTTCATGGTGATAAAAAGAAGTTGTCTCAAGCTACTCATTCTGTGACTTATGTGACTGTCTACTGAGAAGAACCACGGCCGATCTAGTGAAAACTAAGTTCCGATAAAAAGTTAGAAATGCAATAACCTAAAAATCAAGGTATTGTCAAGCCACTCAATAGTACAACCGACTTTTTTATAATAAAAGCGCCATCTAACGGAATTCTTAGAAACCAGGCAATACGCTAATATCGTCAATATCGATAACTCATAGTAGCCGAGCAGAAATCCTACGAGCCTACTTAATATTGCCACACGTCAACAGAGGGCGCTAAACACAATATGAATGAAATTAAAGATATGTTAAGAAAAATGCAAGAAGAAATGAGCCAGCAAAAAGTAGACATGGTAGCCATGAAAGAAGACATTAAAAACACAATCAACAATAATATAAATGAGAAATTTAAGAGTTTGGAAAACAAAAACTTACAACTTGAGCAAAAATTGGAAACACAGAAGAAAAAACCTGCTGTTTTTTGGAGTTGAAGAGCGAGGAATTAGCTATCAAGATTTGGAGAAAAAAGTTTTAAATATCATAAACAACATTTAGAACATCAAATGTGAAAAGCATTACATAGAATCTGTAAGAAGACTTGGAAAAAAAAGCGATAAAATCAGACCTATTGTAACTACTCTGCTTACTATGGGGATGAAAATAGAAATACTAAAAAATAAAAAAGAATTTGGAAACAACTTCCTACTACATAAAAGAAGACTTCCCACTAGAGGTGCTCAAAAAACGAAAAGAACTCCAAGGAGAAGTAGAGATGCTGAAAGGACAAGGGAAAAAGCTATAATAAAATACGACAAAATCATTTTACTTGAAAATAATAAAAAACAATATCCAGAATGGCAAAAAAAAAATAAAAATAAAAAAGGAACCTATCAGAATCTCCAGCGACAGCAACAAACACAACAAACTTTATGAACATAGAAAAACAACCAAAAACAACTTGCTAAGATAAACAAGACTAATAACATAAGCAATTATATTATAAGAAAACCTACGCTCACATTACCAGACAATTCACAAAGAAGCCTCCCTAATCAAAATTCAAAATAGCAACTAACGCCGCCTTCTCTCGAACTCCCAACACTGCTTGTCACCGCGGGAGCTCTAGACTATAACCCTCCAGCATGCCAACAACAAGATCTTTACAAACAAAACCTTTACATTTGTACATACAATGTAAAATCCCTATTATCACCGCAAAGAATGCTACTGCTACAATACTCTTTAGAGAACATAAAATATGATATTATTGGACTAGCAGAAGTCAGAAGAAATGGAAATAATATCATTGAGGACGATCAGCATATATTCTGTCACACTGGCGAGTCCAAAGGACTCCATGGAGTCGGATTCTTGATTAAGAAAAAATACAAAAATAATATTGAAAATTACATAGGCATATCCGAAAGAGTTTGTCTGCTGAACTTGAACTTTGTAACAACGAAACTTTCACTTATACAAGTTTACGCACCCACCTTAGATGCAACTGAGGAAGAGATTGATGCCTTCTATGACCAAATAGAAAATGCCCGAAGCCTTGCAACCGGCAAAGTAATATTATTGGGTGACTGGAATGCAAAGATAGGTAAAAGAAAACTCGAAGAAAACACAATAATAGGCCCATACTGCTACGGTGAGAGAAATCATAGAGGCAAAAAACTTGTTCAGTATGCTCTTAAAAATAAATTTACCATAATAAACACAATATTTAAGAAAAAAAATCAAGAATCTTTGGACATGGATAACACCAGACAAACAAAACAAAAACCAAATAGACTTTATTTTGAGTAATCACTCAAAACTCTTTACCAACATAGAAGTCCTAAACAAACTCTCCTTCCCAAGTGATCATAGACTTTTGAGAGGAACAATAACTCTAAATACACAAAAGAAAAGCCGAGCTACCTTTTATTCAATCCCAGTAACCAACTTATCTGACGAGAAATCACAAGAAATATTCTTTCATGCCCTAAGAACAAAAATTGAACAACTGAGCTGGGAAGACAATGATGACATAGAGTCATATTATTTCAAGATAGAGTCATCCATACAAGAAAGTTTAAAGAATACTTCTCCTATTAAAACAAAGAAAGAAATAATATCAGAAGAAACTAAACACCTAATTAAAAAACGCACCGATCTACAATATAAATTCTCCGAATCAAAAGAAGAAAAAAAAAGAACTTTCAGAACTATACAAAATTACAAACAAACTACTTAAAAAAGAATACGATAATTACAGGATAGAAATAATTGAAAAACATTTACGCTCCACTGGAAGCCAAAAGAAAGCATATAAACAATTAAATACAGGGAAAAAATGGATCCCAACATTGAAGACAAAAAATAAGCCAAAAGAACAACAAACTAGGAAAGACCTTGTAAAAATTGCCTCAAACTTCTACGAAGAGCTGTAAGATGATAAATCTGCCGATAATAAAAGCTACAAAAAGTCTTCAAAAACAGGAGATAGAAATCAGACAACTCAACCTTTCCACAGCGCCGAAATAATAAAGAGAATCGAAAAATTGAAAAAAGATAAAAGTCCTGGGGCCGATAATATCCCAAACGAAGCTTTGATACTAGGAAGACATCTATTGTTAGGTCCGCTCACTACTCTCTTTAATAAAATACTTGAAAAACAAGAAATACCGATCAATTGGGCAAGGTCACGGATAACTCTTATATACAAAAAGGGAGATCCAGAGGACATAAATAACTACCGACCTGTTAGTCTACTGCCTACAATTTATAAGTTGTTTGCTATGTGCCTGGAGAAAAGAATAGAGCCAACTATAGAAAATAACCAACCGGTAGAACAGGCTGGCTTTCGCCAAGGATACTCAACAATGGATCATATACATACCTTAGATCAAATAATTGAAAAATATGTAGAATACCAGGAAAAACTCTATATAGCATATGTTGACTACGCAAAAGCGTTCGACTCTATCTCGCATAAAAGTATCTGGGACGCATTGGAGCATCAGAACCTTCACTCTACATACATCAATATTATCAAGGATATATATAGAAAAAGCACAAGTCGGGTTAAACTGGACAGGCTAGGCCAAGAATTTAATATTCGTAGAGGCGTGAAACAGGGAGACCCGCTATCACCAAAGATCTTCATTGCTGTCTTACAAAATATAATGAAAGACCTAGATTGGGATCAAAAAGAATAAATATAGATGGGAATAACCTCAGTAACCTGAGATACGCCGACGATATAGTACTTTTTGCTAAGTCATCAAAACAACTTCAGGAAATGCTGATAGAACTAAGCGCTGTTAGCGAAAATATTGGGCTACAACTTAACATCTCAAAGAGAAAGAAGCTATCAACGGCACTAAAGATATTATAATAATAAACCGAACAACAATGGAGTACGTAGAGAACTATACGTACCTTGGAAAACAAATTTCATTCCAAAACACAAGACACCTAGACGAAATAGAAAGGTGCATTAACATGACGTGGAAAAAATACTGGAGTAACAAGGAAATATTAAAATCTAAAATCCCAATAAGACTAAAGAAGAAAGTGATGGATTCGAGCCTCCTGCCCTGCTTAAAATACGGTGCCCAAACCTGGATCTTTAACAAAAAAAAATATGTCAAAAATACGCGCTTGTCAACGGGAGAAGAGCATCCTCGGTATAAAAATTTTAGATAAAGAAAATAGTGAAAAAATAACACAAAAGACCCAAGTGATAGACGCACTGAAACATGCACTACGTTTAAAATGGAAATGGGCAGGACACATCGCCCGCTCCTCTGCAGACAGATGGGTCAAGCGAGCAACCATTTGGAAGGGCCCTGGAGGTCCTGGAGCAAAAAGAAAAAAGGGCAGACCAACAGCTCGCTGGGTCGACGACATACCAGAAGTAGCAGGAGGAAACTGGGTGGAAACAGCTACCGACAGGAAAAAATGGAGGCAACTGGAGGAGGCCTATACCCGAAAGGGGCCATGACATATTTAGCTTATAATATTTATACTTAATGTACTTTTTTCTAACGGAAACCGATGTTTTGGATCAATAAAGGCTTTATTATTATTATTATTATTAAATAAATAAAAATGTTAGTTTGTAAAATGTTTATTGATTGTTTGTGTTCAATAGCGGTTTGCAATATTCTCTTACTACTTAGAAAATTATCAACAATAGGAATTGTGTCACTGCGGGGACAAGCGCAAACGTCTATCAAAATAGTAACGTACCTAAACGGAACAGGACTAACAGCACAGACTTCCTTACAGAAGTCCAAAAAGACGTCTAGACAAGGTAAGTAATTAGAAGAAAACTACAATTTACAGATCGATTGTAAATCAAATTCACAGTACGTCTGTACAATTAGCGAAATATAAATAAAATTTTGAATTATTTTATGATAGTAGATAACCTGTATGGGATTGACATCACTGAACTAGTCAAGTGGTCAGTCCAAACAAATAAAAGGCGCGATTGTAGAAAGAGATTCGTTACGAAACGTTTGTAGGCTAGGAGGCTTGGCCTGTTTATGCTATTGATAACGAAGGCTATAAAATATGTACAAATTAGAAACTAAATCCTATGTGTACTTATATGTATTCATAACCCGATATCTGAGGTAGGTTGATGCGCTCCTTAATTTTTATATAGTTCGTATTATTCTGTAATAGGTAAATTAAATCTAAACCAAAATATATACTATAATACCATAGCAAAGCTACTACTATTTTATTTAGTAGTAGCTTATATAGTAGTATAGTAAATTATATATAAAAAATATGAGTATGTCTAAGGTAAGGTTAAATGTAAACAAATATTTGCCAAGTGCGAATCCGACTTCCGAGCTTCCGTACCATCTTACAAGATTTAAATATACATATTACTATCGATCAAAAAAAGCCAAAAATACACGTTTCTTTTTCCAGTAGGAAACCCTTGAATTTCAAATTTATTTTTACCATTTGCTGTTATAGCGGCAACAGAAATACACGTTCTGTGAAAATTACAACCATCTACCTGTTACGAATCATGAGATACAGCCCGCTGACAGACAGACACACGGACAGCGGAGGCTTCGTAATAGGGCCCTGCTGGTTACCCTTCGGGTACGGAATCCTAAAAAGTACTTAGTTGTCCACTCATATCTGTATGGTTCTTTCTTCAAAGGACCATTAGCCACCTGCCTGGTTCTCGTATGACATGACCAATGTAATACCTGGACTGACCTCTCTGAGTTTGTTTCGGCAGATCGGGTGCTTCTTCTCAGTTTCATGTTTTTGTTGTGTTAGTGTTTTTTAAAAAAACAACACAAAACAAATTTTATTTATCATTGACTGCCCTTCTTTGATTATTATGTAAAAGTAAAGTAAAGTAAAGTTACAGCCTATATACACGTCCCACTGCTGGGCACAGGCCTCCGCTTATTTCTGAGAGGGTTTTAGGGCAAGTAACTGTCCGCCGTGCTGCCCCAATGCGTGTTGGCGAACTTCACATGTCTTCGAAATATATTTTTTTTATTTCTCTCACATGCAGGTTTCCTCACGATGTTTTCCTTCACCGCCGAGCACGTGGTAAATCAGCACTTAAAAACAATTTCATTGGTCGCCGGCACCAATGAAATAACAATTTCATTGGTGCCGGCGGAGATCGAACCCGGTTTGCTCGCGTACTGTGAAATTTAAAGCGCACGCTAACAATCTGAGCTACCACGGCTCTTAATTCTTATGTACTTACATAAATTACAATAGGTATATTAGGATATGAGATTCCTATACGTAAGCACGATTATCAAAAATCTAAAAATTACCTATTCTAATTAAATTTATAGATAATTTTAAGATTTTCGACAATCGTGCTTATCAATGAGATGTTTTCGTTAGTTGGCAAATTAAAGTAGTTAAGTACCTAATGTACTACCTGTATCGAAAGTTCATTATTATGTACCTACCTGTTTTCAATTTTAACTACATGTGCTTCAACAAGCTTATGGGTACATTTTAGCAGCTATATTCATCCCGGCTTCAGCAATGGACACGAACAAAAGGAAGCAATTTTTCTAAATAAAGATGTAGATATGTAGGTATTACAACCATAAATAGATAGCAGCGGCTAACCTAGTGAGCATGTTTTTTATACGTGGTAGAGCCATGCTGCAGTTATATTAGTAGTATAGTTGTAGCACGAATGGGTCGGCTCGACCGGGGAAGGACCACGCTCTCACAGAATACCAGCGTGAAATAGTAGCTTAATGCTGCTGTATTTCGTATGGCGAGTGTAGAGAACCGGAGACCCTTTTTTACTGGAAACGAGGCATTCCATCTTAGTCCTCACGGGTGACAACGCATCTGCATTTTGATTCGTAATCGAGGATAGATGTAGATGTCTATGGGCCACAGCAACCACTTACCATCAGGTGGACTGTGTGCTCGTTTGTCACCCTATCCTATAAAAAAAAATGTGTGGGTGCGCGCTGCCCCCCCCCCCTCCGTCCGTCCCACTGATCGGGGAAGCAATTTGTAGCGAAAGGCAAGATGATTTACAACGAAACAGAGCGCGCGAAATTTTATAAACAGACCTTTGGGAGTCTGGATGTCATGAACAATCTATTGAATGTATCTGTTCAAAATAAAATTATTTGCATTTTTGCACAACTAATCTATCCCTGTATGGTAACTGCTTTGCAATTTTCGTTCATGGTATTTATTTCCGCCCAAAGATGTGTTAAAAATAGTGTTGAAATTCGGAATTTTCGACGCTTATAACTTTTAAACATAATCTTTTTTTACTATTTTGTTTCCATACAGGGCTAGATAATTATGAGACAAATTGAAATCATTTTTTATTTTGTACGTACATCGTCAAACAGTGGAGTAATCGCCAGACTACGTTTGTATGGAAGAATGAGCGACTAGTGTACCCTTAAGGTCTATCCGTTGGGAGGCACTATTGATTATGTCCTCCAGCGATTCTGCCATAAGGACTATATCGTCGACAAAATGAAGGTGAGTAATGTACTCGCCATTGATGTTAATACCGTAACCTGACCTTACCAGTCCAGTCGCTTTAAAAAAGTCTTACATCTCTTTACAGTTGGATAGGTCGGACTTACTGGTTTTAGAATATGTCTCCTTTATTTAAATTCCATTTCCCGCTGTTCTTTCGACACGTAATTATTGCACAATTTGCAATTTCTTAAATTTGTGTTACGGCCCTGAGTTACCCCGACAAAGGTCGATTGAGCTAGGGGCCATCAGTAACCCAATTCGACAGGCAACTAAAGGGGAGAGTCCAAAATGGCCTACGGATAATTAATTTATAACGGCTAGATACGCAAACACAAAATTTACCGAATTCCAGAAGTAGGTCAACCACAAGGCGTCGTCAGGGGCAAGTAAATAATATGTGTGAGTGGTGTGTGAGAAGTATGTAATGTAACCTGACGTCACCGATATAATCAGATAGCAGAACCGCATGCGCTGCCCAGCTTCTCTTGTGCAATCACTCCAGAGGGCGTTAGCCGCTATCGGAACTAAAGTCCAACGTCACTTAGCACAAATATAATCGGAGGGAACGCGATTTACACCCAGATCACAAAGTTTAGCGTCCCACACGACAAAGCAAAATTCCTTCTTACAATATTAACCACACGAGCCACTCGTCGATGCAAATTAATAGTCAATCTATCATCTAAGTTAAAATAGTCAATCAAAAAAAGGCAAAAAAGCCTCGTTGTCATGTATATTAACGACAAAATACAACACCATGGAGGGCATCGATATGCAACGCGGCAATTATTCTCAAAACTCGCGACCTCTCGCGACGCCCTGGTCGCTTACTAGGGCGTCGCGCAAATCGAATGTCTAATCTGCGACCTCACCGGCGCGGCTTCACGTCAAATTCCTGCCGATGCAACACCACGTCGCATATCTCTCGCACCTCACCGGCGCGGCTTCAGCGCTCAAAAGATTCCTGCCGACTGCGGTCGCTGGCAGCGCCGTACGTGCATAGCAAGCGCCCCCAATCGCCCGCAACGCTAATCGGTTCCCCGCTCGGAACTAGCGCCTTGCAATTTGTAGCTACAATCGGGCGTAAACAATTTGCATGCAGCGAAATTTGTACGCATACTAAAATCACATCACTGACCTTATTGTATTCCAAGTCCCAACATTTAACTTGTCTGTCCTCCCCACAACTAAACAAGTATGGATGTCTTGGTGATACTTCTAAGCCTGAAATTTTAAGAAAAATTAGAGTTAAAAATCCAGCTGAAGCAATTAAAAAAAATCAGTTTTCCAATATAAATGTCCAATAAAAATATCATTCCAAAATGGAAAAAAATATTAACTAATAAAACTATTTTTTAGGTCATAATTTGGGGACTAGGGCTTCACATTAGTTTTTTCACACATTGCTATTGTTTGTTTACATTGCTAGGTGGAAGGCACTAAAAACGATATAAATATAAATTAATTTATTAAATACGATAAAATCTATAAAACTCGTTTATAATAAATCATAATCATACAATAAAATTCAATAGAGCCGTGGTAGTTAGCTTCGGGGTCTAAGCGCTCATTGTAAATTTCACAGTACGCGAGCAACCCGGGTTCGATCCCCGCCGGCACCAATGAAATTGTTAAATGAAATATTAAGTGCTAATTTACCATGTGCTCATGGAAGGAAAACATCGTGAGGAAAATCTAAGACATGTGAAGTTCGCCAACATGCATTTGGGCGGCGCGGCGGACATTTCCTTGTCGTACAACTCTCTCAGAAATGAGTGGAGGCCTGTGCCCAGCAATAGGACGTATATAGGATGTCATTTTAACTTTAATTTTATCTTTTTTTTAATAGAAGAGGGGGCCAACGTGCATGCGGCTCACCTTATGGAAATTTACTACCGCCGCCCATAAACATCTGCAACACCACGGCAATTGCAGGTGCGTTGCCAGCCTTTTAGAAAGGAGTAAGTTTTTTTTAAAGGCCCCTAAGTCGTATCGGTCCGGAAAAATCTCCGGTGGTAAACTATTCCACAGAGGGGGCATTCGAGGAAGAAAACTCCTAGTAAAACGTACAGTGGTGGACCGTCAAGCATCCAGGTGCGTTCGTGAAATTTGGCGGCTGGAATTAATCCGAATAATTCCTCAGACCACTCCAAGTGGTAAATGCAAAGAGGTGCAACATCTTTTCGCAGCGCCAGTGTATCTAGCCGATCGGAGAGGACTCGGTTGTCGACGATTCGAACCGTCTCGTAAGTTACATACTTGTGACTCTGTAACTATTTTGGCCTTATACATGCGTGCCGTATTTGACATTAAATAATGGAAAATTTTCTTTATAGAATCCTCATTTTGGGAGGAACGTATGCGAAAAATAACGATTGGAAAATGGAATTTAGATTTCACAGGTTGAAAAATAAAGGTTCTATTTAATTTTAAGTGCAATATTTTAACAGCATTTAGCAAAGCTCGGTCATCCGGGTACTATTATATAACAATAGATAACAATAGATTCTGAATCATCAGTATATATTTGTCATAATAATATCCATAATATAATGATTTCTTATATTTACGCGAACATTGCACATGATTAAAACTACTTTTACGGATTTTATCGCGTTTATTTTTACTTTTTATTTATAATTCCCGACGTTTCGGGCGCTTTCCAGCACCCATGGTCACGGGGGGCTGATGTAATGGTTGGTCTATCAGATTTGATAGACCACAAATCCTCGCGAAAGAACACCGATTCCTACCAAGGGTGATATGTGAGGCTATTGAAATTAAAAAACATCCTAATTTCAATAGAGAAGGAGGCTGGGTACTAACCACCTGCTTGGGATCCTATAATCAATAAAATTAAAACTAAACCCAAGCATACCACTGCAAGAACTCAAGACATAGTCAGTTCATTTTGCATAGATCGGACCATAAACAATAATTAAAAAAGCTGAAGGTACTCCGGGTTTAACAATGACATCGGGACGTCAGTCATCTCAGTCCCCCGGACCATGGGTGCTGGAAAGCGCCCGAAACGTCGGGAATTATAAATAAAAAGTAAAAATAAACGCGATAAAATCCGTAAAAGTAGTAATATCCATAATATTTCAGATTTATAAGTTTTTTAGCTTCCCACTACTGGGCACAGGCATTTGTGAAGGGTATTAACGCAACCCATGCGGTGCCAAAATTGCGTCGGTGAAGGTGAACATACGGTCTTATCATAATGTATCATGTCATAAAATATATCCGAACGCAGGTATATAGCTATCCCACCACAACCTTTTCCTATTCAATCATTACGAATTAGGACAAAACCAGGTAAGGTAAACTGTGTCGAGGGGAGTGATGGCTTGAGAAATGACTCAGAAATTAGTAAAGCATCAAGATGTGCACTGTTAATCGATGCTAGAAGATCAGGATAATGGCGGGGAACACTCTGGATGTTAATGTGTGCAACATTAAAGTTGTTGAGAAATTTAGAGCGCACCACCACCACCACTTTAGATCTTCAGTGCGATCGCTACTTGCCAACAGGAGTTGAGAATTTAACACTTTTAGTGATAGGACATTATAGCAGGAAAACAATTAATTATTTTAATTGCATTAAGACAACATAAAAGTTTAACACACCATATGTTTACGAATTAAAAAAAAAATGTTATAGATATTTCTATAATGACATTACCTCTAACTGTGCTAACATGTCCAGTGAGTGATACTTTTAATTTTCCAGTTGCTAGATCCCAAATTTTAATAACTCTGTCGGCCGCACCTGTAACATTAAAAAAAATCCATTTGTATTCGACACAGCTACAATAAATGTTTAGAAACTGAATTGGTTTAATGTGAATTTGGGCATGTGTGAATAAAAGATGATACAAATTTAAATTTAACTAATCATTATGTCAACACTATACTGCAACGGCGTGGGTGTCATAAGTGGTGACTATGAGAAGTGACAGAGAATTCTTATGGCTTCAGACAGATGGCGGTATAACCATCTCTTCATTATCATGATGATCATGACAGCCCTTCACAAGCCCACAACTGAACATACGCTTACCCCAAGAAATGTTGCAGAACACGGTTCCAAGTCACCTTCATCTATGGAATTCCTGCATGTCTTACCAGTTAAGGACCGTCGTACACTTCGCCTACCGATATGAGGCTGCCACTCGAGAACCTTTCTTCTCGGTTGTCGGTTCTTCAAGCCATATGACCGGCCCATTGCCACTTTCAGTGATGGACAGCAATGTTAAAAGTACCAGACAGAAATTTGGTTCTGTGATCATCAAATTGTTTGTCAAGCATGACAATTTAAGCACATCTTCCTTACATTGGGAGAGGGCCATGTGAAACATTTAATTTTTTCTGGCCGATAAAAAAAAGCGAGATAAAACTGTATTCAGTCATAAGAATTTTAAAACATCAGTTTTGTATATTTTTTTAAGTCTAAAACCTTCTCACCTGTAGCAAACCATTCATTCCCAGGCTCCACCGCCACACATCTCACCCAACCCAAATGTCCAGATATAACTCGAAACAGTTTCCATGGGGCATGCCACTTGGGACGGGGTGCCGCTGGCGGTCTACGGGGTGCAACTGCAGTAGTCCCAGCAGCAGTAGGGCCTTGTGCTCCATAGGTGGTTGGAGGTGCCATTGTTCCTGGATTGTATGGCAACACTGCTCCATCTGAGCCTAGTGCAGCTGATTCCGCCATTTCTATGGCAAGAAAATAAAATATTCAAAATATGTTATCTAATTCATTTGCTCAATGTGTAGAAAGCTGAATGCATAAATTTAATCCAAAGAATATGACATACCACTGTTCACTCTACAATATAACAATCTTGCGCAAGTATTTTTTTGAAAATTATCCACATACATTACCCTTGTAGTGGTGTTGTAAGAGTATCCACTACCCCGTATCGTCACATGGATGTCGTAAGAGGCGACAGACAGAAACAAACCAGGAAATAGCTTATCAAGGTTAGCAACTATGGGAAATACCCTTTATCCCCCCATACGCATACGTTTAGCAGTGGAATTTAAAAGGCTGTAATAGTATCTACATGCATTGAAGAATAGAGTAAGTAAAGTCAAACACAAGTAATTATGCATTTAGCAAGAAAAATAATTACACTTTAAACAGGCAAATAAAGTTTATACTTTTATATTGTATTTGCCTTTCCTAAAGTAATAAAGTTGTTGCATATATGTTGATAATTTAAGTGGAATAATGTATTCCTATCACCAATTGTTTTGCTGAAAAGTATGTCATATCATAAACAAAATAATATGGTATTGTAACATAGTATATACACTATTGTCTGTAAAGCAAATGTCATATACAGAATGTTAGTGTAAACACCGTTATCCTTGAAATCAGTGGTTTGGTTTCACTTATAGAACATAAATTCAATGAAAAATAACATTTCTTTTTAGTAAAATCTCAATTTTTTCTTAATTACTCAATTTTTGCCTGTCCTAAGCCAGGATGAAAGTATGAAGGAAAAGTAACATGACAGGTTATGTGTACCTATTGTGTTTTTATTGCAGAAACTTTTTAAATTTTATGAAAGAAAATAGCATTATTTTTAATTCATTGAATTTACGTTCTATAAGTGAAACCAAACCACTGATTTCAAGGATAACGGTGTTTACACTAACATCCTGTATAAATATCGGATATTAGGATAGGCTAACATGAGGATTGTCACAAAGTAGGTCATTAGGATAAGGATAGTTACCAGTATTCAGCCATATACTGGATACAAAAATATTATTGAGATGAGATTTAACTACATTAATGCTTTTGCATTCTTTTTTAATTATCTATATTTTCGTCTAACAACCTATAGCCTAAAAGATTATATTTTAAATAACATATTGTGTAGTACCTGTATCATGCGGAGTTTCTGGTCGGCTTTGAGCCTCCTGTTGCTTCATAGCCTGTGCCTTCTCAACTGCTGACATCACTTGTCCATAACTGTCACGAGCCTTAACACCCTTTAAAAGTTTCTCTCTGCGGAGGTACAAATTTGTGTTAAAACTAAAATATAAATAGAATAGAATTTTTTTTCAATATACACTCACCGGCACGGAAACTTGGCCAAGCGGTTATCTCGCGATAGCAAAAGCTTTAAGTGTTTTTGATGAATGTTTGTTATGCAAGTATGTCAAAAAATGTTTACTCTCAAGTTCAAGAGGGTAATTCATTATGTTTAAGTGCACCATGACGAATTCTTTAATTTTTAGTTGAATCGGGTCATTTGAGCGACTAAGTTCACATTTTAAATTTGTGTGTTGTGAAAAGTTTACTGTAAGGTTATTCAATTATTGTGATCTTGTGTACACCAGCACAAGTTGCACAAGCAGTAGCATTAATTGACCAAGGGCTGACACAGCGTGAAGTTGCTATTGTGCTTAACGTACCATGGTCCTCAATGCAGTATTCACTGAAACAATACCAGGAGACAGGCCGCTACACCCGCAGGCCAGGCAGTGGGGGCGTAAGGTGCACATCGGCCCGGGACGATCGTTTTATTGTTATGGAGATTTTGAGAAACCGCTACCTGACCGCTGTTGAGATACGCCAGCGGCTCCAAATCGCAAGAGGCGTTAATGTTAGTGAGCGTACGGTGAGAAGACGAATGGAGGAAGTGAATTTAAAAGCTCGTAGACCAGCACGAGGTCCAGAACTTCTCAGACAGCACCGAGTAGCCCGACTTCAGTTCGCAAGAGAACATGTCAATTGGACCCACGAGCAATGGGCTAGAGTGTTGTTCACAGATGAGTGTCGAATAGCTTTACGTGCTCCAGACGGTCGAGAACGAGTGTGGAGAAAAAGAGGAGAGAGGTTTCTACCCATTAGCACCACCCAAACTGTGAGTTTCCATGGAGGCTCAATAATGGTATGGGGAGGTGTAAGTTCCGACGCACGTACAGAGTTGGTCATCGTCGATAATCGGCTTACAGCTACTCGATACATCGAGGAAGTTCTTCAGGAGCACGTAATGCCTTATTCGGGATTCATTGGACACGACCAATTCCTCCTCATGCACGATAATGCACGCCCGCACGTCGCACATTGTGTAGAGGAATATCTGGAAGAGGTTGGAATACAAAAATTACAGTGGCCAGCTCGTAGCCCGGACTTAAATCCAATTGAGCATGTATGGGGTATGCTCAAAAGAAAGATAAAGTCCAGCTCCAAACCGCCACAAACTCTAAATGAGCTCCGAAATGCAGCGCTGGCCGCTTGGGACAGCATACTGCAAGTTGATGTCAGAAACATCATTCAAAGCATGCCAGATCGAATGCAAGCGGTTATCAGGGCTAGAGGAGGAAACACCCGATATTAAAACTGATAGACAATAAAGAAACAGACTTAATTTTTAACTTTGTAGTGTTTTTAAAGTGACAATGGAAAGATGTTAATTTTAGTAAAACATGTTATCTTGAAAAGAAAAATTTCGGTGAAGTAAACATTAAATTTCTATGTTTTAAAACCATTAGAGACACTTATTGAATGCATCTACCCTTAATTTACTGTTAAAAAAACGTTTCAGTGCAAATAATCAGCAAATTCACGAGTGGCCAAGTTTCCGTGCCGGTGAGTAGAAGAAGATTATTTACATCACACTGATTGTAAGTCAATTTTTTATTTACTTCTAGATAGGAAAATACTTCTATCCTGTGAAGAACCAGAAAGAAACCCAGTTGGATTGTTATTTGGAACATAAGCTGCTAAACAGCAGTGTATATACTGCCGTGTTTCAATTTGAAAGGTATAGAATGCCAGGAAAATGTTTTTAATTTCTTTCTTTGACGTCATCAACTGTTAACCCTCAAAATCTGATTGAGCCATCCTGGAATTGTCCAACATGCACTACCCCCCAGCCAAAAAACCCTAACAACGATGAGACTACAGTGCATTTCAAACTAAATATAAGAATCCGCGCCACAAAAAGGCAGGCGTTACAGTCCTCCTCTGATAACGCATTAGAATGTGAATTTAAAGAAGTTATGCACAGCGTTGTTCAGGAAGTGATTCACAAGGAAATAGGTGGATTAAATACTAATCTAAACAATTCCCTCCAATTATTCAGTACTGAATTAAGAGCCGTTATGAATGAAATCAAGGATCTAATTTTTAATTTAACTAATATATTATAATATATAGTGTTGGAAACATATTATGTAATACCTGTGAATTATTGACTTGTACTATTTCTGGGTAATTACGAGGGCTGCACTAAAATTATCGGGAATGGAATATTTCCACTGTTCCTGTCATATTAAAATCTTTATAATTGAAAACTCCTTGGTTTTAAAAATTTAATACCATTTATTTATTTAAAAAAAGATTCTCGGTCTTGTCACAAGGTTTTGTCAAACTTGTTTAGTCATTGAGAAAATGGAATTGACTTGAAAAATTCAAGAGGGATGATTTATTATGACTTTCGAAGTGGTTTAGCACAAATACAGTGTGTTGACCGGATGATTTCTGCATTTGGTGATGAAGCCCCATCCAAAACCACAATTTAACGCTGGTTTGCTGAATTTCAACATGGATGTGTCAAGCCCAGTGATGATCCCCGTCAAGGTCGTCCAAAATTGCAGTCACCCAAGAAAACGTTGATGCTGTGCGTAAGCTGATTGAGGAAGCTCGATATGTGATATACCGCAAAATTCAGGCAACTTTAGACATTGGCATGAGTCAAATACAAATAATCTTGCATGAACAATTAGGTGTAAAAAAGTTGTTTCCCGATGGATACCGCATTCGCTCTGTGAAGAGCAAAAAGCGGCTCACATTACTTGGTGCATCAGAACTCTCGAAAGATTCCACGCAGGATCCTCAAATGCTGTATACAACATTGTATCAGGTGATGAATCCTGGATATACGCGTACAAACCCGAAACAAAAAACCAGTCACGAATTTGGGTGTTCGAAAATGAGTTAAAGCCAACAAAAATTGTTCGTTCACGGAGTGTTGCAAAAAAAAAGTTTGCCACGTTTGTCTCCAAAGCCGGCCATGTTACAACTATTCCTCTTGAGGAACAAAGAACGGTTAATGCAGAATGGTATGCTAGCATTTGTTTGCCACAGGTCATTTCTGAACTCCGTAAAGGGAACTGCAACCGCCGCATCATCCTCCATCACGACAATGCCAGTTCTCACACTGCACATAGAACAAAAGAGTTTTTAGAGTAAGAAAACATAGAATTATTAGACCATCTGCCATACAGCCCCGACCTAAGCCCTAATGATTTCTATACTTTCCCTAAAATAAAGAATAAATTGCGTGGACAGATTTTCATCACCTGAAGAAGCTGTGGACGCCTACAAAACGGCCATTTTGGAGACCCCAACTTCCGAATGGAATGGTTGCTGCAATGATTGGTTCCATCATATGGAAAAATGTGTCAAATTTCGCGGAGAATACTTCGAAAAGCAATAAATACATTTTTAAATAGTAATGTTGTGTCACTTCCTTGATTCCCGAAATTTTCAGTGCCGCCCTCGTCGAAGCTGCACATACAATAAAACAATATCAACTGCACAGGAGATATTATAATACCTACCACAAATTTATGAATAAATACACTGCAGTTATAAGAAAAATGACACTACATAAAATTATATAAAATTAGACAGACCACAAAACCTGGTAAAAGAACACCGATTCCTACCAAGGATGATTCATAAGGCTGTTGAAATTAAAAAAACAAATAAATTTCAATAGAAAAGATTACTGGGTGTTACGATCTGCTAAGGATTGTATAATTAATAAAATTAAATATAAGATACAGTACAATCTTTCTACATATATCAGACTAAAAATTTATATTCAAAAGCTAAAGGTAGCTTGGGCTTACTACGACATCAAAATGTCAAATACCTCAGTCTCCTCCTTGACCATGGGTGTTAAAATAATAATAATAATAATAAGCCCTTTTAATCTGAACTTATATAAATAATATATGTTGTATTTCTTTTTTTGTAAAATGTCCCGAAGTTCAGTTTGCCTCTTGGCATAGGCCTCCTCTAACATTTTCCACTGGGACCTGTCCCGTGCTACCCTTCTCCAGTGATGTCCCGCCGTGAGTTTTAGGTCGTCATCCCATCTTGTCTGTTGGTGTCCTCTACTTCTCTTGCCATCTCTAGGGTACCAATCTGTGACCGTTTTACACCATTTCTCTTGTGGATCTCGTATCATGTGACCTGTCCATCTCCATTTTTGTTGGTCTATTTGGGTTAATATATCTGCAACTTTCGTTTTTTCTCTTATTTCGCAACATCTCACTCTGTCTTATTTCTTTATTCCTATCAAGCTTCTTTCCATGGCTCTTTGGCAGCGTTCCAGCTTTTCCCTATGGTGTTTGGTGAGTGCCCAGGTTTCACATCTGTAGGTGATGACTGGAAGTATACATGTGTTGAAGACTTTTCTTTTTTTTGCATACTTAGTTCCTTGGATTTCAAGACTTCTTTGAAGAACCAATACTTTTTCCATCCATTTCTTATTCCTCTTTCAATTTCTTTGGTAGTTTGATCTTTGTGAGATATGACTTGTCCTAAGTAGATGTAATCCGTCACATATTCGAGAGGTTGGTTGTCAACTTTAATTACTACTGATTCGGAGTTTGTGAGCAGTTTTGTTTTATCTTTGTTTATGCATAGGCCTACTTTCTTCGTTGAGAGTTTCTATCATTTTACTTAGATGCATTGGGTATTCCTCAAATAAGACTATATCATCTGCGAATCTTAGGTGATTTAGTTTTTCACCCAGCATGTATATCAGCAGCAGGTCATATTCTTTCCAATCAAGCTTGCGAAAGATACTTTCCAGAGCAGCCGAGAATAATTTTGGTGAAAGAGATCCCCTCTCGATCTTGAACTTTTTTCCCAAGGTTTTCAGTTGGATTCTCGCTTTTCCATTCATATAGATGTTCTTTATGATATTGATGTAGTTCTGTTCCACATGGCCATGTGCTCTATTCTGTCAAAAGCTTTAAAATAATCAATGAATGCCATGTAGAGTTTCTTGTTATACTCGTTGTATTTTTCTATTATTTGTTTCGTTGTATGTATGTGATCTAGAGTGGAATATTTTTGTCTGAAGCCAGCTTGCTCCCATGGTTGGTTTTCATCTAATTTTTTGCTTATTCGATCCAGAATAACTTTAGAAAATACCTTATAGATATTTGATATCAGGCTTATGGATCTATAGTTTCCTATATCCTCCTTTTGTCCTTTTTTGAATAATAGAATAATGTTTGCTGTTTTACATTCTTCCGGGATTTGGCTAGTTGTTAGTATTTCATTGAATATTGAAGCAAGTATTGGTAGAAGTTCTTCGAGGGTGCCTTTTAGGAGTTCGTTCGTCACTTTGTCTGGTCCTGGAGCTTTTTCCGTCTTCTGGCTGTATATAGCTTTTTCGATTTCTCTGGGAAGTATTTCTGTTTCAGTTTCTGGTTCTTTTTTGGTGTCAGTCCTCGGGTAGTGTTCTTGTTTGTGGTCTGGGTTTGAATAAAGATCTTGGTAAAATTTTGTGGCTATTTCATTTATGTTTTTTCTGTTAGATGAGGTACATTTCTTTTTGTTTAGTTTGGTATCCATTCCTTGTTTATTTCTATCAGTTCCTTTAGTGCTTTTTTTACTCTTCCTGTCTTTGCTATATGCCTTTCTAATGTTTGCATCCTCATGGTCTTTCTATCTTTTCTGATGTTTGCACTAATTTCTTTGCTTAATTTTGTTATAGTTTTTAAGTTGTCTTTTCTAGGGTGTTTTGACAATAGGTTTTTCCTTCTTTCTATGAGTTGTATAGTTGTGTGACTAAGTTTGTATTTGTTTTTCCTGTTGTGATTGGCTTTGACTTTAGTTAGTAATTTTACTAGTTTTTCATATTTCATACGAGTATCAGTGTTTGTCATGGTTAATTCATCAGCTGATTCAATAAGAGATTGTTTTATTTTTTTTATAGTTTCTACGCTATGGTGTTTTATGTTGCATGGAGTAGTGTTTTCTAGATTTCTTTGGTGGTTCTATCTTTATGTTGCTTCTTACCATGCAGTGATTTGTGTTGAAATTAAACTTTACTATGACCGATGTATCTGTGACACACAGACAGCATGGCGGACACTTCATTGCCCTGAAACCCTCTCAGAAATGAGGGGAGGCCTGTGCCCAGCAGTGGGACGTATATAGGCTGTAACTTTACTTTTAATTTACTAGTGTAATTGTAAAATACAACAACTTTAAAATATGCAGGAAGTCAATGGATGCAGGTGGCTCAAGATAGTGCTATGTGGCATTGGGAGAGGCCTACATTCAGCAGTGGACTTGTGAAGGGCTGTAATGATGATGATGATAACAAGTTTAAGTACGGATTTTATGAAAGAATCAAACGAGGTCCACTAACGATAATAAAAGAATTATTTACAAATGTATGTTACAAAGCAAAACAGGAATTTAAAATCTAAAGATATTACTTACGCTTTTTCATCGATTGGCGGTAATAAGCCCTGATTAGCTAGAAACATATCATGAGATCTTTTCAGTGACCTGAAGACAAGTGTGTGCACAGAGTGTTTAGTTACTTCGTCCGTCATTTTTGTATTGCTTAGATTATTTTTGCATAGTATAAATAATATAACTAAAACTATTTGTTGATAAAAGTTATAATTCTTATAAATAACACATTTATTTAGAAATAAAAAATTGAAACAACTAAACAACGCGCTTTGCGTCTTGTCATATTACTTTCCTCTATGGTCTTGTCTCGCTGTCAAGGTGTTAAGTTAAGTGATACTGACAGTAACATTGTCTACAGTTTTTGCCTGTGTCTGTGGTCGGATACTATTGTTTTTTATTTATTTATTTCATATTGTGGCATAGCTTGTATACATACAGGTGTCCCAGAAAGAATGGATACACCTTCACAAATTGGAAGGGGTTCAAGGAGTCCCTAGCTAAAGCTCTGGACTCACAGGACTCTACCATCTCCTTACCGTCGGGCTTAGACAGTCCCGAAAAAGTCGACACCGTGGTCGATTCACTCTCCACCCTTATTAAATTCTCCCTTAAGGAGAACGAAAGAGTCGTCCCGGTTGCTAACAATAGTGGGCTTCCCCTACATATTAGCAACCTATTAAAAGCTAAGAAAGCTGCTTTCCGGAGAGCAGCAAAATCTCCCACCGCCGAATATAGGCGCACGGCCAATCGTCTTCAACGAGAACTCCGTTTCCGCCTCTCTGAATTTCGAGACCTCGAAAAGAGTAAACTCATGGAGAATATCTCTCCATCTCATAAAGCGTACTATCAGATGGCTAGAGCCCTCCGCATAGACACTATCACACATACTCCCCCTCTCTCCCATCCCGACGGTACGGTTGCCTTCGAGGACGAGGAAAAGGCTGAGTGATTTGCAAATAGCATTGCCGCACAATGTCCCCTAGCTCTCAACCCGTCGATCCCTCACACATCCAGGCAGTAGAGGATGAGGTCCGCCGCCGGAACTCACCCCCTACAGTCTCCGAATCTATCTCTGTGTCCAATGATGAGATTTCATCCCTCATCAAAGGACTTAAGCCCAAAAAGGCTCCGGGCGCGGATGGCATCTCCAACCAAGCCCCAAAACACTTTCCTGAGCAGGTGTTAACCTTTTTATCTATTATCTTCAACGCCTGCTTCAACCTTAGTTACTTTCCCACTACGTGGAAAGAGGCAACTGTGATATTCCCAAGGCAGGCAAGCCTCTCAACCTCCCCTCCAGTCATCGCCCCATTAGCCTCCTCAAGGCCATGGCCAAGCTCTTCGAAAGAGTCATCCAAACTCGCATGAGGCGCTATCTGTTTCCCACAGACGGTGACCCTCTTATCATTCCCCATCAATTCGGCTTCCGAGCGCAACACTCATGTCCCCAACAAGTTCACCGTATTGTGGAATATATCCTCAGCGGTTTTTATCCTCATCGTCATAAGACCATCGCGGTCTTTTTCGAAATAGCTAAAGCCTTTGATAGAGTCTGGTATACAGGCCTTATCTACAAGCTGTACAAAATAGGTCTCCCCGATCGTCTAGTACGTCTCGCGGCCTCTTATTTAATGCATCGTACCTTTCGTTTTAGATACGAAGGCACGCTATCTTCACAGCGCCCTATCAAAGCTGGTGTCCCTCAGGGCTCAGTACTTGCTCCTCTGCTGTACATCCTGTTCACCAACGACATTCCCATCCCGTCGAAAGGTGTTCAGCTCTCCCTCTTCGCAGACGACACTGCTACCTACTGTAAAGGTATCTCTCTACCTTTCATACGGAACAAGGTTCAAAAGTCAGTTGACGACCTAGGAGCTTGGTTCAAAAAATGGCGCATCGATGTGAACCCGGAGAAGAACTCCGCCGTTCACTTCGATTATAAACGACGCCGTCTCAAAAACACTCCACCAATACGTATGCTAGGGACCCCTGTCCCCTGGCATATGACTGCCAAATATTTAGGTGTCACTCTAGACACAAGGCGCACTTTCAGGCCCCACGTCAAAAGAGTAACCCGTCACGCACGTTTTTACCTGAGTAGGCTCAACAGTATGTTGGGCCGACACAGTAAAATGTCCCTCAGAAACAAGCGTACCCTTTATAAGGTCTGTATACGACCAGTCATGTCCTACGCGGGCCCCATTTTTGCCCACGCCGACCCTAAAATTATTAATGAACTCCAAATAGTTCAAAACCTTTTCTGTCGTCGAGCTGCGAACGCACCTTGGTACGTCCGTAATGCCGACTTTCATCGGGACCTAGAGCTCCCTACAATTCAACAATTTCTTAAAAAACTCTCTGAGAACTTCTTCAAAGCCTAAGAGTCGCACTCCAATCATCTTATTCGTGAGGCACCTACTTATGCAGCCCCACCCCCCTCTCGCTATCGAGTCCGTAGGCCGAGAAACTCTCACTCGGACTCGCCTAATAAACTGTCAAACGACCTGAACTGCCTCCTGGCGGCTCAGGCCAACTCTAATTAAATTAAATTATTCATAATTAATTTGCCTTCGTAGGCACTCCCTCAGCGGCTCGTAGCCGCCTGCGCCCTCTTTTCCCAAAAGAGGGTCGCTCCCGATACGGCATAAGAAGCTTAAACAGCCAGTTGCCAGTCCCCAAAGGCGGTTTTTAGAGGGTAACACTTAGGTTCCCCCGGTAGGCAGTGAGTCCCTCATAACCACGATAGACCGGCTATCGTGGTATGCGTAATGCATTTTCCGCCTCCCTACATAAAGGGTAGCCCTTTAATTGCTTCGGGCGCAAAAAAAAGGAATGGATAGTCTTGAAGCGCCTAATAGTACAGGTACCTGAAACCTTACAACTTTGCCCTTGGGGGACATCTTTGCCCAAACACGAAAATTAACTAAAACTACCGATAGACATTTTATTTTAACATATCGTCGTCTCAGTGCTTATTTGTTCTATCTACCAAATTTTCCGAAAATCAATTTTAAATGCAGTTTTGTTAAGACTTAAATTTCAATCTCGTTGGTAAAGAAAGACTTACAACTTTTTGCTTATAAAACAACAAAAAATCATATACATTTTATTTGTGACAAGACACCGCAATGAAAATGTAGTGCTTATTTGTTTTATGTCCAGTGTTTGGTTGATATCCTATTTCGCAATAGAAGTTAAGTGCTTGAGTGTTCTATGTCCACTCAATTGACCAATCACAGTCAGTGACGCTATGTCCGCCATTTTGTTTGATTTATCATTGTGTCAGAATCGTCACGGGAACCACATCGCCGCTGTCGGAAAATAAACAATAAAACATATAAATCGTTGTGTTTTTGTACCTGAATTGTTTCAAACAAGTGATTAAATATGTCTGCAACTGGCCGCAAACTGAGCAGTGAGTACTTTTTAATTTACACTAGATTCCGTTATGAATTTGAAACAGGGTATTGTTTTTAATACAATGTGTCATCCTAAGCACAGAAGGTTATGATTGATTCCCGTTTTGTCATGTTAAGAAAATGACATATTTCTTTATCTGAAGGTTCAGGGTGTTACTGTAATATGATCCCAGTGCATTACTTTTTTCGGCAACTAACTGATTGTATAAATATTAAATCCCTTATTCTGAGAACGAATAGTATTATCGTATTGGAAGGCACGATATTTTATACTAGTAAATTATTAGCTCAGGTGGTAGTGACTACGTTAGTACTCTTATTAGTTTGTGGTAGTGACCCTGCCTTCTGATCCAAATATCCTGGGTTCGGTTCGCTGTCGAGGCCAACTCTTGTGTGCATAAACGATATCTGTTTGCTTCGTGATTGCGTATGTTTACAAGATTTTATTTAACTTGCAATGTTAGTAACTATGTATGATATTATCGTCAACCGATTGAGCTGAAATTTCGCATACACGTTTAGTTTGAATGACAATGCAATATTATGGTATCATGAAGCTGGTCTGATGATGAAGCCGGAAGGTGGCCATAGGAACTAGGCAAATTAAAACATAACTTCGTCGTGTTTATTCTTTTTAATGCATTATAATAAAAGCTTGCTTTCAAAAATATTTTTTTATATACGTGATGTCCAGAGTCTCTTGATGAGCCGGAAGGTCATTGATAACAAAAACGACGTGCGTGAGTGTATTATAGGTATACTCCTCAATACACAACATAACATCGTCGTTTTTGGGCTCGTTGAATTTGTTTTAACAAGATCTTTAGACATGTGTGATGTCCAGGGTATCATGATGGAGACGGAAGGTGGCCAAAGGAACTCGTCAAATACACAATATAACCTAGTCGTGTTTATTTTTAGTGCATTAAAATAAAAGCTTACTTTCAAAAATATCTTTTCTGTGTATTATATTATGTATTCAAGTAAATATAGAAGCTATGTTTATCTTTGTCTAGTACCACCATCTTGCTTCTTTCTGTCTCCAAGCACTACTGCTTGTTCTGCATTGTGTTCCGGTTTGAAGGGCAAGATAGCCAGCGGTCATGGTCGGGCCACACCGTCTGACATCGTTATTACAGGCACATGGTAACACCTTGAAGTCTCAAGATCGGCAACACATTTTTTATTGTTTCAACTTTAGTCAAATTGATTTTTATTTGTGGTTTTTATACTTCTTGCTTAATGCAAAGCAGGATGCTTGTGACTGCAATTTAAAATACATATAATAATAATTATGTACTTTTTGTTTCATGTATTTACTTAAAAGGGTTGCAAAAGTCAAGAAAAAGCTTTTTGAAGATGATGAAATTTCTGAAAATGACAACATTGAAGACACTCCAAACAAAAATATTGTGAACATAAACAAGAAACTTTTTGAGCGTCAAAGAGAGACCAAGAAAATACCCGTCTCTCTAAGCGAAAATGATTGTTTATTAATTCCTTTAAACATGCCCGTTGATGAAATGTTAATACCATCTGGTGAACTTCCCATTTTAAATGAGTTTCCTGATGTCAATGAAAATTCATATAAAGATCCAGCTGAGCAACAGATTTCAGAAAAAAAAAATAAAAATCCAAGTCGAAAGAGAAAACGACAGCCTGAAATCTGGAAAAGAAATATTAATAAAATAAAAGAGAAAGAGGAGAAGAGTACACAGGGGCAAAAGGAAAATTCATGCAGGCTAGAATTATTAAACCCGTGTGTGAAAGTAATTGTAAGCTTATGTGTTTTACAAACTTCCCTTTGGCCCTGAGAGAACAAAATCTGAATTTTACAGCTTGACTGATGCCCAAAAATACAAATTTTACGGAAAATACACTGCAAGAACCAAAAAATGTAGAACGCGAACTAAAAAAGAAAGGTGTAAGAGAACGTATACATTTCACTATTATTTTCGTAAAGAAAACGAAATTGTTAAAGTCTGCAGAACATTTTTTTTGTTCTACGTTGAGTATTTCTGCTCACCGGATTCACTATTTTCATTTAAAAATGGAAAAAAATGACACACTCTCGCCTCCTACGCCGAGAAAAGAAAAATACATCAAAAAAGCAACACCGCCTGAAAAAATAAACGAAGTTATCGTTCCCAACAGTATATTCACTCTACTGTCGATCGTCTAGTACGCGCCAATATTTACAACCTGGGTTGAGTGTCTCAAAAATGTACTCATTATACGTGGAAAAGCATAAAGATCCTGTTAAAGAAAACATATACCGAAAAATATTCTGCGAACGATTTAATCTTGGTTTTCATCGCCCAAAAAAGGATGTTTGCGATTTTTGTTCCGAGTTTAAAGCTCAAAAAACCCCCAGCAGTGATCTTATAGAAAAATGTGAGGAGCACTTACAAAGAAAAAAAGAGGGTGACGAAGAACGAGAAAAAGACCGAAAACTGAAAACCAGTAAAAACAACGACACAGCCGTTGTAACTTTTGATTTGGAGAATTTTTTTTTCTCTGCCCAAAGCAAATGTATCATGCTTTTTCTATACAAGCAAATTGACCGTTTATAATTTAACAGCGCACTGTGATATTAATAAAAGTGCTGTTAACGCTTTATGGGACGAGACTAGAAATAAAAGAAGTGGCGATGATTTAGCCAGTGCATTGGTTAAAATTTTAAAAGAAATAGTAAGTTTTTACCAGATACTATAACTAAACTAATACTATGGTCAGATTCGTGCGTCCCGCAGAACAGAAACCCACATATGAGTACTGCTATTATCAAATTTTTACAGTCCGACGATTCCAAATATTTATATAACAAGTATTACCCAAAAATTTTGCGATCCCGGCCATGGTAATGTTCAAGAAGTAAATTCAGTCCACAGCTTAATCGAAAAAATTTTAAGACACCAAGATATACAGCCCTTTATCTCTACTACGTGCTCTACTAAAAATTAAATCAAATACTCTTAAACTATTTTTCATTCAAATGGAGTACTCCGATTTCTTTCCATTTCATTCAGAAGCTATAAAATTTGGTTTTTATCAAATACCTTACAAACGAATAAAGTCATTAACTTATTCGAAACAAGAGTGGTATATTATAAAATAACAAACTTCATTTTTGGGAACAACAGAAACAATTGACATAAGAAAAAATCAAATGTTTTGAGTGAAAATACCTTAAAGGAAGCAAATAAAACACTGACCAAAAATAAAATTGACGATATTCGAAGCATGTTCAAATATATGCCGACAGAAGACAAAGTTTTTATGGAAACTCTTATTAAGAAAGCTGAGTGAAGGAAAGGAGATAATGAAAAACTTGATTTGATTAAACCAAGCGAAAAAAAGAAAATAAAGGAAGTAAAAATGAGTAGAAGACACTCATTAAAGTGAATGAAACTAAATGTGAAAAGACAATAAGTAAAGGAAATAAAACTAAAAAAAGCATAATGTGAAGAAGTCTACAGAAAAGAAGACAGTTAGAAAAACAAACGAAAAATAATATAGACTAGATAATTTAATTTTGTGATCAGAACTAGGTGACCCGGCAAACTGAAGCTACCCTACCTACCCAACCTACTCTACCTATCCCACCTACCCCACCTACCCTACCTACCCTACCTACCCTACCTACCCTACCAACCCTACCTACCCGACCTACCCTACCTACCCTTCCCATCCTACCTACTCTACTACAATTAGTGCCGATCTGTGATTCAAGAACTGTCCAAAGATAGCGATTTCAAAAACTAAACTCAAAACTGCTAATATTGTTTTGTCACATAGATAGATCTTTATGCAAGGTATTTTTATACTGATCAATTTAATAAATAAATAGAAAATAAAATGTTTTTTATTTCAATATCTATTACAATTTAGTTACTGGGGCTTCCCTGAAAGTAATCAGAGGATACTTGTGATGGGCATGCGATAAAATTATACATCCTGTACATACGTTTGGCATATTGAACAAATAAGCACGCAAAAATAGAACAGTCATTTTGGTCTATCTCTAATGACGTAATGTTCTAACTCCACATTCGTAATTATGTTTGAGCATGTTTGTTCTAACTCCAAATAAAAGCTGTAAAATAAGGTATAATTAATTACTATCAATAGATGATAATTATATAAATCAATTTAAAGGTAACCAATGCATTATAAAAGACTTTCAAATCTTAAAACCATAGCTTATTTTTGAAAATAGAGAAAAAACTTGTCTACCTGTAAAAGTAACCAATGGTAGATAGTACAAATAAGCACTGAGGCGACGAAATGTCAACTTTGTATGGTATCTAGGGAAAACTAGAGTATCCGTTTGACAGCACTGACTACTACAATCGCAGCTAACTATATTCAGGCATATGTTAGCAACCGCCAAAGGGACAGTGTCGAATGTGGTGCAAAAACATTGTTGCAGTTTTGCATCCCGCCAAGAACTGAGTCATGGTGCGAACAAGGGGTGGTGGTAGATTTTACGCCGCTACCATAAGGCGAGGAGCCGAGTCTATTTTTTTTTCAGCTTTGTCGCTCGTTTAGCACCACCCGGGGGACACGTGTAGGGTGGGCCTAAGGTTAGGTGGTCGAAGCCTACGGACGCGAGCGACTCATCCCCTTTTTATGTATGTATTGCCAAGAAACGCTGCGCAGGTAAGATTCATTATTATTTACGTGTAGAGCATTAATGGTTGCTGCTTTTAATCAAGGTCTCTTTCTTACACTTGTCTTAGTTAGCGAGAAAATTGTGAGAGTAATGTTGTAAGCAATTTTATAAACTGAGGTCGACAACATTGCCCAGCTCAAAAATGTTATTAGGTTAATACTATTGAAAAAAAAAAAACAAGGAAACATGTACCTAGGTATAATACATAAAAATTATATATATATAATAAAATGTAAATATATAGGAATACTTAATAAAATAAATAAGTTTATATAGGTATATAAAAAAACTGTATAACAATAACTACTTTTAACTGCAAACTAAACTAATGTTCTGATAACTATATAGGTAACTAGATACCACTGACCTCTATATATACAAGTACGCTGGACTGGCTATACCATACAAAATGACTGTGCCAATTTGAAGCGCCGCTAAAGGATGTCTTGAAAAATAAAATTGACATAATATGCCAAAGTCTGTTGTCATATTTAAAAAATCTGTATTTTGAACTTTTAAACTAAAAAACGAAAGTATTTTATGTTGTTTGATTGTGTATAATTTTAGTGACATAATATGATTTATTTTTATTAATAATGAGAGTGTGCGTAATCTGTAAAACTCGTTACCAAAAGGGAAGTGTTGTAACATTTCACAAGTAAGTGAATTTGCAGCAAATATTAAACAAATTAAAAAAATATGTTACTAATCTTAATATCATTTATACCAACATGTTTGGCTGTATATTACTGAGTTTTGATAAACAATAAAATTCAATAGGATTGTCGAGTTCCTTGTCTATAATACTTATCGATGTTCTTTCCTACACATAATATCTGTTTATAAACAAAGTCGCCAATAACAGATGATTATCAATTAACAATGTTTATTAATTAACAGGTTAACAACTGAACCTAAACTAAAATTATGGCTTAAAAGCATAAATATTGTGAATTGGCATCCGAAACAAAATGATCATATTTGGTCCAAACGTTTCACATGCCACTGTTTTATTAGACATGAGAACTGCACCGCTTTGAAAAGTGCAGTATATCGACAATATTTTGTGGTAGTACCAGTACCAGTAAGTATAAAAGTATTAGAGTATTATTTAGAATGTTTTTTTTTGTTTCTTCTTTCCTAATTTTCCACCAAACTCAAGGGCCATAGCCAAGTGTCGAAAGGTCGCCTGATGATGTCGAGCCACGTTGGATGTGTGTAGTGGGCTGCGGCTAGAGGAGATTCCTCTCCCTGTACCGCTGTAGTTGAGGTGGAGTAGTAAGGGAAGAGGAGTGTTAGTATGGCGATTGGCGATGCGCCACTCGACTATCTTTGCTGCCATTGGGCAGCTGGGGCCGCGGATGTGCATGAAAGCGTTTCCGTGGCCCTGCCAATTTGCAGCGGAGATAGAACACCATGGGATTTTAGTAAGTGCGATCTAGAGATTTAATTCTCTCTCAATTGCAGGCACGTAATAGTATGAGTACATATTTGTGCTATTTGCTGTAGAGACTATTGGTCCGTAGGGTGAATGTGCGGTGTAGTTCCTAAAAAACTGTATCTGCGACTGATCATCGCTGCTGGTAATAAGAAGTTGTTTAGTTTGTTGCTTCCTCTTCCTTCCTGCCATTCAGAGAGGACACGTAGCCAGCATTCTTGGGACGATACCACGGAAAGTAGGACTGTATGATAATTTCAGTTATTTTTTTAATATTGTAATTTTAATTTAGAAAATGACGTTGTAATTAACTGATAACTATGTAATTCAAAGTTTATATTTTTTTAATATTATCTTGCTAGCTCGTTCCCGGCGCATTGCTGCCGCAAAAGGAATAATTGTGGAAATATCGTTAAAAGTGTGGAACAGTTATATTGTATAATTAGGAATGATAACACAATCATTGAAATAGAATGATATATAACTTTCTATAACTTTCAAATAAATAGTCAGTATAATATAATACGCACGCCACCTAGTGTCAGTTAGTTGTCCCATGCGTCTAACCTTCGCACGAGTGCAACCAATAAGTTGACTAAGTTTTACCGCAATCTGATGAACGGTATGGCATCGTAGAAAATACGAACAAACATAATTTTTTATATAGTAGAAAATATTTTACTGTCTATAGACAGACCTGTAGTTGATTAGAATAACCGTTATTATAGCAGCTGATTTGTTTTTCTTTATAATACTAGAACTAAATGAACGATTGAAAATAAATTATTTTAGAAACTATGTTTTTATTTTTATTTTGTGTAGATAGTTTAATCTTAATAATTTTTAGTTGAATGGTCTAAAGGCTACGATAGCTATCCGAGTACAGAACCAGAGAGAGTAGAGATGTGTTAGACAGGGTGACGTAATGTCCCTAAAATACTTTACCGCTGCATTGGAAGACGTCTTCAAGCTACTGGACTGGAAAGGATACGGTATTAACGTCAATGGCGTGTACGTCACTCACCTTCGATTTGTTGACATTATAGTTCTTAAGATGATAGGTCTTAAGATGAACATGGACAAAACAAAAGTCATGTGTAATGTCCATGTCACACCTATGCCGGTAGTTTTTGGAAGCACTTAGCTGAAGTTGTTGACGAGTATTTTTACTCGGGACAAATAGTCCGACTAGGCAAGTTTAACTTCGACCGACAGGTCAATCGACGGATCCAAATCGGCTGGGCAGCGTTCGGGAGATCACAACACATCTTCTCGTCAGGAATACCACAAAACTAGATTGTACAACAAGTCCGTGTTGCCAGTGATGACTTATGGATCTGAGACGGGGTCTTTCACTGCTGGCCGTATGAGGAAGCTTGAAGTCGCTAAGCGAGCTATGAAGAGGGCTATGCTCAGGGGTTCAAACTTAGGAATGAGGATATCTTCAGCAGAAACAGAGTGACCTACATCAACCAATGGATTATTAAGCTGAAGTTGCAACTGACCGGCCATATAGCTCGAAGAACCGAATACCGATGGAGAAAAAAAATTCTCGAGTGGCAGCCTCGTACCGGCAGGTGAAGTGTAGGACGTTCCCCCACTAGGTGGAGTCAAAACCTGGTAAGACATACAGGAAGTTGATGGATACAGGTAGCTCAGGACCGTGCTTTGTGGCATTACTTGGGGGAGGCCTATGTTCAGCAGTGGACTTGTGAAGGGTTTTAATGATGATGAATGATAATTGCATTATATTAATATGATACATAAATAGAATGAACGTTACGGGTAGAGTCCATCTATGCATAGAGTCCATTCTATTTATTTAGGTATAGGTAGGGTATAGAATTTTTATCGATATAATTTGGTACACTATCTTATCCCTATTATTAGTTCCGTGGACGTGCACTTCTGCTGTCAGCGCCAAAATGGCGGAAATCAAATCGCTTCATCATGTCACGATGTATAGCCAGTCCAGCGTACTTGTATATATAGAGGTCAGTGCTAGATACTGTTTTATATGTTATTTTAAATATAATAAATAGGTATATATTTGTGGGGAATTTTTGTCAGAAACCGCTAGTTTCCCAAAAGAGAGAGCTTAAATGTTTTCAGTTTCAAGCTAAAGTTTTTAAATAAGATTTATATATATTATGCGGCAATTCGTTTGCAAAAAAAAAGTCTAAAAGAGAATTGTCTCCTCAACGACAGACATTAACGATCGCAGACAAAAGTGGCCGACAAAATGGATTAGTACGCACAGTAGGTGAACCACGCACATCAGTGGTAACAAAATCAGTATAAGCTGGCCTCGTATTATGTTAAATAAGTATCGTCGCTGTCTACTTTTCCTATCTCAACTATCAGGGTTAATTTCTGAGACAATTTTCTAGAACTTTCTTACCTAAACATTGATTTTCTTGATTTTTTTGTTGTTCAGTTAGTTTTTGTTTTTAATTTTTAAAATAAAATATACATTATTGCCTTAAAATTAGTGTATTATTTTACTTTCATCTGATTCACAGCCCTAGCACCTCAAATCTCTTAGTATAAAAGTGTGACTAAATATGATGATAACATTGCCCACCGCCATTAAAACTTAAAATGGACTTCTATTTATTTCAAAATGTAATAGTATAACCATTTTGCCAGTTTGCTAACAATATATCTTAAAATGAAAGTAGTAGAACTTATAGTTGCTGAGAAATTTAGGTTGAGCAAAGATGTAAGAAAGTGGAGATAACTTTGCCCACGTCTGTTTTTGTTTTTTTCTCAGCATCTGTTAGGAATTATGTTACCTGGTTTTGACAGTTTATTTGTTGCATAGAGTGTCATTTAAAGCTTCAGCAAACATCCAAATAAAGTGGGTATTTTTTGATAAAAGTAATAAAAACCGAAATATGTAAGGTTTCACCGTATCAGGCGCTCAAATAAACATACAAAAAAAATCCAAGTGGTGCCAAAAATATGGAAGTTCACAAAAATGTTTTTATTAATCTTACTGTACTTTCATGTACACCAAAGCCGAAAATAATGAAATTCATTGCGTTTTTGATGTTCTCTTATTCCTCACAGACCATTTTATTAGAAATGCAGTAAAGAGTTTTATAAAAAAATAATTTTGAAAAAACTTTAGAGCCATTCGCGAAAAACAGTATGAAGACCGAAGTGGCTAACTATTTTAAAAATAGGTGCAGTTAATACAGTTTATAAAATGGTATAATACATAATTTTATTTAACGTTGAGATGCAAAAAGAATAAATTCGACTGAAGAAAGAAAAAAATAATCTTGTCCTAAATTGTCATAATAAAAGCGTTAAGTTGTACAGACTTTCATTTGGCGAAATCCTGACACACCTCTCTGCCCTCCTCCACATCCATATATACGCATACATGCTCGTGGGTTAAGGGTACTCTTAATTTGGCCACATTTTTAATATATTGTCAATTTGGTCGATACAATTTAGCTTAGAATGTCCCTTTCCGACTCTTCCGTTAACTTCTTCAACATAAATTTGCTTTGTCACTCTGTTCTCGTTCATTCTTTTTACATGACCAAACCACCGAAGCATTCCTTACCTAATCCTGGTCACAACATTATCTTGCAAACCACACTCTTCTCTTATTACACAATTTCTCACCCTGCTGCTCAGATTCAGCCCTAAGATACTCCTTAAGGACGCGTTTACAAAATGGATAGGTATAGAATCGCACTACTACATTGACTAAAGTCACACACACACTAGTGTATGCACGGTTGGCTGTGGGAATCGTAGTCAAATGAAATTATTTTGATAATTTGAAAGATTGAATTTGTTTTTCATTTCTTATACCTACCTCAGAAATATACTTCGATACGAAATATGAATACCTGCTCCAAAGACTGCTTGGCACTGGAAGCCCTCTACTGGTAGTGAGATGTTAGCTCTGGACTTTGAACTGGTTTTGTCAGTTATAATAAGACCTTACCTACCGGCGGACTTGATGGAGTGACCTGAAGGTGTAATTTGGTGATTACAACAATAGGAACTCCTAGACTAGTGGAACTAGGTGTGCCGAGTTTGGGTTCGTTTTGTTGGTTATGATGAGACCTTACCACCGGACTTGATGGAGTGACCTGAAGGTGTAATTCGGTGATTACAAGTGGAACTCCTAGACTAGTAGAACTAGGTGTGCCGAGTTTGGGTTCGTTTTGTTAGTTATGATGAGACCTTACCACCAGACTTGATGGAGTGACCTGAAGGGGTAATTCAGTAACTACTGCTGGAATTTCTGAACGAGTAGAACTAGATGTGCCGAATTAGGGCTCCGTTTTGTTAGTTATGACGAGTCCATACCTCCGGACTTGATGGAGTGACCTGAAGGTGTAAATCGGTGATTGCAACTGGAACTCCTAGACTGGTGGAACTAGGTGTGCCGAGTTTGGGTTCGTTTTGTAGGTTATGATGAGACCTTACCACCGGACATGATGGAGTGACCTGAAGGTATAGTTCGGTGATTACAAGTGGAACTTCTAGACTTGTAGGACTAGGTGTGCCGAGTTTGGGTTCGTTTTGTTAGTTATGATGAGACCTTACCACCAGACTTGATGGAGTGACCTGAAGGGGTAATTCAGTAACTACTGCTGGAATTTCTGAACCAGTAGAACTAGGTGTGCCGAATTTCACTCCATCAAGTCCGGTGGTAAGGTCTTATCGTAACTAACAAAACGAAACCAAACTCGTCACACCTAGTTCTACTAGTCTAGGAATTCCATTTGTAACCACCTGATTACACCTTCAGGTCACTCAATCAAGTCCGGTGGTAAGGTCTCATCGTAACTAACAAAACGAACCCAAACTCGGCATACCTAGTTCTACAAGTCTAGGAGTTCCACTTGTAATCACTGAACTACACCTTCAGGTCACTCCATCAAGTCCGGAGGTATGGACTCGTGATAACTAAGAAAACGAAGCCCAAATTCGGCACACCTAGTTCTACTCGTTCAGAAATTCCAGGAGTAGTTACTGAATTACCCCTTCAGGTCACTCTATCAAGTCCGGTGGTAAGGTCTCATCGTAACTAACAAAACGAACCCAAACTCGTCACACCTAGTTCTACTAGTCTAGGAATTCCATTTGTAACCACCTGATTACACCTTCAGGTCACTCAATCAAGTCCGGTGGTAAGGTCTCATCGTAACTAACAAAACGAACCCAAACTCGGCACAGCTAGTTCTACAAGTCTAGGAGTTCCACTTGTAATCACTGAACTACACCTTCAGGTCACTCCATCAAGTCCGGAGGTATGGACTCGTCATAACTAACAAAACGAAGCCCAAATTCGGCACACCTAGTTCTACTCGTTCAGAAATTCCAGCAGTAGTTACTGAATTACCCCTTCAGGTCACTCTATCAAGTCCGGTGGTAAGGTCTCATCGTAACTAACAAAACGAACCCAAACTCGGCACACCTAGTTCTACCAGTCTAGGAGTTCCAGTTGCAATCACCGATTTAGACCTTCAGGTCACTCCATCAAGTCCAGAGGTATAGACTCGTCATAACTAACAAAACGGAGCCCAAATTCGTCACCCCCTAGTTTTACTCTGCAAGAAGTTCAAATAGCGGTCACGAAAGTACACCTTCAGGTCATGCCATCAAGTCCAGAGGTAAGGTCTCATCATAACCAACAAAACGAGCCCAAACTCGGCACACCTAGTTCCGCTCGTCCACGAGTTGCAGTAGTAGGTAAGTTTATATATCCTACTTATTTTTAGCTAAATAAAAACTGTGAGTATAAAAATAATAATTTTATCACTTGTCAAGTACTTATGTTTCCAATTTGTTTTTTTCTAATATTTTGTGTATGTACAGCGATCTTTTCAGAATGAGCCGCTGCAAACAGGCGATACAGTGTCCACTCACGACGGCGGCCGAGCGCGGACTGTGGTTTCATCGAAATCTTTGTACAATAAATCAAAGCAGGCACCAACAATAAAATAGCCCTTATTGCAATACATTATGATTCATCCATATTACCAAAATATGTGAAAAAATGTGCATCAGTTTTTATTTTTTTTACGACTATTTGTGACATTTTGTTAAAAAATAAACCCAGGGTTTTTTAATTGAATATGTCTGTCATCTTATAGTATTTTTTAAATTTTTAAATATGTTGATAATAGACCAAAACATCTACCGAAACACAAGCCGGTATCGTTAATTTTGTAGAAAATGGCAACGAAAGTTCGTTTTTACAATATAAAAAACTACTATTTTCAACAAAAGAGTTACAGACATTTGCAGATGAAGAACCAATCTATACATGGTAGTTTTTACTTATATTTGATTTGGTTTAGTTTCGTCACAAAATCTACCGAAAAACCCCCTAATTTTGGTTGATTTGCAAACGCGTCCTTAACGACCGCATTTCTGCTGCGTTTATTCTACTCACGTGCTTCTTCTGCCACACCTAACTTTCACTACCATACGTTAAAGTAGGGACCAACACAGCATTGTGAATTGCTATACGTGCCTTTTTTGATACATACTGACTTTCCACAATAGAGTGTAGAGTCTCATTTACTTTATTTCCTACGTTCACTCGTAGTTCTAAATCCTTATCATATCTCCCATCCCTGCTGAATACACATTCACAATATAAAAACTCATTTACTTCCTCGAGCAACTCCTCTTCTATTCTTATTTCACATATCGTTTAATTTCTTGTCATTCAAACACCATAACTTTTTTCTAATTTGCGTTCACTTTCATTCCCCTTTCTTTTAATTATTTGATTATTAATATAACCATCATTTGCAACTCGGCCTCCGACGACGCAAATATGATTTGATCATCGGCGTACAAAAGGCATTTGACGGTTAACTCACCCATTTTTAACCCACATTCTTCAACTTTCAAATTTTCCAAACAACTGTCCATAAATAGGTTGAACAGCCACGGGAAAGTCACACAGCCCTGTCTGACACCTTTATAGATGCCAAACCAGTCCGAGTAGGCCCCGTTGATCCTAACACAAACACTAGAGTCCCTATAAGGAGATTTTGATGCCTGTATTAACCCAGCGCTCAATCCAAATGAGTTCAGCGTTTGTAATAACACATCCCTGTTCACTGTGAAATGCCTATCATACAAGGCATTTCCAAGTCCATGAACGCACAAAAACTTTTTGGTTTTGGGCCAAAAACTTCTCCGCATTCATACGCATGGAAATGCCCTTGATCAGTACTACTTGTACTTGATCTGTACACCCCATTCCTTTTCTAAATCCCGCTTGCACATCTCAAATTTTTCCATCAGTTTCTTTCATAATTTTTTCAATTAGTGCCTTACCATACAGTTTTCCCACAATGCTAAGAAGGCTGATACCGCGGTAGTTTTTACAGTCCTGCTGCGACCCTTTCCCTTTATATATCGGGACTATCGCGGCTTTGCACCAGTCTCTCGGTACCCGCTTCAGTTCCCAACATAAATTAAACAAGGTGTACAGCAGGCCTGTCACCACTTCCTCTCCAGCCCTTAGCATTTCGAGTGAAACTCTATCATATCCATCTGCCTTACCTGCTTTCATGCTTTTCATTGCTTTTATTATTTCATCTATACTTATCTCCCTGTCTCTCTCCTCTTCTTTTGGAATTTCTATTTCATTTAGTTAACACGTCTGCTCACTCATAAGCACGCTTTGAAAATACTCCTTACATCTACTTAGACTCAAAACTTCATCATTTAGAATACAGCCAGAATATCGTCTCGTATAGCATTCAATCTAGGCTGTTTTGAATTTACCCTGGCAGTACCTACAAGTTTCCAGAACATTTAATATTTATCTGGAAGTTATCTGATATTTTTCTATAATTCTTATCTATTCTTTCTTACTTTTTCCTTTCAACTATTTATTTTACTCTCTTATTTTGATGTCTAAAGTCTGCCTTTTTTTCTTTCAATATCATCATTCGTACCGCCAGAATTACCAGCCTTGGTCGCTAGTAAATCTAGCCATGCTCTCTTTTTTGCTTCAACTTCCATAAGTACCTTATCATCCTACCATAACATATTATTTTTCCTTTCATTCATTCTCTTACTAACAGCAAATACTTCGGCAGCTGCATCCACCAAACCTTTCTTAACGTTATGTCACACATTCTAACACATTCGTACACTATTCATCCAGACCACTTATATTTTCTGTCAATCTACATATGTACTTGTTTTTCACACCTTCATCTTGTAACCTCTCTGTTCTTATACGCTGTAACGCAGTGATAGACACAGATATCCGATGCCGCCAACGTCTGAATAGATCATTAATTCGGCATAAGACCAAGTGATGATCCATTTCTACGTTGGACCTCCGGTAAACTCTTGTTCTTCGCTCCTCATTTTTTCATCCACAATTATGAAATCTATCATGCTTCTATCATTACCTCTTTTCCACGTATAGATGTGAATCTTCTTATGACGAAAGAAATTGTTCGTAAAAAAAAAAGATTCTTTTTCACACATACGGTGAGGAGGCTTTTTTTAGATCGGGTGACAAACGAGCACACAGTCCACCTGATGGTAAGTGGTTGTTGTGGGCCATAGACACCTACATATATCCTCCATTACGATTAAAAATGCAGATGCGTTGTCACCCGTGAGGACTAAGATGGAATGCCTCATTTCCAGTAATAAGGGTCTTCGGTTCTCTACACTCATCATACGAAACACAGCAGCATTAAGCTACTATTTTACGCTGGTATTCTGTGAGAGCGTGGGCCTTCCCCGGTTGAGCCGACCCGTTCCTGATACTATACTCCTGATATAACTGCAGCATGGCTCTACCTCGTACAAAATTTTCTTTCTAGCTTTCTCCATTTTCATTTATATTTTCATCACCAAACATTCCCAATATCCTTTCATAACCAAGCCTCTTTACTTCAACCTTCCATTAAAATATCCTATCATAACAATATTTTCTTTTCCCTAACATTTCATTAACATCATCCTTACCATCTCCTGAAACTGCTCTCGGATATAAGTGGGCTTAAACATGTCTGGGGCGTAAATCCATAGAACAAAGAACTTGTTTAAGTCCACTTTCATTCGTATCCACAGTCTCGGGCTTACACATTCATACTCTTTCACACATAGACCCATTCTTTCTAAAAGGATGATACCGACTCCCTGGCATGCCCGCTCGGTCTCGTCTACACCAGACCAGTACGTGGTATATATGCCATGTATAGTGGCATCCTTTCCCTTGCGTTTCATCTCATTTACACATAACACGTCTATTCCTCTATACCGCATACTTCATCCATCTTATCATTCATTGCTCCACATACATTCAGCGTAGCCAGACCGGCTTCCACAATCCTCTTTTCGCCCCTTCGGAAGACAGAACGTCACGGGGGGCAAACCTCGTCGCCGGTTTTCCTTCCGGAGATTCTTCGCAACCCTGCCCCATGAAAGGGGCGCTGGAAACTCGGGGCCATTTCTTTTCTCTGGTGCTTCATAGTGCGAAACCATGAAACCTTCAAATAAAGAAAGTACAAAAAATCGTAAATTTATGGTTACTCCTAGAGAACACTTTATTATTTTTTAAGAATATGTTTTGCGATTATTGTTTTTTATAGGATAGGGTTACAAATGAGCACACAGTCCACCTGATGGTAAGTGGTTGCTGTGGCCCATAGACGTCTACATCTATCCTCGATTACAAATCAAATGCAGATGCGTTGTCACCTCTGTGGACTAAGATGGAATGCCTCGTTTCTAGTAAAAAGGGTCTCCGGTTCTCTACACTCACCATATGAAACTCAGCAGCATTAAGCTACTATTTTACGCTGGTATTCTGTAAGAGTGTGGTCCTTCCCCGGTCGAGCCGACCCATTCGTGCTACAACTATACTACCAACATAACTGCAGCAAGGCTCTACCACGTGACACACATACATTTGCAGTTGAAGCATCGATCGTAGACTGATGTAAGGGAGAAAATATTCTTCTACGGTAAAGTTTGTCGCTTCAATCCGTCCTGCCTTTTTGTTACAGCCAAGAAGATAATCATATTGGAATGGCAATGAACAATGCTTACCTTGTCTATGATTCTCAGAATGAATGAATTATCGACATACATAGACAATAAAGTTTATAGGAACCATATATTACGTAGACAGAGAATCCTATATATATAGCATTCTCTGTCTACGATATATTATGTAAGTAATAATTTTATTCATACGCAAATCTTTTGCAAAATTTTTACTTGAATTAAAAATAAATCTAAAGTTACACAGAATGTTAAAGATACAACTAGGCATCTCATTTATCCAACTGCCACGGAAGCGGAATATTGTTTTTAAGGTGTATGTATGTATGATATTAGTGTTGTGTACATGTCTATGTATTTATTATGTATGCTTCATTGTGACGCCTTGTAGCCGAGAAAGAGTGAGCTGTTGTGAGCATAGAATATGTACGTATTATAGTATTCTATGGTCGTGAGATAGTCTTATCCTCCGGAGCGTCACAGATTATTTTTGATAGTAATTCTAATACGACACTCGTAATACTTATGAATGAAAAACTTGAAGCGCATTGAAGGAAATTAATTTTATAGACTTTATCTCTTTACATTAATTTATTCTTATGTTCTTGACGTTTCGATCATATATATCACTTGAGACATCAGGAATATAAAAATAAATAAATGATACGCCAAAAGCGTATGAAATTTTGCATAAATAAATACAGGCTGGTCTTTGTATAAAATGACAGTTCATTTTTTATATCAATATAGGTACCAATCAAAAGCTTTGCCCTAACTAAAGAGATTTTGTCTAGATTTTGTTACTTAACTACATTAGGGTGAACAAACCAATTTTACTGTACTTTAATAATATTCTAGATTCAAAGCATCTAAAATATTCATTTACCTATTGCGAAATAAAAAAAAAATTATTCGGAACCGTAATTAATATTTGCACTACTACAAGATTTACACTTGTAAATCATCATTAATAAAAATAATGATGTTTTACAAGTGTAAATGATTATGATTATGAAGCGCGCCGTTGACTATAGACTTCTAATTTTGTTAAATATAATATGGCAATAGGGATCTCGAGCGAAAATGTCATAATAATAAGTTTTATATTTTTATTGTGCTAAAAATACCTTTACCAAGTATTGCGAGTATTGAAATTCATACATCCATTTTTAATATTGTGTTTTACAAAACCCTCAAGTAACATTTGTAATTACAAATTAAATATGCATAATGTAAGAGCCACGTAATGAATAAATAATTGTAATGATAATGATGGCAATCTCCAGACAGGTTTCGTGATCGTGGCGACGACTTCCGAATAATCGGAAGCCGTCAACTAAAGGAAGCTCATAAGCATTCACGTTTACTCGTCCCAACTTACCTTTGTCCGTTGTAACCACAGAAATAGTAATAATAGACAATAGAAATGAATTAGCGCTCAATTACTTCCAAAACCGATGTCGCCACATCTTAGGCTGCAAGCATCGATCGCATTACATTTGCAGCCGTATTATA
This sequence comes from Parnassius apollo, assembly GCA_907164705.1. Lineage (NCBI taxonomy): Eukaryota > Metazoa > Arthropoda > Insecta > Lepidoptera > Papilionidae > Parnassius > Parnassius apollo. Next base: position 1,563,569 of record CAJQZP010000058.1, read on the forward strand.
GACATACGCAATGCACAATGATATCTAATGTTTCACATTACATTGCTTGGCGAGCTTGTCAACGTTGCGTGCGTCGCGTATCACGGTAGAACAAAAGCAGCAATGGTAATTGTACAATTCAAAAAGTAATAAATAACAGTTTACAAAGGTAAATATCATCATAGTAAAGTATTCATCTATTAATGTAAATTAGTTGAAACAATAATAATTAGTTAATAATCATCTTACCGATGAAATGTTATGCCTTTATTAGTTGAATTACACGTCCTCGACGAGTTTTTACAACTGATTATGCTGCACTTCATACCACCACTAGTGCGATTTTGTAACTAGTGGGAATCGTTTGCTGATGGAAATCACTACCCAATGAGGGCTAATAATTTACCGTTCCCTAGATGTTGCTCGTTGGATCTGAGATTTCAGTATATTAGAAAGTACTCTGTGATCTGAGATAAAGTTATTTGTTACACAGTGTCACAAAAGTTACATTTTAAATAAAAGTTTTTCGGTTTCTAGTGTATACAAATATAGGAACCTCTTTATCCCCGTCTTTAATTTTTTGCACATTTTAAACTTTTTTTAAATTCTTTAACTTTTAACTATATTCGTAGTTTGGTTTATCTACTTTAATTTATAAAATACAGATAATATTTCAGAAAGAAACGTAAAACTGTATTTATTTTTCTAATAAATTAACTTCTCTCCATAAAATCTGTTACACCTCTTTCCAAAGGGCCGCCGCCCTGGTGCCAGAAAAAGTCGTGGATACCCTCATTGCATCATGTTATTTTATTATAAAAATATTTTGTAACCTACAATAATATATATTGTATTTATTATACGTATATATCCTATATATATATATATATATATATAAATATATATATATATATATATATATATACACCGGCACAATTAGCGGAACACAAAAAAAGCAGGATTTTAAAATCTTTTACTTGAGGAACTGGCTAGTTATGATATTTTTTTAATTTATTGTCAAATTTGAAAATAGAAAATTAGATGACATACACTTTTTTCATTCCTTTGTTTTATTTTCCTGAACAATACGTTTTGTCAACTTGTTCGAGTAATAACTACGTAATTGTAATTTTTTTTGAAAAATTGCACTTAATGGTTTTTTATAAATTTGTTATTCTATAGGCAATTTTGTTTATTAAAAGCTCTTTATTATGCCTGACTTAACATCACTGGAAATCATTAGGGCTGATGAAATGAGAAGAAATGGCCATACCTACAGATCGATTGCCTCAAGGCTTCGTCGACCAGTATCAACGATTCATCGCAGCATCCAGCGGTACAGATCGTCTAATTCTCTTGTGAGGAGGAGGGGTCAAGGTAGAAAAAGATGTACGTCGAAGCGAGATGACAGTTTTTTACAACTTGGAGTTCGTAGGAATACGCGATTAACGGCTGTACAAGCTCGAAATTAACTGGAAGACGTTCGAGGAGTAAAAAAAAGATGTACATCGAGGCGAGATGACAGTTTTTTTACAACTTGGAGTTCGTTCGAAATTAACTGGAAGACGTTCGAGGAGTACGAGTAAGTGAGCGTACAGTTCGCAGGAGATTTGAAGAAGTTGGTTTAGGGTCGTATATACCTGCCAAAGGCCCAAAACTTGAGAGACGTCACCGCGTAAACCTATTAAGCTATGCGCGAGAACATCGTCATTGGGATTTGAACGAATGGCAGCAGGTTCTCTTTACTGATGAGTGCAACAGACGCAAAGGAGAACGCCACATACAGTCTAATTTTGAACACACAGTGGCTTATGGTGGCGGCTCGATTATGGTTTGGGGAGGGATATGTTTGGGAGCTCGCACGGAGTTAGTGATAGTCACAGGAGGGACCATGACAGCAGATCGATACATCAGAGACATTTTAGAAGAACATGTTGTACCATTTGCCCCACTTATTGGTGACGACTTTATTCTAATGCAAGATAATGCTCGTGCTCATAGTACACAATCGGTACAGGCATATCTGAGCCACGTAGGTATACCGGTGATGCAGTGGCCAGCAAATTCCCCCGATATGAATCCGATAGAGCATATCTGGGACTTGCTAAAAAGAAGGGTTAAATCCAGAATGCCACCCTCCAACAATCTGAATGAACTTGGAAACGCATTACTTCAGGAGTGGGAGCGGTTGCCTCAAGAAATCATCGATAACATAATCTGTAGCATGCCCAGACGAATGGAAACCGTAATCAGAGCAAGAGGGGGGAAACACTCGTTATTAATTTTGCTTTAATTTTATTGTTAAATCATTTAATGCTTACTTTTTTATTTTTTGTGATGGTTCATAATCATCTAAAAATTTCACTTATTTCAAATTTCTTTATTTTTCAATAAAAAATAACGAAGACTTTTCAAAGTCATTGTTAAAAGATGTTAATCAATTTGTTATTTTGTGTCTAATTACATTTTCGTCAAATATATGCGTTATTATCTCATAGTCTCACTTTTTTTTCTGTTCCGCTAATTGTGCCGGTGTGTGTATACAATATATATATATATATATATATATATATATATATATATATATATATATATAAAGTAAAGTAAAGTTACAGCCTATATCCCACTGCTGGGCACAGGCCTCCTCTCATTTCTGAGAGGGTATCAGGGCAAGGAATAGTCCGCCGCGCTGCCCCAATGCGTGTTGGCGAACTTCACATGTCTTCGAAATATTTTTTATCTTATTCCTTAGACATGCAGGTTTCCTCACGATGTTTTCCTTCACCGCCGAGCACGTGGTAAATCAGCACTTAAAATTGCAATTAACAATTTCATTGGTGCCGGCGGGGATCGACCCGGTTTGCTCGCATATTGTGAAATTTATAGCGAGCGCTAACCATCTGAGCTACCACGGCTAAAAAAAAAAAAAAAATATATATATATAAAACATGTAACATAATTAACGCACTTTGAGAAAGTAGTTTGTTCAGAATCGTTTACTGAATCGATTCCTATAATTTTTAATATAAGTAATTTTTTATCCCAAAAATAATTAAAACTAGGTCACACTAAATCTGTACAATCAAAACAAACTGAAATGGACCGTAGATTAAGGCAATAAGACTTTTAAGAGTGCAGTTTTATTTGTATTAGTACTAATTCAATAAAAATAAAGAAAAATGAACTTTACTTCAAGCACGTTAAAGTCTTTGCGTTTGTGGATTTGTACTGTGACCACAACATTCTTCCGGAATTAGTATAAATAATTTGATAAATAATCAGTGCATAAAAATGTTTAACTAAAAATTCAGTGTACGTATTATGATTATAACATAATATACTAATTGGGGATCTGAGGGTGTGCGTTAATTATGTTACATATTGTATATATATACATGTGCAGCATATTATAGAAATGGGCTTATAATCAATACTGATTCATTTCTAATATATGTACAAACCTATAGCTAATTATAAAACAAAGCCAACAACGATTTCCATATCAGTCACACAATCGCACTGTAAAACAGAAAACCAACAATATATGGAAACAATGGTTTAGTGCTTTAACCACTAGCTGCTTCAGAAGTCATAAATTAGTATCTACAACTCTATAGCTACTAACACAAGCAATCACACAATAAAAAAGTTAAAGCTACAAAACAATTTTAATTTCCAATACATCATTTATAGACAGACATTTGATAATTAGTGAAAATGGCAACCCTATTTACATTGCATATCGACTGTGTAAAATAACTAATCTTACGCTAGAGAGAATTACGTTTAATGTGTAAAATATACTGTCTTTGCTTTGATGGTGTTTTCATTACACTACACATCACTGTTCTATTAGAATAGATCTGTGCACTTAAAGTTAGTCGACACAGATCGACACCATTTAAAAATGAACATCTCTATATCATTCATTATTAATTCACTGGTTCACTTATTTCATATTCATACTTCATTATTTGGGTAAACGTTAAAAAGTGGTTTGATATGAATTTGGAACTGGCGGTGTATTATCTTAATTTCTATTTATGTTTTAATTTTTTAATCATAAAGCATCGTTAAATTTTACCCTCACAAAATTGAAAAACGTACAAATAAAAAATAAATTTACAGTAAGTATACTTAGCTATGTTTTTTTTTTAAATAGAAGGGTGACAAGTGAGCACATAGAGTACTATAATACACAATAGAATGGCTGTCAACCTTATTTTATACGAAGATTGGTGTCGTCGGGAGCACATATACAAGTAATTACGTCGTATTATCACTACTACAAACCCGATTCGCTGTATTGACAGACTGAGCGAATTTACACATTTTAGACTTTTGATTAATGGTTTTGACACATCAATATTTCTTTATTTTTGTTTCTAATATTCACAAAATATAAATAAATTCGACTTGCTGGTTGTAGGATATGTCTTCTTTATTTAAATTCCATTTCCCGCTGTTCTTTCGACACGTAATTATTGCATAATTTACCATTTTTTTAACAATTTGCATGCAGCGACGCTTGACACGAAAATTGGAAACGATTGATTGTGTCAACATTCATAGGTGTGAATTGACATGTTAGTGACATGTTAGTGGCTACACGGGCTCCGACCACTCCCCCGTTCTATTATATATGTATTATAGAATTTTATGAGTGGGCTCACCGTTCACCTGATGGTTAATTGATGCTGTGGTCCATAGATAGGTACCTACACAATTAAGGCTCAACAAAAAGTTATGTGGTTATAGAAAATCCTAAAACTTAAATTGTTAATGATTGCTGTATAAAATTAATTATTAAAAAATTTGCTGTTTTTAAAAATTACACATAAGTATAGCTATGTAAACTTTTGTTTTATGATGTGATATACTTTATGTATGTGTTACAAGTAAGTAAAATGAATGGTAGTTAAATATCAATAAGTGAATTCGACTAGTCGAACTGTAAACGTTAAGTGACTATAAAATTACATTTTCTCATTATTGCATTTAAAAACTTTCTGCTATAAACCAATTACAAGTTAATTGTTAGGGTTTGTGATTAAGATCCTCAGACGAGTCGATCGACGTTCGAATCGCCAATCGATTGCCACTCGTTATAATCGATATCGGTTGAATCGGCGACGGAAAAGACCGCGCCACTCTCGCTTCAGATGGCCGATTTCTCCGAGTTGTTAGCATCGCTGACGCGCCTCGAATGCGGAGCCCTGCGGAGAGTCCTTGGCTGGAGGTTCAGAGGAGGCAAATTCGGTCTTTCGATCCTAGTTGGCGAAGAAACCAGCGGCCTGGTTCTGCGTAAAGTTTCCATCCCATTTCGGAAGTACTCCTCAGTCCTGTCCGTGTAGCTCTCGATTAAAGGAGCCGGGTCTTCATACTCAACGTTGAAGTGTCGGGTTATAGCTAAATCTTCAGGTGGACCGAGCTTGTATAATGGTGGCTCGACGCATTCGTAGTGATGGTCTTCGGTTTCGTCATGAGGATATGTATCAGCTACGAAGTGGCGGGTGCCTCTTGGCGTTAATGCCGCCCAGAGTACTCGGGAGTCCAAAGCGGCACTGCCATACAGAGCATTTGAGCCACCGGCTTTCCCTGTTCCACTTTTGCATCCACCTCGCGCTCTGTAGGAATATACAGTAGTTGACATTATTATTAGTTTGTTTTTGTTGTTGAAAATTAGTTCCACTGTGGCACTAGATTGTACTCATTTTTGAAAGATAGAAATCACATGATTTGTTCTTTTCACTCCAAGCATGTGATAAATTAGCACTTACAATAATTATAATTCAAATTTTTTTGGTATCTTACAAAATTATTATTTGGGCGTTTTTTTTGAAATTTCACGAAAGTAAATTACTTTTTTTATGTAAGTGTTTTTTGTTTCTTATTGCCATGTTTAAAAACGTTACCCCAGAATAGAATTTTCTCCTATATCGTGGAGGAGATTTACATACATAAGTTGAATATAAACACAGATCCAAATATAAGGAGTGCTCTGAGGAATTGTTCGAACTAATTCCAGCCACACAATTTCACCATAGCAAAATGCGACAAAACTCGCGATACCATCCATACCATCTAGATGACTGGTGATCCACCACCGTGCGATTTAAAAGAAGTTTTCTTCTTTGCACAACTTCCTTGTGGAATTGACTACCACCAGAGATTTTCCGGACCGATACGACTTCAAGAAAAGAGCCTACTCCTTTTTAAAAGGCTGGCAACGCATCTGCGATTCCCCTGGTGTTTCAGTTGTTCATGGGCGGCGGTAATCACTTACCATCAGGTGAGCCGTATGCTCGTTTGCCCCCTCTCCTATAAAAAAAAAAACTCCGAACAAATAGGAGGCCATTCAAACACTTGTTCCGTGCGGGATTAAAACCTGCGGTTCCGCAGCGCCGCGAGCAAACACTTAGCTAGAGCTTGAGCTACTGCGCTATGAAGCTATCTCTTCTTTTAATAGTAAAGTGACGCCATAAGATTTACTTTTGATATCCTTCAAAATTATTACAAAACTATACATCCAATGCAAGCTGTCAAGTGTCAACTGTGTTATCTTGTCCACGTGCCGATTGTGTAAATTCCTCTTCCAATATTTTTTTATAGAATAGGGGTGACAAACGAGCACATAGTTCACCTGATGGTAAGTGGATGATGTGGCCCATAGACATCTACATTTAACCTTGATTAAGAATCAAAATACAGATGCGTTATCACCCCTGAGGACTAAGATGGAATGCCTCGATTCGAGTAAAACGGGTCTTCGGTTCTCTACACTCACCATACGAAACATAGCAGCATTAAGCTGCTATTTTACGCTAGGATTCTGTTAGAGCGTGGTCCTTCCCCGGTCGAGCCGACCCATTCGTGTTACAACCGTAATATAGCTGCAGAGTGGCTCTACGACGTATAAAAATAGGAATTCGATTATGAGTTTCTAAATATTTTCACTTTAAAAACAAACAATTGAAGACTACAGTTTTTACACTACTTACTCTCTACATTTAAGCAGAAACAGCGCCAGCAAAGCAGCTATGCAGAGTACGGCGATGCAGCAAGTGATCAGCACCAGAAACCATGTGTCGTCATAACCAGCCGGCTCTGCAAAAATGTTTGTGTACAAGTTAACACGTCCATATTGTTGCACTGTACAATATAATGGCGCGTAGTTTCATTAAATAGTTTCATCCTATTATGGCAGTGCTGGTACCGCGTAGTGGCAGTGTAAGAATATCTCATATCATCCCATGGGTGTTGTAAGAGGTGACAGAGGGAAAATGAACTAAGGGATTGACAACAAGGTCTTCCTAATATCGACTAAAAAAACTGCGATTGCCAACACGCTTGCCAAGCGTGGCAACTATGGCAAATATCCTTCTATAGAACAATCTATGAGGCCTATGTTCAGCAGTAGACTTTAATAGGTTGTAACGGTGTTGCAGTGCCGCAGTGGCGTCGTAATAGAGTATTAGGACAGAACAGCAACCGAAGTCTAAATCACGCTATCGAAGTTTTCAAACGACTCTGCATACAGAGCATTGGCCGATCACCTGGCTGAACACCTTGACCAACGAAAGATACTTGTTCCTTCGCATGTCAAACTGACGTTACCTATTGACTTCAGTCCTAATTGGGCTCTTATAGTTCTGATGTCTTAAGTTTAAAAAATATTGGATATAAACATATTGCATGTATCTCTAACAGCTGAACTGATTAAAGCTGAAAAGAATAGCCGCTTATAGTCATTAACTCATAAATACAAATCATTTTGAAATATTTCGATTTGATGTTTATTTTTGCTGAAATCTTGTTTTTGGCATTTATTTAACCCCTGACAGTTATAAAGATATTGCATGATTTAATGTCTGACCAAAAAAAAAAATGTGAAAAACGGATCTCAAAACGCTCGACAAATATTTTTATGAACTAATAGTTAACTCATTACATCAAAAACGATCCGAGCAGAAATTTCGAAGCTATTAAAAAAAGCATTTTATTTGAAATTTGACAACGATAATTTTCGAACGGGTTAACCGATTTTGATGAGAGGTGGTTTTTTTTTTCATTCTCACTACTTGGTGATTTAATACAGCTATAAATACAAAGTTTTAGCTAGATCGGTAAATTAATCTTTGAGATATTCTCGGAAATTAACTATGGAGAAAACTAAGTTTCGTTTCCTTGATTAAGTTAGCAAAGAATAACACCACATATCATTATGGAAGAGATGTCATCCGCTTACGAAGACTCTTGCCCTGAAAAAACGATTTTTTATAAGTGGCATAACCTTTTTAAGCACGGCAGACTTACTTGAAGACGATTAGTGCTCAGGCCGACTGATTGAGGCAATTTTCTCAGACATTGTCGAGAAAGTTAAAAAACTTGTTCTTGAAGTAAAACAGATCGCAGAAACGATTGGAGTAACATCTGAAACCGTTTTAAACATTCTCCGTGACCATTTTAGCTTGCAAGGTCAGTGCAAGATGGTTGCCAAGAATGCTCACACCGCTTCATAAACAGTAGCGGGTCGAGTGTTCGCGCGAAGTTTTTGACCTGTGTCAAGAACAGGGACGAAATTATAAGACGAATTGTGACAGGGGGTGAGTCAAAACCCTTCGGCCCTTAGAACTTTTCAGATTATTATTTATTTCCATATATGAAAAAAGAGCTTCGGGTAAAGAAATTCACAGATGACATAGATGAGAAGTCAGCAATTTCTGCCTATTTTGAGTTTTTAAGCGCCTTGGCAAAGTTTATTTTTGAAGGTATGAATTAGTTATTTGAACGGTCTGAGAAGTGTGATAGGGTTAATGGAGAATATATCAAAAAGAAAAAATAAACTCATGTTTAATTTCACCCCCTTTCTTTTTCGTTCCGCGAACTTTTTGATCTCGTCTATCACGTACAGTTGTCATAAATATCTTACGAGGATTTTTTTTCGCAAAGTTTTTTGAACTTTCTGGTGCGGGATGACACGTAAATAGTTATAAAGTTACCAAAGACACTTACCATGTCGGGGTAGCTCGTGGTACTCGACACCGGGGAAGAAAGCGTTGATTTCGTTGTTGCTTTGCGACGGACACTTGGCTGCCTTGCAAGGTGGTGTGAGATTGGCAGCGCTGGCCAGGAATGCGGGCAGCGGGGGCGGTGGCATACGCGCTATCGAGTCGGGCGGCGGGCCCAGCGACAGGCATTCTGTTCCACACGACATCCTGGCTTTGAAAAGTTATTAATTTAATACCTTCACTACTTTTTTTGTAACGCGTAATTGGAGGATCACACAGAGACTGTCAGTGAAGTCACAAGGCTTCATCTTAAAACCAGCGCTGACTTTGCAGTATTACATTGGGTTGGAGACAATGTGACATCATATAGATGTCACATTTTAATTTTGATTTTTTTGCTTTATTATTAATTAATGATGTGCATGTACCACTTCTTAATTATTAATGCGTAAGCATTCTTTGTTTGTATATTACTTGAAATGTGTGGGTCAAACTCAAATAAATAATTTTTTTCCCTCTTACTTTTACTATTTTCACTTTCAATAGTTTAATACGTCACTTTAAACGTGGTAGTGACATGCTACAGCTACATTATGGATGTGTCGGCTCAAGGCTAATGGGTCGGCTCGACCGGGGAAGGACTACACTCTCACAGTATACCAGCTTAAAATTGCAGCTTAATGCTGCTGTGTTTTATGAGGTGAGCTTAGAGAACCGGAGACATTTTTCAATGAAAACGAGGGCATTTCATCTTAGTCCTCAAGGGTTAGTCCTCAAGCACAAACTACCTTATGGTAAGTGGATACTGTGGCCATATAGACATCTACATTTATCCTCGATTAAACATCAAAATGCAAATACGTTGTCATCCTTGAGGACTAAGACGGAATGCCTCGTATCTAGTAGAAAAGGGTGTTTGTTTCTCTATGTGACCATACGAAACACAGCAGTATGTATGGTGATCACCAACAAATTATGACTGAAATTCCCAGAGTATAGCAAAATGTAAGACTATAAACATAATTATATCTTCATAAAATGTAGCCTCTGCATTCATAATCACGGAAATATAAAGGCTTGTGACATAATTAACGAATTAAAATGATTGTGTTACTCACATATGTATTTCTGTATTTTTTTACACAAAACAGAGCACTTTACAACAGTTTTAAGTTACACTTGCACAGAAATTGGTCCAGGGATGAAGGGCGCAGACGCGACTTATTATTATGACTATACCAAACATTGTTTTTTCGTGTTAACCAATGTAATATTATTATCCATTAATGTTTTTACTCAAAGATCCGTAGGAAAGTTAGAGCAAAAGCAGCAATGAAATACTGTAGTTTATTTTGTACTTGGATTTTTGAGTCATTGTACGGGATAGATTATTGATTCGCGCAAGCGCGGGAAAGCATTTTGCGACCCCTTATTATACCGTAAAATTTTACGCACTTCAAGGGGGAGTCAATTATGGAATTCTGTCTCTGTCTATCTTGAACATTTTACACTTAAATCACATGAGTAAAGCTTAAATTGAGTAAGTTATATAAAAATAATTACTTGTTTACGTGATTTAATATTTTCATAAACATATACATTTCATATTCATAAGCAAACTATTATGACCAAACTTTTTATAAATAGTCGAATTTATGTGAACTTTACAAAAACACCTCTATTAACCCTACATAAAAATAATATTATTTTTATTTATTTGGAACACCAACAACGTAATACGTTACATATTTATAATATTTTTGAAGTAAAGTGAAGGCTATTTTGCCGATTTACCGAATAACTAACATAAAATTGCTAATATTAAAAAAACAATAATAGTAGAAAGATCATTCGTAATGGATATTATAGTTGCTAGGTACAATTTATGTAAGGATCATTATTTGGTATAATTTGTGTCTGAAATTGTGCAGATAAAGTAATTTAATTTTTTTATAGAATAAGTATGACAAACGAATCCACAGTCCACCTTATGGTAAGTGGATGCTATGGACTATAGACATCTGCACATATCGTCATTCAAGAATCAAAATGCATATACGTCGATAACCCCGGGGACTGAGATGTAATGCTCCGTTTCCAGTAAAAAGGGTATCCGGTTCTCTACACTCAAAATAGGAATCACAACAGCATTAAGCTGCTATTTCCAACTATAAGAGTGGTAACTATGGCAAAATCCCCCCTGTGAGGCAATCTATGGGGGAGGCCTATGTTTAGCTGTGGACTTTATATAGACTGCAATGGATAATAGAGCAATTCACCAATACTTATAACTCATGGGCACAGGCCTCCTCTCATTTCGAATAAGATTTCAGGTCCACAGTGCTGCCTCAATGCGTGTTGGCTGACTTTACAAGTCTCCGATTTTTTCTCTCAGACATGCAGGTTTCCCTACGATGTTTTGCTTCACTGGTAGTATCAGTGCTTAAAATTTCAATTAAATATTTCATTGGTGCTTTCGGGGATCTGACTCGGGTTGCACGCGAACTGTGAAATTTACAGCGAGCGTTTAGCATCTGAGCTACCACGACGTCATTATCAATACTCATAAATAAATAAAATAGACAATATCTCTGTAAGTTTATTTGATTTACAGTTTATAAAAACTAAAGCTTGCGTGAGTTTAAATTAGTACGTTGAAAATTAAATTTTAGATTTCTATAATAATAATAATAGGTAATACAATTTTAAAGTTAAAGTTTAAATGTTAGCTGATTGGTTTTGTTTTTATTTCATTTAGCGGTTCACCATCAAGCAAAGATTTACAGCGGTGTATGGATACGGTGAAGCAAATTTACGCGGTAGAGTAACATTACAGCTATACATCTATAGACCGGAGACTCTTACGTTACGAGACCATAACAAGTCATTCCATGTCAGACCTCAGGGATGGCAATACATCTATCATTCTTAATCGATGATAGATGTAGATGTCTGTGGTCATAGCATCCACTTACCATCAGGTGGACTATCTGCTCGTTTGTCACCCATATTCTATAAAAAATCTCTTCTAATTTATCTCCCTCTCTCTCTCGTTCTCTCTCTCTCTCTCTCTCTCTCTCTCTGGTTGACGCCGTACACCCAATGAACTTAGCGTAGAACTACTTATTAATAACAATATGACGTAAAATAAAACGGGGTCGCTGACGTCAATATGCTTACTTAATTACACGTAATGCATACTATAATAGGATCTCTATATTTTCTAATATGCATTCGACCTCAAATGTACAGAGGAATTTAATTAGGTTTCTATTCCTTTGAAGCATCGCGTGGGCTACGAGCGTCGCTTTGATATAAAAGAAATTGAATGTCTTCGTTTTATGTGACGCTGTGCATAGCTTTTTACCGCCTTTACTCGTTCATTTTTCGTTTTTCTTTTACTACCTCGTTGCTCTAGTGGTCCTTAGTGAAACTGGTGATCACTCGGATTGAAATCCGTTATTGGGTTCTTCTATCAAAAAGTTCTCAGTAGTAGTCCGGAACCAGGAGTTTTGAGGGGTTTCACCTTCCTGCCTCGGAATTTGGAAAGCACGTAAGCGGAAAGCCGTTCATCCTGTGTCTTGATCTCTCTCTGATTGTGTCAGATTGCCCCCTCATCTGACTATGAGGGTGAGGGGATAGAAAGTCTATCCGTGCTTTTTTTTTAAAGGATAGGGTGACAAACGTGCACACAGTCCATGATGGTAAGTGGTTGCTGTGGCCCATAGACATCTACATCTATCCTCGATTACGAATCAAAATCAAAATTTATTGGAACGAAATTTAAAATAACGAGAAACGTACAACATAAAGTTTAAGATAAAAGTTGAATTTTATAACAAATGAAATATACAATCATTATTTTTGAGTAAATATAAGTGAAATAAACCAAAAGAATATTTTCTTTCAATAACAATTACTTACTTACTTTACTTTTACTTACTTATTGCTTAATTACTTTATTCTACAGGTAAAGTCATATTATAGAAAAAACACAATTGATTGACTCTCAAGGTGAATATTATTTAGACTCTAGATTGCCTAAACACGACTAATTTATTCTCTCGCAGGCTAAATCCTATGAATGTGTATGTTTGTCTCCTTTTAGTGTCGCTTTTTAGTTTCATCGATTTTCAAATCACAACGATTCTGAAGAAGTTTTCACTTAAACAAAATATTCTATCTCATTCTCTCACAGGCTGAATCCTATAAATATATATATGGTTGTCTCTTTTTAGTGACGCTTTTTCATTTCATCGAGTTTTAAATCACAACGATTTTAAAGAAGTTTTCACTTCGAAAAACTGCGGTTGTCGATCCGCCTGCCAGGCATGACAACTGACAATTGCCAACTATGGCAATTTTTTTGCCAACATAGAACAGCATTGGTCTCCCCCACTGATTGTCTCATAAAGGTTTTTTATGCGATAGATTGACAAACGAGCACACAGCTGACCTAATAGTTAGTGGTTGTTGCGGCCCATAAACATCTACATCCATCCTTGATTACGAATCAAAATGCAGATGCGTTGTCACCCGTGAGTACGATAGAATGCCTCGTTTCCAGTAAAAGGAGTCTCGAGCTCTCCACACTCACAATACGTATTATTTTACACTGGTATTCGGTGAGGGAGTGGTCCGTCCCCGGTCAAGTCGATCCATTCGTGCTACGACTATACTTTTTTTTAAAGAATAAGGGTGACAAGCGAGCACACATTCCACCTGATGGTAAGTGGTTACTGTGGCCTATAGACATCTACATCTATCCTTGATTACGAATCAAAAAGCAGATGCGTCACCCGTGAGTACTAAGATGGAATGCCTCGTTTCCAGTAAAAAGGATCTCCGGCTCTCTACACTCACCATACGAAACACAGCGGCATTGAGCTACTGTTTTACGTTGGTATTCGGTGAGTGCGTGGTCCGTCCCCGTTCGACCCAACCCATTCGTGCTACAACCATACTACTAATATAACTGCAGCATGGCTCTACCACGTACAAACATATAGGTAATCTATAAGACTATGTTCAGTCGTGGACGAGGCTGTAATGAGGATGTTATCAATGAATGAATGCAATTAATGAACATTTAAACTAACAACTCTAAATAATGAAGAACTGCGGTGTGCACCCCGCCTTACAAGCGTGGCTACTATGGAAAAATCCCCCTTGTGAGGCAATCTTTGGGGGAGGCCTATGTTCAGCAGTGAACTTTATTAGGCTGTAGTAGATAGTGTGGTACTATCTACTACATCCTAGCCGTGATAGCTCAGACGGTTAACGCTCGCTGTAAATATAACAGAACGCGAGTAATCCGGGTTCGATCCCCGCCGGCACCAATGAAATTGTTAATTGCAATTTTAAGTGTTGACTTACCACGTGCTCGGCGGTGAAGGAAAACATCGTGAGGAAACCTGCATGTCTGAGGAATGAGAGAAAAAAATATTTTGAAGACATGTGAAGTTCGCCAACACGCATTGGGGCAGCGCGGCGGACACTTCCCTGTCCTAAAACCCTTTCAGAAATGAGAGGAGGCCTGTGCCCAGCAGTGGGACGTATATAGGATGTAACTTTAGATAGTGTGGTAATAGAAAAATTTAAAGCTGATGTATTGCAAAGACACATTATGAAAAGCAGAAACCAAAGTTAACTCCTTTATGCGGTGAAACACTTGCGCTTTATGAACCTAAGGATGTGTTATCCCCATGTGGGATCTGTTTTTAGTCGTTCAATCGTGCTCTACTAGCTGAATTTATTGATAGAATAAGAGTGACTAACGAGCACGCAATCCATCTGATGATAAGTGGATGCTGTGGCCCATTAACATCTAAATTTGTCCACGATTAAAAATCAAAATGCAGATGCGTTGTCATCGCTGAGGACTAAGATGGAATGCCTAGTATTCAATAAAAGTGAATACAATAGTGAGTACGGTGAATGTGAGGAACTAGATATAGTTCCTCACATTCACCGTACGGAACACAGCAGCATTACGCTGTATTGATCGTGACGGCGTGACCTATTCGTGCTGCAACCGCTACGAGCACTTATAGGGTTAAGTGCTCGTAGTGCAACCGTAATATTGCTGCTGCGTGGGTCTACCACGTTAGCGTGTCTCTAGCATGTACCACTCTAGCGGTACAAGGTTGAACCTTACCGCTAGATTGTCATGTAGCTACAATAAAAAAGGGAAGTTACTCGTAGTACTATATGCGTCTCACTCCTGAGTCCTCATTTTTGAGAGAGTTGTAGGGCAACGAAGTATCCCCCGTGCCGCTCCAATATGTGTATTTTGTCATTCATGTACATTTCTTCACAATACTTTCATTTAACGCCGAGCATGTGGTGAATCTAGACTTCAATTGCAATTAACAATGTCATTGGTGCCGACGAGAATCGAACCCGGGTTTTTCGCGTAATATGAATTTAATTTTTTTGCGAGTTTTTTGAGAGTTTTTATCCCCTGAACTATCTCATCTAAATATTTAAACTAAACTGTAAATTTTATAGGTTAAAAGGTAGAGTTGCGTTTAATTACATTTTAGCTCCATTCTATGTCTTGCTATAATATGAGTTGCTTTGATGCAGTGAAATTGTAGGGTATACTTTTATTACGGGCATGCGTTTCAAAGTATGTTTTTGAGTTGAAACAGTGTGGTCTTATACTTTTATTTGTGTTTTTAGTTCAATTTTTACAAGGACACGTTTAATGTTAAATTCGCAATTTTTAAGTATATCTTAGACTTTTATACCTTTACTAGATGGCGCAGCAAACGCCGTTACGCCCTGTTGGTATCTCTTTGTGGTAATTTCCCCCTCACCGCACTTTCCCAAAACTAAATTTATCAAAAACAACTACCAAAAAAGAAGATAGAGGGAAACAAGCCAAGAGATGGGCATCAGCTTCTTTCTAAAAAATTTAGCAAAAAGAACTCTTTCAAACACTGATCACTACTACATTACTCATCTTCAAATCTTTAGAAGTTACATGATTACTAAAAGACACACCAACAATTATAGATATACTATATGGACACGTTTGAATGTATTACCTGAGCCATGAAGTGTAGAGGTAAGGAGATCAGTCTAACATGGAATTAATAATTAAAGAAATGTCCATATGTAAGCTGTAAATAAAAGTTCAAAAACTCTCCACAACGGCGTTAGAGTAGTTAGAGGGTATGAAATGAACTTAGCAATTGTCGACGGAGTGAAGCGTGCCGAGTTGAAGAATTTAATATTTGTAGTGACTAGAGTAGTTGATGAAACTGCAGTATTTAAAACCTCAACTACTCACGTTGTCTAAAATAATTTAGTAAATATAACCTAGAAACAAGTTGAGTGATTTTGAAAATAAAAATTTTATAATTTTTAAAAAATTATAAAAAATTGCAATAAAAAGTTATGAAAAGTTTTTAATATAAAGAGACAGTTTTTCTTACCTCAACATTCCAAGAAAAGTTAAAAGTCTTTGAACAAAGTTTATAGTAGTAGGTAACCAATATAAGGTCAATAATTTTTACATTTCTAGCACGGATTCAATTGTAGTTAGCATTAGAATTTTAAATCGCAATTATCCCTACACTATTATAGAGTGGCGGTGTAAGTATATCCACTACCACAAATCATCCCGTGGGTGTCGTATGGGGCAACAGGGGAAATAAATTAAGAGATGTTCAGCAGCACCCACCTAATAACGACAAAAACAAAAAACTGCGGTTGCCAACCTGCTTGCTAAGCGTGGCAACTATGGTAAATATCCTCCCTATGAGACAACCTTTGGTAGATTTGGTAGAGAGCCTTTGTTCTACAGTGGACTTTAATAGAGTGTAACGATAACTGTATTATAGGATGGAAAACTCTAAAGAAGACTGCACGGTTGTGGACCACGCCATCGATTTTTATCTCATAGTACAATTAATTCTTTTTTTATATAAAATAATGGTGACACGTCGAGTGCCCTGATGGTACGCGGATGCTGTGGCACAAAGACACCTTTATTTATCCTTGATTAAGAAAATTAAATCGGATGCGTAGTCTCCCTGAGGACTTAGATGGAATATCTCGTTACCAGTAAACCCCGGAGACTCGGTACTCAATGTTGACCACACAAAACAGTTTTTTTGATAGCGTTGGGTGATGAACGAGCACACAGTCCAAATGGTGGTATGTGGATGCTGTGACCCATAGACATCCACATTTGTCCTCCATTAAGAATCAAAATGCAAATACGTTGTCACCCCTGAGGACTAAGATGGAATGCCTCGATTCCAGTAAAAAGGGTCTCTAGTTCTCTACACTATCAATCATACGAAACACAGTAGCATCAAGCTACCATTTTCAATGAATTTCTGTGAGAGCGTTGTCCTTCCCCTGTCGGACGACCTGTTCATGGTGCAACCATAGTATAACTGCAGGATGGCTCTATCACGACATTATAATATCATGATAGTATATAGGCACTTAATATAATGCTCTTAATTATAAAAAAAAATCGTTTACTATGTCCAAGCATCATCATAATAGACCGTAATCAATATCACACAACATGTGTATATTGTAAATTAATTGTATAGAGAGCATGTAGAACTCTAGAGTAGGAATGTTCATATTCAGCGTTGTCCGAAACAAAACAAATATTACATAAAAGGCGCCATTGCATTGACGTCATCAAGATGGTCGCCCCATTGATAAGCCTTTAGGAAGTAATGCGCAGGCCCGTGGGTACTCAGCCATTGATAGAGCCCGAGTGCTTTTATACCATAAGATTTACTTATGTGGCAGGTGTTCATTTTCTTGAAGTGACGGTAAGAGAAGCAGGAAGTCGATGGCTGTAGGTGACTCTAGACCGCGCTTTATGGCATTCCGAGACCTCCCCAGTCTATGTTCAGCAGTGGACGTTTAAAGAGCTCTAATGATGATGATAATTGATTTTCGAGTCAGATGTGCAGGCCCATAGGTATACACACATTGACAGCGAGCCCGAGGGCTTTCATACCATAAGCTTCAAGTTTAGGCAGGTGATCTTTTTTATTAATTAATTTAATTAATAAAAATGATTGCCATTATCCACTACACCATAATGTCTCGTGGGTGTCGTAAGAGACGACGGAGGAAAACCAGGAGATGGATATCATATGCTTTCTTTTTTTTGCAATCGTCCGCTAAGTATTGTAACTATGGAAAATATCCCCCGTGAGGCAATCTATGGAGAGGCCTATGATTAGCAGTGGAACTTGGATAGGTTCAGAATCAACAACTAGGTTTTGTTCCCGTGTCTGCATCCTAATCTTTCTCCGTTTTGAACACTTTTCTGTAATATCTCATCCGTGGTGGAGGCACGCTGCAACTATGTTATGGTTGTAGCACGAATGGGTCGGTTCGACTGGGGAAGAACTACGCTCTCACAGATTATCAGCGTAAAATAGCAACTTAATACTGCTGTGTTTCGTATGGTGAGTATAGATATCCGGAGACCCTTTTTTACTGGAAACGAGGCAATCCATCTTAGTCTTCAGGGGTGACAACGCATTTGCATTTTGATTATTACTTGAGGATAAATGTAGATGTCTATGGGTCATAGCATCCATTTATCATCAGGTGGACTGAGTGCTCGTTTGTCACCCTTATTCGATAAAAAATATGTATTCGTTTTTGTACCACAATAACTTTCGTTGTTTTTTTTTATAGAAGAGGGGGCAAACGAGCATGCGGCTCACCTGATGTTAAGTGACTACCGCCGCCCATGATCAACCGCAACACCAGGGGAATTGCAGGTGCGTTGCCGGCCCTTTAGAAAGGAGTACGCTCTTTTCTTGAAGGTCCCCAGGTCGTATCGCTGGTGGTAAACTATTCCACAGAGAGGTTGTACGCGGAAGAAAACTCCTCTTGAAACGTACAGTGGTGAACCGCCAAGCATCCAGATGATGTGGATGGTATCGCGACGTTTGCCGCGTAGTGAGTTCACGAAATTTGGCGGCTGGGATTAATCCGAACAATTCCTCAGAGCACTCTCCATGGTATAGTTTATGTTGTACACTGTCGAATAGTTCCAGCATCTTATTAATCAACGATTTTACTGACAGTCGTGAGGTTGAAATAGCATTCCATTAGTACAGCCTCTTACAGATATCCCGCAACAATAATACAGACTACAGTACAGCAGACGTCACACCCGTTTCCGAACGAGCGGACGTATCTCGCGCGCTAAAAATACCCCGCAGAAATACGAATTTTAAATAGCGTACTAGAAATTTCTGTTATTAAATATTTTTTCTTAATAACATCTATTTTAGTATTTTTCCTCAAGTCTAATATTTATTTCAGCCAGTTACATTTTTTTTATATGATTCAATCATTCTTTTTTTTTGCTGTAAAATAAAACCGTGAACAGTTCCTTACTCTGTCGTGGACATCTGAATTTAAAAGGTGAGTTTCACATTTTATCTTTTTAAATATTTTTCTTAAAGGCCAATTTCTTTTTATTTCAGCCAATTACAATTTTTTAATTTACTTGTTACATTTTTTTTTGCTACAGAATTTAAGCGTGAACATTTCGTTACTCTGTCTTGAATTGCGTACTTTATAAGGTAAGCTTCACATTTTTCTAAAATTTCAATTAAAATTAACTTCTTCTAAAATTACTTTATAGGCATTTTATTGACTTTAAAATTTTCGAAGTTTTATTAATTCAAATTTATCGGTGAGTTGGTTAATAGTTTTAGTTGCCAGCAACGTGTTTTCGAAATATTTTAAGATATTAAAAACTACGTATTATGATACCAATCCAGTGCAATACGGACGCATACTTTTTATTTTTTTAACTATATATGTAAGAGTGACTAGCGAGCACACAGTTTACCTGATGGTAAATGGATTACTGTGACCCATTGATACTTATGTGCTCGATTGAATTTGAGAATTTTATTACCAATAATATGAGTCTTCAATTCATTATAATCCGAAATATGCTGTTATTTTACACTGATATTTACGTGTTTTTCCTTTTTATTCGATTATGTGTTTACATATTAAACAGAAAATCGACAATTAGTGTAATTCTTCATACTTTGACCCTAGTTTGGATTTAAATAAAACACGCGATAGTACATAGCTTTCAGAAATGTTACTATTTTAAATATATCATTATCATACGAATATATATACAATCCTTCACAAGTCAATTGCTAAATAGCTTAAATTTTGGGTAGACCTACACTAGATGGAGAGTATATATTAAAAAAAAAATACTACGAATTTTGTAAAATTCAATACAAAGGAGCGACGTAAAACTTTCCGTCAATTTCCATTAAATATTTAGCAAATGAACCCCCCTGAATATTAAAAGATTCAATGGGTAGCGGTATTCACGGTGCGGTGTCTGGGTCGTGGTCTTTTGTATAATAATTGTTATTATTATACAAAAGACGCTCATAAATTCTTTCTTCTTCTACTTCATCTGACAAACTACTGTCGGGTCTTGGCCTTTCTTGTTGTAGAGGTTAGAATAGAATAGAAAGAAAGAAAGAACAAAACAGAACCGTATACAATATAAAAAATAGAGAAGAATAGAACAGGGTGGACTCGTAGATAATGACGATAGTCATTAAGTCCGCTTTTTGTAATTGTAACCCTTAGTTAAATTTGTTCGCAATTAAGGATAAAAATAGAATAGAATAGTTTCTATTCAACATGCTACAAGTAATTCTTGTTAGATAATTAGCTGGTACCCGGCGCGATGCCGTCACGGAACAAATAATTGTTACGGAAACATCGTTTTAAATTTGGAAGAGCTATTATTGTTTTATTAAAAATAAATTAGTCGTCGTCCTTTAAATAAATTTGTCGGTACGATATGCACTCCTCGTATTGTAAGTCGATTGTACTATGCCTAGCCTTCGCACAAGTGTAAGCACTAAGTTGACAAAGTTTTAGCGCAATATGATGAACGGTATGGCAATTTTTATATAGTAAAAGAAGATAGTAATTTGAATAACACTAATAATTGATAATAATTACACTAAATTACAATTTAACTATACATTAGAAACAGGATGGCAGTGATCTCCTCGTAACCAGGGGTTATTACCAGTACATACCATTAATTACAGTCAGTATCCTTTGAATAAAACTGTTTTTACAGATTTTGTATCGGTTAATTAAATTTATTTTTAATTACCGACGTTTCAGGTGCTACCCATTGTCACGGGGTATCTGAGATTTTGGGTACTGAGTGGGTAATGAGGACGTACAGATGTCAAAGTTAATCCGGAGCATAATTTTACCTTTAGCTTTTTAATTATTAATTTAGGTCCGATCTACGCAGAATGGGCTTACAGTATCCTCAATTCTTGCAGTAGTATGCTTGGGTTTTGATTTAATTTTGTTAATTATAGGATCCCAAACCGATGGTAGCTCAGATGGTTAACGCTCGCTGTACATTTCACAGTACGCGAGCAAACCGGGTTCGATCCCCACCGGCACCAACGAAATTGTTAATTGCAATTTAAAGTGCTGATTTGCCACGTGCTCGGCGGTGAAGGATAACATCGTGAGAAAACCTGCATGTCTGAAACACAAGAAAAATTTTTTCGTAGACATGTAAAGATCGCCAACACGCGTTGGAGCAGCGCGGCGGACTATTCCTTGCCCTAAAACCCTCCCAGAAATGAGAGGATGCCTGTGCCCAAGAGTGGGACGTATAAAGGCTGTAACTTTAAGCTGATGGCAGTACCCAGCCTCCTTCTATATTGAAATTAGGATTTTTTTTAAAATTTCATGAGTTGCCCTCACGTATCTTACTTGGTTGGAATCGATGTTCTTTCGCGAAGATTGGTATTAAAATAATCCATTTTACACATCTTTTGCTTATTAACAATTTAAAAATGTTTGTTAGAGGGGCCCCGCATATTTTCTGGAACTTTTAGAAGTCTATACATTATCTTATGAAGGAATCACCTTAATCGCCATGCTTGGTTTAAAGATTGGTTGTTGCAGTATAAGGCCACAAAAATGTTACAATTCGTCAACACGTACAGCATTAAAGATCAGACTAAGTTAACTAAACTAACAATGATATTGTACGCGATAAATGCACGGGATGAGCCCAGGGTACCCAACAACCATGTACAGAAACCTATACCTGCTGCTATTCTAGGGGATACAAATGATGCAAGAGGCCTAGTATCACACATAAAGTTAGGTGTGGGGTCACAAGTGATGATAAGTCAATGGCAGCATGGAAGTAGTTCGGCGATTAATCAGGTTTGGCCGTTACTGTGCTTAAATTGCAAGGCACTCTGTTCTGCACCCAAAACTTGGATCAAATCTTGGAACCAAAACATTCGTCAAAGGGCAATCTTATGTGACTCTTAGTGGAGTACGATATTTAGATGGTGTAGTAATAACTATTTTAAATTAAAGAAAACTCCTCAACAATTCATATAACTGCGTAGCGTTGGAAGAGTTAAAGCGTTTGAGAATAAAGCAAGGTCACAAGCTGTCTTTGATATAGTTCTGTTTTTATGGCATTAACATAGTAATCACTCAAAGAACCAAAATAATATGCTATGTGACATCGATAAGCGCATCTCAATCAGTCACGCCGCCTTGTGGAAAAATTCGATACAGCGAGTGAAAAATGTTTATTGCAGCGCCCTCTAGTGCTAATGAATCACAAACTCTGTACAGAAAACCGTAAATCAGCCAAACCATTAGAAAGATAAATGGGAACATTGGTTTGCACAAATATGTTTATTGCAGCGCCCTCTGGCAAGTTTTTATACGTAGTAGAGCCATACTGCAGTTATATTAGTAGTATAGTTGTAGCACGAATGGGTCGGCTCGACCGGGGAAGGACCACGCTCTCACAGAATACCAGTGTGAAATAGTAGCTTAACGCTGCTGTGTTTTGTATGGTGAGTGTAGAGACCGGAGACCCTTTTTACTGGAATCGAGGCATTCCATCTTAGTCCTCACGGGTGACAACGCATCTGCATTTTGATTCATAATCGAGGATAGATGTAGATGTCTATGGGGCGCAGTAACTACTTACCATCAGGTGGACTTTGTGCTCGTTTTTCACCCTATCCTATAAAAAAAAGTTAACGCCATAACACATATCTAAAAACCATCGCCTAAAATAACAAGTCATTTACAGAAAACTGTGGAAAAACCAATCAAACCGTATTGGAGATAAATGGGAACATTCGTTCACACTAATGTGTTTATTACAGCGCCCCCTGTCGTAAACTCAATAACAAAATCTAAGAACCATCGTCGATGAATCAAAAACCCGTTACAGAAAACCGTATGGTCAAACCGTTTTGGAGATTTTTTTATTCTTGTTTTATTTAGGGATTTTTGTTCTTTAAGATGTCAATCCCATTAAAGCTAACTTAAAATATATACATTTGTTATTAATCTGCACATACTTAATGCATTATCCGAGGTTGGGGCATATAGGATGCCCTGCGCAAAACCTATATTATACACATTTATCTTGTATTTCTTTACAAATAAATCCCTTGCTCCTCGGTTCCGCTCACATTCCATCAAAAAATGATGTAAGTCTTCAATTACAAACATGTTTGCAAACATTCGATTGCACACAAAAAATAAACAAACAAACAACCTCTCAACCTAAACGCATACGCCTTCTCCATTCCGTCGCAGGTAAAAATGAGAGGTGTGTGACCAGAAGTAGGATATATATATATATATATATATATATATATATAGTATATATATATACTTTGTATTTATATAACTTTGTTAACAGTGAAATTAAACAGGAGATGGGCAGGAGTATTTTATTTTGCTCGTAACAATTCAAAATAATAAAAACCTGCCGTTGCCGCCACATCTGACTAGCATGGCAACTAAAGCAAGTGAGACAATCTATGAGATCCCCTTTGTTAAGCAGCAGACTTAAAACTTATCAACCTCGAACCCCCCCCCTCCCGTGCTCCCTTCGTACTTACCATTAAAGTGGCTACTGCAGTCCATAGACACATGCCAACGTTAAATAAAGAAGGCTCCAAATGCGTTGTCAACTCTGAGGGCTAAGGTGGAATGTCTTACAGCCTGTAATTACACTGGTTCTCTATTCCCTTCAGACTGAAACACATCAGTGGAAGCTCTGCTATTTTACGATGAAAACAGGTCATAAGTTGGTAACCTACCCATAAGAACTAAAATTTACCGCCTAGTAAATTTTACGTGTAAAATTAATTCCATATCTTGAAAAAAAAACAACTTCTGTGGAACCACAGCTCTCTTAAGAAATTACATAATTAATAACATAACAGTCTCGCAACGGAACGTGATCGAAGTTAAAGTTTAGACCGGATGTGGCGGTGAAACTGTTTTCATTTCGCATCCTACAAGTACTAAGCAACTTTAAGTTCCGTTTTATTTCCACACAGATATTGCGAAACAGTAAAGGTAATACTGTAATTATATGCTTATATATTATAATTTATAAATATGTATAGATAAAATTTAACACAACAACTGCCTGGCTCAAGGAGTTACTTGCATGAAATTAAGTCATGAATAACTGTTTTTAATATACTCGTATTTATCTGTCAGTCTGTTTAAATCGAGCTAATCTTTAGAATGACTGAACCGATTATGATGAAATTTCTGTACGAGATAGAGAGCAATGATTAAGGCTATATTTTTACCAAAAGCACATTTTTGAAATCATGAAAATTTGTTAAAATATAATTTGCTATAATAATAAGTCTTTAATTATGTTAAATATAAATAACGCCAGGTTTATAGGCGAAGTCAGAGCGGATACCCAGGGGACGACACTAAGGCGGGTCACTAGTGTGTAATATATAATATGCTTCCTGAAATAAATCTAACAAACGTCATTTGTAAGAAACAAATATAACAGACGATAAAGATGATTGTGATAATTAAAGAGTTTGCATTTATTCTTTTACGTAAATAAAATTCTTACAAACTGTACTTTAACAATTAAAATACAGTCGACTCTCGTTAGTTCAAACCTGCGATAGTTCGAACTTCTCTCAACTCAAAGTTATTACGAGTTCTCTACAAAATCTCTTTATGTTTCGAACTAAATCAATACATTTTTATGCACTTGGTAATTCGAACGAAAAAATTGCTACGTAACAAAACGACCCGTTAATTCGAACTCATCGGCGTCAAATACTCCACAAATCAAATTTGCAGAGAGAAAGAGACAGAAAGATTGCAAGTACATTTTGAGACAAGTTCAAACTTGTGTCATCATTACTTATCATTACATTACTACTTTGGCAGAGGTGTTAGGAGCCTCATTCGATCGACCTTACAAAGCTTCTGTCAACAAAACGAAAGTGATTAAAAAGCATTTCAGGCACTTTTTCTCTTAAAAAGTTATTGAGGAGTCTGAGCAGCAGTAATGTGCTTTGAAGCAAAAAAGTATAACAGAGTTCTTTTAAACAAATGTACAAATTCAAATTATAAATATGTACATAGCAGTTTTTAAATAATAATTGATCAACACTTAATAATTCAAAGTTTTATTTATTTTTTCTCAAAAATTTCGAACCATTTTGTATTTCAAACACTCGATATTTCGTAATATTTTAAGAGTCCCTCAAGTTTTGAATTAACGAGAGTCGGCTGTAGTATAAGTGATATTACAAAATCAAGTTGGCTAAATACAATTCTACGTCAACGAAGTCAACAAACGAACACACAGTTGATGCTGTAGACCTACGTCTATTATCGATTAAAATCAAAATGTAAATGTCTCCTTTGAACATTAAGACGGAATGTGTTTTTACCAATAAAAAAGTCTTCGGTTTTTGACACTCACGTTAAAACTTTTGATGATAAACCTCCTAAATGTATCTCTATAATGTTGATTTAATTCATAGAGTACTATAGTATTGTATTTTATAGTATTTTATGATTTAATTTAATTAATGTTAGATCTTTAAATCATTGCAATTAGATGTTTTGTTTAGACAATATCATGAAACGAAAATAAAATGAAACCCGTGTTTTCCTCATTTTGTACCTTGATGCCACTATGTATATTATATAACTCGTGCGTAACAGTTTACTCATTTTTAGTACAGTATGTAAATGGTTAAAGGTTCGTTAAGGCATTGTACATAATTGGCGTTAACTTAAAAATATAAAACCTTAAATATAATAAGATATCTTCATACCTTTATATTATAGCTTCACATTTAGATCGATTGCATAAAATGCTATTATTTTATTGGAAGAAGCTTCCTTCTTTTAGGAGAGACGAGAAACTTAGGTCATTACTGGAATTGCTATTATATCAAAGCTAAACAACCTACCGTTTATTTTTGAACGTTAAAAAATTTGATTATAAGGAGTATTTTCAATACGATTAACAAATCCTAGGCTCAAACATTTGGGTACGGCATACATTATATCCTTTAGTGAGCTTTTCGTAGCTTGCTCACGTGTTCCTAGGGCCGAAAATCTGCACGGTTGTGATGAAGGTAACAAATTAACAATTTAAGGTACTCTTTATAACGTATCCTTATATATTTTAGTAGAGTTCTACAACTTTAGGTTAAAATCATTTAGTGATTAAAACTTCATCGGTTTTCAATAAAATGCGAGCGGAGCCGCGGGTAAAACTTAGTAAACTTGGCTGCTAATAATCTTCAAGCTAGTGCACGATGGACGTTCTTTATTTTTAACTCTCAACATAATATACCTATGTTGAAATAAAGTTAAAAAAATTCACAGATGTAATAAAATTGGAATTATTTACCGAATTGTTAACAATAAAAAATGGCAGACACAAAACGTTAAAGATCACTTAATCGTCAAGCCTGATTCATTGCAATTGTTCGTGGCAATACTAATCTGTGGTCCGATTTGAAATTCTAATGGAATGAAAGTAGACGTCGAGAGCTTATGCAATTAACAGGCCCTCAGTGAATGCTTTATCGATGCAATGAAGTTACACTAGAAAGATATTAAGAAAAATGAATAAAGATATTAAGAATAAGAAGGATAAAGATATTAAGGAAAGTACCTGGAGGATCACTAGCTGATTAGTGACCGCCAGTACGGTTTCCGTTGGGGTCGCTCGGCTGGTGATCTTCTGAGTTACCTGACTCATAGATAGGCGGAGGCAGTAGAGTCCAAGGGAAGTTTATAGCGAAGGCCTTCGATTGTTTTCGGCACAAAGCTGGTGTTCTACAAGGTTGCGTGCTATCACCAATGCTGTTGCTTCTGCATATCAATGATATGTGGCAAACTGGTAAAATTTATTGCTATGCAGACGACTGTGCATGCATTGGTGATGATACAGTGGCCGTGCCAATATTTTTCGGGAAAACGTCGCCGAGTACCGGGACAAAGTTACATCAGAAGTCGAGACTTTGTTGAACAAAATCTCGGACTGGAGGCGACACAATCTGGTCCAGTTCTACTCCCAAAAGACACAAGTTTTCACGTTTACCGCTAAAAGGAACCCCTTCGCCGTATCTGCTCAGTTTCAAGGCACCCCCTTTGTTCCCTTAGGCAATATTGGAAACCTCGGCGCCGACATATCGAATGATGTGCAGTTTCGTGGTAACACGGAAGAGATGGCTTGGCCTCTAGAAAGCTTAGCGTGCCTAGCAGATCGGGACAGTATTTCATGTCGGAACACCACCCGCAACTTCACAAGGCTTAGGTTTCTCCGCATTTGGAATACTGTTCCCATCTCTGGGTAGGGATTCCCAAGTGGTTCCTTCCATTTAATCGCATCCAGCGCAGAGCCGTTCGAATCGTCGGCGTCCGAGCTCTGTCCGATCGGCTTGACTCACTGGCACTGCAAAGAGATGTTGCATCTCTTTGCTTATTTTGTCGCATTTACCACGGGGAGTGCTCTGAAGAATTTTTCGGAATAATTCCAGCCGCATAATTTCACCATCGCTCATTGCGATAAAGCTCGCGATACCGCCCATACCATGGATGACTGGCGATCCAGTACTGTGCGATTTAAAAGAAACTTTCTTCCTCGCACAACTTCCTTGTGGAATCAACTACCACCAGAGATTATTCGGGACCGATACAATCTAGGAAACATCAAGAAAAGAGCCTACTCTTTTTTTTAAAACTGGCAACGCATCTATAATTCCCCCGGTGTTTCAGTTGTGCATGGGCGGCGGTAATAACTTACCATCAGGTGAGCCGTATGCTCGTTTTTAACCTCATTTTTAAAAAAAATCTCATAGCAATGTAGTAGCAATGTTACCACCAGTTTCTTTAGCGGATAAATTTGGAGTCAGTAAATTTTGTTTTATTTTTCACAAGTAATTTAAAATCTAATAAAAAGTTTAATACAGATAATATTTTTGGACACTGTCATTATAGTTTAATTGATATATCTTAAAGTAACTACATACATATAGATATAAATCATACATACGTATGGCATTACTCTAAGATTTGTTTGAACTTACTATAATTCAAAAGCTATTAGACTTTCAACTTGTAATTTTGCATACCTAATAAACCTATTAGGTATTGAGATATTAATGTCTGAAAAGTTTCATTATTACTTCATTATTAAAGTTTCACTATAACTATTTACTGACTAACTCTTCAAGTTACTTAGAAGCTTGGAATTTGGTATCAAGGTTCGTCAAATATTAGGAGTATATAAAGGAATTTAAAAAAAATCTGATAGCTACAAATTATCGATATTCTTAGTCGTAAGGTGTTGACAAAGTTATTGGTAAGGTTAGTTTCAAGCACTTAATTTACATATACCACTAAAACATAAATATATATCAAAAGACGTTTTGGGTTTTCGTATTTGACGTTTAGCTCCATACCAATTATTTTTTAAATTTACGCAAATACTACATTTTAAATGAAACTAATTTTACGGATTTTATCGCGTTTAATTTTAACGTTTAAACAGAATAGATGGGGGGAGGGGAAAGGATTTGTGGTCTATTAATGAGCATTCCCCCTGATCCTATCAGTCCCCGCCATTACGTCAGATTTGATAGACCATAAATCCTCGCAAAAGAACATCGATTCCTATCACAGATTATTCGCGAGCCTATTAAAAATTAAAAAAAAACATCCTAATTTCAATAGAGAAGGTGGATGGTTGTTATCATCTGCTTCGGATCCCATAATTAATAAAATTAAATCCAAACCCGGGTTATTTCTTATTAAATCCAAACCACTGTAAAATCAGTTTCGTTTAATCCGTGGTAGCTGCTTAAATCATTGGATCTACAGGAATGTACAATGAACATGAAATTACTATGAAGCTACGCTCCCGTTAAGATTTCGTTTATCGGCGAAGCGACAGACCCGAACGTCATTTGTACCGAAGTTGGCCTTCTTTTCTCATTTATTTATTTAGTGGCTTGGATGTGATGTGATTGGATGGTGGATCTTGATTTTCATATAAGCATTATAAAGTCTACTGTACCTTAGACTATACCAGGAAACCAGGAATAACACTTAATGTTTTAAGCAAACATTATTTTATTGAATAAAACTATATTTAGGGATTTTACCGCATTTAATTAACTATTTTAACTTATTTTTAATTCCCGACGTTTCCGGTGCTTTACAGTGCCTATGGTCATAGGGGGATTTTGAATATTATTTTTGGTCCGATCTGCGCAGAACGAGCTTACAGTATCTTGAAGTCTTGCAGTGGTATGCTTGGGCTTAAGTTTCATTTTGTTAATTGTAGGATCCCAAGCAGAAGGCATAATGTGATTACCTATGCGCTTATTGGGCTAAATGTGAAAAAGTGACTTTAAAGATTGAGACATTTAAGTAAATATCCCTAAATTGTATGCAAAATATATTATTCAAACATTTATATACGTTTTCGCGCCTACAATAGCGATGTTCTTTATATTTAACTATTTAATATATTGCAATAGTCTTTTACTTACTTACTTGTATGTCGTTTTCAATATATATTTTGTTAAAAATGCTTAAAGTTAGGTTCTCTTATTTCCATTTTTATTTATGTCGTCTGCAAAAGACAAATTGAAAGTGATTTTCACAGATTTTTGTTCAACGAAATTGAATTACTTCTTGACTTTGGACTCTCTGACCTTTTGACAAAGGCATGCGAATAATACTTTAAAGTTTGTGTTACACTAGGAGCAGGTGCGTTAGTGATCACATTGTACTTATTAGTTACGTTATTGAAGTTTTGAACGACATAATATGACTTTTAAAAGATATCCATTGTCGGGATTGCCTTGTGATTTATCTATTCCACTTCTAGTGATATACAAACTTCACAATAACTGTTACAGTATTTGCACTATAAATTTATGGTTTTTAAGAATAACCAATGTTATAAGGTATATACATTATTTTATTTTGTGATTATGAAATGATTACTTGGACAAACTCATCTAGGTGGTAAGTATCCTTGTATACATAGAAGCTCGTCTGGGTGAGAGAGTAGTCTTGCCTAATTCTGCAGCCAATTTTTTTTATAGAATAAGGGTATCAAATAAAATAGAAAAAAAAATACACACAGCCCATTTGATGGTGAGGGGATGCTGTAACACGTAACCATCTACATCTATTTTCGGTTAAGAATCAAAATGCAGATGCGTTGCCCCCCCTTGGAGGACTAAGTTGAAAAACATCGTTTATAGTAAAAGGGGTCTCCGGTTCTCTACTCTCACCACAGGAAACACAGCAGCATTGAGCCCCGGTCAAACCAATCCATTCATACTAGAACCATAATATAGCTGCAGCATGGCTCTACTACATACACAAATAGCAGAGCTCCACTGCTGAGCTACAGACTTAATAGAGAAGCAGTATAATTACAGGCTGTGATTTATTCTAACTTAGTCCTCAGAAGTGCCAACGCATTGTGCCTTCTTTATGTTACGCGCTCAAGTCGACAATACACTAGCGCCATCTAGTGTCAGGAACGAGAGCGAGGGGAGCATTGAGAAAATGACATCACAAATCACTCAACCGACAGCACCTAGTCGAAACTCGAACGCTCGGTACCTTGCGCGTGTTTACTTGAACATTCTGGATATTTCTTTGCTAATTTAAATAAATAGGCGCTGCAAGATGCGATCGAAGTAGTGTTGATTTGGCGAGACAAGCGAAGCTTCGGAGCGGAATAAAGTGAATTAGTGTGTTTAATTATTAGTGTTTTTAACTTTAATTTGTGTAAAGTAAATTAAAGTGTTAATTTAGGTAATTTTATCGGCAATTTTTATTGTCACGAACCTCAAGCTCGTAACATTTATATAGATAGGTAGATAACACTTTATTGCACGCCAAAAAAAAAACATTAATATTAACAAACAAAGGAGAGAAAGAAATGTGGTACAATGGGCGGTCATGTCGCTAAGAGCGATCTCTTCCAGACAACCTTAAGATGGACAAGATTGTAAGAAAACAATAAAAACAAATGTGTGGTTTGACATATGGTTTTTATATGTAGTTGATTACAGGTTTCCATGAGCTGCAATACTCACATAATGAGTTCATTTGTAACTTGAATTTTATTTAAAAAAAATCGTTGCTCTCACTGTGCGATTGTCCTAATTGATTCAAGTATCAACAAATCGCTATTTAGGGTTATTAAAGCTAGACTGGAGTACGGTTTGAAGGGACGCAATCACGACTAATTAGTAGACGTCTGCCATTCGAAGTATAAGAAATCAAAATAATTTATTTTCTCGAGACTTGTACCTATTGGGGTTTAAATAGGGATTATAATGGAGTATTATCCATAGAAAAAATAAAATTGAAGTGTCTGTTCGTAATATCCACGTAAATGCCTTTTATTGAGCTGAGGGGGTTAAAATTTTGTCTGTTGAAATATCATTCCGGGCTAATTTTCGAAATTTTTGAACCAATTGCATTTTTTTTATAGGAGAGGCGGGGTTTACACGAGCATAAGGCTCACCTAATGGTAAGTGATAATCGCCGCCCATGCGTTGCCGGCCTTTTAAAAAGGTGTAGGCTCTTTTCTTGAAGGTCTCTAAGTCGTATTGGTCTGAAAAAATCTTTGGTGGTAGCCGATTCCATAAGGAAGATGTGCAAGGAAGAAAACTAAAAAAGGAAACCTCCAAATAGATCTCCATCTCCAAGAAAAATCTAGGCTATATTTTATCCGGAAAATTTAGATATTTTGCAAAATCGATAAACGTGACGATAATCATAAAAATAAATGGTATTTGATGATTATCGTATTTTTTTAATAATGCCACATTGAAATATTCCACTCAAGCTAATCCGTGGCGGGTCGCTAGCTTAAAATAAAATTGTAGTATTCTATATTGACTTGATATTCACATCATCAGCCCGTAAACAGCCGATCTCTAAATATCCATCACTTGCATGTAAGTCACTAACAAGCAAATCCAAAAAAAACGTTAAAAGCATCTATAGAGATATTAGGTCCTTGTTTAAGAATTAAAATGCGGATCCAATATCATATTTGAGGACCAAGAGGGAATGCTTCGTTGCCACTAAAAAGGGTGTTCAGTTTTCATCATTCGTCATACAAAAACACAGCAGCATTATATTTTTTTATAGAATAAGAGTGACAAGCGAGCGCACAGCCCACCTGATGGTACGTGGATGCTGTGGCCCATAGGCATCTACATGTATCCTCGATTAAGAATCAAAATGCAGATGCGTTTTCATCCATTAGGACTCAGATGGAATTACTCGTTTCTAGTAAAAAAGGGTCTCCGGATCTCTATACTCCCCATACGAAACACAGCAGTATTAAGCTCCTATTTTAGGATGGTATTCTGTGGGAGCGTGGTCCTACTTTTTTCGTACTTAGTTCGTACTACAACCATAATATTGCTGCAGCGTGGCTCTACCACGTATAAACCATAATGTATAAGTTGGTGAAAATTACATTAAAAGATTTCTTTACATATATAGGTGGGTAAATATAATAGATACACAGACAGCTGATTGATATGAGAATTTTCACTCGTATCAATAACAGATGACATTGACAATACAATAATTTAATAACTTTATCCTGGTATCATGATCAGGTTTTAGGATTATTCTCTCTATCATTATCACACCTCATGATAAATGTGTACTGTTTAAGTTTTCATAATTTTTAATATTATTTAGTAATAACATAACAATTTCTAAAACCATTCCCAGCATGTAATAAAGACATACATACGTGTTTCGTGTTGAAGTTGAAGCCTTCGTTAGTATCGATCCACTGCGTGGAATATCAAAGTCAAAAGTTCAGCTTCACATACGAGCCTCTGATGTATACGACGTTACGGACCTACTATTAAAACGCCATTTGCGCAAAGAGAGACCTAATCCTTACGCAGATTATACGTGTTAGAGCCACGCTGCAGCTATATTATGGTTGTTGCACAAAAAACCACGCTCTCACAGAATATTGAAAACGAGGCATACCATTTTAGTCCTCAAGGGTGACAACGTATCTGCATTTTGATTATTAATTAAGGATAGATGTAGAGGTGGACTGCATGCTTGTTTATTACCCTTATTTTTTTTTAAAAAGAACATATTCCAGCTAGAATGCTAAATAAGTTATTTGGAATGAATCTCTTAATGAATTTAAAGACGAATCGAATAGAAAGTTTTTTGTGAATAAGTCGAAAAATTGATAAAATAAGTGTTCTTTGATGATTATGTTTAAATCCACATAACGCCACACTAAAATATCTTACTCTGGCGAAGCGATTGCGGCTCGTTAGTAATAAAGAAAAAAAAAACTTTGATTCAGGTTCTAATAACTGATTTATTCTAAATTTGAATAGAAAACTACTAACGGCCAGTCACGACCCTACGATCGTGCAAAAGGAGATTAAAATTTGTATTTTCCAAAGTTCTATCATAAATTTATGTCGGGACCGTGGTTTACCTAGCTGAGTTACCCTTTGGTGCGACGATTCCTGACTATTTTCTTATATATGTCCGGAGTGTGGTGCCACTCACGCTGAAATCGCAGTTACATTCTGCAGGCTGCCGCCGTGTTTGGCACTATAGGTCAGCCGATTGGGATGGGATGCGGTCTTTCTCTGCATTCTACCCTTGGGGGGCGGGTTTGTTTCTCGCCGGACGATCCCAACGTTGTTGCGGATTCTGTCGCTGATGTGGTACTTCAGGGTATGGAACTTTTTATTCCTTCCTCTGTGGTGCCCATTGGAGGCAAATCTCAGCCATGGTTTGGTCGCTCTTGTAAAATAGCATCATGCTATAAGCAGGAGTGCTACCAAGCCTGGGCTGACGCATCAGCGTCCCGGGATGTAAACACCAGCGCTCTAAAAAAGAAGTATAATTCCGCCTCTAGGTCCTTCAAAAGAGTCATTGCCAAGGCAAAGTCAAAGCATATTGGCAGAATTGGAGAGAAACTAGTTCGCCTTCCTTCTGGAACCCCTGCATTCTGGTCTCTCGCCAAGGCTGCCCAGGAGAATTTCTGTCAGCCATCTCTTCCATCTCTGCACAGGGAGGATGACTCCTACCCATACCGCAAAGGAGAAAGCCGATCTTCTAGGCTCTTTCTTTGCGTCCAACTCGACTCTCGATGACGGGGAGAGTACGCCGCCGACCATCCCGCGGTGTGAGTACTCTATGCCGGAAGTGCAGTACACACAGCGCTCGGTTCGCAAAGCACTTCTCTCCCTGGACATCCACAAGTCGAGTGGGCCTGACGGAATCCCCCCCAATTGTGCTGAGGACGTGTGCTCCAGAGTTGGCACCGGTTTTAACGCATCTTTTCCGGTACTCCTACTCCCTAGGCGTAGTCCCAAAATCATGGAAGACGGCTTTCGTCCACCCGATCCCTAAAAAAAGGCGACCGCTCAGACCCATGCAACTACCGGCCTATCGCCATCACCTCCTTGTTCTCCAAAACAATGGAGTCCATAGTAAACTGCCAGCTCATGAGGTACCTTGAGGATCACCAGCTGATTAGTGTCCGCCAATACGGTATTCGCCGTGGTCGGTCAGCTGGTGATCTTCTGGTCTACCTAACTAACAAATGGGCGGAGGCAGTAGAGTCTAAGGCTCCCTTTGGCCTTGTTGGAAGCTTCGATCGGTACTTCCCTTCGTTCCCATGGGGGCCCCTTTCCAGTGCGCGTGGTAACATTCATTGCTATGCAGATGACAGCATTGGTGATGCTCTTTACACCAGCCGAACCAATATTTCTCGGGAAAAGGTCTCCGAGTGCCGGGACAAACTTGTGTCTGAAGTCGAGTCTTTGCTGAACAGAGTCTCGGATTGGAGGCGACTAAATCTAGTCCAGTTTAACCCCCAGAAGACACAAGTTTGCGCGTTAACCGCTAAAAAGTACCCCTTTGTCGTATCTCCTCAGTTTCAAGGCACTCCCCTTGTTGCCATAGCTAGTATCGGAATCCTCGGCGTTGACATATCGAGTGACGTGCAGTTTCGTGGTCACTTGGAAGAGAAGGCCAAATTGGCCTCTAAAAAGCTTGGCGTGCTCAGCAGAGCGGGACAATATTTCAAGCCGGCACACCGCCTGCAACTTTAAAAGGCGCAGGTTCGGCCGCACATGGCACTGTTCCCATCTCTGGGCTGGGGCTCCCCAGTACCAGCTCCTTCCACTTGACCGCATCCAGCGCAGAGCGGCTCGAATCGTCGACGACCGAGTGCTTTCCGATCGGCTCGATTCACTGGCACTGCGAAGAGATGTTGCATCTCTTTGCATTTTCTTTCACACATACCATGGAGAGTGCTCTCAGGAATAGTTTGGATTAATTCCAGCCGCCAAATTTCGTGAACGCACTACGCGGCAAACGTCCCGATACCATCAACACCATCTGGATGCTTGGCGGTCCACCACTGAACGTTTCAAAAGGAGTTTTTTTCCACGTACAACCTCTCTGTGAAATAGTTTACCACCGGCGATTTTTCCGGACCGATACGACCTGGGGGCCTTCAAGAAAAGAGCTTACTCCTTTCTAAAGGGCCGGCAACGCACCTGCAATTCCCCTGGTGTTGCGGTTCATGGGCGACGGTTGTCACTTGATATCAGGTGTGCCGCATGCTCGTTTGCCCCCCTCTTCTATAAAAAAAATATTTTCGATACGTGTTATTATTTTAGATACGTGAGGGTAATATTGTCAATTTAAGCTTTGCCGTCATATAAAACCAAAACTAGGAAGACAGAGACAAAACACAAATTCATATACTGTAACTGATATATTAAGAAAAAAATAGCAAACCAGCTTTGGCAATAATTATGAACACTTCAGAATACAACTTTAAAAAACTAACTACTATACCTAATAATATACTATACCTAATACCGCCCGAATATCGATGTTGAAGTATATATATGTATATATATATATATATATATATATATATATATATATATATAAGACATAAATTTAGAATTATTCAGTAGTATTTTATTCTAGACAGAGCTCCATTTTGATTTCAGACTAACAATGTAGCACTTCACAGTACAAAAGGTCGCTGTATTTTAGTATTCGTTAAAGTAACCTACATTTTTATGAATAACTTAGTCCCGCCCGCCGCATATCACACAGAGTGCTTTTAAAATAAGCTCAGCTTGTAAGTACTTCAAAGGTTTTGTTTAAACACAAGCAGATTGGTGAAATGAAAAACGGATTAAGGTCAGGTGGGGTAAGAGGGACACCGGGGGAAGAGGGACTAGGGACCGTAACTAGTAAACCGAAGTGCGTATGACTATGAACTTTTCTTCAATAAAACAGTGAATGCGAAATAGTTTGAACGGTTTTCAACAGATATCGCTACGTGACTCAGAAGTCACAAAAAATGAAGACACATTTGACAGTTGTGAATTCGACTAGTACAAAGTTAGCGCGTTTTTTTTGCGAACCAATAGTTTGGTGAAAAAAGAGCTGGAAATATTTTGAATGTAATGATATGAGGAGAAAACTGTAATTATTTCTTTTTATTAACCATTTTAGTCTAAAAACAACTAATAATATGAGTTTCTTTCGCTTGAAAATCTAAACCTCCAAAAGCAATAGCTGGGGTAAGAGGCTCACTATTCACGGTGAAAGAGGAACATATGTTTCTTTTACACTATGTCAGGGGTAACACACATTTTTAATAATTTATAATTATAGGTAGTTATTAATGAAAAGAATTGACTGACTGTTTTGTACCTACTACACTTTTAAATTATAACTAAACTAGAAATTTCCCACAACTTCGTCCACGCTTACCTATTTTTGTGTTAAATTTATTTTTTAAATCGGATTTTAGAGTTTTTGAGTTATCTAAATCATAACAAACAAATAAAAAATCAAATGTTTTTTTTAAATTAGTTTAGATAAATAAAGTTTCATGCGTTTTGTATACGTCCCTTTTTTAATTGTAATATTTTGTTATATTATAGCAATTTTGACTGTTGTAGGAATGATATATATATATATATATATATATATATATATATATATATATATATATATATATATATATATATATATATATATATCATAAAACATAGCGCGAAAATATATAAGAAAATCTGATAGAAGCAGATATGATAATGATAAATTAAGTGAGGCTGTCAATGCGTTATTAAATGGAACAATATCAGCATACTTCGTATCAAAACTTTATAATATACCAAAAATAACATTTGTTAACCGTGTATACGACCACAAAGGTTTAAAATCCAAAGTGCCATTGTTATTTTTAAAAAGTGACTAACTAGGGAAAACTAGTTAGGGAGATATATTATTACCGTTTGTGTGATTAAATAAATATAGAAATATAACTGGTCAACTTCTTTTTAGTTTGCCACCCCTGATCGAACCTGTATGTCCCTCTTACCCCGGATTGATTTTTTCTTCTTTTTTCATTTCAAACGATACTTTATTTCATCGATTGTAAGATCTAATTTTGACCGAAGCAGTTCTACCTACAAATTAACGAACATTTAGCGAAGAATATTTTAATTCAAAGTCCAATCTTAAGAAATACAATGACTGTTCCTCTTACCCCATGTAAGGGGGGAAGAGGAACGTTTACTCAATCTTGACATTTACGTCAATATTATAGTAAAAACAGATACTAGCATAAAGACATTTTGCACATGTGAAGCTAATACATAAAGGCAAGTTTTGTTTGGTTCAAAGATCTTAAAAGACTTTATCTGTTCTTCCTAGCAGTGAAAATATTTTACTGAAAATAAAGTATGTCCCTCTTACCCCACCTGACCTTATATAATTATATAAAAAATATATATATATATATATATAGGTATGTGTATGAACACTGGCAGCTAGTTCCAAACAGGAATTTAAAACTGCTGTGTTTCGCATGATTTGTGTAGAGAACCGGAGACCCATTTCACCAGAAACGAGGCGTTCCATCTTAGTCCTTCAAGGGTGGCAACGCATCTGGACGGATCTGGAAGACAGCTCAAGGGTGACAACGCATCTGTATTTTGATTCCTAATCAAGGACAGATGTAGACAGGACAGATGTAGATAAGACAGATGTTTGTGGGCCACAGCATCCACTTACCATTAGGTGGACTGTGTGCCCGTTTGTCACCCTTGTTCTCTTCTAACTCTGACGATTTAGATAGACTGCTTCATATTGTTTAATATATTTTTTATAACTGAAAAATAGAAAAACCGATGTACTTTTGCGATAGACATAAGAGGATTGTAGCAGCTTAGACGGACTAGTAGGCAAAATGATTACTCGGTAATTGTGTTTTAGTAATTGAAATAGTGTTCAATTCATTGAAGGGTTTAGCAGGGAACTACTTATATTCGTAACTATATAAGTAAACATAATAGATCTTACTGGTTGCATTGTTACTAGTTTGAATAGCTAATACGCATTAAAAATTGGTAAAATAGCGAATTTTTCATCTTATACCTAAAAAGATAAAGTTAAATAGAATAGAATAATTTTTTATTCAATATAGATTACATGTAATGAAAAAATGTAATTCCTATTAAGTCATTTTTTACTTTACCACTGGTTCGAAAAAAACCTCCGTCCTGGGAAGAACCAGCAAGGCACCCAGCGGGACTTTTTTTGTTATTGTTACTAAATATGTAAGTTTGTTTGAAGGAGGAAATCTTGGGAACTGGTTGATCCGATCATGAAAATTCATTCATTGAGAGAAAGATCGACTGCTACGGAGTAACATAGTATAAGTGTTTATTTTTATTATTAGTTTTACCAATATATAAAAAGGAGTTGCAGGCTTACGTCCGAAATTGATGCCGAATTGAATTCGGTTTTATTTTATATACTGATTTTATCCGGATATCATTCATTATAAATTATAAATTTACTTCCTCATCAAGAAAAAGCCTTCTCTTCGTTTGCTATTGTGAGCACCATCTAGCGGCGGATAGCTTAAGACTTTCGTTATTGGATGCTTTATCGACATTCGCTGATCGAACGGTTATAAGTATTATCGATGTACGCTAAACAAACGCTGTTACGGTGTATTACCCGAATCTCACCAGTTCAGATACTGAGAGCCTAAGTTGGTGTCTGATACCTGGCATTAGCGCCATCTAGTGTCGGGGAACAGAGCGAGGAGAGCTTTGTAGAAAATGCCATGCTGGAACTTTCCACCTCCAGCGCCATCTAGTATCGAATAGAAGAACTAAGCTTTCTGGAAAACTCCACACTCGAACTTTCTCACCGAGTCGGTCGGGACCGGTATTTACTGGAATATTCTAGATGTTTCGGTGGAAAAGGCCTATTTAAAGCCGTTTAGTGCCGCGACTGGGCAATATTGAATTGGCGACACAAGCGAAGCTTCGGAGTGAAATAAAGTGAACTAAAGTGATCAGTACGATTAATTATTGGTGTGTTTTAAGTTTTAATTGGTGTTCGGCAATTAAAGTGTTAATTTTGGTAATTCAATCGGCAGTTTTTACTGTCAGGAACCCTAAGCTCGTAAAATTCGAAATATACAAAATTTGAGATCCCCTTAAAGTTCTAAAACTTTATTAATAAGTTTTTGCTTTATTAAAGGGTTATGATAATGTTAAGGAATTAATGGATGATAATAACCTCCGGAATGGTGATCGCTACCAAGCTATTACTTATTTGTTTTGTGTTGTTAATTATGTAATATATATGATTGTGAATGATTTTTGTTCTTCTAAAAATACGTGCCGCTGGGTTTTATGCTGGTTCTTCCAAAGACAGAGGTATTTTCCGAACCAGTAGTAAATTAAACATAAGAGTGCCTTTCAAGTATTATGTGCCGATTAATTATTATTTATAATTCATATAAAGTAAAAAAAGTTTCTTTTTCTGCTATTGCTGAGCGATGTATAGGTCGGTGTATATTTTTGTAATTTTGGTAATAGGTAGTTGCTTTACACATATTACCAGCAATATACATTATATATACTAGCTGTGCCTGCAACTTCGTTCGTCTGGAATTAGTACTTTTTTGGATAATTTACAATGATTTATTTTTACTTTTAACGAAGATCTAGAAATTTACAAATCTGGATAAAACATTCAGTTAGTCAGTCAATCAGACAAAATAACGAACGAACAAATAGACGGGCCCACAAATGAACCAATGAACAGATCAACAAACGAACCAAGAGACAAATTGACCAAACTATACGCTTGTTTCATAATGTAAATAAACAACAATAATTTACTACAAGATAGTACTATAAACAAACGTATTCTGTTGGGTGTGGCAACGTAATGAGCAGCAGGCATCCAATTGTATTAATGATGTAATACTTTTTTTAATTAAAACACTCTGGATTTTTAATATATTATGTTTTATAATTTTCTTCACTCCATGTCAATATATAAAAGCAATCAAAATGACGGCATATATTATATTCTAGTTCATACCAAAGTATAAACATCTGAAGCGCTTTATGGAAGATGTAAAGGTGGGCTCTGGCTTAATAATTAATTAAATTAAAGCCACGTGTAGCCTTCAGCGCATTACTATATTATTCCGGATGCAGTGTAACATTTAAACTACATGAAAGTTCAATGTATCAATATCTTATTAGCTCTTCTATTTTATTCTATTCTATATTTTAATAGAGAAATAATAGGTATATTTCGTCCCGTGGACGTCGTTAGAAAATCTATGGAAACTGCTGGAGAAATATTATAGCTTCCGTTTTAACCTAAATATAAGTAATGAGGGCTATTAATCTAACGCTCATCAGATCTCGCTAGTTGACAGTGAGGTGAAGTTTTTTGTTACATAATGTCATTTAATTGATACGTTAGTTTTAAATATAAGTTTATTAGTTTCTAAAGTATTATATTAACACACAAAACAATGCCTCTGTGGTTTGTTCTTTAATGTTTTGCACATTATTAACAATTTTTTTGATTTCTATGAATATCTGTGATTTGATTTATTTATTTTTAATCTAACTAATATAAAATATAACTATTGGTACAGAAATCTGTCAAATATTACACCTCATTTCAAGTGCAGCCGCCCTGGTGGCAGAAAAGTCGTGAATTTTTTCTCTAAATCTCTCTTCATTATAGCCACACACAGATTACGTAATCTGTGTAGCTACACATAAAATAGAAAAGAGAGGTATATAGTAGATTAGAGAGAGATAAATAGACTGGGGAGAGATAAATGGATAAATAGAGCGCTCACGCGCCCACTACTCGTTATACGGCTTATTGGAGATATGCTCGCACATGATTACTATGTAACAAAGCCCTTCTATTTTTGACATCAAATTTTGACAAATTGTAATATATTATTAATCTCATGTAGTCAATTTGATAACGTGATTTTGCTTAACCTATTTGACATGTAATCTATTTGGCGTGTACTTTTTATTTTTTTATTAATTTGATCTACTAGTCATGTATTCTTTAATTTATTTGACTTTTTTGACATGTACCTTGTAAATTAAAAAGTAAAGTTACAACATATATACGTCCCACTGCTGGGCACAGGCCTCCCTTAATTTCTGAGGGGGTTTGTAACTTGTATTAT
Organism: Parnassius apollo; assembly: GCA_907164705.1. NCBI lineage: Eukaryota > Metazoa > Arthropoda > Insecta > Lepidoptera > Papilionidae > Parnassius > Parnassius apollo. The sequence continues at coordinate 1,605,554 of CAJQZP010000058.1, forward strand.
AACTTATTATTAAAAACTTTAATTTGTTAATTAGCATGCTGACGTTTTGGACATACTTTAAGCCAGCATGTAAACTGCTTAAAAAAAATTAGAGAGTTTGCTACTCCGATCGTCCACCGACTATCAAATGCACGACAGTTAAGGCAATTCCTCCACGTCATGGGAGTGACACTTGATATGACCAGCATTGGATTTTTAAGGGCTAATGGAAAAGAAGAAGATTCACAACCACGGACACACCTCAGAAGGCCTACTACGAAAATCGAAATATATTAAAATAAATCTTGGGATGACGGATCATATAATTGACTACCATAAAATTGTTTCTATGATCCGAAGATCGTTTCGAAGTTCGTGATTTGTCCTTTTGTCTTTCGTTGACACTACTCTGATATGCGGTTCAATATTACGTTTTCACATTCGAAATACAAATTTACGTATAAACTAAGTACACAAAAAATTACTAATAAAACCTATTATATAAGTATGATTACGAGTGACAAAAAACCTTTATCAGAGTTTTTTTACAAGTTTTGAACATTTAAGTGAGAATGGTTGCTCAACAACTTTAAATTGATGTAGATCACAAATGGTCACTTAAAATGAAAAGTTATAACCAACATCTAAAGATAACTTTCAAAGACCTATTCAATAATACCTCACTTGAAATTGTTCGCCGACTTTCATTTTTTACTTTTTAACAATGATATGGCGCCTGGTTGTCGCCATGTTGACACAAGATTAAGACAAATTGATTGATACAATAATCATCAAAAGCTGCCCATACATTTGGCAGCTTCTTTAGAGAGCCACAAAGGAACAATATTTGTTCCTTTAGCGCGCATTACAGATACCCACATATTACATAATATACATATATATCCAGATAAATACCCTACTGACACCAGTCTACGACAATTTAAAAATTTTATTTTACAATAATACAACTGTGCAGTAAGTACGAAAATTACTTTCAGCTCTAATATATATAGTCTATATAGTTTCAACTTAATCTATTATATAGTCTATAAATTTCAGCTCTAGTTTTGTAATATAAATAGTAAATACTGCCTTGAATGGGTTTGGAATCTGTCACTGTAATTTCTATGTAACTTAAATTTCTAATAAGATTTCGAGGGAACCTGTACTGTGGTTTTAGGGTTTTGCTTAAAAACTAAATGTTACAAAATGTTAAATTAAATTCTTTAGACTTTAAATAAATACCTCAAATTATATTTCTAGGTAATTGGAGCATATGCCGACGACAGCTAGTTTAAAATATAAATGGGAACCTATTTTATATTATATTTTCGAAAATAACTAGAAATAATAAATAATGTTAACCATATAGTAATGGTGTAAAAATATCCACCACTCCATATCGTGCAGTAAGTTTCTTAAGGGGTGACACAGGAAAACATAAAAGGACACGGACAGCAGCATCTTCCTAATAACAATTAAAAATGGTAAAATATTGCGGCCTTCCAACCCGTGTGCCTACCGTATCGTATTTTTAGTTTCGTTTTTTATAAATTGTAGAGCCATGCTACAGCTTTATTAGTAGTATAGTTGTAGCACGAATGGGTCGTTTCCGCCGGGGAAGGGCCACGCGCTCACAGAATACCAGCGTAAAATAGCAGCTTAATGCTGCTGTGTTTCGTATGATGAGTGTAGAGAACTGAATACCCTTACTGAAAACGAGACATTACATCTTAATCCTCACGGGTGACAAAGCATCTGCATTTTGATTCGTAGTCGAGTAGTAGATGTCTATGCGCCACAGCAACCATTTACCGTCAGGTGGACTGTGTGCTCGTTTATCACCGTTATCCTTTAAAAAATCTATGTAACTATGGCAAAATACCCCCCATGAGTCAGGCAATCTATGGGGGAGGCCTATGTTCGGCAGTGAACTTTTTTGGACTGTAATTGATGTAATACATAGTGTTGCCATTTTTTTTAATTTAAAAAAATTTAATGAAAAGTTTTTTTTTAATGAAAGGATATTTAATCTTAGTGACACAAGCTTGGTAAGTGGCCTTGCAATCGTAACTTCATCAATACACACTGAAAAAGAATGGATAGTTGATTTTTCATACTTCTTACATCCTTTTTTATAATAATATGAAGGTTGTGCCCAGCTATTGGAACTGTAAAGGTTTATACCGCTCGCACGTGTAGCAGTCTGGTCGGAGTTTTAAGCGTTTCGTTTTTTATATAAATAAAAGATAGTTATTGCCATCCATAGGAATCTACCAGATCTTCATACTCTAGCTAAGTTACACATACATACAACACTCACGGGATAAAATGATACTGCCTTCAAGCGGCTAAATCTATACTAATATATATGTGAGATTTAGTGAAAATTCATAAATGCGGATGGGCAGCAGCATCTTCCTAAAACGGCAACCTGTTTGCGAAGCGTGTAACTATAGTAAATACCCCACCCCCCACCTCCCCCTCCATGAGGCAATCTATGGGGGAGGCCTATGTTCCACAGTGAACTTTAATAGGCTGTTACAGTAACGATAACACTACGGATGCTTCATGCAGATCTAAGTGTTATAGGAACTAAAATATATTTTCTGTGGCTTTGCACAAATCCTTAATACGTGAGAATCGATATAATTTGAAATCCTTAGTCATACGGATTTGTGAATCGAGAACGGGTGATAAAGTTGTTTTTATATTTTTGCAATGATGAAAAATTTGTTACAATTTAGGTAAAAAATTCTTGAGACTAGAAATTATGAGTTAAAGTATCTTGTTTATTAAAATTTTGCACATTATAACAATTCTATATAATGTTTTCTATACGGGGTAGAGCCACGCGGCAACTATATTATGGTTGTAGCACGAATGTGTCGGCTCGATTGGGGAAGGACCACGCTCTCACAGAATACCAGCGTAAAATAGCAGCTTAATGCTTCTGTGTTTCGTATGGTGAGTGTAGAGAACCGGAGACCTTTTTTTACTGGAAACGAGGCATTCCATCTTAGTCTTCAGGGATGACAACGCATTTGCATTTTGATCATTACTTGAGGATAAATGTAAATGTCTATGGGTCATAGCATCCACTTATCATCAGGTGGACTGAGTGCTCGTTTGTCACCCTTATTCTATAAAATAAAACAAAAAATATTCTATATTCCATTTGGGTAGGTACCATTCTCTTAACTATTTTTTCTTTAAATATATAAGGTTTTCCCTTTGTATTCTTTTGTTTAAGGATGCAATAAAGAATAAAATAAAATAAAAATAAATAGTTCTAAAACAAGATGAAATATATGTATATATTATACAAGCTCGCACGTGTTGCACGAGAGACTAAGTATACAAGGGGAATATAAGAGGAAAATGTCTACGTTAAATGTAAGAAGGTCAAGTGCAAGTCTTAAGTGCCTTTTTCATAAGAAAAGAAGCAAAATGTCTTTCCAAGTAAAAGTAAAACACTGAAATATCTTGCGTTTTCGCTTATATAACAGTTGTATGAAAGCAGTTTTTTCCAAATGGTAAAACGGACAGATGTAATCCATCCACATTTCATGGAAATCAGTCCAGTAGTATTTGCGTGAATCGTGAATACACAGTTAGACAGATAAAAAGACTACAAAACACTAACTTGGCTTCAGTACCCTTTACTTATTCCCCTGCACTTGTTTTTTTTTTTTGAAAATAAATTATTATATAGTTCGGGTACTTACCACACTCTTACTCCTTTCTGCCGCCTTCTGAAGTGCATATTACAGACTCATTTCTAAGTTTATCACGCAGAGAAACTCCGAGCTTAGCCCTCTCCATAGCTCGCTGAGCGTCCTCATAAGGTCAGCAGTAAAGGACCACGTCTCAGCTCCGTAGGTCATCACTGGCAACATGCACTGGTTGTACAATTTAGTTTTCAGGTTTTGAGGTACACCTGACAAGAAGGTATGTCGTAAATTTCCGAACGTTTTTTACCTTGAGGATCACCAGCTGATTAGTGATCGCCAGTATGGTTTTCGTCGTGGTCGATTGGCTGGTGATCTTCTGGTCTACTTAACTCAGAGATGGGCGACGGCAGTAGAGTCCAAGGGGGAGGCATTGGCCGTTATTTTGGACATTGCGAAGGCCTTCGATCGGGTTTGCCACAAAGCGCTTCTTTCGAAGCTCCCTTTCTATGAGCTTCCCGAGAAATTATGCAATTAGATCACCAGCTTTCTTGCAGATCGGAGCATCAAGGTCGTTGTAGACGATGCAAGCTCCGATTACAAGCCTATTAATGCTGGTTTTCCACAAGGCTGCGTGCTATCACCAACGCTGTCTCTTCTGCATGTCAATGATATGTTGCAAACCGGCAACATTCATTGCTATGCAGATGACAGCACTGGTGATGCACTGTACATCGGCCGTGCCAATATTTCTCGAAAAAACGTCTCCGAGTACCGGGATAAACTTGTGTCTGAAGTCGAGTCTTTGCTGAACAAAGTCTTGGATTGGAGACGACTAAATTCAGTCCAGTTTAACCCTCAGAAGATACAAGTTTGCGCGTCAACCTCTAAGAAGATCCCCTTTGTCGTATCTCCTCAGTTTCAAGGCACTCCCCTTGTTGACTCAGCCAGTATCGGAATCCTAGCTGTCGACATATCGAGTGACTTGCAGTTTCGTGGTCACTTGGAAGAGAGGGCCAAATTGGCCTCTAAAAAGCTTGGCGTGCTCATTAGAGCGGGACAGTATTTCATGCCGGCACACCAACTGCAACTTTACAAGGCGCAAGTTCGGCCACACATGGAATACTGTTCCCATGTCTGGGCTGGGATTCCCCAGTGCCCAGCTCCACTTGACCGCATCCAGCGCAGAGCGGCTCGAATCATCGACGACCGACTAATTTCCGATCAGCTCGATTCACTGGCGCTGTGAAGAGATGTTGCATCTCTTTGCGTATTTTATCGCATCTATCACGGGAAGTGCTCTGAGGAACTGTTCAGATTAATCCCAGCCGCCAAATTTCATGAACACACTACGCGGCATACCTCCCGACACCATCCACACCATCTAGATGTTTGGCACTCCACCACTGTACGTTTCACTAGAAGTTTTCTTCCGTGTGAGTTTTGTTCCACTCCTTTCTAAAGGGCCGGCAATGCACCTGCAATTCCTCTGGTGTTGCGGATGTTCATGGGCGGTTGCCCCCCCTCTTCTATTAAAAAAAAAACGCTCAGCCCAGCCTAGTGGAACCCGTCAACTGACCTCTCGGTAGAAGTTGGTTTGGGTACTTACCACACTCTTACCTCTTTCCGCCGCTTTCTGAAGGGCATATAGAGACTTATTACAATGACAAGCTCTGGGGCATTCTTTCTTTACACCACCTTTGAATTAATAAATATTTATAACCTAAGTTTAGCCAGGTTTTCTTATATAGTACGTGAGGATAATATGGTCATCCTCATGGTCACTTTTTTATAACTCAAACCCATAGCCTTATTTGCATAGATAGTTCTGTGATACGATAGCTCTTCATCAGTCAATCAAATAATAAAGAGCCAATAAGGCACGGCTGTATCGACGCCATCTTTACAGTTGAAATTATAGTAAATAATTTTGTCGATTTTAGTATTGTGTAGTGTAGTTAGTTAGTTTTAAGTTGATTTTTCGAAGTTTTCCTAATGATTGCCCAAGCTTGTTTGCTATTGTTTTCTAATCTATTAGTTATAGTATATAGCTTTCCTTTTTTGTCTCTGTCCTAGTGTTTTGGTTTTATAGGGTGGCAAAGCTTAAAGTGACCATATTACACGAGTACACATCCCTCCTGAGGGTTGGTGGATGCTGTGGACCATAGACATATAAATTTATCCTCGATTAAGAATGAAAATGCAGATGCGATGTCATTCCTGGGAACTAAGATGGAATGCTTCGATTTCAGTAAAAAGGGTCTCTAGTTCTCCACGCTCTCCTTAGGAAACACAACAACATTAAATTGTTATTTCACGCTGGTATTCTGTGAGAGCGTGGTCCCTCACCGGTCGAGCCAACCCAGTCGTGCTTTAACCATAATATACGAGTAGCTGAGCACAGCTAGTATCTACTGCGTAAAAGTTAATTAGGTTACTCATGCCATTTGGCTTAAGTTTTAATATATTTTTATAATATAATCAATATTATAAAAATATCCGCTTCTATCCGCACCTTAATGTACTGTTAATAATATAATATAAAAATATTTACCAAAATAAATTCCGATAAAAAGTAGTAAATTTTACTTAATTTAATATAGTTAGGTTTTTAAAGGTAATAACTTAACTAATCGAATTTGAATTAGTGGAAATTTGCAACAGTAGCGGGTTTACCACTGATATACGACAGTATAGCAGTAGTGCACCGGAATATGATAATCACAGTGAATGCAACGAATATGCAGTAGTGTTATTGATAATCCATTTTATTATTTCTAGTGTAAATTATGTTAAAGTAACGATTAGATTAATTCAATAATGTCATTGTGGTTGTCATAAGAGGCGACAGAGGATATGAAATCAGGAGATGAGCAGCTTCGTCTTCCTCATAACACCTGATATATAACTGACATTGCCATCCCGCTTACCCAGCGTAGCAACAGTGGCAAATATCATCTATCTCATTCTACCAGAGGCCATCTATGGGGAGGTCCATGTTCAGCAGTGGACTTTAATAGGCTGTAACGGTAACGGTAATCATTTATTCGTAATGAAGGCAGAAATAAAGCTTTATCATCTAGTATCAATGAACATTACGTGGTAGAGCCACACTGCAGTTATATTAGTAGTATAGTTGTAGCACGAATGGGTCGGCTCGACCGGGGAAGGACCACGCTCTCACAGAACACCAGCGTAAAATAGTAACTTAATGCTGCTGTGTTTCGTATGGTGAGTGTAGAGAACCGGAGACCCTTTTTATTGGAAACGAGGCATTTCATCTAAATCCTCACGGATGACAACGCTTCTGTATTTTGATTCGTAATCGAGGATAGATGTAAATGTCTATTGGCCACAGCAGCCACTTACCATCAGGTGGACTGTGTGCTCGTTTGTCATCCTATCCTATAACAAAAAGCATTAAAATATACCATTTTACATCAGTATACGTTTTGTTAAGTTAAGGGCCACAAAGTCCTGTAATTTATAGAGACCTATATTACTTTGTCCGGATTATCCGGTGTCACGTTCTCATCTCCTTCGGATTTTAATTAGTAGTATTTTTCCTTAATTAGGTTGGTACGTGGTTACTTACACTTTATATCAAAGTTTATTTACTTGGCCTGCGACTCAATCCCATTGATAAATAGTAACTCCTGCAAATCATTTTTTCCTGCTAAGCTTTTACTTTCCCGTAGTTAAAGGAGAAATATGTTATTCTAATATCTGGTATATCTGTATATTAACTTAAATATCAATATTTTCCAAAACACGACAAATAATACTGATAATAAAAGACAATATCCAGTAGTAGGTTTAATACAGAAGAAGCAAAAACAAAATTGAATGTAGGAAATTTATGTTTTAAATATAAGATATTGTTACAGATACTTCAATATAAATAAATTGAGAACATCATCTATGTAGTCGAAGTCCATTAAATACGTATAATTGATGATAACTCAAAAACTACTGTTCAGATATTGATCTAATTTATATGGGACCACACAAGATGCACCAGCTTTCAAAACAAAAAAAGTATCATCAAAATCGGTTCTACTGGAAAAAGTTCTGAGGTAGCATCACAGATTACCCCCTAATAGATACCGCATCGACGAATATTTGTTCTGTTTCGACTTCACCAAATTTTGTGCCACGCATGAGTTGCGGGGGACGTGTCAAATGCGCTGTGATTGCATATTTCAAGGTTGCACCTAGAATGGACCGAACCGTAGTGATGGGACAGGGTTGGGACATTGATCGATAAATTTGCGATTTATTTATTATTGATAAGTAAATAAGTTGATCAATTTTTATTTGAAATTATTAAAAAATAATATGTATATATATAACAACAATCACAATCTAATAGGTTCTTAAATTTACGCGAACACTAAATATTGAATAAAACTATATATACAGATTTTATCGCGTTTAATTAACTTATTTTAACTTATTTTTAATCCCCGACGTTTAGGGTGCTAAAGGGAAGCTAAAGAATTATTTGCCTCTAACTCCATTGTGAATTTATGGACTTCAGGTGATCTAAAAATGCAGTTGCTTTGTCACATTCTAAAATTTTGAAAGTGTTGTCTACTTACCGCTTGTAGAATCTTGGATTTACAGGAGCAGTAAGAAGGGCTTTCTCCTCAAAGTCCTCCATGAATATGTTGGTGACTATGGGAGATACAGGTGAGCCCATCTACTTGCTTGTAGAACTGTTCCTTCCACAATAGATAGCCAGATGTGAAACAGTGTTTGAGTAATACTGCATATTCTGCAGGCATGTTGTTATCTTCTAGCTTCCTAGTTATAATTAAGATGCAATTATATATATTTACATGCCTGCCTATTGAATTATATAGTTATAATTCAATAGGCAGGCATGTAAATAGTGACTTAACATCAAAACTGACCATAGTTTGATTGTCAGTGAGATGTAGGTATTTTATTTCCCCTAACGAAATGGTATAAATCCTTTGTGTGTGCTCTGGTATGTCCTCTCGGTGGTGACAGAATTTTTGCCAAGTGTTGTGCTATCTTATAAGTCAGTGAATCGATCTGGATCATTATGGGACGTAGTGGAGCGTATGGTTTGTGTATCTTCGGAAAGTTAACTTTAAATATATATTTCACTGATTTTAAAATGGATGAGCTTAGTATAAAATTGTTTCACAGAATTTTCAGGATCTCTTTTCCTGGATAAGTAAACTAATCTTATGTCTATGTATTTTTCCATTACACTCTTAGCTAAATCAATGCATGATTACAACTTTCGTGATCAAATTGGTGATTTTTTATTTCAGGAAAGATATCCTCATTAACAAAACTTCTTAATGTTCGTGTTACAAGACGGAATTTGTCTTTGTAATATATTTTAGAACCTTGATATGAATCGATTGAGCTTCGAATGACTTGTTCAGATCGTCTGCAAATTTTGGTGACCATATTGGACGGGAACAGTAGTCCTCCTGCATCTCTTGCGTAAATTAAACTGGTTTTTCTCTCATCTAGGGATATTAAAGCTTTAACGCACTTATTACATTTGATATTTTTTTTATTAAGTAATGAACAACAGCGCCAGCGAGATATTCTATTATGCTTTCTGAAAACTGAGATAACGGCATATTATGTAAGGAATTAATAAAAGTTTCATCAACACGCTCCTCGGTCTCGCAAGTTTCACCTCTTTCAGTCGTCATATTTATGCGTTTTATAGCTGAAGAACAGCCATATTAGGCTATATGTTGTAATGCTATACAATTACCGGTATTAAAATCTTGCAGTTCCATGTGTACAAGCAACTGAAACTGTTTTGGTGTTGGATTGTTATTAGCCCCTCCATGTGATGAAAAACAGTTCAATGTGGTCTTGACTGATACGGTGAAACGATATATAAGGACAGCGATGGTTCTTTATCAAAACATTAAATAAAAATTTTGCACTTTCAATACATATACAAAGTCCTAAAAATCCGGTAAGTCTCGGTGTATCAATTAATCGCGTCTGCTTATTTCTGAAATCAGTTGTCAAATTCATCAACACATTTTTGCACATTTCAAGTTTTGATAAAACAACTTCAGAGTTTTCAGCGTTTAATGCCCTTTTCAGTCCATATCCATGCACTTTCGAATCTAAGATATCGAATAAGTCATTTAAGACTAATAACATATTAGCTGTTCTATCTATTCCTTGAAACTGGGATATCATCAAGGTATTTTTACAAAATTGGAGAGCTATTGATACACTTCTGCTAAACAATTGAGTGGCAAGCTTCACTTTCATAATATTCTTTTTAAAAACAAGTGTTCAGATCGTAGCTTGTTAGCTGCGTGAAACTTCTCGTCTTCTTACAACTGGTGTAACATCTCAATATGACTCCATTTTATATCTTTGCCTTCAGCATCCTTAAATTCCCTGTAATGTTCAAAACTATTTCTAACTAATTTTATCATGTGAGCTGGTTCGAAAAAGATAGCTATTTCATTATTTTGTACTTTAAAAACAGTTTTCAAATTATTAGGATTTAAATCGCATTTTTTTTTGGTCAGCTGTCACTTTATTAATGAAAAAATACCCAATAGGTACTTTCCATTTACCGTGTAATGCAACTACTAGAAAAACTAAAGCGTCGGTACATTCTTCTCTACAGTCAGAATCTACACTTCCACCGTAATCTACATAGCCGTATGTCTTTTCTACTTTCCTCTCAATTTTCATTTCATCAAAATACAGCAATAAATAGGCTGATTTGTCTGTGTTGCCTTAAATTTAAGAGCAACAAAAGCTTCCTTTGTGAAACCTGGACGACCATCTATAGATCTGTACCATTTTCCTAGTGTCTACAGAGGGTAAACAAGTATTAAATGTCTTGTGTACATAATTATAAGCCTTTGTTGAGTAAAAATTTAAGGTAAGTGCAAAAGCTCTCAACTGCGGTGAATATTTTTTTCTTACAATTTTTCCTGATTTTTCTTTCCATATTTGGCGGCGAATAATTTCACTACATTTAACCCCTAAAGAACTTAATGCGTCATTATTTTCGGCTGTTAATAAATTTTTGTGCTATAATTCTGTCAATAATGCCTTCAAAGAAACTATTTGTCTTTTTAGTCTTCTGTTGGAATCGCTTAACTTTTAAATTTTTTTGTCTTTTTTGTTCACTATGTTGGATAATTCGATGATTCTTCTACAAAGATGTTTTTTCACTGGAGTATCAAATGCAGATGGCGTATCAGGAGTAGGATAAAATTTTCTTTTTTGTTTTGTAGGCGTTTCTAAACAATGGATCTGTTTTTTAGGTGTTAGCGGGTTATTAGCAGCGTCTTTCAGCGGTGTATCACCAATCTAAAATACGTATTCGTTTATTTTAGAATATTACCAATAATTATTTAGAAACTTATAATGCATTTTTTATTAATTTATACAAGTTATAAACATATCATTAATTCTTATTATAATCATACCGCTTTTTTAAACGACGTGCTGGCCACAGGAATTTCCGTATTTTTAGCTGCAACATCTGCACCTGCACTTATGGTAGGGACGGGTGCCTAAAAGTAGTATTACTAATTACTAAACCATACGGTACATCTTTCAAATTTAGATGTACTTAATAATAATAGGATATTGTTGAAGTACATGTAACACTAGAATAGCAAGTCAAAACAATAATCACATTATAACTTTCACTTATTTTATGATTTATAAATCCGTTAAAAATAGTTTAATTTCGACGTGTATCATTCGCCTAAATATTATAATATCACGTTACAATCATCCACATAATGCTATTACTTATTGTGTAATTCACATTGGTACTAAAATAAAATGAAAAAGCATACTAAAACTGGCAAGTATAGAAATGGTATAGCGGAATCCAACAGCCTTCTACGGTTTTTCGTACGATGAAGATTGTCTTCCGTGAAGTGTCTTGAGCACAGATAACCTCCTAATAGATTCCGCATACAGGGCGACAAACGCGCGCAATACATGCTTGCTGTAGCTAGCATACGAAGTAACGCTAAGAATCACGATATCAGTGTCGACCAATGTTGTGACCCGTAGGCACGTCGGAGCTCTTGACAATTTAAAATAGTCCTGTATCCAAAATACATTACAAATAGCTTCCTGTGCAGTAGAATAGTGTTGCAAGTCAGCTTAGACATTCAGTTATCAAAAGATGGCATAACATTTCATCGGTAAGTAAATTCTATTCTTATCACTTTAACCTATTTCAAATGCACTGGAGTTCAACTTATACTGGTAATGTAATGGTGCAAAGTGATAACAATTAAGCACCCGTTGATGTCTTTTTAAAATGTCCCTTACACTCATTACGTAAATTACAGTAGTTGTCTTTGTCTAACGACAGCACGTGTTTCGATAGTGTTGTGATTTATAAGTAGATATTTGTTTGGTCATCATTTACATTTTTGAAAGTCACTATTTTATAAACATTGTGGTGTATCATTGTAATACCTATATGTTATAGGTTTCCTAAATGCCCCGAAAGGAAAAAGATGTGGATCGACGCTACTTGTCGAGGGGACCAAGGTTTCCCACCAAAAATAGTGTGCTATGCTCAAGACACTTCACAGAAGACAATCTTAATATATAAAAACTGTAGAAGGCAGTTGGATTCCGCTATACTATCTCTATACTTGCCAGTTTTAGTATGGACTTTAAAATTTTTTTAAAGTATAGTACCAATGTAAATTACATAATAAGTGATAGCATTAAGTGGTTGATTGACACGTGATATTCTAATATTTAGGCGAATGTTACAAGTTGAAATTAAACTATTTTTAACGGATTTGTAAATCGTAAAACAAGTGAAAGTTATAATGTTATTACATGAACTTCAGTAATATCTTATTATTATTAAGTACATCTAAATTTGAAACACGTAACGTATGGTTTATTAATTAATAATGCTACTTTTAGGTACAGCACTTGGCAAAAATACTGTCACCACCGAGAGGACATACCAGACCACACACAAAGGATTCACACCATTTTGTTAGTGAGATAAAAGACCCACAACTCGCTGACAATGAAACTATGGTCAGTTTTGGTGTTCAGTCACTATTTACATGCCTACCTATTGAAGACTGCATCTCAATTGTAACTAGGAAACTAGAAGATAACAACATGCCTGCAGAATATGCAGTATTACTCAAACAATGCTTCACACAAAACAAGACTTCAAGATATTGTGAGCTCGTTCTATATAGATCATCCCGACCATGTAGATCCAAAAATCAATATTCATAAACTGAAGCTAGCCGAGCTAAATATGACATTGAGACGTCAAACATCTCAGTTCCCCCCCCACTCATGACCAGAAGTTAATTAAATGCGATAAAATCCGTATATATAGATTTATTCAATGTGTAGTGTTCGCGTAAATTTAAGAAATCATTAGATTACATGTACAAATATATATATTGTTTTATTTGTATACATTGTTTTATTTTTTAATTAATTTCAAATAAAAATTGATCAATTTAATTATTTATCAATAATGAATAAATCCCAAATTTATCGATCAACGTCCCAACCCTGTCCCATCACTATGGTTCGGAGCATCCTAAATTCAACCTTGAATTATCCAATCACAGCGCATTTGACACGTACCCCGCAACTCAGCATGCCGCGGAATTCGGTGAAATCGAAACAGAACAAATATTCCATGATGCGGTATCTATTAGCGGGTAATCTGTGGTCTCAAGCATATCACACTATTTTTGGTGGGAAACCATTGATCCCCTCGACAAGTTGCGTCGATCCACATCTTTTTCCTTTCGGGGCATTTAGGAAACTTATAACATATAGGTACCACATACATTATACGTCACTATTTTTATACAATAATGACTACAAAAAAATGTGAACGATGAACAAACAAATATCGACTTATAAATCACAACACTATCGTTACACGTGCCGTCGTTAGACAAAGACTGCGTGCTCGTTTGTCACCTATATTTTATATAAAAATTAAAAAGTAAATAATAATAATAATAAAAAAGCTTTAAGCTTAAGTATCACAATGGTGCTACGAATTTGTTACAATAACGTCTACGAAGGTCCTACGTCGTAGACGCTGTTGTAGATGAATACGTACATCTTAGTTATGTATAGAATACATTACCAGCCATAGCAGCATATTTAGACTAAATCGAAGATAAATGTGTGTCTATGAGTCACATCACTCACTATCCATCAGGTTTAATGTGTGCTCATTTTTAGTGTAAACCTTGGATTGCCCACGTACTTTAAAATTTACGGCGAGTGTTTTACCCATTAGCTACTACGTACAGTTCTTTAATATATTTACAATTTGTAATTTTTCACAATAAATAAATAAATGTAAGCAATATATACTTTATATTTAAAGTGCTTTTCAACATGTTGCACGATCTCAATATTACGTTGTTGGAGCACGTCTTTAATATCAACAGCGAAATTTAATCAATACGGAAAAACTCTCGCTAATTGATTTATCTCGACATAAAATACAATGAACGTCACTATCCGTGAGTTGCAGCGGGTATCCCGGTATCCGGTAGCGGCGGATATTACTTTTGTGCGGATTAACTGAAGAAGATCTATTATCCGGATGTGCAGTTCATATAAATAAAACAGCTGGTTTAATTGAAAAATAAAAAATAAAAAGCTATGAAAAACACCATCAGTATTGTTTTGTGGTCTACCCATCAAACTCGTTATTTGTGGATTTTTAAAACCTACCTATTATATTATGTTAGTGCTTGATTATAATCCTACTTGATACAGGTATCTATAGCCTTCTTTATTTTTATATAAAAGAGGGGGCAAACGGTCATGCGGCCCACCTGATGTTACGTGACTACCGCCGCCCAAACATCTGCGACACCAGGAGAATTTCAGGTGAGATGCCGAGAGGCCTTTACCTCGAGGAAGAAATCCGTTTTGAAGTTGATTGTAGTCATCTGTGGACTGCCGGACAGTGCACTAAGTGGCGTGAAAGTTCGTTTATTGACTACTGTAGCCCACAGACGTAAGAAGCAAATTCAATCCAGAAGATAACACATGCATTGTAACATCTGGGAAGTAATGCGCAATGCCTCATAACTTGTAATTAAACCGGTTTCATGAAGACCATCCACCACTTTTTTTGCCATCAGGGTGACGCAGCTTAGGAATGAGGTGAAACATTTGGCAGATTTTATAGAGTGCTAGTTAAATTGTAAGGAACATAATATAAAGATTAATGTTTCTTTCGGAAACAATCGTTGTTTTATATTAATTAATGTTGATTTGACGTATAGACAATGTCAGCGAGTCGCTTTTACTGTTAGAAAGGAGAGAGAGTTACGGTTCACTATTACAAGCTGGCACCCGTATGTTATGGTACGATTTTTATTTTTTTCGAATGTTACGTCTAAAATTCGAAAAAAATACTAGTAAAGTATGTAGATACATATATTAGAACCCAAAAGTATTATATTTGAAACGCAACTGGTCAATTACGGGGATACTGTGTAGCAAATAACTTCTTATCAACGTTATAAGTGGTAGAGCCACCTGCAGTTATATTATGGTTTAACACGAATGGGTTGGCCGAATACCAGCACAGAATACCAGCTTAAAATAGCAGCCTAATACTGCTGTTTTTCGCATGGTGAGTGTAGAGATCCGGAGACCATTCCATCTTAGTCTTCAGAGGTGACAACGCATTTACGTGCGTTTTGATTCTTTATCGAGGATAAATGTAAATTCAAATTCAAATTTTTTATTACTTAACTTAATCTATTATATAGCATATTGTGGTTGGAGCTTACTTTTAAGCAAAGGATTTGCTTGTACTAGGAAGCACCGCTCTTCCAAACAATGGGTATATAACATTAAGTTGAAGTGAAAAATAATAGAAAATTAGTTATTAAATTACAGAAGTATAAAATAATACAGGGAGATTATTATTATATTATTGTACGGAAGTTGTAATTGAAATAATACGTAAATGTCTATGGACCACAGCATCCACTTACCATCAGGTGGACTGTGCTCGTTTGTCACCCCTATTCTATAAAAAAAAAACAGTTCCAAGTAGTGATTTCTGGTGAGCGAAAAATTATTAATTATCATTGCCCTCCAAACTTGAATGACCCAGTAAGTGTACCGTTGTTTGACGTCGAAAATGAATTTATTAATTATGAAGGTCGGTAGCGCATGGGCTGAGGCGCTTCAGGACTGCGAATTCCCGCACGGAATAAATGTTTGTATGGCCAAACATATGATTGTTCCGGGTCTGGTTTTTTTCTGGTTGTGTAATTCATATATGTTAAACAAAGGAACGAGGCCCGATTCAGATGCAAACCTTTTGCTAGTATCATAAACGAAGCGGAGTAAAATTCTAAGGCGCGCGCTTTTGCTTTACATGTATTTTCTCATAGACTATTTAGTTTTTGGTTATTTTTTAATATCTTTTAGACAAATTCAGATTTTTATTGTTTACAAACTTTGTTTGTATTGAGCTACAAATATTGATTGCCGAAAAAAATTATGTAAATTGGCCTACGGGTTACGATGGAGATTTTTCAAAGAATCGTTTTCTTGCGCCATGCGCCTTGCTTTGCTCGCTTCGTTCCAATAAATCCTTTCAAGGGTGGATTAATCCATTCTGAGTTCATTAACATCACACATATTATACATTTCCGCAATGTGACTACGTGAGATCGATCGAGTCGTTTTGACGTCAACACAAGGCATTGACACAAGTAAACACTACGAATATGCCGCTGTAAATCTAACGTGACTATCAAGTTTTTAATGCAAAAAGTTTTATTATGTCCTACTTCTTTAGAAGTAATAGTGTAATAAATATAGCAGTAGTAAGAAAATTGATACGCTGCATCCCGTCGCCGGTCTGACTATTTTACTTCTGGAGGAAGCGGGATGGATATGCCTCCATCTTTTTTTAACCTATGTCCGTTATAAACTTTGAAACCAACTGTTGTGCCCCAAACCGGTTTCATTAGAAAGTCAATAATGCGAAGACAGTTTTAGACCACTAAAACAATGCACCCATAAAAATAGGCACTATATAAAAAAAATAACATTAATAAAATTTGCCTTTTTTATAAGAAATAAACAAAATGTATTTCTTTTTACGCGCGATGGAACGTAGAAGGTATACGCGTTTATGGTGAGAGGTTGTTTGTTTGTATGTTTGTTTGTGTGTGCAAACAAATGTTCCCATTTATCTCCAAAACGGGTGGAGCGATTTAGATACGGTTTTCTGTAAAGGGTCGGCAATGTTTCTTAGACAGGTGTTGCGATGTTAACTTGCCAGGGGGCGCTAGAATAAACCTTTTTCGTGCAAATGAATGTTCCCATTTATCTCTAAAACAGGTGGACCGATTTAGATACGATTTACTGTTTGCGACTCACTGGCGATGGCCATTAGATAGTGTAGATGTTAGCTCGCCAGGGGCACGGCAATGAGCGTTGTCCAAACGAATGTTTCCATTAATCTCCAAAACGGTTTGAACGATTTAGATATGATTTTCTGTATTCTAAATCCAATATGGCGGACCGTCCAAGATGGTGGACTAGTTATTATTCATGCATCCTACAATATGGGAATCGAATGAAAGAGTTTGCTGAGCATAATATAGGTTCAAAATAAAATGACGTGACTCTAAATCCTATATGATGGACTCTCAAAGATGGCGGACTATGTTTTTTATTCACCCCCATGATATATCAAATATATGAATATCAAATAAACAGGTTCGCTGAAGAGAATACGGATAAATTGACGTCCGCGTTCAGCTCTTCGAGAAGATGGCGTGCTACTGCCCGGTTAAACGGTTTTTTTTGCGCCCGAAGCAAATATGGGCAACCCTCGGGAAAGCGGGGGAGGGAGGTTGGGAATGCTCATAGCATAACCACATAACCACGCAGCCGGCTGCGTGGTTATGTGGTGACTTTTACCCACTAAACCCAACCTTTTAGGAATTGGCTTAACGATCTGACTAGAGATCTCTAAGCCGTATACGAACGCGACCCTCCTTGGCAGAAAGGAGGGCGCAAGGTTAAACGGTAAGACATAGCGTCTTATATCGACCTACACGATGGGTAAATTCTAGCGGTGGTGTAAAAAAATTCAAAATGGCGGAAAACAAGATAGCCGCTATATCAATTTTAAAGAGTTATAATTCGGCATGGATTAAGAGTAGTTTGGTGATACTCGAGCAAATGTTGTAGGGACCAGCAAGTGTCAACTGATAGCGATAAATAATTAAGATATAGCGATCAAATAATAAAAATCAACAGGACCCATTAAATGAAATGAACAAACATCGAAACATGTCCAGCGATAACTAATAAATAAAAAATAAATTAATAGTAAAAAAACATTTTTAAAAACAAACTTTTGCTTAAATGCTCTAAAAAGAAGAAAATAAACTTTAAATTAAGTCAAACCCATCACTTTATTATATTACACAATTAACACTGTCCCATGCTCAGTTCTTCCACTCGTGAATTGTTGAATAAATCAACAATAACCGCACTGTTTTGCTGACACATGTTGCGTTAGAGTTCCCAAAATCTAAAGTACATACAGATGTGGTATCCCTTGATATAATATATACAATTATATTACCTAGTAGGTAGGTGAATATGTGTAGTACCTATATTTGGTATTATTGCTGGATTTATCGCTGCGACTACCTACCTACCTACTACAGAAAGGTAGGAAGCACTAAGGAAAGTCATAATTTTTTGTTACCAATTTAAAAATAACAGTCCCCGTGACAAATCAATCCTTTTTAGAACACTTTTTTTTATCTTTCGTGACTTATTTCCTTTTAGTCAGGGGATTTTGAAAGATTTTTTAATCCGTTTTCGATTACAACCTTTTTATCCGTCGTGGGTTATTTCAAAAATTTTAATAGTACGCGCCGAGTATCCGCTTGTTCTATATTTAAAAATAAATCACGAAAATGGCTCGACCGATTTTGATTAAACTTATTGTGTGTGTTTTAGTACGTCCCTGGATGGTTTAAATTCCTAATTAGATCCGGTAGATGGCGCTGTTGTCGAGATCTAGAAATCACCGGTGCGAAGCTGGGGAGTATCGCTAGCATTGAATCAAAATTATTAAATTCTATTGTATTTTCTTATTCGGTTTTTCCTTTAGGTGCCTTTTACGATACAAACGTCAAAAGATAAAGTATTGGATTCTATTCTGTTACTCCACCATCAGTTGCCAAATATTCTACCTAGGGTTATATATTTATTCATTCATTCATTATAGCCTATCCTACCTTGACTACCTCGTTGGTCTAGTGGCCGTAAACGCGGTTGCCGACCATGGGGTATTGGTTTCGAATCCTGGGTCGGGACAAAACCAGTTATTGAGATTTTCTGTCAAGCAATTCTGAGTAGTAGCCCGAAATCAGAAAGTTGGCAGTGTTTCGGTTCTCGGAAAGCACGTAAAGCCGTATGTCCTGCACCTTATCTCTCTCTGCTTGGGTTGGATTAGCGTCCCATTGACTATGGGAGTGAGGAGAATAGAGAGTGCACCTGTGCTTGCCCGTACACTTGGGCACTATAATCCTGTTCTGCTCAGAAAATATAATAATTTAAAAAAGACAATATCATTACAAATGCATCTATCCTTCTCTTTTATGTTTCGGTTGCCGGACAAAAGGGCTAGGCTGTTATGCTTACCATCTTAGTCCTCGGAGGTGAACCGCATTTAATCTTCATTGTTGGGCTGCTCTGAATGGGCTCCAGCGGCAATTTACCATTAGGTGGACTGTTAGCTCGTAAAAAAATATTCCTCGACTACACAATTAAAATCGAATTTCTATTCAACCCTAAATCTAAATAAGAACAAGTGGTAAAATAAAAAAATTGTGCAACCGACATCAATATAATTGAAATGAGAATATAATTAACGTTAAAAGTTAAAGTTACAGCCTATAAACGTCCCATTCCTGAGCACAGGCCTCCGCTCATTTCTGAGAGGGTTTTAGGGCAAGGAATTGTCCGCCGCGGTTATCAGTGTGACCATATGTGGCAGGTTTCTGCCATTTTGGATTGGCCACTTATTTAGCCTTTGGCATGATTGGTTGACGATTTATAAAACCTGGCAGTACTTGGCAGTCTTGTCAGTACTTGGCAGGGGTATTAAAAATAGGTTTCACTATGACAACTCAAAATGCGTAAAATTGGCAACCCTACTACGCTAGCATGTGGGGGATTTCCGTGTACTTATCGTATTATGTCTGTACAAGTACAACTTTAAAAGTTTGTATGTAAAATTTATAATCTGTAAATAAGTATTCATAAACACGAGTTTATGGCTAATATTTCAATCTGTCATAGAAGAGAAACTTAAAATATGTATGTATTGCAAATTTCGCAATGACACTGCTATGCTGACCAAATGTCCAACGCTGCGTGCGAAAGAATATTCTCTCAAAAAATAATAATAATTAAGACAAAAACACAAAACAGATTTATAAACACCATGCAGCGTCTATCTTGCACGTTAAACAAGGCATCGGTTAGCATGGCGCTTACATTGCGTTCAAACCAATGAAAGATATGTTAAATCGAATGAATAAATCCATGTATAAAGATAGAAAAAAAAAAGAATAATATGATGCTACCTGCAACGTTTAATTTTAATTTAATAAAAATATAGCATTTTAAATGTGTATTTTCACTTTTCTTAATTTAATACAATGGTAAATAAAGTTGGCAGTATTAAGGTATTTTCACTACAGACTGGCAGTTTTTGGCAGGTTTTTAACCGAAGTAAGGCAGGATCTGCAATTTAAATATGGTCACACTGGCGCTGACAAAATGCATGTTGGCAAACTTCATATGTCATCGAAATATTTTTTTTCTTATTTCTCAGACATGCAACCTGCATGTCTTCACTATGTTTTCCTTCACTTCAAGATTTTTGTTATTTTCTGGGTCTTGCAGGTTTCCTCACGATGTATTTTTTCGCCGCAGAGCATGTGATAAATCAGTAATTAAAATTTTAACTAACAATTTCATTGGCGCCAACGGGGATCGAACCCAGATTGCTTGGTAATTCACAGCTAGCGCTTCGCCCCTGAGTTATTACGGCTATCAAAATCTGAAAGCAATGCAATATTTTATGAACATATTGTGACGTCAGAACAGGGAATAGTCTCGCCCGTCCTCGACCTTGCGAAGCGATCGATAATAATTTATTCGACTTGATTTGATGCGACGTGTTCCTCTTTCGGTGTTTTTGTGAGGTTATGTATAAATATTAATAGTAAAATTTGATTTCGATTAAAATCACGTTCATTAATAAATGTATCTTTTGACTTTTATTGTAAAAACAGTAAAGAGATGAACTAAATTGCTTAAGGACGGTGTCTGATGTTTTGTGGTAAAAAAAAACAAAACATTTTATTTTTCGAACATCCGGACCATATTTTCTGGGATTTATATTTTTTCAAATCAATAATAATTTAAAATTTATTTTAATTATAAATCTAGAGACTGGCTTAAATTATAATTTAATAACAGAATATTTTCACATATCAACAAAAGTAACATACAATGTATAATATTAGGCGTTTGACAACTTATAGACACTCTTCCTAGCAACTTACAGGCTCTCGCAACTAGCAACTTTGCAACGTTTACCACTCCACACAAACCACTGTGCAATTTGCCAGAAGTTTGCTTCCTCACACAATTTTCTTGTGGAATCGAGTATCCTTGACGCTTTTCCCGGAAGGGACGACCTTCAAGATAACATACAAACTCTTTTCTTTAAAAGTCAGTTACCTACCATTCGGTGTATTTTTCATTAGGTATTTTTCTATAGAATTTAGTTCTGCAAGAGATTTCCCGAAACAATTTTAATTTATGTGGTAGAGCTTCACTGCAGCTACTCGTATATTATCGTTGCAGCACGAATGAGACGGCTACACCGAGGTAGGACCACGCTCTCACAGTATATCAGCGTATAATATCAGCTTAATACTGCTACGTTTCGTAGGGTGAGTGTAGAAAACCGGAGGCGGTTTTACTGGAAACGAAGCATTCCATCTTAGTCCTCACGGCTGACAATGCATCATCCTTTTGATTCCTATTCGCGGGTAGATGTAGAGGTCTATAGGTCATAATAATATATTATTAATGTTATTCTATAAAAAAATTAACTCCTGCAAATTTTCGTTAAATTCCATTATTTTAGATTTCAATCAGTTTTTTTGTTCTCTACTATCTATCTAAGTGACACTTTTAACAGTATCAATTATTTTCGAGGTCGATTCTGATAAACCCTGAATTATAGTAAAAGTTAAAAAGTTTGAATTACTATTTAATTTTTATAACCATAACATACTTGGTTAGTTATTAATATTTGAATAACTTTTTCGAAGTATTCTTTCATTAAATTAATTCCATTCTAAGTCCTGCAGATTAATTTTTCACTGGCTGCCGACGCTCTACGTTTCTCTTTAAAATAATTTAGATTCCATAATTGCCTTTTGATACCAATGGTTTCTTTATTCAATTTTGAACAATGGCATTGTTCGTCGGTCTTTTGTAAGAGGATTCGGGTATATTTCTATTTTTAATTCTTTATTTTACACGAAATACAGAATGAAACTTGGATGTTACGTGGAAGAGTCACGCTGCAGCTATTTTTATCGGTTGGTTCGTCCGGAGAAGAAGTACGCTCTCAAAGAATAGCAGCTTAATGCTAATGTGTTTCGTATGGAGAGTGTCTCTACACTGAGACCCTTTTTACCGAAAATAGTAAAAACTGAAAATGGTTCCATCTTAGTCCTCAAAGTTGTCAACGCTCAACAATGATAGATGTATGTGTGTATGGGTCATAGTATCCATGTACCATCACGTGGATCAAGTGCTCATTTTGTCACTCTTATCTATAAAAAAATATTTACTGTACACTAAATACAAAATGAAAGCAGTAGTACAATATCAATTAAATATACCACAAGCGATCTTATTATTGTTAAAGTGATTTTCGCCATCAACTGTAAAATCTGATGTAATCAAATAATTCAGTAGAGTGGGGTGTACTAAAAAGGCTATTAATGTAGACACATATATCTTCAAAGATATTGGTCAGAGTATAAATGAGAAAATATGAATATACCTATATTTAGTGTTCCAAGTTATATTATTAGAGAGACGAACAAGTTCTTACATTACAGAAAGTGGCTTCTATAGTATGTGAACATCTGCAACTCCAAACAACGAAGATTACTGGTGCTTTGACTCGTTAGGAGAGTAAGATGGTACATCTCACAGTGTAAAGCTGTGTTGCGTTTAGATGAGTCGTGGAGGTTCAGAGGTATAAGCGTTCATACTAAAATGTCATAGTCCACAAGTAAACCAAATTCGATCCCTGTCGACACCAATAGTACTCTGTGCTCAAAGTAACCCCTCTCAGAAATAAGAGGACTTATACCTAGGAGTGGACTTCCAGCTTCAAAAAGGAGGTTGTTCTCAGTTGGACTGTGTCTTTAGAGTGAAAGCTTCTTTAAAATCATTGTGATTTGAAATTCTATGAAACGAAATACGAAAAGCGATACTAAAAAGAGACAAACGTATACATCTATAGGATTCAGCCTGCGAGAGAATAAGATAGAATATAGTAGCAGTGTGTCTTATTACTTCGGTCTCCTTATCTGAAGGTTTTACTTCTACCGCGTGTGGATTTTTTTTTGTATTTATATTATACGGTGTCTTTGGGAATTGTGAACCGGTTTTAATGAATCTTTTTTTCAACTGTCAATGCCTCAAGGGACTATTTGCTTAAACCTTTTAGTTTTGAAGAAAAAAAAATTCCTTAGGCTCAAAAACTTGAAAATAAAAATTACATAATACCTTAAACTTGTGATGTTGCGTAATACACTCGAAAGGATAAAAAATTACACTTACATTTATAAAGCACAAAGTGCCTAATAGCTTCGTTCTGTTTTTTTTTATAGAATAAGGGTGACAAACGAGCACACAGTCCACCTGATGGTAACTGGATGCTGTGGCCCATAGACATCTAAATTTATCCTCGATTAAGAATCAAAACGCAGATGTGTTGTCACCCCTGAGGACTAAGACGGAATGCCTCTTTCCAGTAAAAATGGGTCTCCGGATCTCTACTTACCATACGAAACACAGCGGTATTAAGCTGCTATTTTACGTTGTTATTCTGTGAGAGCGTGGTCGTTCCCCGTTTAAACCGACCCATTCGTGCTACAACCATAATATAGCTGCAGCGTGGCTCTACCACGTGTGCTTAACTGTGTGGTGGCGGTGAAAGTATATCTACTACACACAATCGTCCTGTAGATGTCGTAAGAGATGTCAAAGGTAAACGAACCAGGTGGGCAGTAGCGTGCTTTTAATAACAAGCACAGATAAGAAAGCTGCTGTTGCCAACCCGCCTGCAAAGCATGGAAACTATGCCGAACATTCTCCTTACGATGCAATCTATGGGGAGGTCTGTATCGAGCAGTGAACTTTCAGTGGTACCTGCATCTTGTATCGAAATCAGGATTATTTTGCGGTTGCCAACCCGTTTTCCAAGCGTGGCAACTATGCTAAATATTCCCCCAATATGCAATCTATTGGGGAGATCTATGTTCTGCAGTGGAATTTAATAGGCTGTGAATGGATGTACAGAAGATAATCTACCAGGAGCACATGACCCACTGAGAGGTGAAATTATTTAATCAACAGTAACATTACAATTATGGCAAATATGTTCCCTATGAAGCAATCTATGCCCTATGTTTAGCATTGGAATTTTGACCGTCCACCCCCCCCCACCCCAACTAACCCTTTGTTTGTCTTTCTTTTTTTTTTCTTCATTTCTTTCCTATCAAAAAAAACAAACACCCCCAAAAATGCTAATAATTATAACTTATAAATAATAATTAGTTTAACCGTTTAATCCCGCCCGCATATTTTCAAAGAAAAAAAACAATTCAATGATGTAAATATCTTTATCTCGTTTACATATATTTACAGTGAAATGAAGTCAATATTTTACTCGAGCTTATTCTGAAGTTAAAGCAGTTTACGTTCCGAAAGCACCTAATCTGATATAACGTCGAGAAAACAAGTTTATTAGAGCAACCAAAACATCGAGACCTTTTGTTAGCTTTCCAATGTACCTAGTTCACAGACTGGATTTAAAATTTGGCTTGAACCCAAAATATAATCTTTTCTGTTACCATAAGATATTAAATTGTTAAGAACGAATTTTATATAATATACGATCATAATATGCTGAACTTTATTTATGTATACATGCAGTAAATACCGGGTAGTGGTGGTGTACGAATATCCACTACCCCCTACCATCCGGTGGGAGGCGACAGACGGAAAGAAATTGGGGGATGAGCAGCAGCGTCTTCCTTATAAAGACTAAAAAAAACAGCGGTTACCAACCCGTTTGCCAAGCGTGGCAACCATGGTAAATATCTCCCCAATGAAGCAATCTATATGGTGGGCCTATGTTCAGCAGTGGAATTTAATAGACTGTTACAGAATATGCATAAGCAGCCCGGAGTCAGCGTAGTAGTGTGAAAGCGACAGTAGCTTATTGGTGGATGTGGACCGCATACTCAAAAGGTCGTGGGTTCGAATCCGCCGTTCGACCATTGTCGTGAACCACTCTTAACACAAGCATTTTGAGCTTACCAAGAATGTTTAAAGGGAAAATTATATATCTAAAAGGAAATTATGTTAATAGCAATGCTAGATTTTTTTAAATGTTGGCGGTGGTTCACCTCCGTGCCTCGGAAAGCACGTAAATTCATTTGTTTTGCGATAATTCTCTCTACAGTCTAGTCTAGAGAGTGAAGGAATAGAGAGTAAATCTGTGCTTGACATTTTTGGGCACTATTATCCTGGTCTTGCGTATATGGCTAGTCTCCTTTGAAACTAGCCGCCGTGACCGAAATTCGGTCTGGAGGACACTTCATATTCCGTGTAGTAGCGGCGTAAAGGAACACACTACTATATATCTTTCCATGGAAGTCCTGACAGGGGAAATTAAAATAGAAAATGAGAAGTAGCATTATCTTGATGATATCTCAAAACTATAAAAATTGCGATAACCAACGTGAACTAACCGTAACAATTATGACAAATATCCCTTCTGTTGAGCAATCTTTTTGCTCTGAGTTTAAATCTCAGCTGATGCTCACATTTAAAAAAATTGATGTTTCAGATTTCTATGCTTGATTGATACCTCCAAAATTGACATAAAAATGTAGACATAAACACTCACGCCTGTCACCCGGAGCGGTTGACAGAGAATCAAACTTCCATTGTGGCTTACGCAGTGGATGTCAGCCAAGAAGACTTATTAGATTAGATTATATCTTAATAATATTCGATATAGAATACACTACTACATTATTATGTTACACACGACTAATTATTCATGACGAAGGTACGCATGCTTTCGACGTTTGTGGATGCTCAAATAATGGGTACTGCAAATATCGACAGTAAAATTCAATTTCTCCGAACAAGGTCACGCTAGTAAATTAAGCTAAATGTAAATATAGGGCGGTATCATTCACGTGTTTGAAACCGAAATTAAATGGAGTATCTCCAAGCGTAGAAAATATTTGAAGGGGCAAAGGCACTGTGACCATACGTTCTATTTTGAACGATATCGTCTCTTCTTTTTAGTATTCCTACCCATTATTGCCGAGGAAAGCATGCAAAAAACATTAGATCTCTAAAACTTTAATAAGAGCAATCTACAACTTAAAACCTAAATAGTCTAAACAATATTTATAAGAGAAACATTTATGGAAATGAATATATTAAGTTTTGCATTTTGCTGCATTAACAGAAATGTATGTGTGTGCAAAAAATATAAGTAGATTTATAAAAAATATGTGGTGTTCATTCCGTAAATAGAAAGAACTGACACTAGTTGGCAATGCCAGTTACTCGACCCTACAGTCTAAGTTTTTGGTGTAAGCGAAAGTTGCATTGTTATTGAATAACATAGGAGTGATAGGTTGGGTTTTATGATAATTGTGGTGGACAATAAAACATATTTTTACGGGTACCATGATATTTAATATATCCCATAAATCAATTTCAGTTATGATAAATAAGAGTGAAAAAGAACTTTCAGTTCGCGTGATGGTTATTGCCATTTACACGGTCAAAACACACCTGCAACCAACTCTAAACATAAATGGCGTCAGGTGTGTTGTCATTCCAGAAAACTAAGGTGTAAGGCCTCATAATAAATTTCAATTACAATAAAACAATTTTAATAATTTTATCCTCGTCCCATAAATATTGTAGTGTGGACATATAAATGTCCTAAACTAGTCCGTTTTATCACTATCTTAATTACATGTTTGTATAAATATTTTTATATATTTATAAACAAAATTACTTTAAAATTTTACATATTTAGAACTTGATTTGTAATAGTTAAAAATGACATCCAATAAGTGTTTTAACAATATATGTTTAGTAAAAATTGTACTTTTCCATTCTAATATTAAATTCTATTCAATTAAGTTTCTATTCTATTCTTCTTATTACATTTCATTTAATTCCATTCCATTTCACTATACTCCACTCTGTTCACAAGAAAAGCAAATTATTCTTTACTGGGAGAAAGCTCAGGCCATATTAAACGTACAGGTTGATGACTTGATGATTTTATAAATTCCTGTGATCCTGTCTTGACACAACTGACAAAGCATTTGTAATAACAAATTTTGGTTTTTGATTTTGATAAATTCTAAGCTCCAAGTAAACAAATTTTAGGACACAACACGTAAATAAAGACAAGGTGGCGTTGCCCTGCTGTCTATGAGCTAACCTGGATAGGTAACCTTTTTATCAATTTTTTCGCTAAGTTCCATTCCATTAAATTGGGGTGGAGTAGGTTGGCAACTCCCTTATAAACTTAAAAGAAATTTATGGGTCATACCGCAATATGTCTTTATATAAATACAGCTGTTTGTGTGTAAAAATAAAAAGGTCATACTTAACAATGCTGGCACGTTTCAATAATTTACTCTGGCGTGCTCTAAATCCCGTGTCATATATCAACATAAGTTATTATTCTTTTTTTGTGTAAGGACGTCATATTTTATTTATGTTTTTGCACAACGAATAAAATTATAAACGTAAAATTACAGTATATATATACGTCCCACTAATGTAATCTCCTAATCTCTCTAATCTCTGCTCTTTTTTAGGATGGTTATGATGCAATTAGACCGCTGAGCTGCTTCAGTACGTGCGTGCGTGCACGTACTGAAGCAGCTCAGCTCAGCGAATGTAGTTGTGTATTCTATATCAAGTACATGGCCGCTAAATATATTATTTGACATGGTTTCTCTCTCGTTTTTTTCTTCACTGCCGAGCACGAGTATTATCAGCACTTAAAAGTGAAAGAATATCCACTAACCCATATCGTTCCGTGAGTGTCGTAAGAGGCGACAGAGAAAAACTAAATTAGAAGACGGGCAGCAACATCTTCCTAATAAAAACTCAAAAAAAAAAACTGTGGTTGCCAACCCGCCTGCCAAGCGTGGCAACTGGGGCAAATTCCTCTCTATGAGCCAATCTATGGTCCTATGTTCAGCAGTGGACTTATATACCCTGCAATGGAACCCAGGTTGCTCAAGTACCGTGAAATTGACGAAGAGTGATTAGCCTAAGAGCTATAACTGCCCTTTATTATTAATACTCTACCAAAAAGGTTATAATAATACTGCATAATATATTAGACACCATACGGAATTTTACACAAACAATGTCGTGTCCTCGACTTCGTTTGTTGAATAAGTTATTATAGAATGAAAACAACCTCAGTACTGATCACTAACATTATACATTAGCCTAGTTTCATAATTAATGCCATGGCTAGTAACTTATTCTACGAAAAATTTTGATGGGTAACGGAGCACTTCGTAGACGCTGTTGTAGCAAATTCGTAGCACCAGTTTAATTCTTTAATGAGGTCAGTAAATGCTGTGGCTCATATACATCTATTCTCGATTAAGAATTAAAATAGGGATGCGTTATCACTCCTGACAACTAAGATGAACTACCGCCGGTAAAAAGTATTTGCGATTCTCTACATTCACCAAAACAAAACACAGTAATTTAAGTTGCTATTTTACGTTGGTATTTTGTGAGAGAGTTATTCTTTCCAGGTCGAGCCACTTGTGATACATCCATAATATAGCTACAGCATTGTTATACCACGTACATAAATTATAAATGACCGATGTAATGTTATGACAAGACTACCCCAGAAACGGGGTAAATGTTTTTCGAGAGTATATAGGTATGTCTATTTCTTTTGCACGCTCTGTAGCCTAAATGGCGTGTAAATTTTAATATATGAGGTTAAATTCGTCTGATTATGGAAGTGACATAGGGTATAAATTTTTTCTCCTTTCAGTTAACTCTTTTCACGCAGTCGAGTTTAAAATTACTGTTTTACTTGTTTATATATTACCTTCGTGGTTACTGTGAGGCTTGCCAACTAAAAGTCATTTGCGGAATTATCTACTATAACATTCGGGACTTGAGTATATGTCATATGGTACACTATTCATTAAGAAAAACAAAAATTATTTTGTTTATACAGGTACTAATAAAAATTGGAACAATGCAATTATAACATGCATTATTATTATGTCGTTGTATTCCAAATTTCAACATTTGTCTACTATTCCTTTTTTAAATTATATCAAACAAGTGCTGATGCTATGGGGTAGCGGATTTTCTTATACCGTCGTGCAATAAAGTGAATTCTAATTAAAGTCTATTTCACAAATATTGGAATAACGTATTTCATCGTAACTGATCTGGGTAAACTCGTAGATAAATAACACTTTGTTCTCAGGCTTCCTTAATTTGTACACAAATGCACAAAAATAATTGAATAACAAGAAAACTTTGCGTATTCGTTAACAAAACGCGCTCACGGTCTCGCATACGAAATCGAATTCACCCTTCCTTTTTTTCGTCGCTTTTAAATTTTCGAATATTTTTTTCGTCGATTTTCCATTACGTATACTTTGCCACACTACTCGTTTATCGAACTAAATTAAAAAAATACAATCATAAAAAATATAACATAATGCCGATTCGCCTGAAGTAACTAATACGTGAGTAAAAAATAAAGTCTCGCAGAATATCAGTGTTTTGTATGACGAGTGTAGAGAACCGGAGACACTTTTTATTGGAATCGGGGCATTTCATCATAGTTATCAGGAGGGATAATGCTTCTGTATTTTGATATTAGTTGAGGATAAATTTAGATGTATATGGGCCACAGCTTCCACTTTCCATCAGACGGACTGTGTGCTTGTTTATCATCCTTTTATAGATAGAATAGAAATAGTCAATATTAAATGCAGCATCATCAAGCCGACACCAAATCAGTTCAATACCATAAGTTTCCTATATAATACACTAACCATACTTATATATACTACACTATAAATACTATTATAATATATACACTACACTATATACATTATATCCACGATAAACTTGTTCCCAAAATGCATAACTTTAGCCTTAAGCTAGACTTCAGACAACTACTATGTACTACCAAATAGAAGTACTTTCTACAACTCGACCATATATTCTAGTTTTGAAGTACTATTGCATGTCTTAGTTTTAAAATAATTAAATCTATCTTCACAACGTTAGACATCCTTTTACTTTTGATCTGAGTTGAACAGGTACTGTAAAAAAAATAATCGTTCCCGCCATTTTCGAGTTTTTGCGAGACTAACGGACATTGATTTTTAACCGACTTAAAAAAGGACGAGGTCCTCAATTTGACTGTATTTTTATGTGTGTTATCTTAGAACTTTTATCTAGGTGAACCGGTTTTGATGATTCTTTTTTTTTAATTTGAAAGCTGGTGCTTCTCATGTGGTACTAAAATCTGACCAGTAGTTTTTGAGTTATCCTTAATAATGCATATTTAATTGAATTCGGCTACATTGATGATGTTATAATTTTATGTATATTCAAGTCGGTTGTGGGATTTTTTAAGTTTTTTTTTTTGCTAAAAAGTGCTTCTATGCTGTCCTCGGTGGTATGTTCCAAAGTATTTCTAAAAATTAGAAAAATAAAAAACTTTTAATATATAACGTTTAGCGGGAAAGGAACCATCACCCAATTTCGTGCCGTCGCGTCGTGTCGGTGACGTTAGAGGGGACTATGGGAAAAGCCAGTTCTTATAACCTCCGATAGATGGCGGTATTTCCATTTGGTTTATGATAATGATAATGATAATTTATTACTTTAAAACAAGTAGTAAGTTGTTACAATATTGTTGGGCACCCTCTTTTAAGTAAATAGATACCTGTAGTAGAGGGCCCCGCTCTTCCTTATTACAATTATATTACTACTTTAAATTATAATTAAGTATATGACACAAAAACAATAAAATAACAAAAAAAAAACATTAAAAAAAAATCAAAAGCTAAACAAAGCACAACTGCATGTAAGGTATAATTAGGGTTGTTTGCGTGATAGTGTGATAAAATGTGTGTTGTGTGTGTGTGTGTGTGTGTGTGTGTGTGTGTGTGTGTGTGTGTGTGTGTGTGTGTGTGTGTGTGTGTGTGTATGGATGAGCATGGGAAGTCTGTATGAGTGTAAAAATTCATAAAGCAGTGTTTTCGAAAAGGAATTCGATTTCTTCGTAGGAAAGTTTTCTTAACCAGTCTGTTACTGTTTTTTTACAATCATGGTAATTCATAGAGTAAATATTGATTTTTTGGTTTATTTTATTATATAAGTAAACTGAACGTCTAGTATACTGTCTACTGTTGTAGTTGAGGCAAACTTAGTCTTAAATGAATCTTCGTAGGGTATTTTATATTTTCTACGTCTGGTGATTGAAGATATGTGGTAATTTATGGAACTATGAAGTTTTAAAACTGTTGCTAAAATGTAA
This sequence comes from Parnassius apollo, assembly GCA_907164705.1. Lineage (NCBI taxonomy): Eukaryota > Metazoa > Arthropoda > Insecta > Lepidoptera > Papilionidae > Parnassius > Parnassius apollo. Next base: position 1,637,216 of record CAJQZP010000058.1, read on the forward strand.
AGTTTTCTTACCGAAAGTAAATTACTCCATTCATAAAGTTCAGTTGTAGAGAATCTATAGGGCTTTAAGTACATAGCTTTAATTAAACATCTTTGAGCCCTTTCAAGCTCAAGGAACCTAGTTTTTGCTGCACCACCCCATATAGGAATACAGTAGCCCAAAGTTGACTGAGCCAGAGCTATGTATATTTTATTAAGTAAAGACTTTGTGGAGACATGTCGTAGGGACTTAAATATCCAAATAAGTTTTCTGAGCCGAGTTTCCATTAATTCTAGATGTGAATACCAAGATAGTCGTTGGTCAACCATGACTCCAAGATACTTTATATTTGAGACTTTATTTATTTGGGAGCATTTACAACTAGAGCTTTGGACGTCCGAGCAATCGTGAATTTTAATATGAAAATCAGGTGTAGGTTGGGTGCTGTTATACATAGTAAAGCAGATATATTTAGTTTTGGTTATATTCAAGGTTAGTAGATTCTGATTGAGCCAATTTGCAACCCTAGCAAGGCCTAATTCTGCTGCTTTCCTTACGGAGTCCCATGTGTTTCCTGTAAATACAATGGCAGTGTCATCTGCATATGAAAAAATCTGCCCATTGTAAAGTTTCATATTACATAGTTCATTGATGTATATCAAAAATAGAGTTGGACCCATCACACTTCCTTGTGGGACTCCATAGTTAACAGTTACAGTTTCACTTACAGTTGTTCCAATTTTTACCGACTGTTTTCTGTTTCTAAGATAGCTGCCAAAAAAAGATAGAGTTTTATCTCTTAAGCCAATGCTTTCTAGTCTTTTTAACATTATGGGTACGGAGACTGTATCAAAAGCTTTCTTTAGATCCAAAAATACTGTTATACATTTTTTATTTTTATCAATTTCCTGCACAATTAATTTAGTAAGATCCCCAACAGCATCTTCAGTAGATAAACCCTGTCGAAAACCATACTGTGACTTTGAAATTAAATTATATTTATTAAGATAGCCTAGTAGTCTTTTATTTAATATTTTTTCCATAATTTTAGAAATTGACGTTAATACTGATATTGGCCTATAATTAGTTACTTCATCTCTGTTACCACTCTTATATACCGGTGTGATTATAGATTTTTTAAAGGCCTCCGGAAATATACCCTTTTCGAAGCTTAAGTTTATTAAATTACTAATTGCAATGACGACAATATTTTTAGACTTCTTAAGAAAATTAGTCGGAATATTATCCCATCCTGTTGCGCTATTTGAATTTAATGACATAAGTGTACTCTCTACTTCAGTTGGATCTGTATTTAATAAGACAAATGAATTCATCTGAAAGTCAGCAATAACTACTTTAGTAGAGGTTTGGATGTTACCATTATTGATAATGGCTTCGGCGAGAGATTTTCCTATTACCGAAAAGAAGCTATTTACCTGGTTGACTGAATGTAAAGGATTCTGTGTTAGGGTAAGAAGATCAGAGCTAGGGATTTTTGGAGCCTTAAATTGTGTTATGTCGTTAATTGTGTTCCATAATAATTTTGTGTTATTCGTAGAAAGAATTAGTTGTTTTTTGTAATACTGACGTTTCAATTTTTTGACCAGGTTGTTACAGAAATTTCTGTACCTTTTATAAGTAATTTTTAAAATTTCATCACATGGATTACAACGTAGCTTTTTTTGCATATTATTTCTTACGCGGATGCAGCGTAAAATTCCCTCAGTTACCCACGGTTTAAGTAGGCGTTTATTACTTGTGATGGGGGTGATTTTGGTGTTTTCTTTTAGGGCTGTTTGAATCTTTTCAATCAATATGTTTGCAAAGGTATTAGGGTCACTTTGTTTGTCTAGCTCTGAAAGATTTTGTAAAACTAAACTATGATAAGCTTTATCAAAGTTTATGACAGTTTTGTATAGTCTATTCTCATTATGATTTCTATTACAAGAAATCGATAGGAATATCATGAAGTGATCAGTTATTGTGGTGTTAAGAACTGCAGTAAAGGCGGAATACTTCTTTTTTTCAAGTTTTATAATAAAGTGATCAATGCAGCTATTTTCCCTTGTTTGTAAGTAGTGTCCAGGAAGTAGTCCGTGAAGGGATAAAACATTAAGATAATTACATCTATTGTTTCGCTCATATGTTTGTTCAGATGCTTTTGGAATTATGTTTATGTTTATATCACCTGTCAGTATAACATTTCGTCGGGATTTAAGTAGCTCTAGATGGTTGTTCATAGAGTTAATAAAAGCATCTGCATTACTGTTAGCCGGCGATCGATAAACACCTAAAATCACGAAGCAAGCCGTAGTAATTTGAATACAGGAAGCGTCTGATAATATTATTTCCTTAACATGGGCTTGAACGCCATTTTTGATAAATGCGACTACCCCGTCGTTTTGATTCACGTGATTTGTCGTCGAATACATTTTGTAATTATTAATATTTGGAATAGGTTTATCTCTATGAATTCTGCACTCGGTAAGAATTATTATATCCACCTTAAATATAAATTGAAGTAAGTTTAAGGTTAGGTCGTCGAGGTTGCGGTATACACTTCTTATATTTTGGGACACAACAGTGAATTTTACATTATTTGAGTTTAAGTGTTTAGGTAATTCATCAATATTGCAATAAATAGAGGTAGCAGTTTCGCTACTGTCTATCTCTTTCAAAGTTTGAAGTTTATTATTCATCATGGACTGTTAAGTTACGATATATTTTTACATAATTCAATATATTTTTTTCGATATTTATAATTAGTGGAATGAAGAAACCGATTAAAAAACTGTACGAATGCCTTAGTATTTTGCAGAGAAGAATGTTTATTATTTGGTTAGTGGTATATATAGTTTGTGTATTTAAAATTATTGTGCATTTGTGTATATGAGTGAAGTTAAAGTTATACCAGAAGTAAAATAATCGAACTGGTGACGAGCACCAGTGTAAAATATTGCACAACAGGTCGTCTAACAGGAGAGGCCAATTTTCAGTAGTGGACTTCTCTAAGCTGATAGAGAGGATCAGGATAGTAAAAGAAAATATAGGTATAGAAACAGAAAATTTATTTGCAAAAACATGTGATAAGTACATAAGACGTTAAATAAAGTGGAACTAACATGTTAAGGCGTATTTGGCATGCAAAAATAAAATTAAATATAATATACTAGCTTAAATAATTACGTCGTAAAATTATTTCGTCATTTATAATTATGATCAACTATTCTTATTAAATTCATATACAGTTAAATACTTACCCAATTACTAAAATGAACACAAATCTTGAAATATTGGTTATATATTTTTAATTAAATGATGACATTATGTATTTTAACATCGTTAATATTATATATAATATATTAGATAAATTGATCATCATCATTCACAAGTCCACTGATGAACCACAGGTCTCCCCCAAGGAATGCTACAAAGCACGGTCCTGGCTCCATCGACTTCCTGCATGAACATGAACATAATGATCTCAGAAAGGATTACTCCACCCCTAAAAGGATTTATTCCTTTGTTTAACATATAAAAATTACACAAGAGCAAAAAAGCAGACCCGGAACATGTGGCCATACAAATACTTATTCCGTGCGGGATTTGAATTCGCGGTTCTGAAGCGCCTCAGCCACTGGGCTAGCGAGCCGTCATAATTCATAATCATCATTACAGTCCTTCACAAGTCCACTGCTAAACATAGGCCTCTCCCCCAAGGTATACCACAAAGCACGGTCCTGAGCCACCTGAATCCATCGACTTCCTGCATGTCTTACCAGATCGTCACTTCAACTATTGAAAGGTGGCCCTACAGTACGCCTTCCGGTACGAGGCTGCCATTCTAGAACCTTTTCCCTCCGGCTTTCGGTTCTTTGAGCTATGTATAGCCGGGCCATTGCCAGTTCAAGTTACTATTCCGTTGGGCTATGTAGCTCACTCTGGTTCTACTGCAGATATTGGATATATTATTACTATTTCAATGATAAAAATTCTGTTATAGTGAGTTTCTTTATCAAAGTTTAATATTTTTATAATTACATTTAAATTAACATTGTTTTTGTAATCAATTCTAACTCAATATACAATCATTACCATTCAGCACAAATTAAATTAAATTCACTAAATTACATTTTAATAAATTACGATTATAATTCAACTGGTTAAGTGCTAACTTTCAGACAAAAAAGGCCCTAAAGTCCTACTAAATCTAGGTCTACACTAACTTTCTTATGAGTTTTTATTCCGCTACTGACTGAGACAATCGTTTTTCTCATTATTTTTTCGTAAAAGTCATAAATAATAAAAAGACTTGACCTTCACGGTATCCTTTCCTCCAAAGATGTAGATAAATAAACGCATATATAATTCAAACGAAGTGTTCACGAGCACTAAAGAAAGTATATTTTAACGATCATACATATATGATCAAAACAGTACCAATAACATTACGTTATCTGACTTTTATTCCTTTGATCTAATAGAAGACATAAATTCCTAAGTGAGACAGGATAAGTGTCTACATTTTTATTGAGGACAGATGTATGGTTAAAACTCTAAAACCTATTTTCTCATTCTCAATTTTTAAATGTTTTAAATTCAAAAAATTTGCCTAAGGGATAAAATATTTTATCTTTTTTAAAATGTTTGTTATTAATTATATTAGGTCTTTACCTATAAAATTTCCGTTTTTTATGAAATAAGTTAACGTACTCAAAGTCGAATCGATGCATATTTGCCAATGCCGTGACAGTTTCCTGATGCCCTTCTTGAAGAAATCAGCTGGACGGGAGGCAACAAATTCTTCAAAGGCATTTTACATTGCCCCTCGGGTATTGAATTATTTTCCCGCCAAAAAGTTATCCAAATCCTAGAAACAATAGAAGTTGTGGCTCAAGGTCTAGTGAGTACGGCGGATGACGGAGAGCTTTCCAACCCTTGCTCTTGTAACTTGGAGACCGTCTGTTGTACAGTATGAAGTCCGGCGTTGTCGTGCAGGAGCAGCAGGTACGAGTGATTGACCAAAGCCGGTTGAAGACGTGCGAGCTTCTCCATCATTGTTCAGTTCTTTACAGTACACATCTGCAGTAATGCTCATCCCGTTTGGTAAGAAGCTGTGATTAATCACACCGGTGCTAGACCACAAAACAGTGACTATCACTTTCCTAGGGGTAAGTTTTCGTTTAGGGTATTGTTTAGGTGCTGAACCAGCATTCAACCGACTTGCTGCAATTTTGGGATTGGTGCCGGCGGAGATCGAATTCGGTTTGTTCGCGTATTGTGAAATTTACAGCGAACGCTAACCATCTGAGCTACCACGGCTCCAGCGTGGCAACTATAGCAAATATCCCTATACATATAGTAATATGAAGCAATCTATGTTTTCCACATAGATACCTATGTTCAGCAGTTGGCTTTAATAGGCTGCAATGATAACGGATTTTGTGATTTTGATCGAACTCCCCTGTATAGTTGCCACGGCTTAAGACAAATAAATGGTAATTTTTAGCATTAGAATGCCAATATACTGGATGACCTTTTTTACCGTCGGGAAAAAATAGGGTGTACATGTGAACGGAGTAAAATCCTATGGCCCTGATATTTAACAAAAAATACATATATAAACACTCACGCCTGTCACGCCTGTCTGAACATGGAGACCGTCTGTTGGGCAGTATGAGGTCGAGGGTTGTCGTGCAGGAGCAGCGGCGACGAGCGACTGACCAAAGCTGGTTGGAGACGTGCACATCTGCTGTAATGCTCATCCCAATCAATCATCAATTTGGTAAGAAAGAAATTTCAGGTCGTTGCCGGCCTTTTAGAAAGGAGTAAGCTCTTGAACTCGTATTAGTCTGGAAAAATCGTCAGTGGTAAACAAAAAATGTGCCGGTGTTAAAAAATTTTCATTCCATAAAAATCTTTCAACTAAGTTTTATTAATTCTACATCAGTCAACTTTGAGTGATAAATTGTCAATAACGTAGAAGGCAAACAGAGAACGTTATTCCCGCACTTCCAACGGAGTGTATGAATTTGTCCCCGGGAGTGTAACTTGCGAATGTTTATCAATTTTGTTATTGGCTTTGGATTTCTGATCTTGTGTAGTAAATAAGTACATATTTATTGTTTATAAAAACATAACATAAACACTCACGCCTGTCACTCAGAGCGGTAGGCAGAGACTACAGACTTCCATTTGGCACGATCCTGACATACCTCTCTCGCCTCCTTCACATCCATATACCTATACATACATGCTCGTCGGTTAAGGGTACTTTAACAAAAAATAAAAACAAAAATTCGGACTTAAATAAATAAATAAATTATAATCTATCGAAATTCAAATCATATCCACCCTACTTTAAGAACGACAATAAAACAATAAATTTAGTAGGCATCTCTGACCTTGTCACTTCGCAGGGTCACAGGTTAGGGTGGATATGGTTTGAATTTCGATATATTTTAATTTATTTAAATAATTATTTCAATTCTAATATGATTAATTAATTTATTTAATTTTAAAAAATTATTTTTATTTTTTTGTAAAATATCAGTGCCATAGGCTTCTAATCCGTTCAGATGTTACACCATATTTTTTCAAGACGGTAAAAAATGTCGTCCAGTGTACCTAATATTACGAAGCAACGTCGAAATTTATAAGAGATTTATAAAATAAATTAAAAGGAGACACTTCACTGAAATCCGACATAAAACATTATTTCGTCGTTACATTAACCGGTAAAAGGTTTACTACAAAACATTTTAAAAGCACGGGTGTGGCGCTTTACAAATTGAATACCGCGACTCATCTCGCCTATTGACCTTTGCGATTTGCGGCAAGGACCTTTAGGTACTCGTCAAACTAGGTAAGACACGTTTTTTTATAACGCGGATCTTAGCTAATATTTTTTTAAATCTTTACTATAATATATCATCATTAGCATGTGGAACTCCTGTGCGTAAGAAGCTATTAGGAGACCAAGGTAACATTAGCCTTTGCCTTCATGCAGGCGTTGCCGGCCGTAATGCGCCTTTCAACCTAACCTCAAGGATTACTACATAACATTTGCCCTTTATGCACACTTTATTCACTCTAGGATACATCTACTCTAGCCAGTTCTACTACAGATGAGACCACTTTACCGCGTTAGCCGTGGGTTCAAATCCCGCACGTATCGCTTATGCTTTATAAATAATCTTTCATATCTCGACGCATACCATAGGCTTGGTGATGTTTTAAATACCGTAAAATGAGAGAAAAATATGAAATTATATCTCGAAACCTGACTCGAGAACATAATTTTTATTCTGAAAGAAATAAAATAAAAGGGCCTCTAAACAAATGCCACGAAGTGTTTCGAAGGCTTCTTGTTCTTTGTACTGACAATAAATAATACAGTTAAATAATGGATGCGTTTGGCAGAAAAAAGCGCTAGCAAGCGCTTGTAAGCAAAATGGCGATCGTAAGCGGTAAGCGCTGTCAAATCGTAAGTAGCCTTTTTCCCCAACGATATTTTAACCGGGGAACCTAACCTAATTTAAAAATATGTTTGTAAAGTATTCATATTAAAAACTTACCAATCATGAATTTTTAATAACATGTATATGTTTATTCGTGTCATTATATTACTTAAAACTAATATTGCGCAAAACAACTTATAAACTCTACTTCAAAACAAACAAATTAAATAAGCAAAATGGCGGATTGTGTCAGCGCTACTGAAGTAGCAATCATGTCCTGGCCGAAAACTATTTCAGCGCTTATAAGCGCTTGCTAGCGCTTTCTTCTGCCAAACGCACCCAATGTGATGCTTTTAGATTTCACAGAGTTCAAAAAAAAAAAGATTATATAATTTCCACGTGATTATTTAAGTATGTTTGCAATTTCTCTAAAACAGCTTAACCAATTTCAATGGTTCTTTTTGTCTTTATCCGTGTCATGAGTGGTCAAATATAAATTTACAGAAAGAAATTCATCCCTATGTGTGAAAAATGATGATGAAAATTTTAATACCAATTTAACCAACAATTTATTTGTTACCTTGAACTTGAGAGAACAAAAGAAATATTATACTTACACATCCTGTGCTTACACTACTTATACAATACAATCAGGTGACCCCTGTAAGGGCATTGCAATTTAAAAGAGGGCTGTTTTTATTCTTAATACTAAATATTAACTACTAAGAAGTATCAAGTAACATATTTCTTAGCATAACTAAGGACTATTTATTCCCATCCTTAAAGAATTCGTTTAAATTGTAATAACTTTTATCAGTTAAGATATATTAATGTAACACCACTGAAAATTTACGCAACGTTTTTTTATATAAAAATAAGGGTGACAAAGGACCTCTGAGGACTCAGATCAAACGCCTCAATTCCAGTAAAAAGGGTTTCTGGTTCTCTACACTCATCATACGAAACATAGCAGCATTAAGCTACTAATTTACGCTGGTATTCTGGTCCTTCTACGGCCGAATCGATCCATTCGTGCTATACCCCCAATATAGCTGTAGTATACACTCTATAACATATAAAGTAAAAGAAATGTTTTTGATTAATATTGAAGGCAAGGATGATTTTGATTAATATTCCTTAGACCGCTCAAAATGGTTACTATTTTACTTGTTAAGCTGATACAGACATCTATCTACCCAAAATTAATATCATGCAAATAGCTCGTCAAACAACGCCCTCAATCTCCAGGGATTTGGAGTCTACTTACGCGTAACAATTTACCAGTAATAAATTATATTGTCTCCATATTTAAATAACCTAGACTATACATTATTAAATTGAATTAGGTTTTCAAATATACTCGTATTTTTATATAATTTTATAAGGATGACAAACTCAGTCCACTTGATGGTAAGTGGTCGCTGTGGCCCATAGACATCTACATCTATCCCCGACTACGAATCAAAATCCAGCGTTATCACTCGTAAAGACTAAAATGAATTGCTTGCTTACTAGTATAAGTCCAGTATATCCATGGTTATAAAATATGACGAATGGGTCAGTTCGACCGAGGGAGAACCACGTTCTCAAAGAATACCAATGTTAAATAGCAGCTTAATACTGCTGTGTTTCGTATGGTGAGTGTAGAGATCTGGAGACCCTTCTTTACTGGAAACTAGGCATTCCATTTAGTCCTCAGGGGTGACAACGCATCTGCGTTCTGATTCTTAATCGAGGATAAATGTAGTTGTCTATAGGCCACAGCATCCACTTACCATCACGTGGACTGTGTGCTCGTTTGTCGACCTTGTTCTATAAAAAAAATGAAACAGGCTACGAGCAGTAGGATCTTCCTAATAACAACTTAAAAATAATAAAAAACTGCAGTACTTGGTCAATACGTCTGTCATATGTGACAACTATGGCAAATACCCCCATTTTGAGCTAATTTATAGGGGAGGTATATTTCTAGCAGTGAACTTATTATTAGGTTGTAGTTAAAAATTTTATAATTATTTATTATAATTTTTTTATAATTATATCTAAATATATATTTACACTTTTTTACAATGATTTTAACAATTGGGTAAGAATAGCTAAACAAATTAACTATAATAAACTGTAAAGCGTTCTATTTGATTCGTACCCAGTACAAATAACACATGTAAAAAGTAATTTATTTTAATCATTATTTTCCACTCCAAGTTCATTAATTCATTTTATAAATTAAAATGGATGGTTGTAATAAAATAGCTCGTTATTTTGTATACAAAAAACAGGGTTTAGTTATTTATTACATAGTAATATCCTATATCACAATTTTCGCAATCCAATTCTCGCCCCTCCGGGAGACAGAACGTGACGCGTGGCGAGTCTCATCACAGGTTTTTCACCCGCAGATTATTTTACAATCCTGCCCGATTGAAGTGGCGCCGGGAACTCTGGTCCATTTATTATAGAAAATGGGTCACATTAAGAGTACTTACCTTTAAATGACGAGCATATATGCGTAGATATATGGATGTGAAAGAAACGAGAGAGTTATGTCAGGATCATGACAAAATTAAAGTCCGAAATGTAGGCAGAGATAACGAAAGAAAAATATTTCCCAACCAATCGTCGTTACATCATACAATTACACCTCAATAAAGTACCGCAACTATTTTACTTGAAGCTCTTTCTTTATTTTTGGTGTAAAACAAATAAATAGATACTAAAAATAAGACTTTATACCTTTCGTCTTTCGTCAGTCAAGACTTCTCTACCTCTAATTTTATTAAGGTGTTTTTCCAAGGTTGTAGAAGAAAACTTCTGTCAGCCATCTGTTCCAGTAAGAACAACTCACTGGCCCATGCCGCAATGAAGATATTCGAAGTATAATATACTAATATATATATATATAATATATATATATATATATATATATATATATATATATATATATATACTAATATATACTCGTATAATTTACTCGAAAGTAAGCCAACGAGTAACTTTGCAATAATAATATTTAATTGTCTTATCACACCCTTAGTGCGTATTCCTATATACTTAACATTACCATACATACTTTTAACAACAACCCTATCCACGAAAAAGACGCTAAGTTTAACAATTTTGTGCGTGGTACAGCTATGCTGCCGCTATATTATGATTGTAGCACGAATGGTTCGACGGATAGGACCACGTTCTCACAAAATACCAACGTAAAATAGCAGATAAATGCTTAATCGAGGATTAATGTAGATGTCCGTGGGCCACAGCATCCACTTAATATCAGGTGATATTCGTTTGTCACCCTTATTCTATAAACGAAAACAACAGTGGACAGTGAAATGATTAAGGTGTATCCCGCTGTCCCCGAAATTCGTAAAAATCGTATCAGCAGACAACCCCTGTTGCGGGCCAAAGAATATAATCTATTATAACTACGTACCCGTGCCATCATTGAGGGTCCACACTGAGCGTACCAGTTTTGCCATCGTTACATGACCAAAAGTAACGTTGGCATTACTGAAAAGTCAAATTTTTAAACTTAAAGTTACGAAGTGGCATTTTTGTTATTGATCTACAACGAGTTATTAAATGTTTATAAAAGTAAAATAAAGTTACAGCCTATGTAATATTTATGTCCCACCGCTAGATATAGGCCTCCTCTCATTTCTGAGAGGGTTTTAAGCCAAGGAAATATCCGTCGTGCTGCCCCAGTACTTGTTGACGAACTTCACATGCCTTCGAATTTTTATTCTTATTTCTCAGATATGCAGATTTCCTCACGAGGTTTTCCTTTCCGATTACGTGGTAAATCAGCACTTAAAATTGCATGACCAAACACAATTTGATTGGTGCCGGCGGATATCCAATGCTGGTTACTCACGTACTGTGAAATTTACAGCAAGCAATAGTTCTTGAGTTACCACGGCTCTATAATTGCTAATACACACATTATTATAACTTAGCAACTGTGGCTGCCAATCCACTCACCAAGCGTGGCAACTATCACAATATACCTCGCATGAGCTTTCAAAAGCGGCCCCACAGAAAGTGGACCTGGTCGAGCCACGACAGATCGATATAACTGCACCTAACAACTGTTCAGTGATGTCTCAGTGATCTGGAGGGTGAAAATGGCAGCGATAACCGAATGGTAAGAGGCATACGAAACCTAGACGTTAAGTTGGAGAGGTCCCATCTAATAAAGTTAACGCTCCGTCCCCCTCGTGCTCTAATCCAAAGCGCCGAAAACTTTCAGCTCGAGTTACAAAATAATTTTCAGTGCCTAGAAGACTGCAATGAAGTGGATGATATCAATAACAAGCTTGTGATAACTGTCCATGCGGTCGGAGCTAAGCTCTGTAAGATCTATCGCAGAAGAACACAAAAACTCTTCGATCATTCTCTTAATTTCATGGCAAAATTAATGAATTAATTTCAAAACAAAAACTCTTCGATCATTCTCTTAATTTCATGGCTGTTGGATGCGCGATGAAACTGCAGTCTTCAGCAGATTTGACAGCATACAGGCAACTGAATAGACAGATCTCCAAATGAATGTGACAGGACTGACGCAACTTCAATACGGCTCGTAGTGAAGAAGCGATCGAGTGGAACCAGGGTTCCAAAGTTCAGTTCATCAGACTGCCAGAAAGAATTAATATCTCATGGTGAACACAATCGAAAGCCTTGGAAAGATGACGTAAAATACCTAAGGCATCTTGTGAATTCTCCCAGGGATTGAATAGTATATTTCATTACGAGTGCGGAAAGCCTGTCATTGCAAAGAATCCCGACAAATGTCTACTCGAGCCGAGGCGCAGCCAAAGGTGAGTGTTGACAATCGGAACAAGTTGCAATGACGTTTCCGCACGTGTACTGAACAACTATTTTTAATACAGTTGCGAAAAAATGAAGCAATGTAATAAAATAATAAAAACAAAATAAACTCAACTAACTAATCATTTATTTCTTATAAAAGTTATAATTCACATATACATTAAAATTGGTACAGTTTTTACAATAACTGGGGAAGTTTTAGGCATAAGAACACACGGCGTTGCATATTTACTGTTTGAGACAAACTATTATTAATTTCGTATGATTGTTCATGTATATTTGCCAAAGGTGTTACAATGGCGTTTGCTAGTTGATGGAATTGGATCTGATGAATTATCATTATCAAGGAAGGTAGATGGACGAACGTTCCCTTCAGTATTGTCATGTGAAGGAGACGGACTGGACTTTAAATTAATGGATTGTGTGATTTTTTTCCCAGTGTCTAATTTGTTGTTTAATGAATCAGCAATATAGCCTTCTGCAACTTTGTTTGATTTCCAACCACCTATTGGCTTTAAGGACGTCAAATTGGCTCCTGAATCTGCCAATAATGTAGCAGAGGTCCTCCTGAAGCTGTGCCCAGTATAATAGTTTTACTGAGAAGTATTGGTTGAACAGAAATAGGTCTAAAATCAGGGGGTCCAATGTACTACCTCATTTAAATAAAGGTAATACTTTTACAAATCTAAAATCTCTTAAACATATATAAACATACCGTTTGAGTAATGACCCGGCGACAGTTGGACAAATAAAAAAATAAGTCAATAGTAATATCAGAAAATGTCGTGTTATTTTTGAAGAATGGCAAAAATCATAACAAGCTCACATAGATGGTTATTAGCACTTTCACTGTTCGGTTTCCATACACAATAGTAAGACAATAGCAATGACCCATATGTGTGTCACGAGACAGTGTACGTTTTAAGGAAGGAGATCGGCAATAATCAAATTCACAAAAAAGATAAACTACTTAAGTATATGCGCCTTGATTCTTAATAAAGGATAGTTGATAATGTCTATGCGTTGCAACATCCTCTTACTAAGACCTACATGTGTAAAAACATTATCACATATTTCCAAATCATAATCAATATAGAAAGGGTATTTGAATACACTATTCAGAAATAAATCCGCTGCAGTGCTTAGTAGAACCTTTATAGCTCGCAAAACTAACAAACCTTTGAGGGAATGTTTGTTTAAAATCCCCTTCATGAACTTATGATGTTAGGACTGTGCTTAGTGGTAATTTATAAGAAAAAAATGTACACCAGTGGATTTTCAATACATTGTAATGATGATACTATTGAAGTACATAATTTGATAGTTAGAGTAAGTAATCTAGAACCTAATTACTGTGGTTACTTGGTTTATATCCAACTCGAGATCATTCGTTTACATCGAAAAACATGTGAAAATGTAAAAGGATGGATATAAATTTTTAAATAACCCACAACTTATAAAGGTCCATGCTTCCCTACTAGGGTTGCCAGATGATCGAGATTCGTCTGGATTCTCACGAAATTTTAAATGATCTCCAGATCCGACAAAACTCAAAATCTCCAGATATCTTGACATCACAACTGCCTTTGATTTAACAAAAGTTGAGTTAATACATAGACTGGACTTGAAATAAATTGTTTGAATTTTAAATCTTTTTTGAATACTTCTAAAGGTTTTAAAGGTTTAAAAAATTGGTGGACTCAATAAAGTCCAATGCCAAATACATGTGGCAACCTAAATATTAAGTGTAGTAAGAGTAGTTATGTGGCAATAACGTTAAGCCTTTTTGTAGCCTATTAATTTAAAAAATAAACTTTTTATTTTACATTTCTATTTTTAATATTCATTTCTCCCGACAACAACCCCAAAATCTCGACATTTTCTAATTTGCTCCAGATATTAGGGTCTTTCGATCTGGCAATCCTGTTCACTACATATTACCTCATGGGGATTTTGCCATAGTTGCCTTGGTAGCAGGCGGGTTGCCAACCGCAATTTTTTATTATGCTGTCTGTTTCAGAGTCCGTCTGTCGCCTCTTACAAAACCGACGGGACGATATGGGGTACACCACCACTACATAGTTTAAAAAACCTATATGTACTGTTTTAAATCATTATTTCGTATAGCACTACACATAATGTATTTGTCCACAGATATGAGGCTGATAACTCCCGGTTGTGTGAACGATCCGCGCGTCATGCCCTACTTTACATTGTTTGTACTTGCGGCCGCCATGGCGCTATATTTGACCATGGGTGAGTATTTGTAATTAAGCTGTTCTGAAACTGATTTCTAAATTTAATATGAAATAATAATTGATATTTCTGCAACCATTTAAAATATATAGTATGCCTACCAAACATGTGAAAAGTAAAATTAAAAGTATAGTAACCATTTCCATCTAGGAATTTGAATTACTAATCACAGAGGAATTAAAACGCTTAGCAAATCCTGCAAGCCATTGGAAGTGTATGGCTTAGCGATGAACAATATATAGCCATAGTAATGAAGACAAGAGATAATACCGGTCGCAATGTTATAGATTTTATAAGATAAAAAAACCCGGGCACAGTCTATCTGGTAGCCAAATTTCAGCAAAATTATTTATTCATTATGGCAGGCTAAGGAACTTTAACACTATTCTCAACGAACTAACGTTCATCTTAAGACCTATCCGTTTGACGTAGTGTCGTCAAACGGATAGGTCTTAAGATGAACATCGACAAAACAAGGGTCGTATGAAATATTCATGTCACACATATGTCGGTAATTTTTTGGGAACACTACCTCTTCGCTCAAACCTCAAAGTTTTTGACGTGAATGTTTACCTAAAACAAATTGTCCGCGTCATTCTACTGATATAACTCGGTAGTGTACCGTTCGGGAGATTACAATATATCTTATCATCACATATTACACTAAACTTAAAAGTCAGGAAAGTACTACAAGTGCGTGTATCCAGTGAAGACATAATACGAGTATGAATCTTTTTATAGAAGCAACACAGAGAGTGACAAACTAGCACACAGTCTACCTGATGGTTCCTGTACCAGTGGATGCTGTGGCCCATAGACATCTAAATCCACCCTCGAATAAGAACTAAAATGCAGATTCGTTTTCACCTTTTCAGTAAAAATGGTCTCCGCTTCTTTACGCTCACCTTACGAATCACTGTAATCAGTGAGAGCGTGGCCCATTCGCCGTCAAGCCGAATGCAGCATGGCTTTACCACGTAAAAACTACATGTAGCTCGCATCTTTATTTACTTCAGCTTCTTGTACAGTGTACAAGCATCATAAGTTTTCTCCTTCTTATATTTTATTTATAAGCTAAAAAAATTGTTTACATAAACAAACCATAAAAATTCACAACGTTTATCTCACAAACTCTTTAGGAGGTTTTGAAATACATACTTTAAAATCTTTAAAACCTTACTAAGCCTTGTAAATTGTTTCGGTAAAAGACAAAAGTTTAAAGGATTTTTTTATTTTTAATGTTGTCCTGTTTATTCAGCAATGATTCAAATTTTAAATTTTTTATATCTTTTGTAAATGCGACATCATAAAGCGGGTAGTGACAAGAATTATTTTTTCTTTCCAATATTTATTTATTTATTTAGGTTATAGATGAAAACCTGTGACCTACATAAACCATGTGGTGGCAGTGTAAGAATATCCAATACCCCATATCGTAAAGTTGGTGTCATAAGACGTGACAGAGTGGAGGGAAAGGGGGAGGTCCATGTTCAGCTGTGGACTTTCATAAGCTGTAATAGAAGGATAGATGGATGGAACTTACATAATATGTTAGGTCTTCACTTCGTTGACTTTTTTACCTTAGTTGTTTAAACAATTTTGCCGTGGAAAGAAAAGGGGATATCCTCAGCCTGGTAACTTAATCAGGCTAATTCCTCGTTGAACGGCGATAAAAGAACAGGTCCTCTTGTCATCAGTGGCGACGTAAGTTGGGGATGCCGTTCCTTCGGACATTTCTCCGCACTTGGACTCATAGGCCTGATTTTACAAGAGTACAAATATGTTAATCATCAGACCCTTATTACTGGAAACGAGGCATTCCATGTTAGTCCTTACGGGTGACAACGCATCTGAATTTTGATTCGTAATCGAGGATAGATGTAGATGTCTATGGGCCACAGCAACCACTTACCATCAAGTGTACTGTGTGCTCGTTTGTCACTATATCCTATAAAAAATCTCTCAGGGTGAATTTAAAGTTTATAATAAAAGTCAACATTTTAAAATGATGTACATGCAAATAGATAAATTTTTTGAATGTTATTTCAAAATAATATGTAAGTGTAATATATAATATGAGTTAAATCTACGCTCATATAAATTTAAAATAAGACGTTTGGCTAATTTTATCTTTAATGAATAGTGCCCAGCCCGCCCACACTAAGTTTATAAATAAAACATTTCACAAGTTCGCAACCTACACAAAAGCGCCTGAATGATTTGAAAGGCAATAAATTTATACGAGTATCGATTTTCGGCAGGCGAATTTATTATACACAAGCGATGTTTGGATAATTTCGTTTAACACTATAGGAACTAATAACGGACATTAAATTATGAGTTAGTTATTTATTTTATTATAAGACGTAAGTAGACTTTATGCCATATTACTTAGTACTATTTACTACCCACTTAAAATCATAAAGATAATCCATTATCTCATTGTTTCAAAAAACAAACATACTATGTGTATATGGCCTTAATCGATCAAATCGTTCAAAAGT
Source organism: Parnassius apollo (assembly GCA_907164705.1). NCBI lineage: Eukaryota > Metazoa > Arthropoda > Insecta > Lepidoptera > Papilionidae > Parnassius > Parnassius apollo. The sequence goes on from CAJQZP010000058.1 coordinate 1,654,248, forward strand.
ACAGACATTTTATACGTGGTAGGACCACGCTGCAGTTTGCATGTTTGTAGAACGAATGGGTTGGCTCAACCGGGAAAGCCCTACACTCTCAAAGAACACTAACGTTAAATAGCAGCTCAATACTGTTTTGTTTTGTATGAGAGACTCTTTTTACAGGAAACGAAACAATCCATCTTAGTCCGCAGGGGTGACAACGCATCTGCATTTTGATTCTTAATCGAGGTTAAGTGTCTATGGACCACAGCATCCCCTTACCATCAGGTGGACTGTGTTCTCGTTTGTCACCCTTATTCTATAAAATAAACACTTATGAGACTAAGCCCAGTATGTGTTGCAAAGACTATTTGTCAGAAACATTCGCCGACGCGCGCAAATTAACTAAACAAAGCATAGAAAACGAACAAACAAACAAAAAATTATTTTTAAATATATTAGTCATATAATTCATAGGCGCACAAAACGACACGCCGAAATTTCATCGTAATTGGATGAATGGTACAGGTTACACGGGACAAAAAAAGGAACATTCAACATTTATGTAGATTAAATGAATCGATTAAGTTTAAATCGTTTCAACTAAAATTATATTTATTTGATGATTTAAATTACAAATTAGCTATGGTATACAGATATTTTTTTAATTTTAGTTTTGATTTTCAGGAGCGTCAGTGTTCCAGGCCATCGAAGGACCTCTAGAACTAGAAACCGAGGCTAAGATCGCGAAGATGAAGATGGACTTTCTCAATGATCACCCGTGTCTCTCAGGTAAGGTCCTAATATGATGCGATGATATTGATATCTATATCAGCAATGTATGATATAGTATCAATTATCTATTTCAAAACTTTTGCAGGTTTAGTGTGTAATTATTTATTTAAAAAAAAAATACGTGTGGCACTCGGTGACTGCCGCGGTAAAGCTATTGTATAGCATTTTTTATCAACTTATGCAATTATAATTATTTATTTATTTTATTCATGCAAGTCTTTGATATTAAATCAAGTTACACTTTTTGAGCGTGGTGACCGATAAGAAAACAATTTTTTTTCTCTTATTGAATAAATGAGAAGTTAATATTGTTTAAAATATTTTTAATATCTTACAATACATGTAGGTTTATTCAGGAATTTTTATCATTGGCTTAGCAGCTAGTGTACACGCATACTTCTAGTCGCACGCACACAAACCCCGTGCCAAAGTCTGCCGAACTAAACGACGTTAGACGATGCACGGCTTTCAACGCCACACCTCCGTACCCGTCGGAGTGGGGAGCGTGATTACGCGTGTGGCCGTGGTAGGAAAAGGGGAGATCTCCCGCCGGGCAAGGTGTTCTGCCCGGGGAGCGGCCGACACTCCGTGTGATAGTTCGGAGATGTTCTATATATGCTGTTTATGATTCGGAATGTTGATAGCGTGATTTAGGCTTCGGTATGTTTCGCTTGCGGACACAGCGCCGCCACACGCGTCACACTACGCTATCATACTCGTATTGTTAAAGAATAGAAATGGACAGCGGAGAACGTTTATTTGTAATTAACACTCAAGAAAACCGAGACGTAATGTACTTTATTAAAAATATATATTTATAATTTAATATAACACCACCATCACAGACTAATATTACAGACAAAAGTAATTCGAAATTCAGTAACGCCGTCCTGAGGTTCGGACTGTCGGTCCAGTAGACCGGCTCTATTGTAGTGTACTTTCTGTTTGTATTTCCCACGAGTAAACAGGCCACGTCAATCTCCATTTACATTTATTATGTATCTTTATATAACCGTTAACATTAAACGTCGGTACATTACAGATTTTTTTTTGCTCAACGGTTGCCGTGTTGACTTACTTATTTAAATAATAAAAGAGCTGTAACCATGTGATTGATGAAGGGTACTTTTGACCGCGTTTTTTGCTATCTTAGGGTGAGTCTTTTGTTCAGCTGTGGGTTTTTGATGGGCTAGGCTATATTGACCACGGGTGTCATAAGAGACAAAGGAAAATAGATAAGGAGATGCACAACAACCTCTTACTAATAACTACTGGAAAATAATAAATACTGGTAACAAACCCGTCTGCCAAACATGGCAACTACAGCAAACATCCCTATAATGATGAAATCTATGATGAGGAGACAGGTTCTTATGAATAACGAATAATGAAGACATGAACATGTGGACGTGGTAGGAAAAGGGGAGACCTACCGCCGGGCAAGGTGTTCTGCCCGGGGAGCGGCCGACACTCCGTGTGATAGTTCGGAGATGTTCTATATATACTGTTTATGATTCGGAATGTTGATAGCGCGATTTAGGCTTCGGTGTATTTTCGCTTGTGACGGCGACGAGAGCGTCGCTACAAACAAAATCAATGAAACTATTTTGTAACCCAGTAATGGATTTGGAGATAAGAGGAAAAATGTAAACATACGTAACAGAAATCAAACTTAAACGGGACAATGATCATTTCTAATACGGACAAAAAGTTTACTATAGTGGTGGCTGGTAGACGTTCCGCGATAGAGAAACTTACAAGTCATACATAGTTATCGTAGCTAGTACTGCTATGGCACACTCTTCTTTATATCTTCAAAAATATCATATTGATTATCACATTGAATATCATTTTAAACGTGGTAGAGCCACTTTGCAGCTATATTATGGTTGTAGCACGCATGGGTCGGCTTGACCTGGAAAGGACCACGCTCTCACAGAATACCAGCGTAAAATAGTAGCTTGATACAGTTGTGTTTCGTATGGCGAGTGTAGAGATCCAGAGACCCTTTTTTACTGGAAACAAGGCATTCCATATTAGTCCTCGGGGGTGACAACGCATATGTGTTTTGATTCTTAATCTAGGATAAATGTAGTTGTCGATGGGCCTTAGCATCCATTAACCATCAGGTGGACTGTGTGCTCGTTTGTAACTCTAATTCATTTAAAAAAAAACTTGGGTAAATTTGTTGTTGCATACAGGTTAATGTGTTTAAATATAAATTTAATATGACAAACGTACAAACAGTGTGAGGTTGATGGTAGTTATATGGCTACTTCAGCTGCAGATGCGTGCCTCACAGTCTGTAATTATACTGGCTTCCTATACCCTTCAGACTCAGAACACAGCAGTGCAAGCTCTGCTATTTGACAGCAGGAATAGGTAAGAGGGTTGTACCTACCCAGGCTAAACTCCTAGGCAGAATTGGAGTCTCACCACTAGAATAGGAATGGAATAGGACAGACATGTGAATACCAGCGTAAAATAGTAGCTAAATGCTGCTGTGTTTCGTATGGTGAGCGTAGAGAACCGGAGACCCTTTTTACTGGAAACGAGGCATTCCATCTTAATCCTCACGGGTGACAAACGCATCTGCATTTTGATTCGTAATCGAGTCTATGGGACACAGCAACCAGTTATCACCAGGTGGACACTTTGTGCTCGTTTGTCACCCTATCCTATAAAAAAGACATCAGACTTATATTTGTAAAATGAAAACTGCGTCATTTTGTGAGTGAAATACTGTGGGTTTTACAAAAGTCACAGCCTGCTATGTGGACTAATAGAACAACTAGCCGCTCTACTCCGCTTCTTTTGAGGGATCCAGGAAATATTATATTCCTCAGACATGTAGTTTTCCTCACTATGTATTCCTTGACTGCCGAACACGTGCTAAATCAGTAACTTCTTATAACACCAGCAGTATGTTCTATACTCTATTCTAATTTTTAGTGTATTGAGTTTAATTTCTGAGGGATCTCAACTTATTGTATTCCATAAAATTCATCATAAACATTAGTTTATCGCGTTTCATCACATATTTACGTCGTAGAGATACGCTTTGTATAATAGCTGCAGGACGAGTCAGCTTGACCGGGGTAAGACCACGCTCACTTATAATACGATCATAAAATAAACAGTATATAAGCTACTGTAGTTCATATTATATTGAGTATCGCGAACCGCAGCCTCTTTTTTACGGGAACAAATCATTCCGTCTTAGAAAAAGTTAAGTAGTCTCTTTAAAAACTTATCTAATTTGATCTGCACATGCATGATTATTAATCGCCTATAGATGCACCTATTGGCCGCAACATTAAATTACCATCATGGTCTATGCTCATTTATCATCATTACTTTTATAAATAATCGAGTTTATTTTTAATAAAAACCAAAAATTTATTCGAACCAACAATATTAAAGTTGGTAAGAATTACTTCGCCCATATCCGCTCAATAAAATAAACTGATGTGTCTTACCTAGTTTCAAAAGTACCCTCAACCTTCAACACTACCCGCCCTAGTGCCTAGCCTACTAATCCCGTGTATGCATGTAGACTCTGCGGTAGCTAAACACTCACTCAGTCAACTCCTCGTGTAGAGGCGAAACAAGGGACATATTATCGTCGATTGTGTGTCTTTCCTAGTGTAGTGGTGTTGAGTGTAGTGGGGCTGGGATTAGTGGTGACGGGATTAGTGCACGCAATTGAGGAAGATGCTCTTCAAACTAGGTAAAATAATATGATTTTATTGAGCGGATATGAGCGAAGTAATTCTCACCAACTTGAATATAATGAATTTCCGCAAAGTAATGCCTGATTCTATGAATTATCGAAACAATAATTTACTCGTTATAAACCTCGTTGCCAACTGATGATATAATTTTTTGAGTAATATTGTATAATGTAGATCCAAAATATAATAATATAAATCCATGGCGCGGAAAACGGTAGAACGGCAAGCGAGTAATTGCGTCTCATATTACGATCAATTAAAAAGTTAAAGTTACAGCCCATATACACACAGCTAGGCACAGGCCTCTGATTTCTGAGAGGGTTTTAGGTAAAGAAACTGTCCGCCGCGCTGCCCCAATACGTGTCGCCGAACTTCACATGTCTTCGAATTATTTTTTTCTTATTTCTTAGACATGCAGGTTTCTTGACGATGTTTTTCTTCACCGCCGAGCACGTGGTATATCATGTCTTAAAATTGCAATTAACAATTTCGTTGGCGCCGGTGGGGATCCAACCCGGGTTGCTCGCGTACTGTGAAATTTACAGCGAGCGCTAACCATCGGGGCTACCACGGTTCTTAAAGATTGTAAAAAATCTTAGGCATAAATTTATACGTGGTAGAGCCACGCTGCAGCTATGTTATGGTTGTGGCATGAATGCGTCGGCTCGACCGGGGTAGGACCAGGCACTCACAGCGTAAAATAGTAGCTTAATACTGCTGTGTTTCGTAGGCAGACGAGGCATTCCATCTTAATCCTCACGAGTGATAACGCGTCTGCGTGTTGATTCTTAATCGAGGATAAATGTAGATGTCTATGGGACACAGCATCCATTTACCATATATCAGGTGGACTGTGTGCTTGGTTGTCACCCTTATTCTATAAAAAAATATTGAATAATTCTCCATCTGAGGTGGTATGTATTTTAACTCAATAACAGATATTCAGTTGCATTACAATATTTACGCACAATTTTTCAACAGTAGTTAAACGAGTTAGAAATGGCTGATTCTACATTTTAATTATACATATAATTACCATTTAAGAGTTTATCTATATCGAAATTACTGCCTTTTGTCAGGTTTATTATGCTATTAGCTGAGGAGTTACTTGCTTGTCATTTAGACATGAATAACCATTTGTAAAATGTCTGTTTGTCTTTCTATTTGTCGGGCTAATCTTTGGAAAGGTTGGACCGATTGTAATTGAACTGTATGAACAGAACAATACTAGGTGTGATCTTGGGTACATTTTATCCGGCATCTTGAATTGTCTTAGATTATTTTAAACCTATAAAAACGCTACGTTAATAGATTCTACCAAGATGAAGCTAGGGCGGGTTTTTAGTCTATACATAAATACATAAAAATATATTGGTGTCTTATTCTCGATTCGGTCGACTTGACCGGGGAAGGACCACCCTCTCGCAGAATACTAGTCTAAAATAGCAGCTGAATATTTCTGTGTTAGTATGATGAGTGCAGAGATCCGAAGACCCTGTTTTACTAGAAACGAGGCATTCCATTCTAGTCCTCAGGGGAGACAATGCATGTGCGTTTTGATTCTTAATCGAGGATAAATGTAGATGTCTATGGGCCACAGCATCCACTTACCACCAGGTGGACTGTGTGCTCGTTTGTCACCTTATTCTATAAAAAAGTTTAAAACTAAGTTTGTATAAAATGGGTTATTATAATATTAAGGAATTCATGGATGATAATAACCCTTGAAAAAGGTGACCACTACCAAGCTATTTCTAATTTGTTATGTATTGTTAATTGTACATACATGATTGTAATGTATTTAAAAAAAAAGTCCTGCTGGGTTTCTTGCTGGTTCTTCCCAGGACAGAGGCTTTTTTTCCGAGCCAGTGGTTCATTAAAAATAGTGGCTTTCAATAAGTACTATTTATAATCTATATTCTAAAAAAAAAGTTTCTGTTTCTGTTTATAAACACACCGGCACAATTAGCGGAACACAAAATAAGCAGGATTTTAAAATCTTTTGCTCGAGGAACTGGCCAGTTACGATATTTTTTTAATTTATTGTCAAATTTGAAAATAGAAAATTAGATGACATACACTTTTTTCATTCATTCGTTTTATTTTCAAAAGTCTAACTAAAAAGTCATAAACAGAGAATGCTATAGACAAAGTGATATCTTTTATCGCAGTCACACAAGAGAAAGAGCAACTTACGCCGATGTTGTGTAAAGAAATGAGAAAGAACGATGAGATTTTTTGTTTCGCTTAGCGTGTCGCCATTTTTAATATTTAGCAAACCAGTTTGCTAAATAAAGTTTGACAGCTAACGTGTAGCGTGATAAATTCTTTGTATAAAATACTGTTTTATGTGTTTTATGGTAAGTATTTCATATTATATTTTGTTGTGAACAATTAAGACGTAGTATTCCAACCATTTTTATTTAAAACATGGTGCGGTGTAGTGTATTAGGGTGTAAAAGTGATAGTGAAAGGAAAATGGCGGGGTTGTCTTTTCATTCGTAAGTATACCATACTATCGGTTACTAGGCAGTCTGTAACCTTTAATAAAATACATAAATTGTGTATAATGTACTCTAGACGTAAATTTATCGCTAAAAAGTACAAAAATAACAATTGCAAATTTTAACCTAAAATCTTCGGTGTGGCCAACTTTTCTATAAGTTATTACCCACTATTATAGGAAATAATAATATCTGCGTACCGAAAGTGTATTATCCTAAGTACATTTTTTTCGACATTCACTTTGTAATGTCATTGAAACAAAAAAATAACGATCTACTTGGTGGTAAAGTATTTTTAAGTCCAACTAAAAAAACTACATGCTTTCGAACTCGTTAACATGTTTTAAGTCCAGGTTAATTCAAAGGTATACAATCTGATCTGGATTTATGCTTTTGTTCCGCTCAATTATCAAAAACAAAAGCATCCTAAGTCCAAATACTTAAAATTTTTTATTACAATTTTATATTTTAATTACAAGACATAATATATAGGTATGTAAGTATGTAGATACTTGGATAGTGAAGTAAATTTCAACTACGTTAAGTAATAAAGTACATAGATATTACTTGTGTAGATAAATTATTACCACAGTATAATAAAAACATACAGTAGGACGACGCCTTTGATCTCGTGGTAAATGCCGACAACGTCTAGACAGCGTATGGAAGTTAGGGTTGTCACAAATTAACAACTTTTACTAATTTCATTATTTATTTTAGATCTACATCGTGATCAACAATATGATTACTAATATAAAGAATAAGTAATAATTTGTTCTTACATTTTTCCTGAAAGTACTCAAAACGCTAATTGCACGCCTCACAACATGAGGGAGTGCTCTACTCTCGATATGTGGCCATACCTCAGTTTCGACTCCTCCTCAAAATTGACATCCCTAACCTTAAAAAAAAATGATGTCCACCATCTTGGATTTAAAAATAAATTCCATTTTCGTTATCAGCACCCCAAGAAACCTCGAAATTGATACCCATATCATATTATTAAAAAAATGCTAGCCATCTTGGATATGAAAATGGATGCCAGTTTCGTAATAAGCACCTCAAGAAACACCGAAATTGATACCCATATCGTATCATTAAAAAAATGTCCGCCATCTTGGATACGAAAATGGATGCCAGTTTCGTAATAAGCACCCCAAGAAACCCCGAAATTGATACCCATATCATATTATTAAAAAAATATCCGCCATCTTGGATATGAAAATGGATGCCGGTTTCGTAATAAGCACTACAAGAACCTCGAAATTGATACTCATATTATATTATTAAAAATGTCCGCCATCTTGGATATAAAAATGGATGATAACATTTAAAAATAATAAAAGCAAGCGCGCGCTAACCCTGGAAGTCGTGTCCCGAGCTACTAATACGATTGGCATAAGCAGATCGGGCTCGTCCTTCCCGCGTCTCACCCCACACACCCCGCACGATTGCCCCGTCTAGACGTCTTAGCCGGACGACTGTATGGATTTATAGACTGTGTTATTACTTGTATGGATTTATAGACTGTGTTATTACTTAATTCCTTTTTTACTATCAGTACCTATCTAACAAAAAAAAAAAAAAAGAAATAAATTCACCTTTCATAACTTGCTTCTAATATCCTTCGGTAATTTTAAAGAATGATATTACTGAAACCTTTTTTTGGGCATTTGGCATCCATCCACGCAACAATTATAGTAGGAGCGACGTTTTTCCATTAAAAATTATCAAATAGGTAAAATAATATAAATAACACTAAACAAAGACTATTTCAACAAGTATTTACAAAAAAAAACTAATTACGTAAACACCGTTAAAAAAAAAGTTTATCGACCAAATTGGCGATATTTTGAAAATGGGCCACGTTAGAAGTACCCTTAACCGACGAGCATGTATGCGTAGATATATGGATGTAAAGGAGGCGAAAGAGGTATGTAAGGATCGTGCCAAATGGAAGTCCGTAGTCTCTGCCTACCCCTCTGGGTGACAGGCGTGAGTGTTTATGTTACGTTAAAAAACTCAAAACAAACATTTAATCGCCTACAATGCGCTAGCCCCGACTGCGTATGTTACCCTGGGTGCCTAGCGATTGTAGGTAATTATTTCACGCAGGTAGCAAAAGTGACAGAGGGCTGGTAACAGTTAGTTCAGTATCTTCTTTCTTCAATATTAAAACACAACCTACATAAATACAGCCCACACACAATAGTTTCTTTAAGTTTATTAGTCAGACAGATATCACAATTTTCTAGTTTCTTCTTTCTTCACCACAGTAAATTATAATAAATAATTAGTCAAATACAGTCCACTTAGCTCTCCATCAACTACAATACATATCAATGATAATCGTTAATAGCAGTGTTCCATTTCAGGCTTACTTCACGTACTAATTTCTAATTTTATAGCTAGTTGTGGGGTAAATTTTTCCTCACACTTGTAACCCTAAATATAGTGACGTATTTTCTTTTGTCCCTTTCTGCGACACGCTATGGCGGAGTCTATAGAATTCTCTGTCTACGTAAAAAGTAAAAACTTTTCAAAGTCGTTGTTAAAAGATGTTAATCAATTTGTTATTTTGTGTCTAATTACATTTTCGTCAAATATATGCGTTATTATCTCATAGTCTCACTTTTTTTTCTGTTCCGCTAATTGTGCCGGTGTGTATATAAATAAAATCGTATGTATGTAATATTGAAGTAATTCTATTAAGCTTAGACGGTTATTTGCAAGCTATAAAGATATAAACAACCAGTTTATTTTAAATATTTGGTCTGTCTGTCTGTCTGTCCAAGCATGGCTGAACCGATTCTAATGAAACAGATAAAGAACAATGCCAAGAGGAATCTACGCTATATTTATCCGAAAAACCTGAAGATTTTTTAAACGAAAAGTTGATAAAAAAAATATTTCTTTATTTTAAATGTAAATAACACCAGGCAAAACCAGCCAGCCACAAAATTAAATATAAATGTGTTTATTAAAACAAGTTTCTTAGAAAATATCCATAATTTGTTAAAATAAGTCTTCTATAAGCGAATCTCGTCTCTTAAAAATGTTGTTTGTTAAACGGTATCGGCAGAGCGATTCTATACCGTTTAAAATAAAAAATAGTGTTATAATAATATGTATAGAAGAGTCACTTAGGGATAGATCATAATTACAAATAAATAGTCTCAAAGTGAAAAAAAGGATTTTTATAATGATTCAGCCATAAAAATAAAAATATAAAAATAAATCTACCACTTATCTAGAAAATTATTGAGACCATGTTTTTCTTACAAGATTGAGTGCACAGTCTATCTGATGGTAGGTAGATGCTAGTGTCCATAAACACGTCTACCCTCGATTAAGATTCGAAATGCATATGCGTTATCACCTCTGATACAGAATAAATAATAGTACCCCTGATAGCTATGGAATATATCGTTGGTCATATATACCTATATATATATATATATATATATATATATATATATATATATATATATATATATATATATATATATATATATATATATATATACATATCTATGACTCTATCGTATTTTACTATATATATATATATATATATATATATATATATATATATATATATATATATATAGCACGAATGAGTCGGCTCGACCGGGGAAGGACCACGCTCTTACAGAATACCAACGTAAAATAGCAGCGTAATGCTGCTGTATTTCGTATGGTGAGTGTAGAGAACCGGAGTCCCTTTTTACTGAAAACGTGGCATTCCATCTTAGTCCTCACGAGTGACAACGCATCTGCATTTTGATTCGTAATCGAGGATAGACGTATATGTCTATGGGCCACAGCAACCACTTACCGTCAGGTGGACTGTGTGCTCGTTTGTCACCCTATCCTATGAAAAAATAATTTTTTTTTGATGCTGCCGTGTTTCGTATACTAACTTTAGAGAACGGAAAAATCTTTTCACTAAAAACGAAGCATTCCATCTTTGTCCTCAGGGGTTACAACGCATCTGCATTTGATTCCTAATCGAGGATAGATGTAGATGTCTATGGGCCACAGCGTCCACTTACCATCAGGTGGACTGTGTGCCCGTTTGTCACCCTTATCGTTATTAAAAGGACATGTTATAAATACTAGTGTACTAAGGCATATTTTATATAGTCGTATATTATTATGCTAAGGCTAAAGTTAATAATATAATCATTTTATTATGATCAATGCTTTTAAAGTAATTTTCCTCATCCCATTGATCGGTCTGGAAGCAAAATCATAAATATAAACATATGCATGTTAGGCGATATATTTACGCCAATTGTGAACCAACTTTAATTATTTTTTAATCAATAGCTTATACCTCCAGGGTGGTCACATAAATCATTCGAATAATTTAAAAAAATATCGCTAAGGACGGATAGATAGGGAATAAATTTTGTAATGTAACTATTTAGACGACATTGTACTTGTTACCTTGTGATATTCCTTAGTTTACTCAAAAGGGTCAGAAATTTTACTTTTAATAAAAATTAAATACCGGCAACAAAGAATTAGTTCTTCAAAGTCGGCTAAAGGAAGAAACAATTTCCACTTACCAGCTTCTGAAATTGGGGTCTTGAATTCTTTTATACACTATACTCGTATGTTAGCTTTAAAAGCTACGAAATTACGTACGTGAAATCCATTTTTTTTCTCTTTAGTTCTTTGAAGTTAGTTTTTACTTTTTATTAAGTTTCACTTTTATTCATAAGTTGCCTGCAAAATACCTCATCCTCAACCAAATCCTACCCATTTTTGCAATAAAAAAACAACATTTGTAAGGCTATACAGTGTTTTAATATTTCAACAGAATAAATACAACAAGTGCGCGTTACCAGTGATGATCTGAGACGTGGTCCTTCACTGCTGGCCGTATGAGGAAGCTCAAGGTCCCTCAGCGAGCTAGGGAGAGGACTATGCTCGGAGTTTCTCTGAGTGATAGACTCAGAAATGACCATACCCGCAGTAAAACCAGAGTGACCGACATAGCCCAACGAATTAGTAAGCTGAAGTGGCAATGGGCAAGCCATATAGCTCGAAGAACCGATAATCGATGCAGAAGAAACGATCTCGAGTGGCAGTCTCGTACTGGTAGGTGTAGTGTAGGGCGACACCCCACTAGATGGAGTGACGACCTGGTAAGACAGGCAGGAAGTCGATGGATGCAGGTGGCTCATGACCGTGCTTTGTGGCATTACTTGGGGGAGGCCTATGTTCAGCAGTGGACTTGTGAAGGGTTGTAATGATGATGATGATGATGAAATAATAATACCACACAATATTACCATGAAGTTTATTTTTTATTCTTAAGACGCTTTTCTAAAAGCCAGAATGTTTTTTTTTTATATCTATTATTTATAAGAGAAATAGAAACAATACATATAATTAGATAGTTTCGAGTGACTGCTAAGTAGGTCAATTATAAACACAGTTATCAAAGAAAAAAACACAAGATACAATATGTATGTATGTCCAAAACAGACGTAGCGTTCGAAAGATTAAAATCGCTACGATTATCAAACGCTTAAAAAAATAGCTTTCTAGTTTATTTTCTTATTCATCGAAAACGAAGAACGGATTTCTATATACCACCGTCCAAAGAGTTCAGTAGGATTACTAGTACTATTAAATTGTTTCTAATATGTTTTTAACAATTATTTCCCCATCTACAGGTAGATTGTTTTTATTAGACTTAATCAACAAACTAAAATGAAGTACTAACATTGTTTAATCTAATAACATGTATGGTTCTTTTTACAATATAAAATAATTATGTATGTAATTCTTAAGGAGACAATTTCTTTTTGTATGTAGAATGGGCCCACCACAAATTTTAAGGATTCTTAATGAAATGCATGTCGATTTATTCCGTATAATCTGTAGATTACAATAGTTTTTATAGTTTTACTGCGTCTGAGAAATTAACAATTAAAATATGAATCTAACAATAACTTCAAAACAAACTAAAAGTGATTTTCTAGTAGTTTTCACCGGTTTTATAAGTTAAAATAGTGCACTGTTTAATAATTATAGTACATTTAAAACAAAATTGTATGTGCTTTAAGATCGATTTTTTCACTAGTTCTGGCAAAATATCGTGCCTGTCTGCACAAATGTCGTATGGTTTCCATTTTCGACATGTATTGATTGATTGTGAGTGTTCATTCCAAATGTGTTTTATATTATTTTTGCGTGGTAAAGTCATGCCGTTACTATATTATGGTTGTAGCACGAATTTTCGGATTAGCCGAGTAAAGATCACGCTCCCACAGAATACAAGCATAAAATAGCAGCTCAAAGCTGCTGTTTCGTATGATGAGTATAGAGAACCAGAAACCCTTTTACTGGAAACGAGGCATTCCATCTTCATCCTCAGGAGTGATAACGCATTTGCATTTTGATTTTTAATAAACGTAGATGTCTATGGGTTACAGCCTCCATTTACCATCAGGTGGAATGTGTGCTAGTTTGTCACCCTTATTCTATAAAAAAACTATATTTCTAGCGTTTATATTATTTACATAAAATTACATTACATTATTACATTTATTTATGTAATATGACGCATAACAGTTTCCCTTAATTTAGAAGAATTTCAGCAAAGTAAGAACTTTGTTCGATTTATTTATTTTTATAGAGATCAGATTCTAACAAATATCATATTTTGATTATGATATTTATGTATTTTTACCAACAACGACAATCTGATATCCTAGTGCAAAATTTATTACACAAAAAGTCGTAAAGTTAGTAGTCGCCTAAAGCACGAGCTACACAATCGCCCGACATAAACAAATGTACTTTTACGATAAAAGCGTCAGAAGTAATTAATAAATGACACAGTGCATTAGCACCCTTACTGATATTCATTTATCGATCACGGACTCCGTGCGCTCACGCAGTAGTTCGACGGTTTCTAAGTACATCACACGTTGTTACGAGTTGACAATCACAGAGACGATCCGCCATATTTTATTGAAAAAGTTGGCATTTTATACAATGCATCAAAATGTCGCTTCGTAAATTTTACAATAACAGCGGCAGTAAGTTCGTCAAAGTGTACGCGTTATTTTTCGAACGTAATCATCCGAAGAGGTTCTTTAAGTACAGTTGACCGAAGATCCTATCCGTTCCGGGATCTTCAATCATCGATCTGGTAACGGACTGCTGACGTGTTGAGTGTAGTGACTTTTATTTTGCTTAGTTTAATTTCGTATTAGCGACGAGATCTATGAAATTTTCTACGTTTGATCATTAATAACTTCGCTTTTCACTTCAATTTATTATACCCTCAATTGAAAACTATTCTTAAATTTTCATTTAAACGTTTTATAGAACTATTTCACGTAAAAATAACTCACTTTTGATCCGTTAAAGTAAAGGTAGCTATCAAAATGCTGGACAAGCCGAAGTACTCTCGAGTGCAATCGTACGGCAGCATGAGCTCAGCTCGTAGCGACGACGACATGACGGTACATAGCCAACTCTTCCCTTACCCGAAGAAGATGGTCGTCGAACGCGAGATCCTATACGAAGAAGAGCATCCGCCATTTCAGCCGCTGTTCGCAACAACCAGGATCTTCGGCAAGGCCAGATTCACATGTCTCATGGCATTGTACCTCTGTTTCTATGTGCTGTTCCTGATAGCAGGTGCGATCGTCTTCTCTTCGCTGGAGGCTCCACTTGAAAACGAAATACGACTCGATATAATTCGCGCCAAACAAAAATTCATGGCCCGCTATCCTAATGTCCTAGGTACGTCTTATCTATTACTATTTATTATTTAGACCGTTGTTATCAACGATTCGATATATAATATCCGTTATTTATCTCAAGCTAAACAAATTAACGCGAAATATCTTTGTGTAGTATTAATAATAATAATTTAATAACCGTGTAGCGGCTGTGTAAGAATATCCACTAGGTACCCTGTATCGTCCCGGTGGTATAGTAAGAGGTGGCAGAGGGAAAAAACAGGAGATGGGCAGCAGTATCCTCCCAATATCAACTAAAAAAGTTAAAATACCGCCAAGCGTGGCAACTATGGCAAATATCTCTTCTATAAGCCAAACTAAAGAAGACCTATGTTCAGCAATTAACTTTGGTAAGACGTAAAGGTAAAATAAAAATCAAATTAAATGCATATTATATCTCATATCGTAGTCTAAGTTAGGTGCAGGTCCAGTACATTGTAAAGTCGACTAAAAAGCATAAATATTTAAAATTCTTCTTCTTCTTCTCTTCGTTGAGATTGTGGTTTGCAAGATGATGTTGTGACCAGGATTAAGAAAGGAATGCTTCGGTGGTTTGATCATGTAGAAAGAATGAATTAGGAAAGAGTGACAAAGAAAATTTATGTTGCAGAAGTGAATGGCAGAGTCGGAAAGGGACGTCCTAGGCGAAAATTTATCGACCAAATTGGCGATTTATTGGAAACGGGCCAAATTAGGAGTACCCTTAACCGACGAGCATGTATGCGTAGGTGTATGGATGTGAAGGAGGCGAGAGAGGTGTCTCAGGATCGTGCCAAATGGAAATCTGTAATCTCTGCCTACCCCTCTGGGTGACAGGCGTGAGTGTTTATGTTTTATGGATTTAAAATTAACTTAACCCTTTCCTTCTTTTACCACTACCATTACATTGTATTAAAAATCCACTGCAGATGCAGTACAGCCTCACCCATAGATTATCTCATAGAGGCAATATTTGCCATAGAGGCCACGCTTGGCAAGTGGTTTAGCGAGCGCAATTTTTATTTTTACTTTTTTTTCAAACGTCTACTATATGAACGAAATACTTTTTCAAACGAATTAAAAAAAGAAGGAGGTTCTCAATTCGATTGTATTTTTTTATGGTGCTACGTCAGAACTATTTTCTACAATTTGTTGCATAATTTTTTTTTTTTTTTTTTACACCCTCGGTTAAAATATATTTGTTACAGTTCAAACTATTTTTCAAATTAATTTTGACCAACGAAATCATAAGTATATTTGACTAAAGAAGCTTATGCAAGAGTAGTTTTAACTGAAAAAAATATTAGTAAAAAGAAATTTTGATTGATAAATAATGGATAGGAGTAATTATGAACGAGATTTGTAGTTTAAATCACTTTTTACCTTAAACAAAATGTACGCACATGAATTTAAAAACAAAGTAGATTTTTCGTTGCTAGACTAGTTTCCATAAGCTAACATAACTAGATTAAATATTTGTATTAGATGATGTGTAAATTCAAAGCGGCAACAAGTTGAGGTACGGCTAAGCCGCGAACCATGCCAAACTAGGATGAACTAGTTCTACCTAGAACCAATGTGTCCTAAAACAATGGCCGGTAACAAAATGCCTTTGATTGCATATTTGCTCAAAACTAGGGAAAAGGAAATTCCAAAAAAATATGAAAATATTTTCAGAGATGTACTGCGTCTCTATTTAAAAAAAAACATGTACTAAAATGCTTCAAATCACCAGTCAATTATGATTTTTTTTTTATATTTATAAAGAATACTTAAGTAAGTTCCTTCTTTTCCTAGTTGTAGCAGACAGGACCAGAACCCTAATAGCTGGATAAAAACAATACATTGTACGCCCTGTTCGTTTAAAACATATGCCGGTTTATAGTAACGTACCATTTAATGGATTTTTCATCATACGGGGTGCTAGGATTTTAGCAGCTATTTATGTAACTCTGTACTAGAGTCATAGGCTATATTATGATATCACGTAAAATGTCCGTAGTTATATGTCATTACTGTAATGTTGTGTGACTACGACGATACAAAACTAATTGTTTGTCATCATTGAGCTGTAGTGTACTACGTACTACATTATAATTTATAACTCAATGTTTGTCTTTCATAATTTAATTTTTTTTTAGTTTCCTTCTTTTATAATTTTTAATTCGAAGTTTACTCGATTTTAGTTAAGTGCTCATATGTTATTCATTGCTTACGATATAAAAAACGTAATATGTATGACATTACATAGGTATTATCATATATGCGTCTTGGATAATAATGTCGTAACAGCTTTAGATATGAAATCAGGGTAAACACGACGCAAAGAAAATAGTCCTAAGTATTGATAACTAATATTTACATCTAAACTTTAGTTATATTTTTGTATAAATTTTTTAAGTATATATGACAATTTTTCGCCGTGTAGTGGCTGCATACGGCAATCCGCTTCCCTATATCATTCCGTGGATGTCTTAAAAGGTAGTGGGGAATAAAACGTGAGTTAAAAAAACTCACAATTATAAAAACAACTACTGTTGCCAAACCTGCCTGCCAAGCGTGGAAGTTATGGCAGGTGTCTCTCTTATAAGGCAATCTGCGTGGTAGAGCCACGCTGCAGCTATATTACGTTTTTAGCACGAATGGGTCGGCTCGACTGTGGAAGGATCAAGCTCTCACAGAATACCAGCGTAAAATAGCAGCTTAATACTGCTGTGTTTCGTATGGTGAGTGTAGATCAAGAGACCCTTCTTACTGAAAACGAGGCATTCCATCTTAGTCCTCAGGGGTGACAACGCATTTGCGTCTTGATTCTTAATCGAGGATAAATGTAGATGTCTATGGGCCACAGCATCATCTTACCATCAGGTGGACTGTGTGCTCGTTTGTCACCCCTATTCTATAAAAAAATTATGAGTTAGGCCTATGTGCTCCACAAGCGGTGACCTTTTAATAGTCTCTTTAAACAAATTACAACATAATATTTTCTTCTTTGATTAATGTAATTTTACAATTCATCGGATTACAATAAAAACTTTGGTGAGTTGTTGCGCACGAAGGTTTCTGGCAAAAAAGGTTAACTTTGTTTACAATACTCATCACAATATTATGTTCATGTGACATAACATAGCAAAGTTTTTGAGAGATTTTAAAGAAAGTTTGACTCTGCATACAGTCGACGACGGTGATTTATTAAAGCACCAAAACAGGCACTAATTGAGGCTCATTTGATCAACAAACAATTGTTACGTAGATTCTAATAACAAATTAACATTTGTAAACAATTCACTAATCATCATCACGTTTCAAGACCAATTCAAACCAATAAATAAACGATAAGGCAAAAGCAACAATCCGCTTGCGGTAAAGTTCCCGCGAAAATTTTGCCAACAAAACTTTCCCGCCGTATCGATCATAATTTTGTGAAACAATTAATGTTAATAATATAAGAGTTCAATAAACTTAAACAACACACATTGATCATTGCTGTAATGATCCTTAAAATTATTTTATTTTATGTAATCCTGATCAGGATACTAGGATAAAGTTATTAAATTATTGTATACTGTCATCGGCCCTTGATACGAGCGAGTGCAAATTTTAAAATCTATCGGTCGTCTACTTACTAGTCGATGAAAATTACATTAGAAGATTCCATTACATACATAGATGGAAAGATAGATACACGCGATTTTGATAAAAGCGACTTAAAATAGCTGCATTTATATAAACACTTATTGTAGTAATCAGATATTGCAATCGAGGGTAAATTAACGACATATAGGTATAAACGTATAGGTATAATTGTGATAACGAGCAAATTGTCCCCGGTTCTAGTTACGTAATATATTATTGTAATTAAAAATCTGAATTCTGGCACATAATGATCCAGATAAGTCCCATTTAGTTAATACAAATAGATGACATTTACAAATGCTGCCAAAAGCTACGAACGTGCTCAAAAGCGTTTTGGCACCAAAGTCAAAGGATTCTTAATTTTTGAATCCAAGTTAGTCGTAATAGCTACCAAATTTTTAATTGAAACATATTTGCTTCGTATGTGCAGAATCGAATTATGGTTATCTAGGTATGTGAGGATAATATGGTCATCCAGCTAATGTGGTCACTTTCTTATAGATCATAAACTACAGACTTGGTTGTATAAGATGCAACGTTGATCTTTCCTTAATCTTACGATAGCTCTTCATTAGTCAATCAAATCTTAAAGGGACAAAAAGGCGCTGCTTTATCGACGCCATTTTTACAGTTGACATTATAGTAAATATTTTAGTCGAATTTAGTATTGTGTAGTCTAGCTAGTTTTTTTAAGTTGTTTTTGCGAACTGTTAATAGTTATTGACAAAGCTTATTTAGTTTTTTTTTTTTAATTTATTAGTTATAGTATACGAATTTGTGTTTTTGTTTCAGTCCCGCTCCTAGTTTTTGTTTTATAGGGCGGCGAAGCTCTTAAGGTGATCATTTTACTCTCACGTACGTTATAGATTTCTGTAGAATATTGAACTCACTTCAAATCGTTAGTTAGCCATAGCCTCCGGCGGACTACTAATATGCGTGCGAATGAGCTAATAAATGTAAATTAAAAAATAAGTTCTTAATAAGGTAGAAGCTTATTTTCGTTACAGTGTTTATAATAGTTTATATTCTTCTTCTTATTATCATAATCTTATATTACTAAATAATACTTTTTTATCTTACCTTACTGAGTAATACATAGTCTAGCATTTTCATTTTTCAAATAGTAAATTACGTTGGTATAACACTGGCCATTTATTTTATAATCGTTTGAAGTTACCAATATTAACTAACAATCTCTTATTAATCCCATAAGCATCACATCAAGCATGAATGGATAATGATTTGTGAATACCATCGTAAAATAGCAGCTTAATGTTATTATCTTTCGTATGGTGAGTGTGGAGAACCAGAGACCCGTTTTAATGGAATTGAGGCATTCCATCTTAGTCGTCAGGGGTGACGACGCATCTGCATTTTGATTCGATTTGATTTGATTCTTAATCGAGGTTAAATGTAGATGTCTATGGTCCACAGCATCCACTTACCATCAGATGGACTGTGTGCTCGTTTATCACCCTCATTCTATAAAAAAGTACCTCTATGTTCGCGGGTACGTCGATTGAGTCGGCTTGAACGGGGAAAGACCACGCTCACGTAATACCAGCGTGAAACAGTAGCATAATGCTCCTGTGTTTCATATGGTGAATCCAAGTAACCAGGGAATTATTTTTACTGTTAACGAGACATTCAAGCTTAGTTCTCAATAGTGATGACGCATAGCTGCATCCTGATTCCTAATCAAGAATAGACTTAAGTATCTATAGACCTTCTGCATCCACATAACACTAGGTGGAATTCATTATAGAAGAGCAGACAAATAACCATGCGACAGACCTGATGGTAACCGATCATTGCCTTACTAATATTTCTACCGACAAAAAACAGGAGGTATTCAAATCGACTGTATGTTTTTTTTAACGTGTATTACCTCATAACTTTTGTCTGGGTGAACCAGGTGAGTTTTTGATTTATCTTTAATAATCCGTCAATTAAATATTGACTTCGAATACATTGATTAGGTCGTATTGAAGTCGGTTGCACAAAAATTTTAATTTTAAAACTTGTTTATACAAAGGCTACATATTTAGTATTAAAAATATATTATTTTTGTCTTAATAAATTTCAAAAAATTTATAAGTTTATTGTCAAATACGTTCAATACAGCTGAGTTATTGTTCTCTCGGGTCTTAGCTTTTCAATTTCTTATAGCGATTATTATGATTGCTTTTATCGTGATTAAATGGAAACTTGAATATTAAATTAAAAGCTTCCAAATTAAATTAAATTTTATGCAGTTACATACACGGTCTTTTTTTCCGTGGCTTATTCCGTAATCAGTTTTGCAGCAAAGGTTAGCAGTGGCTAGCAAGACAGAATAAAATCAGCAACATGACACATTTTCGTTCCAGCTATTATTTTTTATAAAATCAAAGTGACAAACGAACATACAGCCACCTGATGGTAAGTGGTTGTTGCGGTTCATGGATATCCGCAGCCAATGTTAATTAAAGAAGGCTGGTTATAGTGTTGTTACCTATAAGGACCAAGATGGAATGCCTGTAGCCTGTAGTTATACTGGATCTCTGTTCCCTTCAGACCGAACTGAAACACAGCACTACTCTTTGGTGTCAGAAATACGTAAGAGAGTGGTAAATACCCAGACAGATTCCCAGGAAGAAAAGAAGGTCTACCACCAGTAGTAGTTAAAGATATCTTTCATGAGATTATTTTAATTTACACATACTTTTGTAAGGAAAAAGTAATGATACATAATACGCCGAAGAGGCCTTACATTTCTGAAAAGGTCATGAAGCGATTAACTATGTCCAAACTAACGGCCAATGCCTCCACTTGGACTCTACTGCCTCCGCCCGTCTATGAGTTAGGTAACCCAGAAGATCACCAGATGAGCAACCACGATGGAAACTGTAATGACGGTCACTAATCACCTGGTGATCCTCAAGGTACTTCGTGGGCTGGCAGTTAGTCATCCCCTCTAAGGGATAGTCGGCGGCATGTTTCCCCGTCATCGAAAGTGGAGTTGAACGCAAAGAGACAGCCTAGCAAATCATTTTTCTCTTTTACGACATGGGCCCGTGAATCGTCCCCCTTTTCCAGAGAGAGACCAGATTGCACGTGTTCCCGAAGAGAGTTTAACTAGTTTAATTAGTAGAGATTTAATACACCTAACATAGGTTAATAGCCTCACAGACTATTCACCTTACAAATTTGCATGTCGTGATAGTTGATAAACGATTGTTTTACTAAGTAGTATATAGGTACACGCAATTATAAAATATCTCGTTTTTTATAGGATAGGGTGACAAACGAACCCACAGTTCACCTGATGGTAAGTGCTTACTGTGGCCCATCATCTGTATCAATGGAATCTACATCAATCCTCGATTATGAATCAAAATGCAGATGCGTTGTCACCTGTGAGGACTAACTAAAAAGGTCCCCGGTTCTCTACACTCATCATACGAAACACAGCAGCTTTAAGCTACTATTTTACGCTAGTATTCTGTGAGAGCGTGGTCCTTCCCCGGTCGAGCTGACTCATTAGTACTACAACTATACTACTAATATAACTGGTAACTGCAGCATTGCTCTACGATACTCTCCCCTAAAAAAAATGAAATGCTAATTTCAGTAAAAAAAAGATCCTAAAAATATTGTTTTTAATTTTTCGGGCAAGAAGGCCTCTAATGTAAGTTTTTCCTTACTGTGTCGAGTACGTGGTAAATCAGCGCATATAACCGCATCAATTTAGTGGGGTTCGAACCCGGGTTTGTCGTATTTAAGGCTTAAACCCTAAAGCCCTAAACCCTTTAGTAGTCCATTATCAATACGACACGACAAATTTACGATAAATTTTAGTTATTAACTGACATCAAAAAGAAGAAGGTACTCAACTCGACTGTATTTTTTATGTGTTACCTCAGATAGCTTTTTTAGTTATTAACTGACATCAAAAACAAGAAGGTACTCAACTCGACTGTATTCTTTATGTGTTACCTCAAATAGCTTTTTTAGTTATTAACTGACATCAAAAAGAAGAAGGTACTCAACTCGACTGTATTTTTATGTGTTACCTCAGATAGCTTTTTTAGTTATTAACTGACATCAAAAAGAAGAAGGTACTCAACTCGACTGTATTTTTTATGTGTTACCTCAGATAGCTTTTTTAGTTATTAACTGACATCAAAAAGAAGAAGGTACTCAACTCGACTGTATTTTTTATGTGTTGCCTCAGATAGCTTTCTTAGTTATTAACTGACATCAAAAAGAAGAAAGTACTCAACTCGACTGTATTTTTTATGTGTTACCTCAGATAGCTTTTTTTTTTGATAATTCTTCGATAATTCTTTTTTTTTTCTATGAAAGCTAGTGCTTCTCGTGTGGTCTCATATAAATTTGGTCAAGATCTGACCAGTAGTTTGAGTTATCTTTAGTAATGCGTATTTAATTGACTCGATTCGGTTGTACGAAAATTTTAATTTTACAACTTGTAAATAAGTTAGATCGGTAAATTACGTAAACAATTATCAAATTAATGTATACAATTTCTTTTGAAAAAATGGCTGCCCGGTTTTGTATTTTCTTATAACGTCGCTTCTCGGTAATCATACTAACAAAGTAAAAACAAAAGATAATTAATGTTTTTGGCGCATTATAAAAGCGCTTTATTATTTGTGATTGATTTCCCACCTCAATCAGCCTTGTTCTTACATGCATTGTTATTATTTCGCTTTGTAACTGTTTCTGTTAATAAAATCAGTTTACTTTGAGAAATCGGTTACTAATAATTAAGAAAACAAAATAACGAAAAGGTAATTTAAAGTAAGAAAGAAAAATGCATTTAGTTAGTCGATGACTTAACACGTGTTAACATTAAAAGAATTCAATACACAAAGCATATCTAGAATTGTTTTCTTTTTTTTTCACAGTCCATCTGATGGCAAAGATACTACGGCCAATGAACATGAACATCTATCCTTGATTCGGAATTAGAATACAGATGCGTTGTCACCCCTGAGAACTATGATGGAATTCATCGTTTTTGTCGTTTGTGTATATCAATACTAGGGATATAAGTACTGTTATTTATTCAGTGCTAGAGCTACATTAATATATACATATATAATATACTGAAAATTCCTACCCCTGGTTCGTAATATCAATGTCAAACCCATAATAATCCGCGTTCTACACACAGAGTAGAGATTGTCATAAAAACTTCAATTTAGACATCTGTCAATCATTTATTTTTCGTGACCGAATCATTCTAGGACAATTCGTCACGCGTACCGGTACATTCGTATCGATCACGCAAATGGATCATTTCAGGCTCCAGTACTCTGTAAGTCTGTAAGATCATCAGATCATTCGGGATTCGGACGGTTTTCGACTTATTCTCAATTCACGCCAATCACGAGTTAAAAAGGTTCCGTCAATTGTTTGTGTTTGGTTGTACCGAAACATTCAAAAACAGATAAATGAACCATCAATACTTTTAAGTGTACCAGTTCAAACGAACGAATCATTGATGAATGACACATGTCTACTACAATTAATCGTATATTATGTAAATGTAACTATGTTTTTATATTGATGCGCAATTGAAAGTAAGATACAATGTGCTCAATGTTTAAACCCAAAAATTATATGAAACTTGATCGAATTTTGACGACTGGGTGACCACATACTGTAAAAATACGAATTGTACCCAATTCAAGCACGTTTTTATCGGTGAAATCATGGTATTTTATTGACCTTAGATATAATTTTAATCAAACAACGTCACATGCGCGGGCGCATGCCGCAACCGCAGCCATGCCCATATGCCATGGTCCCATGGTTAGTCTCAGTCAGGTCGCAGACGCCGAGTAAATCGAACAAAAAGCACGCTCTAACCGTGTCTATTAACTTTTTAAA
The DNA here is from genome assembly GCA_907164705.1 of Parnassius apollo. NCBI lineage: Eukaryota > Metazoa > Arthropoda > Insecta > Lepidoptera > Papilionidae > Parnassius > Parnassius apollo. Next base: position 1,678,536 of record CAJQZP010000058.1, read on the forward strand.
ATGCATCAAAATGAAGGGTTGTGAATCCATTAAAGTGCCCGCGTTTTTCTTTGAACCTAATCGCCGCAAAATGTTTTACAAGTATAGTTAACAAAAATGTTGATTATGAGATCCTAATTTTTTGTTAACGCACTTTAAACGGGTTTTTGTGTTTTCTTTAGTTACTACTTTTTTTACGTGTGTTTTAGTGGTTTATTTTTTAAATTCTGCAGTCTGGTGATTAATTATTTACTATAGATATTAAATTATCGTAAACAAGGTCCGTAATTTTCTTTTAAAAGTGTTGAAATCAAGAACTGCTAGCAGATAAAGTCAATTGTTGTTGTGAATAGAATCTAAAGCGATGGAGAAGCCGAAATACGTCCGTATACAATCGTACGGCAGCGTACGCTCAGCTCGGAGCGAGGATGACATGACAGTGCGCAGCCAACTTTTCCCGTACTCGAAGAAGATGATTGTAGACAGAGAGATCCAGTACGAAGAAGAGCACCCGCCGTTTCAACCGCCGTCCGTAACAACCACGCTTTTCGGCAACTTCAGATATCTGTTGGGGCTGTACATTGTCTTCTACGTAGTATTCCTGGTAGCGGGGGCGGTAGTGTTCTCCGCTTTGGAATCACCGCGGGATGAACTGGCACGACAGAATGTAATTCGTGCCAAGGAGGACTTTATGACTCTTTACCCCGATATCTTAGGTAGGTTACATTGAACCCCATTATAATTATGAACTTGCCCACTAATGACATATATAATATAGAATTTGTACCCTGTTTTTCTCATCAATTGTACTTCAGTAAGCACATCTTTTAAATTTTAAACTTAAATCTAAGTAAAAATTTACTTTTTACCACGTTTTTCTTAAGTACTTTTCCATTAATCTGTTTGTAGTACGGGGTGGAATCTTGCAACTCAAATTTCGAGCACTTCCTAATAAGTTTAAATTGTATTGTTCCTATAAGTTTACATGTAAAAAAATAAATTGAACATTGCTCAGAATCAAATGACAAAGTAGGAAATATGCAAAGAACTTAGTATATTAAATATTTTTTATACATTTCAAAAAAATCACTTGTTTGTTTCTTAAAACATAAGACCATATAGTATGTAGGTATATAAAATTATTGTTCCATACCAACCTACCTCTCTTCCTTTCTGATAGTAGAAATATAATTAGGGCGACAAGCGAGCACACAGTCCACCTGATGGTAAGTGGATGCTGTGGCGCATAGACATCTTTTTTTTTTTTTTTTTTTTTTTTTTTTTTTTTTTTTTTTTTTTTTTTTTTAATGAAACGTTACCCCTACACTAAGATTTTCTCTTGTATCGTGGGGGCAGTTTACAAACATAAATTGCACAAGGACAAACATCCAGACCCGGAACAACTATATGTAGGCCATACAATTACTTACACAATGAAGATGCGTTTTCACCCCTGAGGACTAAGATGGAATGCCTCGATTCCAATAAAACGGGTCACCGGTTCTTTACACTCACCATAGGAAACACAGCAGCATCAAGCTGGTATTTTACCCCGATATTCTGTGAGAGCGTGATCATTCCCCGGTCGAGCCGACCCTTTCCTGCTGGAACCATAATATAGCTGCAACGTGGCTCTACCACATATAAAATTGTGTTTTTGTTATAAGTACCGTACATACTTTCATATGCAGTAAAAAGGTGTTATTTTGACATTATAACAAACAGACACTTAAATTTTATTTATTTTCAAATGACTTAGTTTCAAAATAAATTATCCATCTATATTTTTTACCGTTACTGCAGCGGCCATCGTTTTATAAGAATGTGTCAGGTAGGCAGCATAGTGGTAGTTTCGCGTAGTGTATATATTCTTTGGTAGTGTGGCAGGATGTGACTACCTGAGAGGCCTAGAAAAAAGCGGGTAGGAGACGACCTTCGTGACGACTCCTTTTCCTTTTAAACCTCCCTACATATATACAAATAAATAAAATTGAAGTGTCTGTTTGTAATGTGAAAATAACGGCTTTTAACTAAATGTCCAAAAAAAACAATTTTTAATTTTTTGTCTAAAAAAACAATTTTTAATTTTTTGTCTGTCTGTTCTGGCTAATATCCGAAACGGCTGGATCGATTTTGACGGGACTTTCAATGGCAGATAGCTGACATATAATGAGTAACTTAGACTAACATTTGTGTTAGAGAAATAAATAGCGTTCCGCGCAAAAAAAATTATTAAAATTGGAAACAAAATCCGATTCGAATAGGAGAGTATGATAATGATAAATTATTAAAAATTATTTTATCACACAGAGCACAGCTAGTATTACCACAGAATAAATAATAGTACTACGTAGTATTACATACAACACTTCATTCAAAATCATTAGATTTTTAAATGGCACCCTTATATACTATACTATATGTATAAACAATATTAAAATAATATATTTTATACTAGAATATGAACTTATAAGTATATTGGGTTAGATTAGATTGACGTCTTGATACCAAGTGGTTGCAACGCTTAGGTTGTTTCCGCGAAGCAAGTGCTTGTGTGGCCTAAAAACAATTTTTCCGAATTCCGGGTCTCTGTGTTTGTTCATATGCAATTTATGTTGGTATTCCCCCGAAGATACAGGATAAATTCCTAACGTTTTTAGAAACCAATGAAAAATTTAAGATAAACTAGCTTGCCAGGCAGACATTATTCTGGCTTTTTCGACGACCCTTTGTCATGTCCTATTAAAAATCAAAATAAAAACTATTCTATCTCTCAAGTTGGACCAAACAGCACACGGTGTCCATCGCGGACAAACAACGTGACACGTAATTTATATATATTAAGATATATACTTCTTTTTTATGTATGGTTACATCAACGCATTTTTGTTTAGTACCAAAAGCTTTTTTTTATACAGAAGAGGGGGCAAACGAGACGAAACTTAACATCAGGTGAGCCGCATGCGGCTCTCCTGATGTTAAGTGACTACCGCCGCCCATGATCAACCGCAACATCAGGGGAAATGCAGGTGCGTTGCCGGCCCTTTAGAAAGGAGTACGCTCTTTTCTTGAAGGTCCCCAGGTCGTATCGGTCCGGTAAAATCGCTGGTGGTAAACTATTCCACAGAGAGGTTGTACGCGGAAGAAAACTCCTCTTGAAATGTACAGTGGTGGACCGCCAAGCATCCAGATGGTGTGGATGGTATCGGGACATTTGCCGCGTAGTGCGTTCACGAAATTTGGCGACTGGGATTAATCTGAACAATTCCTCAGAGCACTCTCCATGGTATATGCGATAGAAAATGCAAAGAAATGCAACATCTCTTCGCAGTGCCAGTCAATCGAGCCGATCGGAAAGCACTCGGTCGTCGACGATTCGAGCCGCTCTGCGCTGGATGCGGTCAAGTGGAAGGAGCTGGTACTGGGGAGCCCCAGCCCAGAGATGGGAACAGTATTCCATGTGCGGCCAAACCTGCGCCTTGTAAAGTTGCAGGCGGTGTGCCGGCATGAAATACTGTCCCGCTCTGCTGAGCATGCCAAGCTTTTTAAAGGCCAATTTGGCCTTCTCTTCCAAGTGACCACGAAACTGCACGTCACTCGGTATTTCGACGCCGAGGATTCCGATACTGGCTGAGGCAACAAGGGGAGTGCCTTGAAACTGAGGAGATACGTCAAAGGGGTTCTTTTTAAGGGTTTTTAAAGGGGTAGCTTTTAGATTAACAGTTCCTAACACTGCACTTTAAACTCCCTCCGAGACTATTAGTTTTGTATCGAACTTGAATAAGTTACATTGTACTAACGAGGTGTCTTCGTACTAAAGATTACGACTTACGAAGACACCTGGTACTACCAGTTCTATAAAGCCAGGTTATGTATGTAATAGGTTGTGTTGTGTGTTTTATTTCAAGCTGCTTAAAGTTATTATATTAAACTCTACGTTCATAAGGTCGTTGTTTCTATGATGACAATTATATTTTCCATTTATACTTATTGATAAAGTTAGTATTACAATTATATGACGTTTTAAGATTTAATTAAAATACATTGAAGCAGCGTACCAGAAGAGCAGAAAGAACATTATTTTCCGTCTTTCTCCACCAACACCAACCAATAGCTAATTTTATTTATAAAAAGCTCTATAATATTTTATGCGTTTTAACATATTAATAGAAAATTTTAATCAATTTCTTATTAATTCTATCATTAGGTTGACATTGAAAGACGTTAAAGAATAAAATAAAGTAAACATTTTTTATACAAAATATTTTATGAGAGCTTAGATCCCTTTGCAAGTTGAATATTTTACAAACATAATTGTTCGAATTTCAACCACAAGCGATGGTAATAATGTCTTGTTCGTAGTGGCGGTCCATTTCCTTCCGTGGGTATCGAAGAGGCGATAGAAGGAAATTAAACATGAAGTAGCATCTTCTTGATAACAGCACAAAATAATTAAAAAAACTGCGATTGATAAACCGCTACGGCGACAGTTTTGTTATTTTTCATGTTAAATTAAATTATATTAATCTTAATGATTTCTTATATTTACGCGGACACTACACATTTAAATAACACTAGTTTTTACGGATTTTATCCCGTATATTAACTTTTTTATATACCTGACGTTTCGAGCATTGTACAGCAGCCATGGTCACGGGGATGACTGAAATTTTCAACGCCTAGATAGAATAGATAAAATTGTAAAAGATTAAAATAATTATTATATATAAATCTAATGAAAATAAAGACATAGGCAGATGTCTTATTTATGTATTTGTATATTTTACATGATATCTTCGTGATTGTGAACTGATTATGATGATTCCTTTTTAATAAACGGTTCATACTTCAGGTATATCCTATATAATTTTCTATCTAAATCTTCCTATATAAATTTAGAGAAAAAAATTCACCCCTATTGGCCAATAAAACAGAAACGTTTCACTTTCGTTATCGTTATTTTAAAATTGAGTGGCGTTTGAGTATTTTGTATAAGAATGGCAAAACAATTTTTAATGTAACTATTTATACAACATTGAGATTTGTTCTTACTCAAAGGGGTAAAAAATTAACTTTTATTATAAAGTAAAATCCAACTTCGTGGAATAAAGGATAAAATAATATCATATTCTGAGGTCGGGCTTTAATTCTCTTACAAACTTTAACTTAGCACCGACTTCAGAACGTTAAGTTATTTTGTTCCTTTAAGCTCTTTGAAGTTGATTTTTACTTTTATTAACAGGTAACTTCTTGTAAACGAGTCTTTATGTATGATGTACGAATGAGATATGACCGTTAACTTGTGTAAACTTATTAAATCCTATTTTTTTAAATATATAGTAAGGGTGACAAGCGGCCATAGACAACTACATCTATCGTTGATTATGAATCAAAATGCAGATGCGCTGCTACGAGTAAGACTTAGATGGTATGCTCCGTTGCCAGTAAAAATGTTTTATAGATACAGCGTGGCTCTACGACGTATATAATCCTAATATAATTGCATTTTATATTTATACTAACTAAATATTTACGTAATTATTAAAAATGACAATAAATTTAACAAAATTAATTATTACCTTTATAATATGTAGTTACTATATCAGTCTCGCTAATGCAAATTAATTTCGGCGGACAATATTCGTGGCTGACAAAAGCAATAAGATCCTCCAGCAACTTTCGACACCGGAGGTAATTACATCAGATCTCCAAAAAGAAAATACATTGACTCCACCGAAAACAGCATTATTATGGCGTTGTATTTTTCCTGAAATAAGCGGTGTTTTTTTTTTGTTACATTTTTCTTCAAAACTTGCAAGTATACGCTTCAAAATTTACTGAAAACCATTTATTTGTATCTTTTTAAGTATGATTGGACTACGGATATTTATAATACTTCTTTTTTTTCATATACTAGCACGAGGTTCGACACAAACATTGCCCATTTATACGCTGTTAAAAACTTTATAAACCAATTTATTATCCCTAATTAAATTTAAACATACAAGTTATATACATTTTTATAATTCCCTTTTAATTTATTTTATTTCGATACCCCATTCGATAAGTTTGGTTAATGTTTTCTTATTACCGTATTACCTACTATTTTGCGCCAAAAATCCGTCATTTTGTTTATTAAAAAAGCCTATCTAAGAACCTACTTGGGTTTTTAAGACAAATAAAACTATACTATAATTGTCAAAATCCACTAGGCCGTTTGAAAGATACGAGGTAATAAAGAAATTTACAAACATATAACAACTTTAAAAAACAATTAAATCGCCGAAAAAACTGAAAAGCAAAAAATAATAAATCTTAATAACTAAGTTCTTAAACTAATGTAAGTATATCTAAGTAATTTCATATCTAAACATATATTAAATGTATATCTATATATAATATTTAGCCTGTAGTCTGCATTCGTCTCCTTCTCTCGAAATTTACTTGGATGAAGGTTTCACTTCTACCGGTGAACTGCTCACATGCTTTTTTTTATTATATATATAAATGTTGTGTACATAAATGTCTTATTAGACTTAATACGTTAATAAAAAATATATAAATTCAGATAACTAACTCCAACATTTCACTCTTATTTATATTTATAGGTATTATCAGTGGCTTATTCGTTCGAAGGTCGACATAAAAGGCCAAATTCCAGGCACTTTTACCTCTCAACATCGCATACCCTCATCAAAGTATTGTAGGCGAATCTACGAAACGCGGGAATAAATTGAATTATTTATCCACGTTTAGCCGGGACGCCGAAAAAAATTAACTCAATATTTTATTGTATTTTAAGGGCTCATCCACACAATCGAATGGCAAAAATCGAATTTAGCCTCAAAAATCCATTAAATTTAGTACTAGTCTAAAGCAGAGGCACTTATAGTCAAAATTAATCACATTGAAAGATTTTTTATGACGATTTTTTACGAGGTTAGAGCTACGCTGCAGCTATATTATAGTTGTAGCACGAATGTGTCGGCTGGACCGGGCTAGGACCACGCTCTCACCGAGGCATTCCATCTTAGTCTTCAGGGGTGACAACGCATTTGCGTTTTGATTCTTAGTTGGGGATAAATGTGGATGTCTATGGACCACAGCATCCACTTACCATCAGGTGGACTGTATGCGCGCTTGTGCTATAAAAAAGATGAAGGGTGACAATAAAGCGTATATAATCTGCCTGATAGTAAGTGGATTCTGTAGCTTATAGGTATTTCTCATCATCTTCATCTTCGATGAAGAATCTAGTCTATAACAACGAATAAAATTAAACTGCCTGTTTGTAATGTCAAAATAACAGCTTTTTACTTAGTATGTGAAAGTATTTTATACGGTACTTATAAAAAAACTCAATTTTTTAAATTTTTGTCTGTCTGTCAGTCTGTTTGTTCTGGCTAATCTCTAAAACAGCTGGACCGATTTTGATGAGACTTTACTGGCAAACAGCTGTTTTATAAAGAGTAACTTACGCTGTTTTTATTTTAGAAAAATAACTTTGGTACTCTGCAAAAAAAAATTAAAACCCTAAATTACACGCGAGTGGTCTTAGTTTTTCGCCAGTCGCCGTACGAAACACGTCAGCATTATGCTGCTATTTTAAGACGGTATTCTGTACGACCGCAGGCTTACCCATGTATAAAGCAATTAAAAAAAATTAGGTAGTGTCCATATTTATAACACGCGTTTTCAGTTTCTATATCAAAGACAGGGCAAAGCTCCGAACAACCAATGCTAATCTTACTCGAATAACCAAAAAGAGGATACCTGCAGAGTTTTATTCGTACCTAGATTCGGAGAAATAAAAAGGACATTTTATATTTAAAATTTACATAAAAAATTATTTCTATTGTTACTTATATTTAAATGGCATAATGAACAGTATCACTAAACAAGTGGTAAATTAAAAAAATTATACAACCGACTTCAATATAAATAAAATGAGAACATCAGCAATGTAATCAGTCAATTAAATGCGCTTTATTAAGGATAACTCAAAAACTACTGGTCAGAATTTGATCAAATTAAAATAGGTTCAAATACAAAAAAAAGTTCTTAGGTAACACATATAAAAACACAGTCGAATTGAGTACCTTTATTTATATTTTTTATTTTAAAAACTTTATTGCGTCCCCTTAGAAAAAAAGGTCTCCTTTTTTGAAGTCAGTTGAAAATAATTTTCTTCCAAAACATACTTTTCAAGATCTCTTTACATGACCGGTAATGACTATGTCCACACATATCAGGACAATAAAAGCAAACTTCAGAAAGTGACATTATTGTCGACCCTATTACCCGCTGTCACAAAATAGAGAGAGCAGTCGTTGAGTTACTCTATGTCGACAACAGGGGTCCCTTTGTGTCTTAAATTGGATCGTGATATATTTTATTACATCCCTATTAAATTAATCCCTTCTAAATGTTGAGGATAGCTGTACGGAAACTGAGAAAGTTGTCGTGTATTAGTGTATTTTACCCCATACTTTACAAAAGCGCCATACTTTAAAAAAATATTTATAGTTATTGCGTGGTTATAATTTAGATTATAATTGCATACTACACCAACAATTTTACATTTCTTTTATAGAATAAGGTTAACAAACGAGATTCTGTGGCTCATAGACATCCACAATTATCCTCGATTAAGAATCAAAACGCAGATGCCTTGTCACCCCTGAGGACTAATTTGGAATTCATCGTTTGCAGTAAAACGGGTCTCCGGATTTCTATACTCACAACACGAAACAGCAATATTAAGCTGCTATTTTACGTTGGTATTCTGTGACAGCGTGGTCCTTTCCCGGTCGCGCCGACACATTCGTACTCCAACCATAACATAGGTTCAGAGTGGCTCTACCACGTATAGATACATATGAAACGCTTTTAAATATGAAACAGTATGGCGTAGCCGCAAGGACATTAACCAACGCATTTTCCCCATTCAATACCATAGAAAATAAAATTCCTCTTGTAATTTTTTGGAGAAACAGTTGGACCAGTTTGACATGCTGCTTCCTTACAAATTGGTAACCTTTAATATCTATACTGCCCTTGATATATTTGCTTATAAGACGTGTTCAATTCTTAGATATATTTCACATATTACCTTCACAGCTGAGTAGATACACGGTAGATCAAATGTCGCCTTGGATGGATGTTATGTAGATTTCAAAATATACATAATAAGGATAAAAAACGAATTGCGAGTCACCTCCGCGTTCATACTGACAGTTTTATAGTAACTTTATTATAACTTATTATTTTTTATTAATGATTGTAACGTTTCGTCTAAAAAAATTTTTAACGTTACTTTTTGAATATAAAAAGCAATATGAGCATGTGCTTTGTAAATCTCGCATCGAGAGAGAAGTATGAAAAATGAGCGGCCTTTACACGTTCTTAATTTTTTTGCGTGCAATTTTTAAATAACACTGTGTAAAAAAATTCGGGAAATTACGACACACCTTCTCGTCGGGTATACCTCAATATCTGAAAACTAAAGTGTACAACCAGTGCGTGTTGCCAGTGATGACTTACGGATTTGAGAAGTGGTCCTTCACTGCTGGCCGTATGAGGACGTTCAAGGTCGCTCAGCGAGCTATGGAGAGGGCTATGCTCGGAGTTTCTCTGCGTGATAGACTTAGAAATGAGGATATCCGCAGTAGAACCAGAGTGACCGACATAGCCCAACGGATTAGTAAGCTGAAGTGGCAATGGGCCGGCCATATAACTCGAAGAACCGATAACCTCCATGGGGAAGAAAGGTTCTCGAGTGGCAGCCTCGTACCGGTAGGCGTAGTGTAGGGCGACCCCCCACTAGATGGAGTGACGACCTGGTAAGACATGCAGGAAGTCGATGTATGCAGGTGGCTCAGGACCGTGCTTTGTGGCATTACTTGGGGGAGGCCTATGTTCGGCAGTGGACTTGTGAAGGGCTGTAATGAAGATGATGATGATGATGATGTAACAAATGAAATTACAGTCCACCACCAGTAAGAGGCTGCTGCAGTTGATGGATACTTACAGCGAACTTCAAAAAAGAAGGCTAAACACTTCGTCATCTCTGAGGACTAAGAAGTAACGCCTCACAGTCTTTAGGGATATCATTTATACTCGAAACTAGATAAAATTTAAAAGCAAAATATTATCTAAATAAAAAAATCAACAAATTCAAAATCGTTACGTCGTTTCCGAGAAACCATATCTTATAACATATTAGCATTTTATGTATAAAGGAAATGCTCGCTTAAATAATTGAAATTTACGTATTAGTTTAAAATTTAAAATGAAAATAATATTATATCGAAATTAATGAAACAGTAATGTCCAACATCTCTCGCTTCTTTTTCGATGTGTGCAATATATAATAAATAATTAAATATTACGAGTACACTACATGTTTAATTAATATATGTGCATGAATAATAATGTCATCTAGACCGAATATTTCGGTCACGGCGGCCTGCCTCATCGGAGACTAGCCATCTCCGCAATACAGGATTATAGTGCCCAAGTGTATGCGCAAGCACAGATGCACTCTCTATTCCCTCACTCTCATAATCCGATGAGACGGTAAACTTTCTGGTCGAAAGAGATCAGGCACAGAACCAACGGCTTTATGTGCTTTCCGAGGCACGGGGGTGAGATACCACCGACTTCCTGACTCCGGGCAGATACTGAGAATTTCTTGACGGAAAAACTCAATAATTGATTTTTTGGCCCAACCCAGGATTCGAACCCAGGACCCCATGATCAACAGTCGCTCTACTACAACCACAATATCAACGAGGCTTTCAATGCATGAATATGGAATCATTGTAATAATATAATCCAGTTAAAGTTAAAGCAAGTGTGGAAAGAGCTTTACAAGTTTACAGCTTTTCATGTCAGTTGTTACCTCCAAATTGACTTTGATCACGGTCGGCCGCCTCGAAACGAATTCTTTGTTAGAAACTATTTTAGTACATTAACTCCCAATACAACTTTCCGTTAAGATATCTATGATAAACTAAGCTACTTAACTAAGCTACATGAACTAAAAAAATCTATTTTTCTTTTAACTCGTAGCTTATTTTTAGAAAAGGGAAAAAAGGGTCTGACTCACAAAGTTCATCATATTTTATGTTTTTTTTTTTAATTAGAATAGTGGGCAAACGAGCATGCGACTCACCTGATGGCAAGTGATTACCGCCGCCCATGAACGTCTGCAGTTGAATTGTAGGTGCGTTGCCGGCCTTTTTGAAAGGAGTAAGCTCTTTTTTTGAAGGTCCCTAAGTCCTATCAGTCCGAAAAAATCGCCAGTGGTAAGCGATTCCACCACATAGACAACGCACAGTTCAGTCCAGTCCAGATGGTGTAGATTGTATCGTGATTGTCGCAATATGCGTTCGTCAAATTTGGCGGCTGAAAAAACGTCTGAAACAAAGATATAAAGAGACACCAAGGTGATTCGAAAATTACTAATTTTAGCTCAGAGTACATCAGGAACAAACATAATTTCTAAAATGGAAAATTTTGTACCCGTTTCAAAAGTAAGTACGAGTAACATAAGTTACTTTAAATGACAAACCCTAGATCATAGTCTAGCCCTAATCAGTCTAATTACAAAACGTGGCTTATTGATAGTCTTTGACTTGAACTATAGTTTTAGATGGGTCTTAAATTACTATAGAAGACTTAGCCGCGGCACCTTGGTGCTTTTCATTTCTGATTTCTTATGTTTACCGGCTACACATTTAAATGAACCTAGTTTACGGATTTGATCGCGTATATTAACTTATTTTATGTGCCCGAGGTTTCGAGTACATTACAGCACCTATGGTTATGGGGTGGACAGAGGTGTTCGTCTCAATCTCATAGTTAACCATGGCTACCTTTAGTTTAATATTATTAATTTTTTTGTCCAATCTACAAAAAATTAGCATATAGTATATTGAAATCTCTCAGTTGTATGCTTGGGTTTTTATTTAATTTTATTAATTATGGGATGCCAAGGTAATGATAGCACCCAGTCATTTTCTTTATTGCAAATAGGATGTTTATTTTGATTTCAATAGCCTCGCGAATCACCCTTGGATGGAATCGGTAATCTCTAGCCAAGATTTGTGATCTATCCAATCTGATGTACTGATTTGACGGAAGCGATTCTGTACGTGTTCACAGACTGCAGACTTCCCGAAGCGTTGATTCTTCACATATGCTGTGTTTCTTTATGCGGGATTTATTAATATTTTAGTTTGTCCTATGTCACATTCACAATCAAGCTTATACATCATACGTCGAAAACCTTGGTCACGGGACTATGTAATATATATAATATATGTGAAAACTTTCATGGAATATGGCTGTATGCTCGTTTGTCACCCACAAACACACCTGCATACAGCCCACCTGATCACAAGTGGATTCTACAGCCATTAGTCATCCAGAATAAAAGAATTTAAATGCGATAAAGTCCGTGAAAGTAGTTTTAATCAATGTGAAGTGTTCGCGTAAATATACGAAATCTTTCGATTGTTTTGTTTGCACTTTGCATAACTTTTTTTGTAATATAATATGTAGCTTTAGTCATAAACGTGATCAAAATTATCATAAAGCTTAGTGCTTTGTATGTATATAATCATGTGTGTATGTTTACTTTATTTTACCTACTTTAACGACGTAACACATGATTTTCTTTCTTTTTATGCACATCTATGGCACAGTACCATTCAAATGATTTATGTTGCATTTCTACCCTTTTATAATAAAAGATGTTCACGCATTTATATAATGATGTTTACTGAAGCTAATAATCATGTATTATTATTTCTTATCTATTCTTTAACGACGACACCGATTACTCTCTATAGTGAACTTTCTACTGTATTCATTAAAGTAACTACAGGCAATAAATAAAACGAAATTTATGGTATAAATTATATTATTTTCAACATTTGTATTATATGGCAAACTATTTAGCTTTTATTTTGTAGCAGGTGGTTCACATTGCTTTTAAGGTCTAAAATACGACTAAATGGGATCATCTTGACGTAATTTCGATCATATAATGAAATACGACAGTCAGAATGTATCAGGAGAATGTATACGAAAAACTTTTTAGGCCACTCTGCAATCGTTTCAAAGATATAATAAAGTAATAACGCAAATTAATAAAGAAAAATAAACGGGGTTCTGCGTACATTTCAGCTAACGCTGCAACCAAACTATGCCCAACGTATTCACGTACAACTCGCGGCATGAAAGTCTAGTGGTAGCCGTTATTGCACATAATTGGTCATATTGCGCATTATTGCATATGATTGGCTGGGTGTATCGTTTGCACACGCTGATTGGCTCTCCAATCGCATTCCGTCCCCCGTACTGATACGACATTCGCAGCTATCCCCTATATATTATATTTCGTTCAGCGCTAGAGATACGTGCCGCGACTTATAGCCATATTTACATCCAACAACATGGTTTTAGGTGCATAACATAAAGTTCCTTCCATCCATCACCACCGAAAAAGGTCCACTGCTCAACATAGTCCTCATAGAAGGGCCATAGTTTCCACGCTTGAGAGGCGGGTTGTAAATGCAGTATTTTAAAATTACTTAGACCTTCAAGAACAAAGTCTACTCTTTTTTAAAAGGCTGGCAAAGCATCTGCAATTCTCCTGGTGTTGCAGTTGTTCATGGACGACGGTAGTCACTTAGCATCAGGTCATATAAAAAAAAATTTAAACCATTGTCAGGAAGATACTGCTGCCCATCTCCTGCCTGTCTCCCTCTGACGCCTCTTATGACACCCACGGGACGATATGGGGTAGTCGATATTCTTAAACCACTACTACACGGTTAATCTGGTCATACTCGGCCGGAACATCGGAATATGAGAAATAATAAGGAAATAGGGGGTGTGCCTGTGCTTGCGGTTCAACCGGGAAATGTTATGCATGCTGCTATTTTACGCGAATTCAAGCGTAAAATATTTTTTTGTTTGATGAGTGTAGAAAACTGCTTATGGGTGATTACATTTTGATTCTTAATCAATGGCAGATGTCTGTGAACGACAGTATCTACTTAGGATAAGGTGGATTGTGTACTCGTTCGTTGGTCAACCTTTCTTTTATGAAAGAGCACATAGTAAATGTTGTAAATATATTCAAATAATTTTTTGGTAAATCCAAATGTGCATGCCTTAAGCGCTCATGCTATACATCAATTTTTTTAAATTATTTTAGATACGCACAAGTATTCACAAATAACTTTAGTACTATTACTTCTAATTTTCCGATAATTTTAGTCAAACGTCAATTTAAAAAAAAGTTTGTTAATCTAAAAGTGCACGACTCATAATGCTCATATGATCGTGAAAAAATGTAGTAAAAAATTCTCAATCAATAGTAGAAAATATTTTTTTAATTTTACTGTTACTATTATAGAGATTCAAAAAAAGTTTATATTGTTGTTAATAATTGAAAAAAACTTTTAACAGAATTGATTATTTTAAAACGATCAGAAATCAACTTTAATATTACTTTAATTTTTACTCAGGCATTATCGTAAAAACTAGTCCTTTTTACCTGACTCGTTAATAAGTTTTCATTCTCATCAACTTTATTACGTTTTCAAAATTACATTCACCAAAGTACACCTTCAGGTCAGGAGAGAACAGGAGACCCTTTTTATTGGAAACGAGGCATTCCATCTTAGTCCTCAGGGTCGACAATGCATTTGCATTTTGATTTTTAATCAAGGATAGGTGTAGATATCTACGAGCCGCAGCATTCACTTACCTACCGTCAGGTGGACTGTGTGCTCGTTTGCCACCTTTATTCTATAAAAACCTTTACAACTGTAAGCATCGAACATTATAGTTATTAAAGCAAACACCTCCATCTCGTTCCGATAGCCGACCCACAACCATAAAACACCTTATTGTTCTACAATAGCGTTTTTGTTAGGAACGGAAGCGTTTGCGAATTTAGTGTTGTGTCAGTCTTGTTTAATTGGTATTACATATATTATTGTGATCACATATATTTTGTTATGGTGTGTTTGTGATTATATACATTATTATTATTTTTTAGTCATTACTGAAAATTAGCTTTGTGGTTTCACTACTTATGCAGTCAGGACCATTTTTGGCACGTCTTCGACATACAAAACCAATTTTATTAAATTTCGTTTTTTGTTATATTTTTTTATTTATTTATTTCAGTTCTGAGTACATAATATATAAAATCACAATCTGAGAAACTGAAACTGAAAACAAAAATATAAATCAGTATATTAATATACGATTAAAATTTTTAGTTTTAGATTTTCTATATTATAGTTTCTTCTTTTACATTGTATATAATTAGTTTTAATCGTAAATATTATAATTTTAATTATTATTTTAGTTAAGTTCTTTATTATAATTTTTGTAATATAAATTCAAATTTACGATTTTAAAAAAACTTGAAACTAATATTAGAAATGAATATAATATTAAAAAAAATCAGTATATTGTTGTAGGTCAGTCACGTTTTTTACTTTCGTTCTTTCTTCCTTTCTTTCCTATCACGATCTTTGGCCCGATTTAGCTTATTGTAAACATCTTTCGATCCTTTATATAATAATAAAATAAGAAGAAGAAACTATTGGTCCTTTGTTTTTTTACTATACCAAACAAATGAGTGGTAAAGTGTAGTCGTATGGGAAAGTCCATTTTAAACATATTTGTTTTGTTAATATTATTAATAATTTTTAACGTGCGCAGGCATTCTGCACCCGTTGTATCTTTTATTTGATACTTGCTAGAACCCGTTGTATCATTTATTTGGTACTTCTTAAAAACAGCATAGTAAATTTTGAAATTAAATTATTAAATTAAAAAATATTTAAATTTTGTTAAATTTTGGTGGAACTCGAATAGATCAACACGCAGAGTCAGACTTAGACAATTGTGAATGGGATACAATACTTTTAGCCTAAAGAAGCATTTTACATTTGAAAATGTCTACTCTCTTTGGCTCAAAAGGACAAGAAAGTTGGTTCAATTTTTTAGACAGATAAATAAGAAACCTTTAAATCGTTGCCAAAATTTATTTTATCCATCAATCTACAACCAATACACCTATAACAAAACCTCAATCCACAGAACGGAAAATACTTTTTTCTGTTTTGTGCAACTATGCGCAAAAAAATTTTCAATATAATCCCCCTGAAGTGAAATACATTTCTCACATCTCACATACAATGCTTTTAACCCACACAAAAATATTCTGTATCTTTCTCTTCAAAATCAAGATCAACCGCAGCTTTCATTTCGTTGTCATCTGCAAATCTTCGGCCCCGTAAGTCCTTTTTCAAATTGGAAAACAGGAAAAAGTTGCTAGGTGCTAGGTCTGGGCTATACGGAGGATGGTTAATCTCTAAGAGCCCCGTGTTTTTCAGGGCTTGCCTAACAACACGTGCAGTATGAACCTCCCGTTCATAGTGTTGTCTTGCAGAAAGAGCACTCCGAGCGTCAGTTTCTCACGTCGTTCCTGTACAATAGTCAATAAATTGGGATGATCATTCATTGTAGTTCCCCTGGCTAGGTAGTCGATAAGCAAAATAGTATGGGTGCGTTTGTCAGAAAAAAGCGCTAGCAAGCGCTCACTAGCGCTAAAATAGTTTTCGGCCGGGACACGACTGCTACTTCAGTAGCGCTGACACAATCCGCCATTTTGCTTATTTAATTTGTTTGTTTTGAAGTGGAGTTTATAAGTTGTTTTTTTGCAATATTAGTTTTAAGTAATATAATGACATGAATAAACATATACATGTTATTAAAAATTCATGATTAGTAAGTTTTTAATATGAATACTTCACAAACATATATTTAAATTAGGTTGGGTTCCCCGGTTAAAACTAACATCGTGTCCTAGAGGAAAATAGCTACTTACGATTTGACAGCGCTTACCGCTTACGATCGCCATTTTGCTTACAAGCGCTTGCTAGCACTTTTTTCTGCCAAACGCACCCTATGATTAGCGGGCGCATTAAGTATCGAACGCAGCCCGTTAAATGAGTAAAAAACTACTTATTACTCAATCATTAAAAAAACTATTTTTTATTCAATTAGTAAAAAACTATTTTTTACTTATGACACAGAATAAATAATAACTCATATGGGCAAGGTGATCTATTCAAATCCAGGCGGATTCAAGACGGAGTCGAGCGGTACATCCACGCCGTCAACTTACCAATTATATTTATTCAATTATGCAGTGTCTATGCTGTGCATTTGACTGCACATCGCCTGCGCCTTAACTCCGCCTCGACTTAATGAGCTTCTTCTACTTAATATTACGTTCACACATATGACAAATCATATAATAAAGAAAAAATGTGATTTGTTTCTTTAAAATATATATTATACGCTCCGCTTTAGCTACCGCCAGCAATATATCTGTGCCTACTTGACCTCATCCCAAGCCCGGCACATCGACCGGTAAATAGTTCGACGCTCGACCCGAACTGCATCCAGGGTTGTTATCCGCATAGTTCAATATGCTTATGCATATATAGAAATCTGTAAAGATAAAACTTGATACTTTTACTTAAAACGGACACAATGAATGACTGCATATACATAATGATCAACTTTTGTGCAATCAAACTTTACATAATTATTAATAAGTATAAGGTTACAGCATATATATACGTCCTACTGCTGGACACACACTTCTAAATATGTTTTTTTAATTGGCACCAATGAAATTGTTTATTGCAATTTTAAGTACCGATAAGTAATCTACATAGTAATAGACAATTGTAGTGCCTGTTATTTGTGAATTCAGCTTCTTCTTTTCTGTTTGTATAATTGGATTTAACACTAATCTAACGTTAAAATTTTTATCTTTCAACAAACAACGTTTAGATATAATATTAACAGGTTGTTTAACGTTAACTACGAAATAAAGTTCCTTTTTTAGCCGACTTCAAAAAAGGGAGGTTTACAATTCGACTGGTTGTTTTTGAAAGCGATATCTTTGTTAATTGTGGACCGATTTTGAACACTCTTTTTTTATTGAAAAGGTGATACTCCAGGGTGGTCCCAAATAAATTTAAAAGAAAATATCCACCCCAAATGAGGGAGGCAAAATAGGGGATTAGTTTTTAATTTAACTATATATTTGGGCGACATTGAGATTGTGATGTTCCTTAGTTAATCCAAAAGGATTTTTTTTTGGTAAATGTAAAAGCAGACTTTAAAGGACTAAAAAAACTTAGGGAATTATTTTATAAACCATAACTTAACACTGACTTCAGGAATGTGAATTTTTTTTAATCAGTATTTAATGATTTCTTATATTTACGCGAACACTACACATTGATTAAAACTACTTTTACGGATTTTATCGCGTTTATTTTACTTTTATTTTTAATTCCCGACGTTTCTCCTCCCCCCTCCCCCGTGACCGTGGGTGCTGGAAAGCGCCCGAAATATCGGGAATTAAAAATAAAAGTAATTAAAAGTAAAATAAACGCTATAAAATCCGTAAAAGTAGTTTTAATCAATTAATCAGCATTTACTTTTTGTAAAAAGTTATATTTAAGTTAAAGCACAACACACACACATATGAAACTACACTGATATTTTTAAAGACTTTTTCTACAGGGGTACTTTTTCTATAGATAGTGAAAAAATACATACATAAATATATATTGACGACTCCGTGGCGTAGTGGCTTAGCTATGAGTGGCTGCGCTGGGGTCGCGGGTTCGAATCCCGCATGGATCAAGTATTTGTATGGCCTACAATTAATTGTTCCGGATCTGGATGTTTGTCCTTGTGCAATTTATGTTTGTAAACTGCCCCCACGATACAGGAGAAAATCCTAGTGTAGGGGTAACGTCTTTAAAAAAATTAATTAATTAAATTAATTAACTAATTAATATTGTACAGCAGAAAACAGCTACTCTTCTACATACAAGCTTAATTATTTTAAATCGCCTTTCTTAATAACTGTGGACGCCACACACGGTCATTCCAACTGATCAGTTCAAGCTAAAACTGTTGATATTTTTTAAAGTATTGAATTTTCGATATATCGCTGCAGTGCTAAAATTTTTTAAATTACTTTTTTGTGGAAATTTTTACACTATTTCTTTCACGCAATCTTCAGACAATTTGACGTATCAACAAATCGACTGTTAAGGGCAAAGGCCATCAGGCTATCAGGCCAACACCCCCTGCACGGAACACATAACGCCAACGTAAACATGCCGCCTCTCGGACGATTTATGATTGACGTTTATTGTTAATTGCTTTTGTGCATAAATTATGCAACTTTATTGTTTGATTGCAATAAGGGAGAATTTCATCACGATAGTTGAAGAATCATATTTGTTTATTGAGTTATATCTTAATATTAAAGTATTTTTATAGAATAAAGGTGGCAAACGATCTCATCTGATGGTACGTGGATGCTGTGGCCAATAGACATCTACATTTATCCTCAATTAAGAATCAAAATGCAGATGCGTTGTCAACCTTTTGGAGTCAGATAGAATACCTCGTTTCCAGGAAAGAAGGTCTCCGGTCCTCGACACTCACCCTACGAAACACAGCTGCTATTTTACGCCGGTACACTGTGAGAGCGTAGTCCTACCACGGTCGAGCCGACCTCGTGCTACAACTATAACATAACTACAACCTGGCCATACGTACTTAAACGTACATTGTAACGTTAGTACTTAAAGTTGTCCATATAGTTGTATGTAAAGTTAGTATATAGAGCAGATCTACACCCACATGGAGCACCAGCCGTGAATCGGTACTCCGACAAACAAATGAAACATGTCAAACCCCGCTAATATAATTAATAGAATTCAGCGTGACTTTTGGGAATCTAAATTTAAAGATATTAGCTAGTATCCGTGGTAAAAGTTTCCAGTTATAAATTATGAAAGAAAACTAAATTAGGAAAAATAAAGTGAAAGTGGTGAAAGTTCGGTATCA
Source organism: Parnassius apollo (assembly GCA_907164705.1). Taxonomy (NCBI): domain Eukaryota; kingdom Metazoa; phylum Arthropoda; class Insecta; order Lepidoptera; family Papilionidae; genus Parnassius; species Parnassius apollo. Next base: position 1,698,501 of record CAJQZP010000058.1, read on the forward strand.
CATTTCCAAGGGGCATTTACGAACAATTGCTGTTTTACTTTTCCAATGTCCACTCTAAAAGTAGGGAAGTAAGAAGATATGCAGTCCATTAAGTACATGACTGACGTCAGGACCGGGACCATTTCTTGGAGCCCGTAATCTTAGTCGTCAACCACTTTCTTTTGAGAAAGAGCGGTTTAGGTTCTAAGTTGAAGATCTTATCAGGGGTCACGCCCAAAGCATTGCTTCCCGAATCCAACGAGGTGTAGTATAGGAAAGTAGTCCAGTAATTGGTTAATCTCTGCTGCGGATGAAGAACGAGATCTCTGTCTTTTAAACTGGTCGCAGGGGCTAAGCACTAGCTGTAAATTTCACAGTACTTGAGCAACCCGGGTTCGATCCCCGCCGGCACCAATGAAATTGTTAATTGCAATTTTACATAAATAATACATAAACACTCACGCCTGTCACCCAGAGGGGTAGGCAGAGACTACAGACTTCCATTTGGCACGATCCTGACACACCTCTCTCGCCTCCTTCACATCCATACACCTACGCATACATGCTCGTCGGTTAAGGGTACTCCTAATTTGGCCCGTTTTCAATAAATCGCCAATTTGGTCGATAAATTTTCGCCTAGGACGTCCCTTTCCGACTCTGCCATTCACTTCTGCATCATACATTTTCTTTGTCACTCTTTCCTCATTCATTCTTTCCACATGACCAAACCACCGAAGCATTCCTTTCTTAATCCTGGTCACAACATCATCTTGCAAACCACACTCTTCTCTTATTACACAATTTCTTACCCTGTCATTCAGATTCAGCCCTAACATACTCCTTAACGACCGCATTTCTACTGCGTTTATTCTACTCTCGTGCTTCTTCTGCCACACCCAACTTTCACTACCATACGTTAAAGTAGGGACCAACACAGCATTGTGAATTGCCATACGTGCCTTTTTCGACACATTTTGACTCTTTACAATAGAGTGCAAGGCCCCATTTACTCTATTTCCCGCATTCACTCGTCGTTCTATATCATTATCATATCTCCCATCCCTGCTAAATACGCAGCCCAAATATACAAACTCATCTACTTGCTCGATCAACTCCCCTTCTATTCTTATTTCACAAATCTTTTACTTTGTTATCTTTCATAAAGCATAACCTTCGTCTTAGTTGCGTTTACTTTCATACCGCTTTCTTTTAATGATCCGTTCATTAATGTAACCATCATTTGCAACTCGGCCGCCGACGACGCAAGAATAACTTGATCATCGGCGTACTAAAGGCATTTGACGGTTAACTCACCTATTCTTAATCCGCATTCATCAACTTTCAAATTTTGCAAACAACTGTCCATAAATAGGTTGAACAGCCACGGGGGAAGCCACACAGCCCTGTCTGACACCTTTATGGATATTAAACCAGTCCGAGTAGACCCCGTTGATCCTAACACAAGCACTAGAGTCCCCATAAAGAGACTCCAATGCCTGTATCAAGCCAGCGCTCAACCCAAATGAGTTCAGAGTTTGCCATAGCAAATCCCTATCCACTCTGTCATAGGCCTTTCGTCCCATTCCTTTTTCCGGGTTTTTTTAGTAATGGCCTCTTGCGGTTGTACTCTTGCCAGTCTCAAGAACCTTATATAACATTATACTTTTTTATAGGATAGGGTGACAAACGAGCACACAGTCTGATGGTAAGTGGTTGCTGCGGCCCATAGACATCTACATCTATCCTCGATTACAAATCAAAATGCAGATGCGTTGTCACCCGTGAAGACTAAGATGGAATGCATCGTTTCCAGTGAAAAGGGTCTCCGGTTCTCTACACTCACTATACGAAACACAGCGCTACTATTTCACTCTGGTATTCTGTGAGAGCGTGGTCCTTCCCCGGTCGAGCCGACCCATTCGTACTACAACTATACTACTAATATAACTGCAGCATGGCTCTACCACGTATAAAATAATTATATTATTTAATAATTTGTTCAAAATCTTCTTAACAATGTGTTAATGCGTCACATTACGGAGTTTTTGGGAGATTTGTTTCTGTCGTTGACGTCAGCATCCCAAGGTTTTTAGGCGCCTAAATGAAAAAAATAACTAGGTAGAGGTTTATATCAACGTCGGAGCACTTGTTACGTCGTACCCACTAATAGTTCACATGCTCAGTACTTATACACTTAATAAACAAAAATGCATCACTTTCATGTATCAAAATTCTGAAAAGAAAGAAATTTTAGAAAAATTACTGGTCAGATCTTGATCAAATTTATATGGGACTACATAAAAGCACTAGCTTTCAAATAAAAAAAAGGATCATTCACTTAGAAAAAAGTTTGTGGTAACACACAGAAAAAATACAGTCAAAGTGAGAACCTCCGCCTTTTATTTATTTATATATTTCACATAGTTTTTTGGAGTTGATTGAAAAGTAGAATGATTTGACAGGATTTTCGCGATGGTTTGGTGTCACATAGATACCTCTATCAACACGATAATTCGCTAATGCTTTCCATCTATAATGCTACCATCAAATGTTTGCCTCAACATTTATTACTCAGCCAAGCTTATTTCCCATAGAATTATCTATATATTATCTATATATTATATATATTATATCATTCTAAATTATTTTTTACATCATTTTCAATATGTTATTGGTGTTAATGATTTTAGATGTATATGTGTGCGGGACTATTTTCATTGGGGTAAGCATCTAACTCAATCATAATGTCACAACGGTCTTAATTAACTGCAAACTAAATGGAACAAAGAACGACATCTCATATATATTATTTCTTTATACGACTCGCCTTCACAACAATGGACTCTCATTAAAGTTGTAAAATTACTAACAGCTTAGGTACGTTCTGCGACAGGAACTTCTTTGTATTGTATTATAAAATACTTTAGTATTATGACTGGGTCTCGTAAAAATCTCATAAACGTGAAAGGGTTTAAAAGAGTCAAACTCAAGTTAGCTACTTTTGGTTATAAAACACTGAACTAATTTGAAAACTTTGTAATAAAGCACTTAGACTGTTTGTTATGCTGTTATTCTGGAATACCAGAGTTGAAGAGAAATCTGGAATACCAGCGTAAAATAGTAGCTTAATGCTGTTGTGTTTCGTATGAGTGTAGAGAACGGGAGACCCTTTTTACTGAAATCGAGGCATTCCATCTTAGTCCTCACGGGCGACAACGCATCTGTATTTTGATTCTTTATCGAGGATAAATGTAGGTGTCCAGGGCCACAGTATCCACTTACCATCAGGTGTACTGTGTGCTCGTTTGTCACTCTCATACTGTTTTTGTTAGTTCTTATTAACGCGTGTAAATCCGACGACTTTAGTTGAAAATTTGTTGGTATATGTTAATTGGTACAAAAAGGCGCTCTATCAGATCTTTGAAAAAAAAATATTATTCATTTATTCGTTCTTTCATTACAGCCTGTAAAGAGTCCCTTATTGAAATTAGGCCTCACTATAAATATTGTCTCATGGGGGGAATATTTACTATGATAGCCACGCTCGCCAGTCAGGTTGGCAACTGCAGTTTTATTTATTCATTTAAGTTTTTATCAAAAAGAAGTGCTGCCATTATCCTGTTTTATTTGCCAGAGTCGCCTCTTATAACATCATGGAAATGATATGGGGAAATATTATATACTAGTAATATTCACCGTTAATATCATCACTTTCTTATAACTCAAAAACTACACCCTCTGCATAGAAAACGACGCAGCTTTATCGATGTCATTTCCACAGTTGATATTATAGTAAACTGATCATGAGGTCCTGGGTTCGAATCCCGGGTCGGGCCAAAAAATTAATTATTGAGTTTTTCCGTCAAGAAATACTCAGTAGCTGCCCCGAGTCAGGAAGTTGGCGGTGTCTCACCTCCGTGCCTCGGAAAGCACGTAAAGCCGTTGGTCCTGCGCCTGATCTCTCTCCGGTCGTATCGGTTTACCGTCCCATCGGATTATGAGAGTACACCTGTACTTGCGTATACACTTGGGCACTATAATCCTGTCCTGCGCCGTTGGCTAGCCTCCGTTGAGGAAGGCCGCCGTGGCCGAAATTCTGTCTGGAGGACATTATTATTATTATTTATTATAGTAAATATGTTAGTCGATTTTAGTATGGCGTAATGTAGTTGATTTTCGAAGTGTTCCTTAACCAAAGATTATTTGCTATTTTTTTTTCTAATAATATATTACTTGTAGCATACGACTTTGTGTTTTTGTATCTATCGTCCTCCTAGTTTTGATTACATAGGCCGACAAAGCTTAAGGCCATATTACCTACATATATATTACTCTATCACACATTAGCTTTTTAAGTTCAAGTAATGCTATGCCGCTGTCGTAGCTTTTGTCACCATAATCAGTTGCCGGTTTTAAGGTGCCGCATAATCTGATCTTCTCTTATATATAAAAATCAATTACTCTCTGTTAGTCTCGCAAAAACTTGAAAATGGCTCGACCGAATTAGACGATTTTTTTATTGCAATTGAATGGTTCCCTAGAAGGTTTAAAAACTCGATTGGCTCACCCGATAGGTGGCGCTGTGCCCGTGCCGTGCGAACCGTGCGAAGCTGGGGCGGATCGCTACTATGTAATAAACACTCGTAATTTTGCATGTCGTGTGCGGATTGGTGCGGAGTCACAACGCAATTTAGTTTTCTGTATGCGTTTTTTTTTTATTTGTTTTAGATGATCTTTATACAGATGTTCCATATTACATTTTAGCAATGCCAATGATTATGTTATGATATCCGATACATGTGAAAGGGGAACATATAAAGAACGAATAAATGGTTATTTTGTAACTGTTTTGGCCCTTGTGTCCTAACATAGATACTTATAGTTGTTGCCTTTTAACAGCCAAATCATGTATAAAGCTTGCTTTACATTATATTCTAGCATTTTTTCCAACTCTTTAACTAACCCATTTATTGTAAGTTCGTTTTTTCTAAATCTGTTTTTCAGAGTGATATTTGTTTGTAATAATCAAATATTTATTTTGAATATAATAAATCCGCCGTTTATAGTGCATAGTATTACAATAAAACGTAAATAAATATATAAATTGGAATAAATAAACAAAAAAGTGGAAATTAGCACCGTAAGAAAAGCAACATGAAATGTAAGGTAGTCTTGGCGAAGAGTGGTATGAATTAAAGATCGTCGAAACTTCAAGCGCCTCTCGTGTATTTTTTATAGACACACTTAAGCATTTTACCACGTTTTTATTAAGTCACTTTCTTCTACGTCTGTCCGTCTGGCTTTTGAGTGAAATTTAATAATTGATTTTGAAATAACTTCCTGATGAGCTGGAAACTTGAAATTTTGAATACAGCTCAAATTCGGATGACAATGCAAGAATATGATTAAAAAAAACGTGGGAAAAATTAAAAAAAAAACACTTGTTTACAATGTTTCACATGATAAAATCGAACAAAAATATAAAATAGACGCCTGTAGTTTTAAATTAACTGAATTGAATGAAAAATTATGCAATACTGAAATAAGTAAAAGAAAACACACAGAATACCAGCGTGAAAATAGCAGCTGCTGCTGTGTTTCGTATAGTGAGTGTAGAGAACCTCCCTTTTTACTGGTAACAAGGCATACTGTTTTAGTCCTCAGGGGTGATAAAACATCTAAATTTTGATTATTAATCGAGGATGGGTTCCGATGTCCACGAGCCACATCATCCACTTACCTTTGGATGCTCGAATAATTATCCTTTACCCTTGTTACATTAAAAAAAAAATTTTTTATTAACAACAAAGTGGGTTCCATAGTTGGGCAGTATTTCTGCTCAATAATTTTATTAAAGGCATAATCGCGAGGCGGTGGTAAATACAGTGTAAGAGAAGAAATGGTTGATACCAAGAAAAAGAAACAGATCATTTCAAAGGGCACTTGCCATACGATGAAATTTAAAGGATTTAAAAAAGTAAATAATAATATTTTATTCAGTAATTTTAAAGCATTAATAAACGTAGCGATATACTAAGGCTGTGCTTTAAGTAACAATCTAGGTTCAATTTGCTTCTAGTTTCCTGGAAGTTTAACGTAGTTAATTGATGGTGGAGATGAACTATTACGAGTAAAACGGTGTAATTTTACCCTTTAGATTAACCAGAACCTCCAGGATTAACGTCATTATCTACAAACTCTGCTAAGTAAAAATTAAACGCAAAATTATTCGAGACGTATTTTTTAGAATAGTTAATATTTAATATTGCCTGCCATAAAATAACAACAAAGATACATCTTCATATGTGGGAGCAATGATTTCATACGCTAGTCATTAATAATAATAATGATGTCCTCTAGACCGAATTTCGGTCACGGCGACCAGCCTCAATGGAGACTAGCCATCGGCGCAGGACAAGATTATAGTGCTTAAGTGTATGCGTAAGCACAGGTGCACTCTCTGTTCCCTCACTCTCATGATCCGATGAGACGGGAAACCGACACGACCGGAGAGAGATCAGGTGCGGGACCAACGTCCTAACGGGGGTGAGATATCGCCAACATCCTGATTCCGGGCAGCTACAGAGAGTTTTTTGAGGGAAAACATTAATAACATGAATTTTTATGGCCCGACCCGAGGTTCGAACCCGGGACCTCGTGATCAGCAATAACGTTTATTAGACCAACGAGCCAGTCAGATCTATAAATATATAAGTCAATGGTTGGGAATTTTAACGGTAAGTTGACCGCCAGCGGATTGATGTCCCCGTAATATTGCTTGAAGCGCGTTGGATATTGAAACGAAAGTGTTGCGATTTTGTGTATGCGCATATAAACTGTACTGTGCCTGTGGTAGAAACGATGAAAGTTTTTACGTTAATAGACATGAAACTAGTATCCCGATGGTATTGTGCTGTCCTTTAAACGATGAAAGATTATGTTAGTGTATTTCTATTAGAGAGAATCTGTTATTGGCTTCTTGTAAATTTAACATGTTGTTTATTTAAGATTTGTAAGCTGTTGGCTGGTTGGTTGGTTTCAAACATAAAATAAAATAAATAAATATTACTTAACTTTGGGAATCAAAATTTAGATGCGTTGTCAACCCTGAGACTAAGATGGAATTCCTCGTTTCCAGTAAAAAAGGGTCTCTGGTTCTCTACACTCAGTATATGAAACATTGCAGCAACATTGAGCTTTAACAGCATTTTAGGTTGAGAAAAGGGAATCTGAAACCACAAGAGCTTCTTGATAAATTTTAGTTATGGACACAGGCTCTCGCCAGGGCATGGGTTATTAAAAAATTATATGTTTTACTATGGAAAAATTACATATTAAGTTAACTAGTTAATCAAACAAGTGGTAAAATTAAAAATTTAAAATTTTGTACAATCGACTTCAATATAAATGAAATGAGAACATCATCGATGTATTCGAAGTCAATTAAATACACATTAATAAGGATAACTCAAAAACTACGGGTCAGATCTTGATCAAATTTATATGGGATCACACGAAAAGTACCAGCTATGAAATAAAAAAAGAATCATCAAAATCGGTTCACCTAGAAAAACAACTTCTAATACACATAAAAAAACAGTCGAATAGAATACCTCCTCATTTTTGAAGTCGGTTAAATAGAAATGAATCTCTCGCTATTACAAATGCGCTAAATACACTTAAAGTTATTATATTGTGAAACATTTTTAATTCACACATATTTAAATAAGTTAAATCCGGTGCTGACAAATGTCATTACCCAGAATACACTATTATTTATTTATTTAATTCAAAAACTTTCGGCTTACAGAAAATCGGAGACGCACACACGCACAAGGTTATACTTGCAAGCATAAAATTAAAAAATTGTATCCAAATCCAATCGTAATTAATAGTTATAACTTATAAATTTATAATTAAAAATTGATAACAATTTATCAAAAAAAATCCATTCTCAAAAAAAAGACCACTTTCATTGTGCTCATTTGTCACCCTATCCTATAAAAAAAAAAACAATTATCAAACTAATAATTATAACTTAAAAAAATTATAAATTTCGAAGCTTTTAGTAGCCCGTATCACTAAATTAAAACAGTAATTTAACCAATCGAAACAATAAAATATTAATTATTATACAATATCAATAAAGAGATTGGTCGCAATCATACAATGTTAGGCTAAAAAATATTTTGTTAAATCAGTTAATAATATAATGTCAATGAAAGCTAATGACAATCCCAATATGATAACATTAATATTATATTATGATTATTATTCACTGGGCCACTACCTTGCATATTTACATTTCACGTTATTTACATTTTGGTAAAACTATAGTATAGCCCATGTTGCCTTACTGTATAAAAATAAATTAACAGCCTGTATACGTGCCACTATTAGGCATGGTGTTTTTTCTGCTTCACATCACGACACTTTACTCTTTTGTCCGCTTCGAAATTATAAAATAAAACTACATTTCGTTGAATTCGTTAACAAATCTAATAATAAACGAATAGCGTTAATACCTGCAGAGTTTGCCCGGACGTTGCCCGTTAGGATAACCTGTTTTATCGGTACTTTTGGCCAAATGTTTTTTATCGGATTCGAACTTCTAGTAGGGTTATCAACTCTAATATAATAATGTATCCTACAATTTCAGGGATCCCAACACAATAGTTTTAAAAAATATACAATATTAGTAGTAGTATATATTACTATACGTGGGCTGCTTAACCTTTTGATATCAAATATTTTCAAAGAACTCTCCGCCAATATCTATAAAAAGTTTTTTACAGTCCGTGTCAGACCCTTTCTCTATGACATGCTCGAACGGCTGTTAGCGCTTTTTCCGATGGTGGAAATTGTGTCAGCTCATTTTTCATTTTAGAAAATAAAAACAAGTCATACGGTACCAAATCGGGGCTGTATGGTTTTGAAAGCTAAGTACGCGAGTGCTGGTGAAGCAGTAACCCGCGGAAGCCTGTTTTCACTTGTTTGTTTCTTAAAACAGTGTACACTTCTGGCAAACATTTGATAGTATATCATTCGGAATTGGTGCTAATTTGATTTTGTAAAAGCAATTGATGCTAAATACCCCGTCAAAGTGAAAAAGCTATCGAAAAAAGTTTTCCATGCACTTCTTAATTGCTTCACTTTGGTAGACGTTACTTCATTTTGAACAACCAAAGCGTCTAGCACTGACTGATCTGTCATTATTCCGTATACACGCTGAGAAGAGTATGCTTTTGAACATCGATACAGTGTGCGACACCCAATGCCAAACTACACACACAAAGGTATTCGAGTAAAATTTCTACAATATGATGTGCTGAATCTCTTCATATGCAATCCGTCTATTCCCATCAAATTAATTATTCACTGTTAACACGTTTCCTTCCATAACACCTAGAACAGGAAATAAAATTTGTTAAACAAGCTATACACGATTGCTCTAGAAGGTCCTTTAACAATAAATATCATTGAAAGCAAACACTTCTATGTATATTACTAGACGGGCTCTGCGGCATTAATACATTGCGCACTAATTTACAGTCAATTCTCCGTAACTCCTTTAGTCGACTGTAAGCGTGCGAGAAGACTAGTTCTTTGTTTTGTAAACCGCGAACGTTGTTTTCGACAATCTAACACTGATTTTGTTTAATGTGACTAAGAAAACGCTGTCATTATTTATGTGCGCACTTTGTCAACGTGATTTGAAGTATATTTCAGAATAAGTATGTAACTTTATTTCGTATTTGCCTAAAAACAGTAATTGTCGTAAATGAAACAAAACTGCGTGGCAAATTACCGTGCCAGTTACTCGCCTACACCAGCACCCACATGATTCACAGCTTTGGCTGAGTTTTTTTTTCTGAATTGCCGGTTTATTAGTTTTTTTAAATTAAAGTCTAAAAAACGATTCATCCGGTTTTATAGCGACATTTGATATAGTAAAAACTAATTAGAAAATTTCAATAACGCGTAAAATAATATGTGGATGGAAATTTGAAATTGGAATATTCGTATATTTACTTGCAAATATTCTTATTTTTAAAATGAATTATAACCGGCCATTGAAAAAAAAACCACAAAAAACTTGTTTTCGCTGAACTTTCAGTACTGTCGTATCTATTGCAATAAATGCTATCTATGGCGTAAGACCATTAATAAAAGCACAAAGCGAAAAATATTACTTTAAGAATAAAATATTAGTTTTACGCATACTGATTTTTTATTTTTTCGCCATGTACTATATTTTTACAGACTCAAAATAAGTACATTGTTTGATATAAAAACGTTGGCAACCCTAACCTCAATTCTCCGTAGATGCAAGGGTTCAATGACTCTAGAGATATAGTTTAATCGTGAGCCAGTTGTCAGTTCCTTCAGTTTTAAAAACGAAAATTTTTCATATCAATATATCTATTTATTTATTTAAAAATTTTATTGCACTTAAAATATAGAATTGGTGGATTTAATGGTGGACTCAGTCAACCACGAGCTAAACAGAGAAAATTAAGCAGGTGTCATAAAAAAAATAAAAAAAATGTATGAAAGTTAAAGTTACATCCTATATACGTCCCACTGCTGGCACAGACCTGCTCTCATTTCTGAGAGGGTTTTAAGGCAAGGAGGTATCCGTCGCGCTGCCCCTATGCGTGTTGGCGAACTTCACATACCTTCCAATATTTTATTTATTTCTCGGGCATACAGGTTTCCTCACGATGTTTTCCTTGACTTGTAAATCAGCATTCAGCTCTTAAAATCGCAATTAACAATTTTATTGGTCCACGGGGTTATAACCCGGGTTGCTCGCTTAAGATAAAATTTACAGCGAGCGCTAACCATCTGAGCTACCACGGCACGGCTACAAAATGTATGTATACATGAATATAAATATAAAAACGAGCATAATATACTTATAAATACACTTATATACATACTCGTATTATATTATACACTATATTATATATCTATATTTATACACTATATTTTTATATTTCTACAAATAACCTAAATAATATACTCTATATCTGATACATAGCTTACACAATTTTTTAAATAATACATTATACACACATTTTAAGCGTACTTAAATACGAACATTTTTTATTTTATAGGATAAGTGTGGCAAACGAGCACACAGTCCACCTGATGGTAAGTGGATGCTGTGGTCCATGGACATCTACATCTATCCTCACTTAAGAATCACAATGCAGATGCGTTGCCAACCCTAAGGACTACAATGAAATGCCTCGTTTCCAGTAAAAAGGTTCTCCGGTTCTCTATACTCACCATACGAAACACAGCAGTTGTTTTGAGCTGCTATTTGACGCTGATATTCTGTGAGAGCATGATCCCTTCCCGGTCGAGTCGACCCATTTGGGCTGCAACCATAATATAGCTGCAACATAGTTCTATCACGTAGAAAGCATATACAATATCAGCATATTGTATCATAAGCAAACATTTTCTATCTATCCGTTTAATGTAAAAATAGTAAAACTCACCCTTACGTGCACAGCGTGCTCGTATGTTTAGTTAATAGAATAACTTCAGTAAAAGTCTCCCTCTGCTCCCTAATACAATTAATCTATCCTCGCATAACCTGATTATGATAACGATGTTTCTCCTCAAAGGAAATAATGAGCTAATGCCATCACTTTTGGAACATACATAAAATAACATTTTCTCTTTTAAAAATTTTAATTTTGCGGACTATGTATTGAAATTTAAGACCACCAGACCAGTTGTAACATGAATGGTTCGGCTTGACACAATGGGCAGGAAGGACCACACTCACAAAATACCAGCGTAAAAGTCTATAATATGTTGAGTGTAGAGAACCGGAGCCCCTTTTTTTTTCGGAAATAAGGCATTCCAACTTGATCCTCGGGAGTGACAATGCATCTGCATTTTGATTCTTATTCGAGGATGTAGATGTCTATGGGCCACGGCATCCACTTACCATCAGGTGGACTGAGCGCTCCTTCATCACTCTTATTCTATAAAAAAAATATCACAATCCGTAGTTGCCCTTTTGGATTTTAATTACAGAATCAAAAAATTACTGCAATAATTTCAATAATGAAAGAATTACATATTATACAAAAGTTGTGTCAGATAAAATATGAGAAACTTAACCTTGTCAATAGTCTTTGGCAGTCTGTAATTTTTAAATACAATGGCGGTCGAGATACCTTAATAAGAGTAGGCTCTTATTAAAGTTTATTTTAGTGTTTTCATTACGCCATTTTAGTGTTGACTAGGCATTGAAAGTATTCATTTACAAAGGCTCAATTTACAAGCAGCTATAGCAGATGATCACAGATTATCACGATCTTGAGATTTTACTTCAAATTCTTATCATTATATTACATTCCAACTTATCAGTTCAAACTAAAACTGTTGATATTTTTTAAAATATTGGATTTTCGATATATCAATAAATAAACTTATATATAAAACTCCGATATTGATATATTTATAATTATCAATATATTGAAAATTCAATATTTTAAAAAATATCAACAGTTTTAGTTTGAACTAATCAGTTGGAATGATCAGTTGAACTGACCGTGTGTAGCGTCCATAACATTTTTTAGAATAGATTATTTAGACAAAAATAATTCAAAAAATCGTTTGTGTCTTATAGTTTTTAATTTAAACTTTTATAGGGTTTTACGTTTAGGCGTCGTCCTATTTACCTATCGATCGTACGATTAAACGATGCGATTTCATCGCACGACGAAAAGTATCGTGCGATGCGATGCTCCAACCGGACCATTAGGACACCCCAATAATAGCTCGTGCTATACCCTCCCGATTATACTAGCTTATCTATGGCGATTTCCATCGCGCGAAGACGCGATGCCGCCGCACCGTCACCTCAACGGCGCCATACACAGAGTACTTTTCGTATACCTGACGCCATTTCAACAGTGACTATTTATTGAGATGCACATTTGTTTTACTCGCTTAGGTCTCTACTCGTCTTTAACTCGACTCACCGGTGCCCATGCGTTGCTGCACTCGCGCGATGATGGGTGACCAATTAGGGCGCTCAAAAGAGATTTCTGGCTTTGATTGCACGATCGTACGATCAAACCCATCGTACGATCGTTATTAAGCATTTCTTGTGCTCACACGATCACTTGCAAGCTTCCATTAGGACACTGTATAGAAATGTGTGTGTTTAATCCAGTCGTGCGACGAAATCGCATCGTTTGATCGTACGATCGTTGGCAATTAGGACGACGTCTCAATATATGTTAGCTGTAATTTTCACAATAGCAAAAATTACCTTAGGTTTCGCTTCCGAAACTCCAATCAGTGCTAATTAAAAGATCAAGGATACAGAGTAACGTTTACATATGTATGTGTATAATGAATTGAGTGTCGCTAGAAGGGTCGTTAGTTCTACCTATGATGGTTATTACACGCTCTCACGGAATACCAGTGTAAAATAGCAGCTTAATGCTGCGGTGTTTCGTATGGTGAGTATAGAGAACCGGAGACCCGTTTTACTGAAATCGAGGCATTCCATCTTAGTCCTCAAGGATGACAATGCATCTGCATTTTGATTCTTAATCGAGGTTAAACGTAGATGTCTATGGGCCACAGCATTCACTTACCATCAGGTGGACTGTGTGCTCGTTTATCACCCTTATCTTATAAAAGAATACCTTTCTAAAAGAATACATGATAAAAGGAAATTGTGTGGAATGGATAAGTTACAACTAAATTTCCTAATACCTAAGCCATAAATTTAAGTGCTGTATTAACACCAACGTTATTTTATAGGTACATTTATACGTTTACACGGGTGCTTTATTGTCGATAAACTGCCATAACGCTATTCACCTAGGTGTAGGTTAAATTATTCTATATATTTTTAAACGTGGTAGAGCCATACTAAAGCTATAATGTGGTTATAGCCATTATTTATTCTGTGGTCATAGCACGAAGGGGTCGCCACTTGGCACTGTTTTTTTTTCTTGAAAAGGCTGTCCATCTTGGTCGTCCGGGGTGACAACGCATCCGCATTTTAATTTTTAACTAAGTATACGTGTAGATGTCATCATCTCATTCATTTTGTTTAGTGAAACTCATCAAGCCGGACTGCAAATCACCGTTGGTCAAAATAATTGCTATAATTGTCAGTCTTCGTACAGATGTTTCTCTAATAGTCACCGTTAAGGTATTTAAATATATGTGAATAGTTTTCATAATACAAACTCCGAAGCTCCTCGTGACGCGTCTTTCGAAGCAAAATGAGATCGTACATCGTAAGTCGTAACCGTACACATATTGAAAAGGGATCATACGGTCACTAAATACCTTAGACCACTAAATACGTTCTTGTATACAGGTGATACGTCGTTGTATACGGGTATGATTATTGTTGAACACGGGTATAATACGTTGTTGAAAGAATGTATCGATACGTTTTTGAGGGCGTAGTAGTGACTGCATGTTTTTATCGTGTCTGATACGTTTACGTTTACAGAATGAGCTACTGTAGTGGGCAGAGACGTTAGCTTACCTAAATTCGTTCGTTACAAAGTCGCAACGCATTGTTACAGATGATGACCTTGAGGCACTGCTGGAAGAAGTAATACGGGCTAGCAACCAAGGAGTGTCCGCCTCGAGGAACGTCAGCGGTGGACCGAACTGGAGCTTTGGGCAGTCTCTTTTCTTCTCATCCACAGTGGTCACTACAATTGGTGAGATTTAGTTTTATAAAATACAAATATTTGCGTAATTGATCCATATTTAGTTCAAGTAAACTTAAACTTAGACCAAACACTTGGTAAGGTTTTAGGTGCTTATGTATGCGTCTAGCTAATGTGTGAGTGTCAAGAAGCTTAGCATTGTTTTAGGTGCTCATGTGTGCGTCCAGCTAATGTGTGAGTGTCAAGAAGCTTAGCATTGTTTTAGGTGCTTATGTGTGCGTCCAGCTAATGTGTGAGTGTCAAGAAGCTTAGCATTGTTTTAGGTGCTTATGTGTGCGTCCAGCTAATGTGTGAGTGTCAAGAAGATTAGCATTGTTTTAGGTGCTTATGTATGCGTCCAGCTAATGTGTGAGTGTCAAGAAGCTTAGCATTGTTTTAGGTGCTTATGTGTGCGTCCAGCTAATGCGTGAGTGTCAAGAAGCTTAGCATTGTTTTAGGTGCTTATGTGTGCGTCCAGCTAATGTGTGAGTGTCAAGAAGATTAGCATTGTTTTAGGTGCTTATGTATGCGTCCAGCTAATGTGTGAGTGTCAAGAAGCTTAGCATTGTTTTAGGTGCTTATGTGTGCGTCCAGCTAATGTGTGAGTGTCAAGAAGCTTAGCATTGTTTTAGGTGCTTATGTATGCGTCCAGCTAATGTGTGAGTGTCAATAAGCTTAGCATTGTTTTAGGTGCTTATGTGTGCATCCAGCTAATGTGTGAGTATTAAGAATCTTAGCATTGTTTTAGGTGCTTATGTTTGCGTCCAGATAATGTGTGAGTGTTAAGAAGCTTAGCATTGTTTTAGGTGCTTATGTTTGCGTCCAGCTAATGTGTGAGTGTTAAGGACGCGTTTGCAAATCAACCAAAATTAGGGTGTTTTTCGGTAGATTTTGTGACAAAACTAAACCAAATCAAATATAAGTAAAAACTACCATGTATAGATTGGTTCTTCATCTGCAAATGTGTTAAACTCTTTTGTTGAAAATAGTAGTTTTTTATATTGTAAAAACGAACTTTCGTTGCCATTTTCTACAAAATTAACGATACCGGCTTGTGTTTCGGTATATGTTTTGGTCTATTATCAACATATTTAAAAAAATTTAAAAAATACTATAAGATGACAGACATATTCAATTAAAAAACCCTGAGTTTATTTTTTAACAAAATGTCACAAATAGTCGTAAAAAAAAATAAAAACTGATGCACATTTTTTCACATATTTTGGTAATACGGATGAATCATAATGTATTGCAATAAGGGCTATTTTATTGTTGGTGCCTGCTTTGATTTATTGTACAAAGATTTCGATGAAACCACAGTCCGCGCTCGGCCGCCGTCGTGAGTGGACACTGTATCGCCTGTTTGCAGTGGCTCATTCTGAAAAGATCGCTGTACATACACAAAATATTAGAAAAAAACAAATTGGAAACATAAGTACTTGACAAGTGATAAAATTATTATTTTTATACTCACAGTTTTTTATTTCGCTAAAAATAAGTAGGATATATAAACTTACCTACTACTGCAACTCCTGGACGAGCGGAACTAGGTGTGCCGAGTTTGGGCTCGTTTTGTTGGTTATGATGAGACCTTACCTCCGCACTTGATGGTGTGACCTGAAGGTGTACTTTCGCGACCGCTATTTGAACTTCTTGTAGAGTAAAACTAGGTGTGCCGAGTTTGGGCTTATTTTGTTAGTTATGATGAGACCTTACCACCGGACTTGATTGAGTGACCTGAAGGTCTAAATCGGTGATTGCAACTGGAACTCCTAGACTGGTAGAACTAGGTGTGCCGAGTTTGGGTTCGTTTTGTTAGTTACGATGAGACCTTACCACCGGACTTGATAGAGTGACCTGAAGGGGTAATTCAGTAACTACTGCTGGAATTTCTGAACGAGTAGAACTAGGTGTGCCGAATTTGGGCTTCGTTTTGTTAGTTATGACGAGTCCATACCTCCGGACTTGATGGAGTGACCTGAAGGTGTAATTCAGTGATTACAAGTGGAACTCCTAGACTTGTAGAACTAGGTGTGCCGAGTTTGGGTTCGTTTTGTTAGTTACGATGAGACCTTACCACCGGACTTGATTGAGTGACCTGAAGGTGTAATCAGGTGGTTACAAATGGAACTCCTAGACTAGTAGAACTAGGTGTGACGAGTTTGGTTTCGTTTTGTTAGTTACGATAAGATCTTACCACCGGACTTGATGGAGTGAAATTCCGCACACCTAGTTCTACTGGTTCAGAAATTCCAGCAGTAGTTACTGAATTACCCCTTCAGGTCACTACATCAAGTCTGGTGGTAAGGTCTCATCATAACTAACAAAACGAACCCAAACTCGGCACACCTAGTCCTACAAGTCTAGAAGTTCCACTTGTAATCACCGAACTATACCTTCAGGTCACTCCATCATGTCCGGTGGTAAGGTCTCATCATAACCTACAAAACGAACCCAAACTCGGCACACCTAGTTCCACCAGTCTAGGAGTTCCAGTTGCAATCACCGATTTACACCTTCAGGTCACTCCATCAAGTCCGGAGGTATGGACTCGTCATAACTAACAAAACGGAGCCCAAATTCGGCACACCTAGTTCTACTCGTTCAGAAATTCCAGCAGTAGTTACTGAATTACCCCTTCAGGTCACTCCATCAAGTCCGGTGGTAAGGTCTCATCATAACCAACAAAACGAACCCAAACTCGGCACACCTAGTTCCACTAGTCTAGGAGTTCCTATTGTTGTAATCACCAAATTACACCTTCAGGTCACTCCATCAAGTCCGCAGGTAGGTAAGGTCTTATTATAACTGACAAAACCAGTTCAAAGTCCAGAGCTAACATCTCACTACCAGTAGAGGGCTTCCAGTGCCAAGCAGTCTTTGGAGCAGGTATTCATATTTCGTATCGAAGTATATTTCTGAGGTAGGTATAAGAAATGAAAAACAAATTCAATCTTTCAAATTATCAAAATAATTTCATTTGACTACGATTCCCACAGCCAACCGTGCGTACACTAGTGTGTGTGTGACTTTTGTCAATGTAGTAGTGCGATTCTATACCTATCCATTTTGTAAACGCGTCCTTAAGAAGCTTAGCATTGCTTTAGGTGCTAATGTATGCGTCTAGCTAATGTGTGAGTGTTAAGAAGCTAAGCATTGTTTTAGGTGCTTATGTATGCGTCCAGCTAATGTGTGAGTGTTAAGAAGCTTAGCATTATTTTAGGTGCTTATGTATGCGTCCAGCTAATGTGTGAGTGTTAAGAAGCTAAGCATTGTTTTAGATGCTTATTTTTGCGTCCAGCTAATGTGTGAGTGTTAAGAAGCTAAGCATTGTTTTAGGTGCTTATGTATGCGTCTAGCTAATGTGTGAGTGTCAAGAAGCTTAGCATTGTTTTAGGTGCTTATGTATGCGTCTAGCTAATGTGGGAGTGTTAAGAAGCTAAGCATTGTTTTAGGTGCTTATGTGTGCGTCTAGCTAATGTGTGAGTGTTAAGAAGCTAAGCATTGTTTTAGGTGCTTATGTATGCGTCTAGCTAATGTGTGAGTGTCAAGAAGCTTAGCATTGTTTTAGGTGCTTATGTATGCGTCTAGCTAATGTGTGAGTGTCAAGAAGCTTAGCATTGTTTTAGGTGCTTATGTATGCGTCTAGCTAATGTGTGAGTGTTAAGAAGCTAAGCATTGTTTTAGGTACTTATGTGTGCGTCCAGTTAATGTGTAAGTGTCAAGAAGCTAAGTATTGTTTTAGGTGCTTATGTATGCATCCAGCTAATCTATGAGTGTCAAGAAGCTTAGCATTGCTTTAGGTGCTTATGTATGCGTCTAGCTAATGTGTGAGTGTCAAGAAGCTAAGCATTGTTTTAGGTACTTATGTGTGCGTCCAGTTAATGTGTGAGTGTCAAGAAGCTAAGTATTGTTTTAGGTGCTTATGTATGCATCCAGCTAATCTATGAGTGTCAAGAAGCTTAGCATTGCTTTGGCATCATTTGTCATTTGAATGTACGCAGCGCTCCCACTATCTTTCTTTGTTGGTCTGGGAGCGCCCCTGAGCTGCCAGAAGTATTCTTGTAAGTCCAGTAGTTCATTTTCATAACAAGAAAGATTGAGGGTCATCCTGAACATGTCAATAAAAGTTAAAAAAGTTAAAGTTGCAGCCTATATACGTCCCACTGCTGGGCACAGGTCTCCTCTCATTTCTGAGAGGGTTTTAGGACAAGGAAGTGTCCGCCGCGCTGTCCCAATGCGTGGTGGCGAACTTCTCATGTCTTCGATTTTTTTTAATTTTACTTATTTCTTAAACATGCAGGTTTTCCTCACGATGTTTTCCTTCACCGCCGCGCACGTGGTAAATCACTTAATTTCATTGGTGCCGGTGGGGATCGAGCCTCTAAAATATATACATTTCTCTAAAATGATATATATATATATATATATATATAAAATAAAAATATATATATATATTTAAATCTAAATAATATGTTAATGATTGAACTAAATTCTCGTTTCTGTTCTAGGCTACGGACATGTTACCCCTCTTTCAAAACCTGGCAAGCTGTTCTGCATGGTATATGCTTTACTCGGAATACCATTGACGTTGGTGCTGCTGTCTGCATTGGTGGAACGTCTTCTACTGCCCGCTACGGCGCTACTACGGTCCCTCAATGCAGCACTTGGGCACCTATACCGCCCCTTCACGATACGCCTTGTGCATCTGGTGATTATTGGTAAGTAAAATGGTTTGTAGACGTAGAAAGAATGACTTAGGAACAGTGATAAAGCTTTATGCTGCAGAATTAAGCTGCAGAATTGAACAAAGGACGCTTCTTACGGAAGTTTATTAACCAAATTGGTGACGAGCATGTGTATGTGTGTGAATATCAAATATATGGATGTGACGACAGAATATTGTCAAGATCAAGACAAATGGAAGTCCTTAGTCTCTGCTTACCCATCTCGGTGGTAGACGTGAGAGTTTGTATGTATAAATGTTGTACGTATATTTTTTCTTATTTAAAAAAAAACACATGGATTTTCTCCTATATCGTGGAGGCAGTTTACATACATAAAGTACACAAAGAAAAACATCAAGACCAGGAACAATTATTTGTAGATCATCCAAATACATGGAAATTATCGGAATTCGAACCCGCGGTCGTGGGGAGACTGAGGTATTCGAAGTCCCTATGTTATAGTAAACCACAACTACCTTCAGATTAAGATTATTAATTTTGCACAACATTTGTTATTAGTTATGACATATTTTAACTTATTTTTATATAATAAATAATGTGTAATAACTAGCTGTTCCCGCGACTTCATTCGCGTGGAATTTATTACGATGGATTTTTCATGAGTTTTAATTTTTTTTGCGCGGAACCTTAATTATTTTCTTAAATAAAATTAGTCCAAATTACTTCTTATAACATCAGCTATCTATCAGTATAAGTCCCGTCAAAATTGGTTCAGCTGTTTCTGAGATTAGTCAGAATAGAGAGACAGACAGACAAAAATTAATTTATTTTTGTTACAACTACCCTATTTTCATATGCATTTAGTAAAAAGCTATTATTTTGATATTCAAACAGACTCTCCAATTTTATATATTTGTATAGATATATATTACGAATATAAAAATGAATATTAAAAAAAACTTACTATAAGCGAAAAAATCCGTAAAAACTAATTTTATTTTAATGTGAAGTGTTCGCGTAAACACAAAAAATCAAAATTTAATTCAATTTCAGTGATGATATTCGTGGTATTCTTCATCCTGGTGCCAGCGGCGATCTTCGCGAGCCTTGAGCCCGAATGGGATTTCCTGGATTCATTGTACTATTGCTTTATTTCGTTGACGACCATCGGCCTCGGCGACTACATCCCCGGTGATTCACCCGGACAACCCTACCGACCTCTGTACAAGGTGGCCACTACAAGTAAGTTAAATTACTTATAACTAAAAAGTAAAAACAATGTTAAACATTAGACATAATGTCTCATGATATATAGGTAATGCCGGTCATGTCAGGTGACAACTGAGGTCACTCTAGGTCATATGTTCACAATGAAAATTTTTTTTCATTGAAGGACTCGAACAGTTATATACTTTTGCCAATGTCAAGTTATAGGAAAGCCTTTGGTACTTTTACATTGTAAATTTTTTACAATCATATTGCGGAGATTTTGAAAGATTTTGACGACAGCTTAATCCATCGGACAGTCGCTGACGACAGTACCCCAAGTTCATATTTGTCTGCTATCTGTTACTAGCATATTAAGTGCAAATTCTTATTGCTAAAAAAATCTCCCAATCATTATGTTATAGGTACTTGGCTTTTATAAATTATAATTTAATAAATAACTTATAGAAGAATATTATCGCAGATATAATATACTATTGTATTACATAAATTCATTTTTTTATAAACTTATGCATGTATGTAATATTTTTCCAGAAACATGTGCCTAGAAGAAAAATATCAGCAATGTTAAAGCCAAAAATAACTGACGCATTCATTTTTCAGTATACCTAATCACCGGGCTGACGTTCCTCATGCTGACGCTCACCGTGTTCTACGACATACCGCAGCTGAATCTCAGCACGGTGTTCTCGTCGATAAAGCTGGACGAAGACCCCGAGAAGATGCGGCTTAGTGGCTCGGGTGCGGGACCCGGATACGGAATCGGAGGCCTAGTAATGCGCGACGACTACGGACATGATCAGCGCCGCTCCGTCGTCCACATCCGGCCCCATCTCGACGACAGCCCCAGTCCTGAAGACACCACGCCAGTACACGCGCGAGACATTCGAGTTCATTAAAAAATATATATGCAAAATTTTTTTTCTTTGTCACCTTAATTGACTCTTAAACGTTTTGGGCAGTGTTAAAGTCAATAAACTTAGTATCATAAATATACCAACCCAAACAATAATAATAAAAATAGCATTTGGCCCCATCTTTCATGAAAATAACAATGACTGTACACGCGCGAAACGTTTAAGGTGGATAAAATGAAAATGTGTGTTTTTTTTTTTAATTGTAATGACAACCGTGTCAAACACTTTCCAGCTAATGTCAAAGATCACAATTAAAATCCGTGAACTTCCTAAGCATTATTCGCTTCAGATATTAGAAGCCGATTGCAAATGCCAGACGAATAGGATTCTAATTCTAACGCATGCAGATGCAGAATGTGTAATAAAATTTAAATTTTCTCCTAAGGTATCGTATTTTGGAAATTGTATGTTTGGCATATTTAGATAATCGTAACATATTATTAAGATAATGGGTATAGAACTTGACATGTGTTTATTTTAAATTTCGCATTGTTTGCACAATTCATTTAAAAATATTTATATATTAATAATTCAAATGAATAGCAGAGATTCTAAAATTTTAATTAGTAATCTCAATATGTCTAAAGAATATATAAAAGAGAGTAACTAAAAATATATATAATAACCTTATGTTTTGGGAAACCATGTAGGTATGAAAATATAACTAGCAATGTAATAATATAATTCGTGCTTTACCACAAAAATTATATGTAATTAGTGTGTTGTATTCACGTCAATAACTACTTTGTTAATAAAACTTCATATTTAAATAAAAAATGCAAAATTTACCGTCCCTTTAAGAATCAAATTATACTTTACTTCTTCAAAATCTCGATTAATCGAGAAAAAGGCCTTTCTTCGTATGGTAATCAATCGAACCTGGTTCGCGATAAGACTGAAAAAGGTTTTTCAAATTTTCACACTTTTCTATTCAAACTGTTATTTTTTCTACGCGTAAAGGGTATATAATACATGACCCAAGTATCGCAAAGTATACGCCTACAGAAACTGTACAAGGACCGAAAAAAGATTTAATCTCAAATATATCAATGGCATATCAATCAAAAATCAACTACATTTATTAATATTTAGTAAAAATATTGGATTCAAATTCCTTATCGGTAGAATCTTGCAAGTACATTTTATTCAGGAAAGAGAAAAAAAACTTGAAAATTACACATCAAAAACTATAACAAGTCATAATAAATTTTATAACTAATAATTTATGGTATGTAAGAAAAATTACAAAATATAAATTTTAGTAGTTCAAAATCCTATGTAGTCAAAGCTTAAAATGAGTTGGTCTAATATATATGCATATATAGATAGAAGCCGAAACGCGATTACACATAGGTTCAGTCGGCTAAACTATGTGTTTTCTGATAAAACTAAGTATAGTAAAGTCCAAATGATAATTAAATTGACTATAACTACTAACAACTTTGCCAAAGACACGAAGCGTCTGTTAAGTAATATCAGCTGCAGTCGGCTATTAACTAAGACTTGACTGACTTGCCGAAAGCACATATCAATTAATATCAGTGACATTGGGTTAAAGCCTACGGCCAAAACCGCGGACAATTATGTTATTTATAGATTATTTAAACAAATTGCTGCATCTAGTTATAGCCCGCCTAAACCTAGCTGTAACCGCACTTCAGCTTTTAACTAAAACATATATACATAAATGAATGTTATATTAAAAATAAAGATATTAACTATTGTAAAATGATATGTCTAATTAACGTTTCATATAAATATCTAAGATGATATATTATGTGGTTATCGATATTTTAACGCAAATGTAAAAAATATAAAAAATATCGCTGTAGTTATTTAGAAACATAAGTTTTTCTAATCTCTTTCTTCATTACACTACCTTAATTTCCCATTCAGTTAATTATTAAGTATTTTTTTAAAAATAAGACAGGAAATAACTGAAAACGTTAAAAAACCAAATAACCACTGACAATATTAGTTAAACTTACGAAGAGATAATTATACAAATATATATTACATACGTAATTAAATATATATATATATATATATATATATATATATATATATATATATATATATATATCACAAATTATTTTTTTAAATAATTTTTTTCATACACTTCATTTCTTTTGTACTCTTTTATCATAAAAAAACTATGACATATTTTTAAATCTCGACAACACTGACTTGTGCAGTGCAGTTTAGAGAAACTTGCACCAAAATGTTAAACGACGAAATCTTCTGAAAAGTTTTAATAACACAGTGTTGTCGAATTTACTTAGATAATCAATTACAGGGAACATCATAAATGGACCTCTGTTAATTTTATTTGCTTTATAATTCTTGACTATAGGATATTAAGAAATTATAAATGTCTACAATGTGAATCAATGTATCAATTTAGAAAAATGTCACACTAAATATATTAGGAAGATAAAAATATTTACAAATGAAATTATCATGTAATACGTATAGTTACATTATACTTAAATGGAAATTATATAATATGTATTAATAGAAAATAGATTGTAGTGAATAGCGAAGTTGTAACACAAAATGCTCTTATGTAGTAAAAAAATATTAGATCCAAATAACAATTATATCTGAAAAACTGAATTAAATACTTGTATGATGATTTTTCTGTGTTATTTACAATCTTAGAACTATACAACATTTAACAAAAATTTTCTTTGACAATTACTCCCGGGGATAATAAACCCACATACAATTTGGAAATAAAAATTTATGTAAATTTAATTTAGTATTTTTACGGTCGAGTTTTCTCAAGTTAAGTTGTCTTTATATACGTTTGAATACTGATTCTGATAACGGACCTTATGGAAATAGTAAAAATGTATTTGCTGCTTTTAAAAGTGTTCTCCATTACAACACTTTTTCATTCGTTCAAACCTTTTTAAAAAACATAAGGATCATTAGTCCGACGGCATTTTTTTCAGGTACTGGTTAAAAACTATCACGACCTCTTTTGGCTCCGTAAAGATCTGGACTGTGTGCAGGATGGTTCACGAGCTCTACCTTTTCAGAAGCCAAAAATGACTTTGTTCTGTTTCACTGTGTGTGCCTAAGCATTATTATTGTGCAATAGAATGCGACTTCTCTGTCGTATTTCCCTAAATTTCTCAAAATCCTTGGGCAAATAAATAGTAGTGAGTAGAAGAAAAATCGGCTAAGTGCGAGTTGGATTCGCCCATTTAAGGTTCCGTGCCATAGCAAAAACAAGTTTCTAGTAGGGTAGCCCCTTTAATATTTAATTTACTTTCATTTTTATTGTTTGTTGTTATAGCTTGAATAGAAAATTTTCAACCTATTACAGATCATGAGATACAGCCCACGGACAGACAGACGGACGGATTTACGGACGGACAGCGGAGGCTTAGTGATAGGGTCCCGTTGGTTAACATTTGGGTACCGAACCCTTAAAACGTAATCATATTTTTGTCCACGCTTCCTCCACGCCTTAATTTTGTTGGCTTTCTGTCGCCTTCGACACCCATACAGAAGAATGTTGTTAACAATATATCCATGTATCATCTGTCGTACACATTCGAACGTCTGTGACCACATACTTTAACTCCATTTATTACACCAATAAACGCGAGCCCGTTATAGTTCCCCCGTTTTATACGTGGTAGAGCTATGCTACAGTTATACATATTAGTAGTATAGTTGTAGCACGTATAGGTCGGCTCGACCGGGGAAGAACCACGCTCTCACAGAATACCAGCGTAAAATAGTAGCTTAATGCTGCTGTGTTTCGTATGGTGAGTGTAGACGACCGGAGAGCCTTTTTTACTGGAAACGAGGCATTCCATCTTAATCCTCACGGGTGACAACGCATCTGCATTTTGATTCGTATTCGAAGATAGATGTAGATGTCTATGGGCCACAGCAACCACTTACGTGAACTGTGTGCTCGTTTGTCACCCTATCCTTTATATAAAAAAAAAGTTCTGAGGTGATTTTATGAGGAATTCAGTATCTACAAAGTTTCTAAATCAGTCAGAGTTGTAACCCTAAGGGCCACGCAGTGGCGGCCCTAGGGCGGTTCAACCCTTTGAACTAAATTGTACTTAGTATCCCGATGGTGCGGCTACACCAGGCGCCGTTATCGCGGGGGTGCCGTAATCAACCAAAACACTACCGGACGCCGGTCACTAATTCAATCACTTTTATCACTATTATTCCGTTTTGTTGACGCTAATTAGGAAGTCAAGCTTGAGTACTTTGTTGCTTACAAGCCAGTAAGTGACTCTTCTAAAAAGGACTTACTGGCCTCTTTCTTGATGCAATTGTACAAGTGTTTGACTTAGACGTGAAAGACTATCGAGGTCAAGGGTACAATAATGTTGCGAATATGGCAGGAAAATTAAAGGTGTCCGAACCAGAATTTGACTCAATATTCTCGGGCATTTTTTGATCCATGTGGTAGAGGTTGTTAGAAGTTAATTTGTTCATATTAGCGTAATAAAATAAAATTATGGGTCCTACCCAGTCTGAAGAGCACCACACAATCCCGCTCATTTACACGCACTATCCCCGTAGTCACCACTCCCAATACCACCACACGCAACACCACCATACTAGGAACGACACACCACTCTCGATAATACCATACGTGTTTCCCCTCTACACGAGTCATCCACAGGTGAAGTAGTCTCTGCGGTGACTGAAGGTTAAGTGAGCGGCGAGCCAAAACAGTTGCTATTTTTACAACTCGCTGATCAACGAGTTGTATAAATAGTAGCGTGTGGAGAGCGGAGAGAGTGCTAGGATTGGTGGTGATGTGATTAGTGGTGATAAAGATAGTGTCAGCCTTCGCAGAGTCTACTTCATAAGGCAAAACACATTCGTGTTACCAAGGGTGGTGTGTCGTTCCTAATGTGGTGTTGCTGGGAGGGATGGCGCTGGGAGTGGTGGTGCTGAGAGTGGTGGTAAAGGAGATAATGCACGCAACTGAGAGAGGGTGGGAGGTGGGTGCTCTTCAGACTGGGAAGGACAAATCATTGTATTTTATTACGCGGAAATGAGCAAGATAAGTTCTAACAACTTTAATATAATGGATTCCCGTAAAGTAACGGCAAATTCTTTTAATTATCAAAAAAGTCAAGTATTTAAGCATAACAATTGACCAAAAATGACGTGGAACTCTCACCTTAGCAACGTATGCCATACGGCTAAAATTGTTTTAGGTACGCGCAGTCGTATGGTTGGAAACAACTGGGGATTGCGTTCCAGTATGATCCTATGGCTGTACAGCAGCGTAGTGAGGCCGATTATCACCTACGTCTCCATTGTCTGGTGTAATAAGGTCAACCAAAAAACGACTGCGGAAAAACTAAATAGTCTACAAAGGACTGCCTGCTTAATGGCAACTGGCGCGATGCGATCATCGCCTGGAGCAGCTCTTAATGCACTTCTGTGCCTAACGCCTCTTCATCTTTATTTAGACCAGGAGGTGAGGGCTAGTTTATATAGGATTAAAGCCCAGTGCGGTCTACGTGCATCGAATAAGTGCTCTAACTATCTTTAGTATTAATACTCTGCCCGGTGGTAAGCGCACTGCAGACCGGGTCCATTTTGACGGCTAATTAGGGACCTTTACTGCCTTATTCTTATTACATCACTCCTTACATTACATTACACCACTCTAGTAAGGGCTTAGGGATCCTCATTCAGTGTAGTGTAACAGGGGTATTAAACTGTGCTAAGGTGTTGAACCTATGCCAGAAAAGGAAAGAGCTTGTGGCGAGTAACAAGGTCTCGCAGTAACATTTTTTATTTTATTCTAACAAAGGTAACTGTCATTTTTTTATATAGATTAAGGGTGACAAACGAGCACATAGTCCATCTGCTGGTGAGTAAATGCTGTGGCCAATAGACATCTACATTTATCCACGAATAAGAACCAAAACGCTCGTTTCCAGTAAAAAAATCTCCGAATATCTACACTCACTATAAGAAACACAGAAGTATTAAGCTGCTATTTTACTAAGAAAAAGAGAAATACTTAAAAGCATTAGCAAAATGCACTCGAACAATTAAAATCATCTATTTAGCGTAGTTTAGTTGGCCAGCATAGCGAGTTTTTTTAATGTTCTGTAGTAACACAACAAGGAACGCATAAAGTTTCGCCAAGTCTGTCAGTCTGTCCGTTTGTCCGCGGCTTAATGCAGAGACTATTGGTATTCTAAAGAGAGCAGAGAAATTTGGTATGGTTAACCATGAATTCCAGAAAAAAGGTCCTAAATACCAAAAAACAAAACATGGAGGAACTTAAGTTTTAAATAAAAAGCCAATCATCACAAAAAATTGTTTTAACATAGACATTTATATTATTACAATAAAATGCTTGTGTGAAAGAAAACTAAAGTATCTTATATAGGAATACAATTATAAATAAAATTAAAAAAATATTATTTTTAAGCTGATCCAGGGCTAATCCCGAGCGGTCGCATGCGACCGCAACCACCCATGGCACTTAAAGCCATTAAAACTTATATTTAGAGACTACTTTTCTATGAAGAAGTTTGGCATTATAAAATCATTATAAAATTCTCTATCCTATGGTCTAAACAAAGATCAGGTTTTACTTCATTACAAAAAGATTTTATTCTACTTTGATAACAAAAAACGTACCAAGCTAATGTCGGCAGCGTGAAAATCACATTATTTCAATATATATTACTCAAAATTATTAACGTAATTTTTTATAATAAAACACTATACTAAAACATTTAAAACACTGGAAAAATCCAAAAATCAACACAACAAAAATGGCGTACGAAATGAACGTAAATTATAAATAAATATTCATAAGATAACTTGACTTTTTATTGCAATAGAGGATAGAAAATTTCATATTGATTCTACAATGCCAAACTTCTTCATAGAAAAGTAGTCTCTAAATATAAGTTTTAATGGTTTAAAGAGCTGTGGGTGTGCGCGGTCGAATTCGACTGCCTAAGGATTAAGAGGATATATAGAGGTCAGTGATTTACACGAAATCCTTGAAACTTATTAGACGTCTGTTTTGCTGCGAATTCTTTCAGCGTTGCCAACATGTGCGGGATTCCCCAAACTACTGGGAATTTCTAGTTGATTGGGGACTATTTGAGATTTGAATTATGCGGGGAAAATGCGGGGATTTTAAAAATCGATTAAAAGTTAAAAAGGTTAAATTTTCATATCTTTATTTGTTTTTAATTTTAAAGTAGAAAACTATATCATATAAGTGCAGTAGATACTGTGATACTTTTTTAATTGCAACAAGGGAAGGAATTAAATAGACCTCCATGGAGTAAAATGCTTGTTACGAAATTATGAAAAAAGTGTGAAAATCTTGGAGTAATTACATACATACGTACGCATAGAGAGAACCTACAATTCAACATAAATTGAGGCAATATACTTGTCTCGCTTTTTCTTATTTAATTTTAGAATAATGTAAAGATAGACAAATCTATTGAAAGATTTTGCGAATTTAAGCATGGAAATAGAAATGTCAAGTGGTCATCTTTGGTCTCTTTATACTATGCCAAATATGAGAGTAAGTACACTCGTATGTTATAATTTACAAGAAATTAACATCCCTACTATAGTAGTATTATATGTGACGCTACTTTACAAGACATTACGTCCTTAATTTATAGTCATTTTGTTCGCAATGTTAGCTACAATCGACACCGATATACTCGTTTTTGTTTTCTTATTTATTATATATTATCACTTGAAATGCCTAAAAATATTTAAAAAAAAGACTAGAGTTATTATTCGAACGATCAAGTAAATTGATTTCTAAATCAAATGATGATGATTATTATATTGAATTTCAAATATTCGTTTCGTAAAGTTTAAAAACTAATATTAGAGCGGTATCAATACTATGTCTTGACAGACACACGGTACATGAACAAGTTGTATTCCATTTGTAATCCCAAATTTATACGCTAACTAACGAACCGCCCGGCGTTGCACGACTGTTTTCTAGATCTCGACAACAATGACATTTACTGGGTCCAATTGTAAGAGTGAGTGTTCATCGAAATC
Source organism: Parnassius apollo (assembly GCA_907164705.1). NCBI lineage: Eukaryota > Metazoa > Arthropoda > Insecta > Lepidoptera > Papilionidae > Parnassius > Parnassius apollo. The sequence continues at coordinate 1,728,093 of CAJQZP010000058.1, forward strand.
TGTCCAGTCTCTCTGAGGTGCTGATCTTTCATATATGCGGTAATTAATTTTTATTTATAAAGATTTACCACTTGCTTAGCGGAAAATATAAACCATCAATTATATTCAACAAAACTTTATCTGCTCTGATGGAATATATTTCTAAATCATGACAGTAAGGCAGGATCTTGATAACGCTGTGTAGCGGCATCGAATAATAATTCACTAACTCCTACCATATACAACAAGTACTCTGTGACTCCTACCTAATAATATATATTATTACTCAGAAGTTCTAAGACCCAATACCATCCCGTGAGTATCGTAAGAGACGATAGAGATAAATGAAACGTGAGATAGGCAACAGTATCTTCGTAATAACAACTGAAAATAATAAATAATTACGGTTGCCAAATCACTTGATAAAAGAGGGAACTATAGCAAATGTTTCCCCTACGTTCAGCACGGAGTCGGAGCAGTGGATTGGAGTAGATCAGCAGACTTTTGATTGGCTATATTTAATTAATGAACGATAGATAATATCTTGAGCGAGCAGAGAGAAAACGGGTAATACGTTCGTAATCGATTTATTATTAGATGTAAACTAGTGACAAAAGTGAAGGCAGACCGCAGTAATGTCACTGTTATATCACCGTACTACTTTAGGTGGTAAAGCCACGCTACAGCTATAATAGTTGTAGTACGAATGGGTTAGCTCGACCGGGGTAGGTCACACTCTCACAGAATATCAGCGTAAAATAGCAGCTTAAGGCTGTTCTGTTGACTGTAGAGAACCGGTGACAATTTCTATTGGAAACGAGGCATTCCATATTAGTCCTTGACATCGCATCTGCGTTTTATTTTTAATCTCGGATAAATGTAGACATCTATGGGCCACAGCATCCATTTACCATCAGGTGGACTGCGTGCTTGTTTGGCACCTTAATTCTATAAAAAAAACTGTTGGTACAGTGCCCTCTGTGTACGTCCCGTGACGACAACTAAGTGTCGATTAAACAAACATAGTTATTATTTCATGTGAAACCCGTACTAATTCTAAGGAAGGAAGGGTCTTTTACCTTAAAACTTATTGTAGACTAAATGAATTTATCGACAACATTTTTCTTTTCGCTAGTGACACATCACTAGAGGTGTCTATGGAATGGAAAAACGGCAACCACCTTATAAAATATAAAAGAAATAAGGTGAGAGTAATATAGCTATCTTATTTCTATTAGAATCTCCTACATTCTACATTCCTATTAGAATCCCTAGGTAATGCTTTAAAAATTAATACTCAAAGAATTAAAGTTTCCAATCGCAAAATTATTAAAAATCCCTGGATTACCCCAGGTATTTTAAGACGCTTAAGAAATCGCGACAAACTACACCAAAAATGTAAAAAATATCCGCATGATGACGTAATCGTAAATACATACAAACGTTACCGTAATTATTGTAATGGACTATTTAAAAAACTGAAAAAGAGTATGAAAAATCAGAATTAACAGCAGCAGCTAAAACAATTAATAAAAAACTATGGAACTCAATTAAAACAGTCACAATACGAATATGAATAAACAAAATAATAATGCCGATGTATTATTAAACAAATCTGACCATACAACTTCAGTTAATTATGTTAATTCATTTTTCCTACAAACATATATCAACATTCCATGGTACTTATTGACACGGACGAACATGAAATAGAGACAATTATTTTAAATATGAAAACCGATTGTAGCGTAGGTAGAGATAATATTGTTGCGCGCCTAAGTTGACGTCTGGTACCTGGCACTAGCGCCATCTGGTGTCGGGGAACAGAGCGAGGAGGGCTTTCTAGAAAATGACATTCCTGAACTTTTTACCAACAGCGCCATCTAGTATCGAACAGAAGAACTAAGCTTTATAGAAAGCCCCACACTCGAACTTTCTGCGCCTGGTCGGTCGGCGCTCGTATTTGCTGAAATATTCTGATGTTTCGGTTTTCGGATATTTCGGTGGAAGAGCTCTATATAACGCCGTTGAATGCCGCGATCGGGGCAGTATTAAATTTGGCTATACAAGCGAAGCTTCGGAGCGAAATAAAGTGAATCGCTGTGATTAGTTATTAGTGTCTTTTAAGTTTTAAATGGTGTTCGGTAATAAAAGTGTGTATCGAACAGAAGAACTAAGCTTTCTAGAAAGCCCCACACTCGAACTTTCTGCGCCTGGTCGGTCGGCGCTCGTATTTGCTGAAATATTCTGATGTTTCGGTTTTCGGATATTTCGGTGGAAGAGCTCTATATAACGCCGTTGAATGCCGCGATCGGGGCAGTATTAAATTTGGCTATACAAGCGAAGCTTCGGAGCGAAATAAAGTGAATCACTGTGATTAGTTATTAGTGTCTTTTAAGTTTTAAATGGTGTTCGGTAATAAAAGTGTGTATCGAACAGAAGAACTAAGCTTTCTAGAAAGCCCCACACTCGAACTTTCTGCGCCTGGTTGGTCGGCGCTCGTATTTGCTGAAATATTCTGATGTTTCGGTTTTCGGATATTTCGGTGGAAGAGCTCTATATAACGCTGTTGAATGCCGCGATCGGGGCAGTATTAAATTTGGCTATACAAGCGAAGCTTCGGAGCGAAATAAAGTGAATCACTGTGATTAGTTATTAGTGTCTTTTAAGTTTTAAATGGTGTTCGGTAATAAAAGTGTAAATTTTAGTAATTCAATCGGCAGTTTTTATTGTCACGAACCTTAAGCTCGTAACAATTGGTGTCAGAAGTGGGATAAAATCATGCCGATTTTATCTAAGGAGGAAACGGAGGGTGTCCGTACCCGTAGTCAACACCAGCACGAGACGGACCAGAGGAGATTTGATGGTGCAACGCCGCAGACGTCGGGGGGCCAACTGCCATCCACGGAGGCTGGCCCGTCAGCAGCTCCTACACCTGCAGCACTGGACTTAGGTGCTCTCATGATGCTGCTACAGGAATAGGCTCGCCGACAGGAGGAACAGGCCCGCCGACAGGAGGAACAGGCTCGTTGGTTGAAAGGTTTTTACGTGGTAGAGCCATGCTGCAGCTATATTAATTGTATAATTGTAGCACGAATGGGTCGGCTCAACCGGGAAGAACCACGCTCTCACAGAATACAAGCGTCAAATAGCAGCTTAATGCTGCTGTGTTTCGTATGGTGAGTGTAGAGAACCGGAGACCCTTTTTACTGGAAAAGAGGCATTCCATCTTAGTCCTCAAGGCTGACAACGCATCTTCATTTTGATTCGCAAACGAGGATAAATGTAGGATGTCTATTGGCCACAGCAACCACTTACCTCAGGTAGGCTGTGTGCTCGCTTATCAACCCTTTCCTATAAAATAAAAAAAGAACAGCAGGAGGAACAGGCCCACCAGCAGGTGGAACAGTCACGCCAATTGGAAGAGCAGCTGCAGCGCGGCCAAGAGGAACAGACCCGTCGCTCAGAAGAGCAGCTCAAACGTGATAAGGAAGAGCAGATGCTTCTCATGAAGGACCTTCACGCTACCTTCGGGAAAGAGATAAGGGAGGTGAAGGATAAGGTTGCTCAACATGACAACCACCTGTCGGAAGTAGAAACCCAAATCGTCCAAGTGCGCAGCGTAATGGCTGACATGAAGAATTCACTGGACGAACTTAAACTTGAGGATGGAACTACAGCTCCCGTAGTAGCTACAACACCTTCGCTACGTGGATCAAATGCCGCCGCTCGACGGGACTTCTTCCTGGTCGGCCTACAAAATCCAGTTCGAGGCCGTCATGGAGGCGAACGGCTGGAATAAAAGCCAGGCCATGAGTGCACTCACCCTAGGCCTGCGCGACCAAGCCTTAACTGTGTTGGAAGCTCTCGGTAAAAAAGTGACCTACGAGCAGCTCCTTGAGGCATTGGAGGCGAGATATGGCGACGCTCACCTGGAACACGTCTTTCGTGCGCAGCTTAAAGATCGCGTGCAACGCAGCAACGAAAACCTGCAGCAGTGGGCCCTTGAGGTGGAGAAGATGGTTCGAAAAGCATACCGGTCTGTACATGCGCTCATTGAAGGGAACCTGGTGCAGACATTCATCGACGGCATCCGCGACCTTGAAGTCAGAGCCGCTGTGAGGCTCGGGCACCACGATACGCTTAAGGAAGCCTTGACTCATGCACTTGAGTTTGAAGCCGTGCGACAGGATCATCGTTCCCATCGCGTTAGGGAGGTTGCATCAGCTACAGTTCGCGACCGCAATAATGTATACAGCCCTAGGTGCTATGGCTGTGGAGAAAGGGGCCATCTTCAACCCAACTGCTCTAAGGGATCTGTAAAAAGGGAAGGTGATCTCTGATACAAGGATACGTAAGTCAATTTATATTTTTAAAAATCTACGTTGTGTTGCAGATTTTAATGTAATAAAAATGGTATGTTTTGCACTGTGTCAATCATTGTTGATATATTGCATTACCATCTGGGGAGGGGCACCTAAAACGATAATATTGCAATTAGAAAGGGCTCAGAGGGCACTATTAAAAGTTAGCAATTCTTTTAATAGTGCCCTCTGAGCCCCCTTTGTCCCAGTAAGTTTCTAAAGACAAAATTTTCACGTATTAAATATTTCTGCTTCCAGGGAGGTTACCTTTATGATAAATTAAATAAACTTTTATCAATTTACTCTCTACCAAAACAGGCATGTGAACAAAAATTACAAAAGTGGTTGCTAAATACTAATTATATGGCTGCTGAAAATTTACTCAAAATTATTATTTAACTAAAAATTATTATTTTGTCAAAATTATCTACAACCTTTGTGAAGAGAAAAATAAAATGATAATTATTATTATTTCGTACTATGTAAAACGTCATATGTATAAAGACTTCAGCTATAAGAATTTTGTTCCTATTTTAGGATTCTCTCTATGCTAGTAATTACTCTGAGGTGAAAATTTTTCGGAGAATTTGACGAATTGGTGTTGGCAGTGCTGCGGCTCGGACCGATCTAGACTTGGCAACACTGGTCACTGGCTGCTCTGCTCGTATAGGAGTAATAGTGTTCTGTGCTGGGACACGTCGTTAACAGAAATGGAGAGATGAGTAGATTGACAACTGAACGTCAATAACGGTTTTACGCGTTTTTGGTGTCATTTTAATTATTTTGTTTTCTTGTAATATTCTGATTACATTCCTTATATGTATATTTTAGTATATATTAATAATATTTATCTGCATTTTCATATTGTATCTCATTTAGCGACAATTTCATACTATCACAAAACAGTTTAACGTAGCCTTAGTCTCTCGGTCGATCCGAATTATTCTGACACTAACATTATTTCCTCACCAGCTGCGTATGTTGAAATTCAAAATGATTTAGAAGGTTCATTTAAAAATCCATGGCAGTCATTATCGCAAGAAATTTTTGATGACAACCTCAAATTATTTCAAACAAATAGAAAAGAAAACATAAAACGAAAGAAAGGAAGAAAGAAGAGCATGCTAATCGGGTTGACATAAATAGAAGAATTTCAGCTTTTTCCACCAATTCCTCATTCCAGAATCACTGCTACTGGTAATAGTTCATCATCTAAAATTAAAATTATAGGCTCTAACTCTATCAAAGGCAACATGACAGGTCAACGTGCTTATGAATCTCCCATGTCTTTATCATCCAATATTGCTTATACACAATCATCTGAAATCCCTCTTTCACAATCATCTGGCATTCCTCTATCACAAACATTAAATTCTGCCAATAGCTATATCTCTTCTAAATCTCTTAACACGCATATAGATAGCGATAATTAAAAAATAGATTCATAAAGTTTTCAATCTCTTCGTCCTTATAATTCTACAGATTCAGGTTCTTTTATCGTTCATGTTCAAGTAAAAGAAGATTCTCCTAATTCTGGTAAAACTTTAAATGCTATTTCATTTGGTCACTTTTTGAAAAAATTATATGTACAAAATAAAGTTAATGGAGGCCTAAAACATTATCAATTTGTACTCCTGATTTAACCTCTCTTTAAATTGGTCAGTTCTAGATAGCTCTCACGGCAGTGACCATTTTTCTATTCTAGTTTCCTTTCCGAACAAAGAATTGGCAGAAAGTAACCAAAAACCATGTAATAAATACAAATTAGACAATCCCCTCCATGGTGGGATTCTGAATGTACTGAGGTCATTCGTAATAGGAAAAAAGCCGAAAAACAATATAAATTAGACATGAGTCGGAAAACTATTCATACCTTCAACAATTATATTATACAATTATATTATACAGCAAATATATTATATTATTATACAAGAAGTGACTAAAAATACTCTTCGCACAAAAAACAAACAAGCTGGCATGCCTTTTGTTCCTCAATTTCTCCTTCAATGCCTTCATCAGTTGTTTGGCGTAATATTAGAAAATTTCGCTGTTGTTTTTCATCTTGTTCTTACAGTGGTGCCACTCCCTCTCAATCTATAAACACTTTTCTAGATAAACTTGCCCCCTCTTCCGCTCCTTTGAGAGAGGAGCTACCTCAAAGTATTCCATGTGATTCTTTTTTTGATTCCTTAGAACGTCCATTTTCTTTATATGAATTAAAGCTCGCCCTTTCTCACGTTCACGATTCAGTTCTGGTTTAGACGGTATTCCACATTCACTACTTGTGATGTAGTGATCAATTTTTATCCTACTATTTAAATATCATTAACGTTTTGTTTACATAGGCTTTGTTCCTGACTCTTAGCGGACTCAAGTATATATTCCTATCTTGAAACCTGAAAAAATCCTAACGACGGCTCTTCCTACAGACCGATCGCTCTATCCTCAACTCTAATTAAAACCTTTGAAAATATGATCAAGAACCGTCTTGAATGGTATGTAGAAAGTCATGGATTGTTATCAAATACCCAATATGGATTCAGAAAAGGTAAAAGCACATATGACAGTCCTTTCTATCTTCACCACAGATATTAGACTAGCATTTTCGAGAAATGAATCGGTCCTTGCTGCTTTCCTTGATATTTCTTCTGCTACGATAATGTCAGACTTAACATCCTTAGAGAAAAGATGTTTAAGCTTGATATATCCAAAAAACTTACAAATTTGATTATCAATTTATTTCTAGATCGATATATACATATTAACATTGATGATGATCTAAAATATACTCGAAAGGTTTTCAAAGGCCTTCCTCAAGGCTCTGTTTTAAGTCTTTTATTATACAATATTTATATGTCATATTTAGACCAGGGAATCTGTTTTAAGTCTTTTATTATTTCAAATTGTAGAATTTTGCAATACGCTGATGATATCTTAGTTTATATTAATGATAAATGTATAGAATACTGTGTTAATGCGGTAGAACAAGATCTCCTCTCTATGGCCTCTTGGTTAGATGATGATGGACTAGAACTTTTCCCCAAATAAAAGTAATACAGTATTTTTTTTCACGCAAAAGAGTTTTACCTGAAATCCAGGTTCGCCTTTTTGATTATCCGCTCGTAAATATCCAGCAAGTTAAATTCCTTGGTGTAATTCTTGATAATAAATAATCCGGCATGCCTCATATCATTTATACCCAAAAAAATGCGAAAAAATATAAACATTCTAAGAGCTTTATGCGGGGTATGGTGGGGCGCTCATCCATATTCTTTAAAATTAATTTATAATGCGATTATAAGAAGTCGATTAGATTGTGCCTCATTTCTTCTTGTATGTACTTACCCACTAATAAAAAAAGGATTAAAAATATTAGATATCATTCAACACAAGTCTTTAAGATTAATTATAGGCGCTATGAATTCGTCACCTATCAACGCCTTGCAGATTGAATGCGGTGATCCTCCACTTTTTATTAGACGACAATATTTATCGGATTCCTTTTTTTATCGGGTTCTTCAATTTTGCAGCCGTCCATTAATCCCTAAAATTCGTTTGCTTTCTCAGTACATTTCAATTAATTCAGGTAAATACTAGCGTAATAAAGAAATATCTAACCTAGTGAAAGCTATGAACAATATAATTCCTTACTAGATCCTATTCATAGGTCGGTGACTCTGCCTCTTTTCTCCAATTCGTTTGAAGTTGCACTTTTCAAACCCAATGTTATATTAGATATAGGATTAAATAAATTTTCTATTGAATCAAATAAAAAATTTTGGACGTTGGACAAGAATTTCCCAGATTGTCATTATATTTTTTTAAATGCTTCTAAAATTAACTCAAAAGGTTGTACTGGCTACGCCATATACCATCAAAATTAGAGAATAGTTCAAAAAATGAAAAGTCCTCCCGGATCTTCAGTTTTTAATGGAGAAATATTAGCCATTTTACAATCAATAAAATATTGCTACCTTTTTAAATTAAAATCAAGCGTGATATTTTCAGATTCTCTAAGTTCTTTACAAGCATTGTTATGCAATCCTTTCTATGACATTTCCCGCAATCCTTTGATATTTGAAATTAAGAAACTTCTATTCTTATACCAATTCCAAAACATCAACATTTCTCTCGTTTGGATTCCGATTCATTTTGGTATATCTGGTAATGAATATTCTGACAAACTTGCTAAACAAGCTATAGTTTGTATGGATACTTTCTTATTTAAAAATTATTGCTATGACCTTATAAGAACTACTAAATTATTATATAGAGAGAGATGGTCAAAACATTGGAACAAAACCAAAACGTCAAAAGGCTGTCACTATGCCAAAATTCAACCCATCATTCCTTCCAAGCCTTGGTTTTATAAATTATCCTTAAATAAGAAACATACATCAATGTTATGTAGAATGCGCGTGGATCACTGTTGTAATTCGGTTCACCTTGCTAGGCTTCATATTAAAAATTCTTCAATATGTGAATGTGGTTTGGATATTAGTGATCTCAACCATATTTTCTTCTCGTGTCCTTTATATGATCATACTTCATTATTTTAACACTTTGGTAAATCTTAAAATTCTTCTTCCTACAGAAATTCGTTCTCTTTTAATTTTTTCTAAAAAAAAGTAAAAATGTTTTCAATTGTCTTATGGAATTTTTAGATTTAAATAATATTAAGTTATAAAATTTTATTCATTATTTAGCAATCAATCATCTTTATTTAGTATTCATATTTTAAATGTGGTATTGAGTTTAGCAACATAACATCCATCATTTATTTAATAAACTTCAGTACAAGTCACTTCATGATTCATTATTATAGTATTCTATGGTTCTTAAATCATTATGATTTCGGTTTTTAATCAGAACCGTAGGTAGTTTCTCTTTAGATTGTCCGTCGTTTCATTACAAGTTAGAAGTATTTTTATTGACTGGAGGTTGGCAGTAATTGTTAGGTTGCCACATTAAAAAAATAATTCTGTGCTGCTCATGCTCACCGCTGTCAAACTGTATTTTATTTTTTTAGGTGAAAATTAAATTTATTGTAAAAGTGAGATAAAATATTATGATCGGATAGTAACGATTGTTGAGAATGATAGAGATCATTTTTTTAAATATCTACATATATGATCGTGATATTTTTATGTTATAATCTTTCAAGAAAGTTCCTGCCGTATTAAGCAGAGGTTATATTATTGTTAAATTTTTTCAATTACATTTACCCTACAATTTCATAATCATGTATTCTCCTATATCGGCGTTCGCGATGTATAAAGCTACCATGCAATCTACACCAAAACGAGACAAAAAGAAAAAGAAAAAAGTGTCTTTATCACCAAAACATAATATGTCGCCTAATGTAAACGAAAACGTTATGATAAAGATCGCTCAAAAAGTGAAACGAAAACAAAAAAAGTTAAAGGAGCCCAAAAATATTATAAAAAAGAAATCTAACAAAAAAAAGAAATTAAAAATGAATGTTAAAAAGAATGAGAGTTTGAAGCACATAGCAGTTACAGATGAAGATGATTGCGAGGCTACTGAAAGCGAGGAAGTTCCGGCGTTAATTCCAGCCCCACCATCTAATACAGACTGTAACAACATTACCTATGAGAATGAGACCTGTTCACACTCAAGCAATGGTAGTTTTAACTTCACTCCAGTTATAACTGACAGTTGTGAAGAAGGTCTAAAGGTTTTCAAGTGGATGATAGCCCCTTATAATTTTAATGACTTTTTTAAGTGTATCTGGGAAAAGAAACCCTTACATATTGCTAGAAATAAGCCTAAGTATTACAGTGATATTATTTCTACACCAGTCATTGATAAAATGTTACGCACTGAGAATATACAGTTCACTAAAAATATCGACATCACATCTTATGTTGATGGTAAAAGAGAAACACACAATCCTGAAGGTAGGGCTCATCCCCACCTGGTGTGGGATTTCTATTTAAATGGTTGTAGTATTAGGTTATTAAATCCCCAAACATATATATCAAAATTACATTTCCTAAATGCTACCTTACAAGAATATTTCAATTCCTTTGTTGGTGCAAATGCTTACTTAACACCTCCAGATAGTCAGGGATTTGCTCCACATTATGATGATATTGAAGCCTTCATTTTGCAAGCAGAAGGCAAAAAACATTGGCGTATATATAAGCCTCGAGAGGAAAATGAGGTATTACCTAGGGTGTCATCAAAGAACTTTTCAGAAGACGAAATAGGACAGCCAATATTAGAAGTAACATTGCATGCTGGAGACATGCTCTATTTTCCACGGGGATATATACATCAGGGTGTAACTATTGATGGGGAACATTCTCTTCATGTTACCATTAGTATGTATCAGAAGCACTCTTGGGCAGATCTATTTGAGAAAATGGTTCCTGCTGCTTTACAAATTGCAATTAATGAAAATACTGAGTTTAGACAAGGCCTACCATTTGATATCTATGACAATTTTGGAGTAGTACATTCAGATGTGAGTACACCAAGGAAAGTAGAGATTGAAGAAATTATTAAAAATCTCTTCTATAAAGTCAAAAACCACCTGCCTATAGATGAAGCTGTTGATCAGATGAGTAAAAATTATCAACATGATGCCCTACCTCCAGTTCTCAGTGACTTGGAGAAAGCATGTACAGTATATGGTGACACAGATGTGATGATTGAAAATGGCAAAGTTACAAATAGAGTAGAAATAAGCCTGGACACAAGAATAAGATTGTTAAGAAAAAATATAATAAGAATGGTAGCAGAAGAATCTATAAGATTGTATTATTATGCAGAGAATTCTTTAGAGTATCATGGAAATGAGTTAACATTCCTTGAAATTGAGGAGGAATTGGCACCTGCTATCGAAACATTGATCACTTCGTATCCAGAATATGTTACTGTTGAGAACCTTGAAGCACCCAATGACACTGACAAAATACAAATAGCTGATGCTCTGTGGGGTAGGGGTCTAATAATGACTGAATATCCTTTAGAAACTGTGTTTGATTAATCTTAATAAACTTTTTTGTGAATTAAATGTTTCATAGAAGCTAATACCATAGAAAATAAGATGCATTTACTTGCTGTATTGTTTTTCTCTAAGCAAAACTATTTATAGCAGCAAATTGATGTTTACATGATTTGTTTCAAAATAAATATAAAATAATATAATTTAATCTAAATAATATGTAACATTTTTATTTTATCAAGATTTCTATACTTATATTTGTGTCACTATATATGCACACTTGAAAGGTTCCGAAATTATTTGAAACCTTCAAATAATTTCGGAACAACAACCAAACCAAATCCATGATTGAAAGCCACCTGTAGGTGTCAACAATGAGCCTATAGATCAGAGTACCTGACCACTATGTAGAAGTTCTGGGTTTAAATCCTATTCCCCATTGCTAACATTAAAAAACAATTTATTCACATGGGGATTGGAAGTAATGAGACTTTGAAAATGGCGAGGTTAGGCTAACCGGACGGTTAGACGACTAGGTTATTCGGACATCACTGTACGCCATATCAAATAGAATAAGATCATTATATTAAAATAAATTTCTAATTTCTCTTCAGGAACAAACAATTTCTATTATTCCTGAAGAGAAATTAGAAAGCTTCTTAAGCAGGTAACTAACATGAATCTAGTATGATTTAATTTTGCTTTGCATGTATAAACTTAGCAGAAAAATTTATCTAAGAGAAAAAAATACAACTTATGACTTTTTGAATATCATTATCATAAAAATGTATAAAGCCCGAGTCAATCAAGTTTCGCTTGTTGGAATTGATGAGATCTTGACTTGGCTAGGTCAGTGAACTGAATAGGTTAGGTATGGCGTACATGGTTCAACTTGGTGAACTGTAGGAGAATGTTTAACCTCTTTCTTTGCTGCCCAGGAGTTGCGGGGAGAGATAATTTTTGTGGCGCACATCTGCAATTTTCGAGCACTTGCTTTCCGGGTTTCCACACAGACTTCTTGTGGCAAATACGACGAATATCAGTCTGTGTTCGCGCTTCCATGTTTCTGTGGAAGGGAGTTGAAATGTCTCCCATAAAGAGAAGCCACTAGTAATTTCCGTGCCCATACCATGCCATTAACCATCAGGTGGATGGTGTGCTTGCTTGTCACTCTTATTCTATATGAATAAAGCTTAAGCTTGGAGTGTACAATGTCTAATCTCATAGGGGCAACGAAGAGTAATGCCAAGACCAGCACCATTTAAATTCTATCCTGTTTCACCATCGCCGCGTATAGGCAGGGCCACGTTAATGCTTTTACACACTTCCGGGCAGGACAACTTACCTCTTTAGGCAAGGCGCACCAGATACATGTGTACCATATAAAAGAGCACTCTGTAGGTTAACATACCCCCTTTGTAGTAAGAGGTTGTATCAAATAGGCCTTGCCCACTGCTTGGGGTATTTTCTACTTATATAATATTGAAATAAAACAAGCAATAGTATATAAAGTATCAAATTTTTTCAAGTTTTCAACTCATCAGGAAGTTAGTTTAAAATCAATTACTAAATACCACCTGGAATGACAGACAAACAAGTGACTTAATAAAAACATGGTAAAATTTATGAGTAGTTGAGCATCTAAATAATTTTTTATATTTTCAAATACCTACAAATTATTACACAGAAGTTGAGAACACAGTTTTATACTCGCAAATGTGTGTATCATCTATGCACACTTCTAATTATTTTATTATACTACACCCAAGTTTTCACATTGTTACACTATTTTCATGTACATAATATATCCAATTGTCTGTTGCGATCAAAGTAGCTGAGTAGTGTTTTCTTCCAACTTATGCACAGCTCAGTATGAAAATTCTCAAGATGCACTAATACATTAAGATATTTTTATTTGTTTAGCAATTTAATTGGATAAACAGAAAATGTTGTAAATTACAAAACATTGGTTAATATATTGTGAAGTTTAGAGTATGGAAACTCAAAAACAAAAAGTCTTTTTACAATTTTACCATGTTTAGATTGTTCAGATAAAAAATTAGTTGCTATTATAGCATAATATATAGGTAATACCTATTATACTGGATTACCTTTTTACAGTCTGTTAAAAAATAGGTTGTAACATGTGAACGGAGTAGAAGCCTATGGTACTGATATTTTACAAAAAATAAAAACAAAAATTTTGAATTAAATAAATAGATCAATTTATTAAAATCTATCGAAATTCAAATCATATCCACCCTAGCCTGTAACCCCAGCAAAGTGACAAGTTCAAAGATGCATACTAAATTTATTGTTTTATTGCCCTTCGTAAAGTAGGGTGGTTATGATTTGAATTTTGATAGAATTTAATTAATTTATTTTATCATTTTTGTTATTTTTGTAAAATATCAGTTCCATAGGCTTCTACTTGGGTCACATGTTACACCCTATTTTTTCAGATGGTAAAAAAAGTCATAAAGTATACATATCCAACATACTGATAACACTGAGGTAACAATTTGGACATATTTGTATTTCTAGTTGAACAATTGATATTTGTTGGATATATATTACCAAAAAATACCACAATAATGACACTTAGTTATTTAAGGTAAAGGGCAAGATTATATACACTGTACAAGTTTCTTGCCTGTTGTGTACAATAATGCTAAAGCAATAAATATCATCCACCATAAATAACGTAATTACCTTTCTCTAAAGGCATGTTGAAGTCAAAACTATCATTAGTGTAAACAGCAAATAACAAAACTCACTTATTTAAAACAACATTCAATATTGAATGTAAAACTTACGTCCCTAAATAATAAAAATGCTTAAAGCAACTCATCAAAAATGATACAAGCATGGAGACATAAGTAAGGGTCTTTATTTTTAGTCACTATTAGAAAGATGCTGCGTCTGATTTGTTTCCCTCAATCGCTTCTTACAACACCCACAAGATGATATGGGGTGGTGGATATTCTTACAACACCCACAAGATGATATGGGGGGTGGATATTCTTACACCGCCACTTCACAGTAATCCATGTCATAGTCATGAGATTACTGTATTGTCTTGGGTTTTTAATATGTCTGCATAACTTAATTTACATTTGGAAATGGGAGAAAACTAAATTAAAAAATTTAACTACATACTGGCAGTTCAAAATGATGTGTTATATAAATAATATTATAAAATATAAGTCAAAAGAGCAATTTCATAATGCATCTGTTAAGATTAACAATTAAATGATACATAAGAGGAAAATTTAAAAAATATATATAATAAACGCAAAAGTAGGGTTACAGAGATTAGTTTACAGATAAAAACTACTGTTCACCATATTCTTAGAATCTGATTACAAGCTTAGACCTAATATTATATAAACTATGACATATTGATCACTTTATGAAATATTAAATATTATCCAAACAATGATTAACTGCAAAATAACCACTAAACAAAGGCACCATTTAAATACTCTAAAGCAGTAGCTTTATGCTGCAATTTCAATTTTTTGTTCTTGTGCTTCCATGTTTAATTTAGATGCACATTTAAATCTTTTCTTCACTTCATTGTTCAAGCCTTCTCTATTTCTTGCTATCTCTATAGCATAAAATTGTACTCGAGGCACTAAGATAGTGTTTTGTTCTGAATAATCTCCATTAGTGTCTGCTCTCAATAAAGTGCCGAAACTATAGTCTTCAACAATATTTTTGAATTTTTCACAGAACACCCTCCATCTAGCTTTGTTAACATTATTCTTTATTTCACTTTCATTTATGCATCTAACATCTAAGTCAGGAAAATCTTGTCTGAATTGAGTATATATTAAGTCATCATGAGGTGTTAGACGAAGCAATCTTGTGTCTACAGAGCAGAGAACCTGTAAATTGTTTTGATACGTCGATAAACCAAGTAACCACTTAGTTTCAGTAAGCATATAAAATTAAATATATCTAGAGTACTTAATCTATGTTTATGCTAATACTACAATAAACTATTATGAAATATATCATCATTGTCATTATTACAGTATTTCATAAGTCAAGTGCTGAATGTAGACCTCCCCCAAGGAATGCTAAGATGCATGGTCTTGAGCCACCTGCATCTTTTATTAGATTGTTACTTTTATCTAGTGGGAGGCCACTTTAAATTTCAATTACAGGTACGAGGCTGCTGCTCGAGAATCATTCTATTTTAAATTTTGAATATTAAATCATATTATTCTGATTTAGACAAACAAGTACAAATGAAGCAATTACATTTAAAGAGAGTTTTTTTTTAATTTACAACATCTAAGAAAAAATTATTAATACAAACATTAAAATATATATCGCTGTGTTCCATGGCTTTGGCCGCCCACAAATGCTCCAAGGTTTCATCGTTCCCAAATTCTTCTGCAGGCCGGGTTAAAACATCCTTAAATATACAAAAAATACTTATTATAAGAACCCAAATAGTAATCTGAGCGGTTTCGGTACGTAGGTAATAAAAGCGCTAACCATGATCAATTTTATTAGTAAATAACTTTAAAAACTTGTAAATTGTGATTTTATTATCTTTCAGAGGTAAAATTAATTATGAGTATTAGCTAAACAAAACTGTTTTTATATTAAATCACAAAACATTATTGCTAGACAGTATTAAAACAGCGATTTTTAACTGTGCACTAAATTAGGCATGTCGATCTAAAATCGATTATTTGGAGCAAATAATTTTTTAGATCGATTCGGAGCACCGCATCGATTTACTGAATTGATCCAAAAACCTCTCGAATCGGACCGATTCATCTGATTCTAGAACCAGCGATAAAATTCCCAAACTGGCTGGGGTAAGATACCGCAGTTTTTTAATTTTTTGCTGTTGGGGGACGCAAAAACAACCGATCTTCCTTGGTTGATAATTTGAACGCAATATACAACACATAACATAATCAACGCACTTTGAAAAAGTAGTTTGTTCAGAATTGTTTACTAAATCGATTCCTATAATTTTTAATATAGGTAATTTTTTATCCCAAAAATAATTAAAACCACGTAAATTACAGTCACACTAAATCTGTACAGTCAAAATAAATTGAAATGGACCGTAACTTAAGGCAATAAGACTTTTAAGACTTTTAAGGGTGCAGTTTTATTTGTGTTATTACTAATTCTGTCATTCAATAAAAATAAAGAAAAATGAACTATATTTCAAGCACGTTAAAGTCTTTGCGTTCGTGGATTTGTACTGTGACCATTCTTCCGGAATTAGTATAACTAATTTGATAAATAATCAATGCATAGAAATGTCTAACTAAAAATTGAGTGTATGTATTATGGTTATAACATAATGTACTAATTGGGGCGTCTGACGGTGTGCGTTAATTATGTTACATGTTGTATATTTGAATAAAATTATATTTATGAACGCATCCAACAATATCGAAAAGTTGTCATTTCATTTTCATTTCTAAATTTCTAATTCTATTCTTACCTATGGAATGTTGGTCTAACTTAATCTGTGCTGTGAACAAAACTACATATACATAATACAATTTAATATTATAACTGTGAACCTGTTTGAACTGTGAACTTGCGAATTTACTATATTATCAAAAACATATATACTGTGAGCTGTAAGTACAGACTGAGTATTTTCTATATATCTAGATGCTGTAAATAAATATTATATGTTGAAGTTCATAGAGGTTTATAGTAAGGAAATAACCAGCATTGTGTTCGTGTAGCATTCATTTCAATTTGATAAATAGTGAGTTAATAGATTGATCGAGAAACGTACCTTGCAATTTGCCCTTTTGTTAAAGTATTGTTGTTGTTTTTAGCCTAAAATGTCAAATAAAAGTGGAATCACTTTGTAAAAAAGGGATCGAGTGGCGAACCACCCCCAAAACAAGCGTTTCAAGCTTACCAGGAGAGGTTAAAAGGAATATTAGTAATTTTAATTAATAAGATTACTAATATTTTAATTTCAAAAAATATTAAAGTTCAATTAAAGAAAAAATCGCAAATTCTTGAAATTTCATATTTGAATATGTCGCGATTAATCGAAAATCGATCTTTTAATCCACGATTTAATCGATAATCGAATCTAGTATCTTCAATTTGAATCGATTCAGAGATCGATTTTTTAAGAGTGAATCGACATGCCTACACTAAATAACCTAAAAATACATAAATTCAAAACAGACTAACAAGGTTTTTTTTATTAACTGTCTTTACGGCTTTGGGTTCTAGCCCTTCTGAGCCTAGACCAACAAAGATGAAGATCAAAGTCACAGATAAGTAAATATGTAGAAAGCTATTCAAAATGGGAGTGAGGCGTATTTATCGCAACAGATGAAAGGAACAGGTACTTTCAAATAACAGACCGTAACTGTGACAAACTTAGATCGTTGTGACAAACAAACTGAAAGAACACCTCCTGTTCCACGAGATAACAAATCATTAAAAGAGAGTCACAAGTTTTTTTCCAATCATACATATGACAGTTACGCTCTCACAGGATACCAGCGTAAAATAGCAGCTTAATACTTCTGTGTTTCGTACGTGGAGTGTAGGGATCCGGAGATCTTTTCTTTACTGGAAACGAGGCATTCCATCTTAGTCTTCATTGGTGACAACGCATCTGTTTCATTCATTTCATCGGTTTGATTCTTATTCGTGGATAAATAGTGTGCCAAAACAATAACAATTAGGAATTTCAATACGAAATTATAGCCCATGTTAGAGTTTAGTTTTTGGATTTATTTTGTCATTTCCATTGTCACACTTAAATGACTATATTAAAGTAATTAAAAAGTATTATACTAAACAATTGACCTAATCATTAATATACTTTTCATTAATCTAAATAAAATATTAAGTACTTCACGTAATAACTTAAAGAGGGTATATAAGCCTTGCAGCTTATCGTTTTATAACGTCTAAGTTCCTAATAGTATTTAGCTTCGGTATTAAGAATCATTACCACCACGACATAAACACACTAGGGATGTGAAAAAATTATTTTAGAGAGATATTTTATAGGTCCAGATACCGTGTTGCTAACAAATCGCATCGTTCATAGTGACGCCAGTCATTGATTCATGTGTGCGTGAGTACCACGTGATGCGCATATCTTACGTACCATGCCTGCATTAATGTGCGTGACTTCGGTAATAATAGTGCGAATCGATTACCCAAAAATGTGGGAGATTTTATATTTCATTGATATTGACGTACCTATTGATTCTACGAATATAAAATGTGTGTGCGAGGCGTGTGCATTTTTGTGCGTGTGCATGGGGATATAATAATAATAATAATAATTTCATTTAGCGGGAGACGCCCTAAAAATGGATGATGGAATTAAATAGAACGCGCAAAGGGCCGCTGCCTGGAGGTCGCCAGGGCACGTCTGGAGCTGGCGCTAGACGCGACAGCATGCGAACCGCCAGCCGAGCACGAGGTGCTGCACGACGACCCAGCAGCCCCTCGCATCCATCATCCCCACCAGCTGGCTTGGTGTCGGCAGGGTCTTCGCGGGCCCAGCAATCGGCACCCGCCTCTGGTGGAGTACGCCGCATGCGTTGGACAACCCAGATGCACAGCAACGCATTGCGGGCGTATTTTAGGGCGAAAAGGGGGAGAAACTGGAGGTTTTGCGTATCGGGCAAGGATGCATCGACTTTTTGCTGAGCTGGAGCCATCTGTAACCGTCACCGAGCAAAACCTGGCAGACCGAGTTCGGTATATTTTGCGCTCAAATACATTTGAGTTACCGAACTTTAACGGCTACGACGTGAGGCTGTTCCTTCATCGGGTGAAAATGCTGCAGCTGAGAATGCGGCGCCATAACTTGATGAGCAAACGGCAAATGTGGATGCCGCCGTGAACACGCCAGTTGTGGTTGATTCAAACGATGACGGAACAGTCGTCCAGGAACTGGAACTAGAGCAAATGAGGAGTACATTGGAAGAGGCGATTGTGGAAACACGCAGTACGCCTCTCGAAAATCGACGGCGACTTCCCCGCTTATCCCTAAGCAAGCGGAATCGGGCTGTCATGAGCGCTCTGAACCCAATGCTGGTTACCTATTTGGAAGCCAGCAGGGACCTTTGCGAGACGGACTCAATTTTCTTTTTGGCGCCGCACTGGCAGTCTGCCGTATTATAGGCGCCAAAATTTCGAAGGCTGGACACGCTACTGGACAAAGTAGTGCTATCCCAGCCTGGAGAATAAGAATTGAAGAACGTATCGCAAAGGCTAGGACCCTCATCGGCAGACCGATATGCTTCAGGTCAGGCAATACCAGGCCAAGGATTGTGCACACCGTCAGGATGGCGTTTGCTGGGATAAATGTTAGTTTTTCCCAGCCGGATATAGTGCAAAAACTGACGGAGCGCATAGACGACCTGAAGCAAAGAATCGCTGCTTGGGAAAAGCGGATTCGGCGATATATCGAGAGGTCGACACGGTTCAACCAGAATCGTCTCTTCCAGAGTGATCAGAAAAGGCTCTATAAATCATTGGAGCAACCAATAGTAAGTGGAACGGGTCCAGCACCAAATCAGGCTGACACGGTCGTATTCTGGCGCAGCCTGTGGTCAAAGCCCGTAAAGCACAACGAGGGTCCTTGGACGGAAGTTGTAGCGAGTCAGTGTGCGGGTATTACGCCCATGGACCCCGTCATCATAACGCCGGATGACGTAGCTGAGGCGGTCCGTAGGGCCCCGAACTGAAAAAGTCCGGGGCTTGACGTGCTGCATCACTACTGGCTGAAGGGGTTCATGGTGTGTCACGCTGTGCTCACCCGACAGTTGCAAGAGGCTCTCGATCAGAAGTCGCTCCCGAGCCTCTTCAGTACTGGGATCAGTCACTTGATTCCTAAAGATCAGGATACCACAGACCCGAGCAAATACCGCCCAATCATGTGTCTACCCACCATATATAAGACACTAACATCCATTTTGAGCGCGAGAATCGCTCGTCACCTGGACTCAAATCAGGTGATGTCGCGCGCTCAAAATGGATGTCGGGGCGGCGGTCGTGGAACCAAGGAACCACTCCTCATTGACGCGGTCATTGGCAAAGTGGTGAAACGCAACCGTCGGAACTTCTCCGCCGCCTGGATAGATTACAGAGAGGCATTTGACTCGGTGTCCCATACATGGCTAAAGAGGGTCCTCGAGCTGTACAAGATTGACTGTACAGTTCGAGACTTCTTCGAGCAGTGTATGGGGCAGTGGAGTACGATCCTCTGTCATCTAGGCGAGCGGATGACGGCTGCGGAAAGCCGCATAAGGATAAGAAGGGGTATATTCCAGGGTGACTGTCTGAGTCCAATCTGGTTCTGCCTCTCTTTGAACCCTCTCAGTACTTTACTGGAATGCTCCGGGAGGGGATTTCAGCTTCGGAAATGAGGTACAAAAGTGACCCACCTTTTCTACATGGATGACCTCAAATTATTCGCCTTCAGTCGCTCCCATCTTACGGAATTGCTAAACATCACTTGTGAATTTAGCAATTCTATTAGAATGGAGCTGGGGACGGATAAGTGTGCGGTCCTCCATGTTGAAAGGGGAAGGGTTTGCGACGTGTTTTATGCACGCTTGACCAAAATGCTTAATAGCCTTTTGTCCGGTGTGAATAAGACACATTCATATAACAGTTGGGTCATGCCTGTCCTCATGTATACCTTTGGCATACTCAGGTGGACTCAGACTGAACTTAACGCCCTGGATAGAAAAATCCGCACTACAATGATGTCCCATAGGATGCATCATCCGAGATCGTCGGTAATGAGGCTGTACTTGCCGCGAAAGCATGGTGGGCGTGGCTTCCTGAGTGCGCTCACCATGCATAATCGCGAAGTGTGCAGCCTCCGTCATTACTTCCTGGCGAGATCGGATGATCCATTCTATAATGACGTCAATTCTAGTGATAAAGGACTTACCCCTCTATCCTTAGCCAACGAGCAATGGCAAGACCCGGCAGTATAGAGCATTTCCGACCGGGAGACCGTATGGAAGGAGAAGGAGCTCCATGGAAGGTACTACAGGGCTTTACATGAGCCTCACGTAGATACAGCCGCCTCCCTCAACTGGCTACGTTTCGGTGACCTCTTCGGGGATACCGAGGGTTTTGTCTGTGCAATACAGGATCATGTTATTAAAACCAACAACTATCGGAGATACATCCTAAAGGATGGCACTGTCGACGTCTGTCGAGCTTGTCGCCATCCCATGGAGTCACTTAGGCATGTCATCTCCAGTTAGCTACCGTGGGTAAATCTTTGTTTCAGAGAGCACGAGGGATCTGTGACAGTAAACACCTGGCTGCCGAGCTCCAACACGTCAAGCAAGTTTTGCATGACAACAAGCTTCGGGTTCCGCGCCTACGTCACAGAGAACGAGTGAAGCCGGCCACAGTCGAGCGTGTACCTGCTGTACTGCCATATGTTAGAGGAGTCATTGACAAGATTGGCTACGTCTTGAAGAGCGCTTCCATCAAAACATACTTCAAGCCGCCGAAGAAGATTGGTCAGTTTTTACCATCAGTCAAGTGTAACGTCCCTCTGCAAGATGCAGGAGTGTACAAGCTTGATTGTGAATGTGGTCTCTCCTACATAGGACAAACTAAAAGATCAATTAAAACCCGCGTTAAATAACATATAGCTGATGTGAAGAATCGACGGTCCGGGAAGTCTGCAGTCTGTGAACACGTACAGGATCGCCCCCGTCACTATATCAGATTTGATAGACCACAAATCCTCGCTAAAGAACACCGATTCCTTCCAAGGATGATTCGCGAGGCTATTGAAATCAAAAAACATCCTAATTTCAATAGAGAAGATGGCTGGGTGCTACCATCTGCTTGGGATCCTATAATAAATAAAATTAAATCCCAACCCAAGCATACAACTGCAAGACTTCATGATACCATAAGTTCATACTGTGTAAATCGGAACAAAAGTTAAATTTTAATCTATGGTAACCGCAGTTAACTATGACATCTGGACGTTGAACATCTCAGTCCTTCCCGTGACCATGGGTGCTGTAAAGCTCTCGAAACGTCGGATATTTAAAAAGTTAAATATACGCGATAAATTCCGTAAAAACTAGTATCATTTCAATGTGTAGTGTTCGCGTAAATATAAGAAACCGTTATGTCATCTCCGGTTGTTCGGCGCTTTCTAACTCTGAGTACTTGCACAGGCACAACCTAGTAGCCAGAATTCTACACCAGGGGTTCGCTCTGAAATACGGTCTCGTGGACCGAAAATTGCCGTATTACAAGTACTTGGCGGAAGCTGTGCTCGAAAATGACCGCGCCATGCTCAACTGGGACCGGGCCATCATCACAGACAGGACTATTCTTCCGAATAAGCCTGATATTATGCTGATGGACCGAGCACAGTCAAGGTTATTTTTGATCGACATTACCATTCCGTATGACGTGAACCTCTTGAAAGCCGAAACAGAGAAACGAACAAAATATCTGGACCTGGCTCACGAGGTGACCGACATGTGGGGTGGTATGCCGACCGAAATTATTCCTGTAGTCGACTCTGCGAATGGGCTAATCCCAGTCAGCCTCTCGGGTCATCTGAGGCGACTAGGACTCCGTGACGGACCGCTCCGGGCTCAAATGCAGAAGGCGGTGCTCCTCGATACCGCCCGCATCGTCCGCCGGTTTCTTTCCCTTTCCCCCTAACCCTCGGCCGTTTGGTCTCCCCTGCCGAGGGCCTCCATCTGGTTGGGCTTTTATTTATTTATGTATTTTTATATTTATTTTATGTTATTGATATTTATGTATATTTATCTTTTCATTTTCATTTATAATTATATATTTATAGAACCCAACCAGATGAGAAAACTATATAGATACCCCAAAATAATAATAATAATAAGTGAGGCCATTCCCTCATCGAATGAATTGGCTACTATTGGAGATGCGGCTCCTCAGGCGACAGACCAGCTGCCACGCGTAGAAGCCGCCGTGGATCTTCCAGTTGTGGTTGATTCAGACGATGATGAAATGGTCTCCCACGAACTAGAGCAAATGAGGAGTATATTGGAAGAGGCGATTTTGGAAACGCGCAGCATGCCTCTCGAAAATCGACCGCGACTTCCCCGCATACCCCTAAGCAAGCGAAGTCGGGCTGTCGTGAGGGCTCTTAACCCAATTCTGGTAACCTTTTTGGAAGCCAGCCGGGACCTTTGCGAGACGGACTCAGTTCTTTTTGGCGCTGCAGTGGCAGCTTGCCGTATTATTGGCGCCAAAATTCCCATGGCTGGACGCGCTACTAAACAAAGTAGCGCCATCCCAGTCTGGAGAAAAAGAATTGAGGACCGTATCGCAAAGGCAAGGGCCCTTATCGGCAGACAGATAAGCTTCAGGTCGGGTAATAATAGACCGAGGGTTGTGCGCACCGTTAGAATGGCGTTTGCTGGGACAAATATCAGTTTGTCCCAGCCGGATATCTCGCAGAAACTAACGGAGCGCATAGACGACCTGAAGCAAAAGATTGCTGCTTGGGGGAAGCGGATTCGCCGATTTACCGAGAGGTCAAAGCGGTTCAACCAGAATCCTCTCTTCCAGAGTGATCAGAAGAGGCTCTACAAATCATTGGAGCGACCAGAGGTATATGAAGCGGGCCCAGGACCGGATCAGGCTAACACTGTCGCATTTTGGCGTGGCCTTTGGTCAGAGCCCGTAAACCACAGCGAGGGCCCTTGGATGGAAGTTGTTGCGAGTCTGTGTGAGAGTATTACACGCCCATGGACCCCGTCAACATAACGCCGGATGACGTAGCTGAGGCGGTCCGTATAGCCCCGAACTGGAAAAGTCCGGGACTTGACGGACTGCATCACTACTGGCTGAAGGGGTTCATGCTGTGTCACGCTGTGCTCGCCCGTCAGTTTCAAGAGGCTCTCAACCAGAAGTCGCTCCCTAGCCTCTTCACTACTGGGATCACTCATTTGGTTCCTCCAAGTTACCACAGACCCGAGCAAATACCGCCCCATTACGTGTCTACCCACCATATATAAGACACTGACATCTATTTTGAGCGCGAGAATCACTCGTCACCTGGAGCTAAATCAGGTGATGTCACGCGCTCAAAATGGATGTCGGGACGGTGGTCGTGGAACTAAGGAACCACTCCTCATTGACGCGGTCATTGGCAAAGTGGTGAAACGCAACCGTCGGAACTTCTCCGCCGCCTGGATAGACTACAGAAAGGCATTCGACTCGGTGCCCCATACACTAAAGAGAGTCCTCGAGCTGTACAAGATAGACTGTACAGTGAGAGACTTCCTCGAGCAGTGTATGGGGCAGTGGAGTACGATCCTTTGTCATCTGGGTGAGCGGATGATGGCTGCGGAGAACCAAATAAGGATAAGAAGGGGTATCTTCCAGGTCGATTATCTGAGTCCAATCTGGTTTTGCCTCTCCCTGAACCCTCTTAGTACCTTACTGGAGGAATCTGGGAGAGGATTTCAGCTACGGAAAGGAGGGACAAAAGTGAACCACCTTTTCTATATGGATGACCTCAAATTATTCGCCTCCAGTCGCTCCCATCTTATGGAATTGCTAAACATCACTTGTGAATTTAGCAATTCCATTGGAATGGAGCTGGGGACGGATAAGTGTGCGGTCCTCCATGTTGAAAGGGGAAGGGTTGCTAACTCTGAGGGCATAGATTTATCTATGCCCGTCAACTTAAGGACCCTTTCCGAGGCTGAAACATACCGATACCTGGGTATGTCACAGAACATCGGTGTCGATGAGGCTGGTATGAAACAGTCAGTTTGCGACGTGTTTTATGCATGCTTGACCAAAGTGCTTAATAGCCTTTTGTCCGGTGTGAATAAGACACACGCATATAACGGTTGGGTCATGCCTGTTCTTATGTATACATTTGGCATACTCAGGTGGACTCAGACTGAACTTAACGCACTGGATAGAAAAGTCCGCACTACAATGATGTCCCATAGGACGCATCATCCGAGATCGTCGGTAATGAGGCTGTACTTGCCGCGAAAGCATGGTGGGCGTGGCTTTCTGAGCACGCTCACCATGCATAATCAAAAAGTGTGCAGCCTCCGTCATTACTTCCTGGTGAGATTGGATGATCCATTTTATAATGACATCATTTCTAGTGATAAAGGGCTTACCCCCTCTATCCTTAGCCAACGAGCAATGGCAGGACCCAGCAGTGCTTACCATTTCCGACCGGGAGACCGTATGGAAGGAGAAGGAGCTCCACGGGAGGTACTACAGGGCTCTACATGAGCCCTTCGTAGATACAGTCGCCTCCCTCAACTGGCTACGTTTCGGTGACCTCTTCGGGGAAACCGAGGGTTTTGTCTGTGCAATACAGGATCAGGTTATTAAGACCAACAACTATCGGAGATACATCCTAAAGGATGGCACCGTCGACGTCTGTCGAGCTTGTCGCCATCCCGGGGAGTCACTTAGGCATGTCATCTCCGGTTGTTCGGCGCTTTCTAACTCTGAGTACTTGCACAAGCACAACCTAGTAGCCAGAATTCTACACCAGGAGCTCACTCTAAAATACGGTCTCGTGGACCGGAAATTGCCGTATTACAAGTACTTGCCGGAAGCCGTGCTCGAAAATGACCCCGCCAGGCTCTACTGGGACCGGTCCATCATCACAGACAGGACTATTCTTGCGAATAAACCTGATATTGTGCTGATGGACAACAGTCAAGGATATTTTTGGTCGACATTACCATTCCGTATGACGAGAACCTCGTGAAAGCCGAAACAGATAAGGGAACAAAATATCTGGACCTGGCTCACGAGGTGACCGACATGTGGGGTTGTCGGCCGACCGAAATTATTCCTGTAGTCGTCTCTGCGAATGGCCTAATCCCAGTCAGCCTCTCGGGTCATCTGAGGCGACTGGGACTCCTTGACGGACCGCTCCGGGCTCAAATGCAGAAGGCGGTACTCCTCGATACCGCCCGCATCGTCCGCCGGTTTCTTTCCCTTTCCTCCTTACCCTAGGCCGTTTGGTCTCTCCTGCCGAGGGCTTCCATCTGGTTGGATCATATTTATTTATGTATCTTTTGTATTTATTTTATTTTATGGATATTTATGTACATTTATCTTTTCATTTTAACTTAAAATTATATATTTATAGAACCCAACCAGATGAGAAAATTATATAGATACCACAATAATAATAATAATAACGCTGACGTTGCGCTGTGTTGACGTAGCTGTTTTGTCAGTTAAATGTTAAGTGACTAAACTGCTACGTCAACGCAGTCAGTCAGCGCTTTGCGAGAGGTGTGAGCACCGTGCCTCGGCAGAATTTAGGGTGCAAAGGCCCGTTTGTGCTTATGGCCGTACACGATACGGTGCCGGGCATGGGCGTCTCCCGTTAATGGACGCCCAAACCATGGATGATGGAAAAAAAGATAGTGCGCAAAGGGCCGCTGCCTGGAGGTCGCCAGGGCGCGTCTGGAGCTGGCGCTGGACGCGACAGCATGCAGGCCGCCAGCCGAGCGCAGGGTGCTGCAAGACCACCAACAGCCCCCCTATCCATCATCCCCACCAGAAGGCTTGATGTCGGCTGGGTCTTCTCGGACTCAGCAAGCGGCACCCGCCGCTGGTGGAGCACGTCGCATGCGTTGGTTACAATTAATGAACGCAAACGCACTGCGGGCGTACTTTAGGGCAAAAGGGGAAGAAACTGGATGTTTGGCGGATCGGGCTCGGATGCATCGCTTTTTTGCAGAGCTGGAGCCATATCTATCCGTCACTGAGCAAAACCTGGCAGACCGAGTTCGGTGCATCCTGCGCTCCAACATATTTGGTGACGCCGAACTCTAACGACTACGACGTGAGGCTGTTCCCTCATCGAAAGGAAATGCTACGGTTGGGAATGAGGTGCCGCTAGATGCGCAGCTAACTGCATATGTGGATTCTGCCGTCAACATTCCATTTGTGGTTAATTCAGACGATGATGGAATAGTCTCCCACGAACTAGAGAAAATTAGGAGCATATTGGAAGAGTTGATGCTGGAAACGCGCAGCATGCCTCTCGAAAATCGACCGCGACTTCCCCGCATATCCCTTAGCAAGCGGAATCGGGCTGTCGTGCGGGCTCTTAACCCAATTCTGGTGACCTATTTGGAAGCAAGTTGGGACCTTTGCGAGACGGACTTAATTTTCTTTGGCGCCGCACTGGCAGTTTGCCGTATTATTGGCGCCAAACTTCCCATGGCTGGACGTGCTACAACAAAGTAACGCCATCCCAACCTGGAGAAAAAGAATTGAGGACCATGTCGCAAAGGCAAGGGTCCTTATTGGCAGACTGACAAGCTTCAGATCGGGTAATAATAGACCGAGGGTTGTGCGCACCGTTAGAATGACGTTTGCTGGGACAAATATCAGTTTGTCCCAGCCGGATATCACGCAGAAACTAACGGAGCGCTTAGACGACCTGAAGCAAAAGATCGCTGCTTGCGGGAAGCGGATCCGGCGATTTACCGAGAGGTCAAAGAGGTTCAACCAGAATTGTCTCTTCCAGAGGTATCAGAAGAGGCTCTATAAATCATTGGAGCGACCAGAGGTATGTGGAGCGGGCCCAGGACCGGATCAGGCTAACACTGTCGCATTTTGGCGTGGCCTGTTGTCAGAGCCCGTAAACCACAGCGAGGGCCCTTGGATGGAAGTTGTTGCGAGTCAGTGTGAGAGTATTACGCCCATGGACCCCGTCATCATAACGCCGGACGACGTGGATGAGGCGGATTGTAGGGCTCCGAACGGGAAAAGTCCGGGGCTCGACGGGCTGCATCATTACTGGCTGAAGGGGTTCGTAGTGTGTCACGCTGTGCTCGCCAGACAGTTTCAAGAGGCTCTCGATCAGAAGTCGCTCCCGAGCCTCTTCAGTACTGGGATCACTCACTTGATTCCTAAAGATCAGGATACCACAGACCCGAGCAAATACCGCCCAATCACGTGTCTACCCACCATATATAAGACACTGACATCCATTTTGAGCGCGAGAATCACTCGTCACTTCGAGCTAAATAGGGTGATGTCACGTGCTCAAAATGGATGTCGGGGTGGTGTTCGTGGAACCAAGGAACCACTCCTCATTGAGGCGGTCATTGGCAAAGTGGTGAAACGCAACCGTCGGAACTTCTCCGCCGCCTCGAGAGACTACAGAAAAGCATTCGACTCGGTGCCCCATACATGGCTAAAGAGAGTCCTCGAGCTGTACAAGATAGACTGTACTGTTAGAGACTTCCTCGAGCAGTGTATGGGGCAGTGGAGTTCGATCCTTTGTCATCTGGGCGAGCGGATGATGACTGCGGAGAACCACATAAGGATAAGAAGGGGCATCTTCCAGGGCCTATGTCTGAGTCCAATCTGGTTCTGCCTCTCTTTGAACCCTCTCAGTACCTTACTGGAGGGCTCCGGGAGGGGATTTCAGCTTCGGAAAGGAGATACAAAAGTAACCTACTTTTCTATATGGACGACCTCAAGTTATTCGCTTCCAGTCGCTCCCATCTTATGGAATTGCTAAACATCACTTGTGAATTTAGCAATTCCATTGGAATGGAGCTGGGAACGGATAAGTGTGCGGTCCTCCATGTTGAAAGAGGAAGGGTTGCTAACTCTGAGGGCATATATTTATCTATGCCCGTCAACTTAAGAACCCCTTCCGAGGCTGAATCATACCGATACCTGGGTATGTCACAGGACATCGGTATCGATGAGGCTGGTATGAAACAGTCAGTTTGCGACGTGTTTTATGCACGCTTGACCAAAGTGCTTAACAGCCTTTTGTCCGGTGTGAATAAGACACACGCATATAACGGTTGGGTCATGCCTGTCCCCATGTATACCTTTGGCATACTCAAGTGGACTCAGACCGAACTTAACGCCCTGGATAGAAAAGTCTGCACTACAATGACGTCCCATAGGATGCATCATCCGAGATCTTTGGTAATGAGGCTGTACTTGCCGCTAAAGCATGGTGGGCGTGGCTTCCTAAGCGCGCTCACTATGCATAATCGCGAAGTGTGCAGCCTCCGTGGTTACGTCCTGGCGAGATCGGATGATCCATTCTATAAGGACGTCATTTCTTGTGATAAAGGACTTACCCCTCTATTCTTAGCCAACGGTCAATGGCAAGACCCGACAGTGCAGAGCATTTCCGACCGGGAGACCCTATGGATGGAGAAGGAGCTCCACGGGATATTCTACAAGGCTCTACATGAGCATTTCGTAGACACAGTAGCCTCCCTCCACTGGCTACGCTTTGGTGACCTCTTCGGGGAAACAGAGGGTTTTGTCTGTGCAATACAAAATCAGGTTATTAAGACCAACAACTATCGGAGGTACATCCTAAAGGATGGCACCGTCGACATCTGTCGAGCTTGTCGCCATCCCGGTGAGTCACTTAGGCATATCATCTCCGGTTGTTCGGCGCTTTCTAACTCTGAGTACTTGCACAGACACAACCTAGTAGCCAGAATTCTTCACCAGGAGCTTGCTCTGAAATACGGTCTCTTGGCTCGGAAATTGACGTATTACAAGTACTTGCCGGAAGCCGTGCTCGAAAATGATCGTGCCAGGATCTATTGGGACCGGGCCATCATCACAGACAGGATTATCCATGCGAATAAGCCTGATATTGTGCTGATGGACCAGGCACAGTCAAGGATATTTTTGGTCGAATTTACCATTCCGTATTACGAGAACCTCGAGAAAGCCGAAACAGATAAACGAACAAAATATCTAGCCTTGCTCACGAGGTGACCGACATGTGGGGTGGTCTGCCGACCGAAATTATTCCTGTAGTCGTCTCTGCAAACGGGCTAATCCCAGTCAGCCTCTCGGGTCATCTGAGGCGGTTGGGACTACATGGCGTACCGCTCCAGGCTCAAATGCAGAAATCAGTGCTCGTCGATACCGCCCGCATCGTCCGCCGGTTTCTTTCACTTTCCCCCTAACCCTCGGCCGTTTGGTCGCCCCTGCCGAGGGCCTCCTTCTGGTTGGACTTTTATTTATTTATATATTTTTATATTTATTTAATTTTATTGATATTTATGTATATTTATTTTTCATTTCCATTTATAATTATATATTTATAGAACCCAACCAGATGAGAAAACTATATTGATACCCCCAATAATAATAATAAATACTTTTATTTCTCAAAAATTAAATATACTTGTCTTTGAGACGCCCCAGAGAGTAATTTCCATACTCGTATTGGGGAAAATGGGGATGAATAAGGATATGGTTGGTTATGTGTTTTTTATGTAGGTACTAACATCGCATTAAAATATTGAATTTTATATTATGACAACACTAGCTTTTGTTTATAGTATGTCAATTTTTTAATTTCCCCGGGAAAAATCCTAGCATATTACGTCAATTTTCAGGAAAAAACTGCGTTGATTCATAGGTCTTGAATGAAGGACAAATTCATATAAAAGACCATGTTATCCCTCGGGAACTGTTTGATTTTCCGGCATGAAAGTAGCCTATATGACTCTCCAGGTCCTATAGTATTACCATGAAAAATTCATCATTCATTAACAGCTAAACTAATAATATTCTTGTAATAATTTCAATTTGTGGTCTGCATCGAGAGTTTTGCATTCATAAAGGCATTTGCAATTAGCCTGAAAAAAAAAACAATATTAGAACCTGCTTTAGCACTTGGTACAGATTATTTAGGATGTTTTAAATTAAATTTATTTCATAGCGATTATGTAATTTAAGATTACATTTACTATATTTGGTTGGGCGGCGGGCCTTAGGGTTGCTGAGTCCGATTCCCCAGTCGAGCCTTGACCCTATTACGCGAGATGTTATACTAGATGGACTGTATACGCGGTAAGCTTCTTCTGCCTCAACAAGATGGCGGATGTGGCGCGCGGTTCCTAGACAATGCACTCGCTCTTCCGAAATCTATTGTGTGCCAGGGTTATGAAGGAATCCTGCTTGAACAAATTAGGAGGAATGAAAATGGGGCGGGTTAGCTAACAAACAAATACTCAAGCAGGCTTTGAATTATAGGAAAAAAACACACTTACCGGGGTGTGACTTCGATGCGGCTTGGGCGCTTCTGTTGCTGTGGTGCGACTTCTGGTGGATCTCCTGGGGCACCCCAGGGATGCGGTCGTGGCCGGTGGTGCGATGGAAGAGAGCGCACGTGGGCCGTGCGCGAGCTTATATTGCTTCGGCCCTCCTATCAATGCATCTCGGTCGGGCGCGCTTCTCATTGGTTGCAAGAATCACGCAACATTCTAGAATCTCTTCTTTCCCCTCTCACCCCCCCCCCCAGTGTGTACGGAAGGGATAGGTCGAAGGAAGTACACTTGGCACAATATACCCTCGAATAAAATTAAAATACACTAATCGTTTTCCGCGCAACCAATATAATTATTATATTGATATTAAAGGTTGATAGAAATTTAATTTTTAGCTATATGTTTTGTATATATTTTATTATACTTTACGTATTAGTACTTTATTTACTAGCGTATATCATTTAAACTAAAACTAATGAATCACTTAAAATGAAGAGGTAGTAAGTGGGTACCTATCTATAAAAATATTTTAAGTACGTATTAATATGTGATACGACATCAATACTGCACAGTGCATACACCTTGCGTTCCATGCCGCGCGCTTGGCCGTTTGAATTCACTGTTTAAGTTAAAATAATAAAAATCGAATTACCTCATCTCTCGGCAGTTTTTTTTTTGCCAGAATTAGTGGAGAGTTTTTGAACTGTTATTTACTGCTTACAGATGGACTATGGAGTGTAGAAGTAAGGAGTACAGACTGTGTATTAAAAAGTGTCCATAAAAACTTTTAAATAAGGGTGGCGCCACTATAGCTACGGGGTAAATTTTAAAGAATGCACCGAAAAATATTAGTGGGATAGACGACTTTTTCGAGGTTATATTTACTGAATAAAAGATTTTAGAGCTACTAATCAGTTTAGCAGCACACTTAAACTGGCGACAACTGCTAAGTTCATTTCATCCCAGTAGCTACTCCAGCGCTGTTGTGGAGAGTTTTTGAGCTGTTATTTACTGATTACAGATGATCACTTTTCAACTATTCTACTATGGGAGTTGGTACTCCTTACTTCTACACTCCATTAGATGGACACATTTTCAACTATTCTCCTGTGGGAGATTGTCCCCCTTACGTTTATACTCCACGGTTTTAGAAATATTATGTCACCCCAAACCCATAGTCCACAGTATTACTTGAAATAGTTTCATAGAATAGTAAATATTATATTAGTCGATATTACATTTATAATACTAATTTAAATTTTAAAAACTAACGTCTTTAGGAGGTTTTTATTAAGATAAAATATTAAAGTCAAATTTTGTACAATTTGTCATTATAACGTTGATCTTATTTTTTTTAAATATTTTAATTCTTAAAATGTTCTAATAAAACTGAATGCAGCATGAGCATTCTCAAGAGACCATGATGAGAAAGCGATATGCGTGAACTGAAAGTTAAAAAGAGACACTGTTTCTGAGAACAATTAGTTTTATTTATTCTATGTATTCATTGGACAACAGAAAAAGAGGGTGGCGCATGCGCGTTGTGCCGACGCCATCTCTAAACTGCTGTGCATAATACTTGTTGAAAGATTTCAACGATATAAATCAAACTTGGTCTTTAGGAATTTGTAATAAAAAGTGTTTAAAATCATGGAATTAGTTTGCCGCTAGTGAGTTTAAGTGTTCGATTAGTGTGATTGACGTTCGTGTAGTCGAGTCCAGCATCAACGGCGGTCCGAATCTTGCGGAAGTTTCTTAGTTTAGCAACGC
The DNA here is from genome assembly GCA_907164705.1 of Parnassius apollo. Taxonomy (NCBI): domain Eukaryota; kingdom Metazoa; phylum Arthropoda; class Insecta; order Lepidoptera; family Papilionidae; genus Parnassius; species Parnassius apollo. The sequence goes on from CAJQZP010000058.1 coordinate 1,761,257, forward strand.
ATATTTTTTGTCGGCTGCATCGCCACTATTGCCTCAAATCGCGCAGTTATTTCATGAAATTCTGACGCCGAAATAGTTACTGGTAACTTTTCAAAGATAAATCATAGCTCGTAATCACCTTAGTTAATAGAAAGTAGCGGTAAAGGCGGGCTATGTCGTGTTCGCGTTCTTACCCGCGTACGCCTATACATAGACACAGGTTGTGTTATGTATGAATTATTGTTTTGGGTCAAAGACATCCGAGAGTGTTAACGTCTAAAATAACAGTGTCGTTAACGCATTACCTTTATGTTTCAGTGTGAACCCCTGAAAATCGCATCAAGTTTTGTCGTCGTTTGATATGAATTCTGCTTTAAAGCCGGTGCTGCCCCAGCCGGGGGTCCCGCAGCCGGGCGGTCAGGCGAGTCCCGCGAAGGGCAACGTGGCTAACGCCAACCACGCTGTCGGACTCCCCCAGGGTGCTCAAAATTCTCTACATCACGGATCCAATAATTTAGTGGGACAGAACCTGACGCATCACGTGAATCCACCTCAATTACCTCCTCACCCAGTGCCCTCCATGGCGCCAGTGACAGCCAACATGGCACAAATGGCACAGAACATGAGTCACCATGGAAACCTATCACATGTCACTCAGAACTCAGTTCCACCACCAAGCCCCAGCAAAAGTGCTACAACTGGTGCTCCGCTGAGCTTAGTACAAGATAAAGCAAACACATCTCAACCCTTAGCTTTGACAAGAACACCTGAGAAGAAAGAGCCTGACTCCAGCAGTCATGCAAACGGTACAATTGAATCATCAAAACCGGGGTCAAACACACCCACAGCATTGAAACCCCAAAATCCTGAAAGTAATAAGGATAAGCAAGATATTGCAAAAACATCACCTAGTACCCCGAAACCTCCTGAGAAATCAACTGAGAAACCGGAAAGTACTCAGAGCACTCCTCAGAAAAATGATGGATTAAGTCCTGTAAATCAAACAGAAAGCCCTGTTCAACCTAAAGTGTGTATGGCTAATGAAGCCCCAGAGAAGTCTCCTTGCAAACCAACAGAACTCAAACCAGCCTCGCTGGCTGATATTGCTCCTACACAAAACGACAACAAACCTGTACTTGAGGCAGCTAATGATAGTCAAGAAAAAGTGTCTACTTCAACTCCTCAGGTACAGGAGCAGCCTGTATCTGAGAGCACTAAACCAGATTCACCTTCAAAATTAGAAGATAAAAAGGAAGAGCCAAGTGAAAAACCACCACTAGTAGAAGAAAAAATAGAGGAAGTCAAAGAAAATGTTGAATCTTCTGAAAAGGAGGAACAAATGGAGAAAATACAAAAGCAAGAAGAGAAAGTGGAAGAAAACAAACCCGATGTTAAAATACATGTTAAACCTGAACCTAAGTCTACTCCAAAGTCTACATTGAAACTGGCAACGGTGACTCCTCCAATGAGAAAGAGAAGGCAGCTATCACCGACAAAAGTTAATGATGGTACTACACCAGCTAAGAAAACTTCTGATGCTGATTCCACACCAGACACAAGAATCAAGCGAAACAGGACCAAGGTGAGAATTAGTTAAATCTAAATTTATTTTGAGAAAATGTCCTTTAATTGACCCTAAATCGGACTTCATCACAATCACAAGTATTTTAGGCATTAAAACTTGGTGATATATTTTAGAAAAACCTGATCATTGGTCCCACTAAAAATATAAAAATTAAAAAAGGGCTAAGTTCAATACAAACATTTCAGGGCGACAACCCCACAAACTCCACATGCTTCACTGATAAAAGAGGTGTTTGTGCTTCACTGTATGTTTTTCAAATTCAAACTGTGAGAATTAAATGCTAACAAAGTTATTGCTGTTGCTAGTTTCAATTCTCTGGACCTTAGGCCACTAATAGCTTATTGCACTAGTAAATTTTTCAACACAAATCAATAATTGCTACTTTTCAGATTTTCCCTTTGTATCTTGTCCTATGTTATATATATGTCCTAAGGATTTATTAGAAATGTAAAATTACAATGTAAGTTTTATAGTTTTTGAGTTATGAGTTGAAAGTAGGTAGCTTTAATTTGTTTGTGTAAATCTACACACTGGATCACCTTGTAAAACATAAGTCAGATTACCGCAGGTTAACTGTACTTGTTAATTCTTCTAAGTCATTATTCCCATTAAAATTTTCTACTGAATTCAATAGACTTTGTTAATGTTCATTATAAAATGAGTATAAGATCCAATGGTGTAAGTTTCTTGTCAAGAGTACACTTGACTGCTCTACATGGGTACAGAGTTTTAGAAGCAAGAGCTAAATTTGGTTAAAATTAAGTTGTTTACTTTTGGGATTTAAGTGTAAAGTGACTGTCCTTATTTTACTGAATCCTTCCAATTAAGATTGGTAAATAATAATTAAGATCATGTAGTGGCGGTGTTGGAAAATATCCACCACTACACTATATCATGAGCAGCATCTTCGTAATAATGTCTAGAAATAAAAAACTACAATTGCCATCCTACTTGCCAAGCACGGTAACTATGGGAAATACTCCTCCTATGAGACTATGGGGGAGGCCTTTGTTCAGCAGTGAACTTTAATAGGCTGTAATGATAACGGTAAGTCAGGTTAAGATAATGCCTTTGTTTGTACACACATTCCTGGCTCTACATGCTTTGAAAACAACCACTGAAACATGTGCATACAGAAAACTCATCATTGGCCCCGAAAAAAAGCAAATGGTATTTTTACACAACTGCCTCAGAAGTGTAATGTTTTGAATGTATGTCAATATCTTTGGCAGGTTCGTAAACTAAACAGCTTGATGGATTTTTGTATATTATTTTAGGGTGTTAGATTTGTCTTGGTTGTGGAACTGACTTGGGGTATAATATTTGAATTTGGCCCTTTCCAGTAAACAATTTTACAAATTCCAGTTTTTTAATTACAGTTTTAGCCATTGTGTTAGTTCTTAAAAGGAATTAATGAAAATATGGTTCATTTTATTTGCCTTTTATATTAATTTCAGGTGCAACTTTACCAGTCGCCCACTCCGGAGATTGCAATGGCGACTAAGCTCTCTGCATCAGCTGGCCGCTCAACCCCAACCAAACCCAATGATGACAAGCTAATAGTGTTCTACAAGTAAGTCAACTAAGTGTAGTGTCTGTATCTGTTAGTATTCAATTATAACTGCCCTTCTAAGCTTAAGTAAAGAGTATAAAGGTCACAGCATCCACTTTGCATTTAGTGGTCTGTGTGTAGTTTGTCACTTCTGTTTTCTTTCAATAAAAAATTATCACATAGTTACTCCTCTCCCATGTACCCATTGAAGACTGATAAATATTTTTTTTTCTGTTATTGTATTCATCATCATCATCATTACAGCCCTTCACAAGTACACTACTGAACATATGCCTCCCCCAAGGAATGCCATAAAGCATGTTCCTGAGCCACCATTGATTTCCTGCATGTCTTACCAGGTCGTCACTCCATCTAGTGGGGGGCGTCCTACATTTCGCCTACCGGTACGAGGCTACCACATGAGAACCTTTTTTCCTCATAATTGTTAGTTTTTCTCTCTTTGATTCTATTGGATCCTTAAGAATGAAACTCTAACAAATGTTCTCCATACAGGACTAGTTATTACTACACTATTATTTTATGTTTTTGATATTTATGAAAATTTGGAAAAGGTCAAATTTTAATAAAATATTCTAGCTTTGACTTTAAAAAATTTATATGTGCTAGGTAGTGAAGGAAAACATTTTAAGGAACCAGCATGTTTGAGAAATGCAAAAGAAATATTTCAAAGACGTAAAGTCCTTCAACATGCACATAGAGCATAATATCGGCTGTAACTAGTTTTTGAAGTTTACTCCTTAAGAATTGATTTTCATAAATAGTCCGCAGTACACATTAGATGGGGAGCAATGTCGAGTGTTCTTCTTCTTTCTTTTTACAGCGGATCATTCAAGTGGATCATGTCAGCGTGAAAGTGTTTATTGATTAGAATAGCTCAGCAGAAACAAAAACTATACCCATGTACAAAAGAAGATCGTGATAATACAAGTATCATGTGTAGTGTTAATAAAAAGTGAAGCCGTTATGTTGCCCCTCCACGCAACACTAATACATCTTAAATTGAATGCGTGTAAAGTAATAGCGCCATCTACTTCACTCTAATATGCCATTTTATCAAACAAATTGTTTGCTTTGACGTTTAGATGGCCTAAACGCGATTAATATATATATATATACATATATATATATATATATATAAAAATATATATATATATATATATATATATATACCCTAAGGAGTAAACTCCAACTCCACTCCAAGCATACAACTGCAAGACTTCATGATACTATAAGTTCATTCTGCCTAGATTGGACAAAAAATTTATAATTTTAATCTGATGGTAACCATGGTTGTGATGTCAAACACCTCAGACTCTCCTCGTGACATGATAAAATCCATCAAAACTAGTTTTATTTAAGTGTGTAGTGTTCACGTAAACATTAGAAATCATTCTAAATGCTCACTGTTTCTCAAAGACAAGAGTGATGAGGTTGATATTACCAACAGGAACGAGTACTTAGCAGTGCGTAACGCAGAGGGCGGGTTCTACGTGTGCCAGACCGTACAGAATGTGTACCGCACCACACGCAAGATCAAGATCCGCTGGCTCTCCCAGGATAAGAACGACCCAACCGGTGAAACATACAAGCCTGACTTCTACGATGTCACTGGTAATTCTAATAGTTAATTTTCAACTGACTTCAAAAATAAAAGGAGAAAGTTCTCTATTCAACTGTATTTTTTTGATGTGTGCTAGCTACCTCAGAACTTTTTTCTAGGTAAACTTATTTTGAATATTCTTTTTTTTTATTTGAAAACTGGGGCTTCTCGTGTTGTCTCATATGAATTTGATTAAGATCTGACCAGTTGTTTTTGAGTTATCCTTAATAATGCGTCTAATCGACTTCGACTACATTTATGATATTTTCATTTCATTTATATTGAAATTGGTTGTACAACGTTTTTAATTTTACCACTTGTCTTTAGTTGTACTTTGCCTTTTTATATGTATAATCAAGAGCTGAAGAGACTATTGCAAGAAACAACAATTACTAGCATGTATAATTCAAAAGATTTACAAAATTTAAGAGCATGCTAGAACAAAGCCATAGCTTAAATATTTTCTAATATTCCATGGTATTTTTTACCGAGAAGGATAAGCATAGTAACTTTTTTCCTGGCTTTATTTGAAATTTGCTATACGAAATATGCAAAAAATGTGCAATTTTGTAAGATATTTTACATCACTAGACATGTTAGAAAGTTTTCAGGTCAAGACTGGACATGATTCTTTTGTGTTTGTTTTCAGATATGGAGTGTGTGCTCACAACTTTGTCTCTGACCCGAGCCCCAGGTGGTGGAGGAGCACAGGTAAATAATTTTCTCAAGCATTAGAACTGGTATTAGTATGACCTTCCAATGACGTGTCTTGGTGTTTTTTCTAGTGCAATTTATATATTACATAAATTAAATATAACAGAGAAATTTGGGATATCCTGTTTAAAAAAAAATATGGCTCATGATTTGAAATATGGTCCCTGTATTAGACTCCATTATCATGTAATTCAATTGTAACATTATAAGAGAAATTAATCACAAATTATTAAATGTAAAGATTATAAATATTTGTTGGTTGTACGAAATCGATAGTCTCGGATTTAAAGAAGAGTCTTTGTCATGAAAGAAGTCACAGCACCTCAGTCGCAAGATTCGACATTTGCTTTTAAATACTAAACATACATTTTATTTCGCATATTTTCCGCGAGACTTCTTTATTGAACCAGGCTCTAGTTTGAATCTGAGACTAATTTTATACAAACTACTTTTTGTAATAAGATGTACCATAAATCTTTGATATTATCGCACTTTACTCTAAATCTAGTTTAAATGTATAAAAGTACCTTAAGTACTTAAATTTATAATGTACATCCAAAACTTCAGATCATCGAATTGAGCTATGTAAAATGTTGGGGAAAATGTTTCTTCATATTTTATATACAAATACAAAGTTTAATTACATTTAATTATAATATACATGTGCCATTTTGTTCAATTACTTGTTGCCATCTTGTAGGTAGTGACATAATCCCGTTGATGTAGAAATCTTGGGATTTTTGATCAAAAACATGCGACAAGTAGTTTTGACAGTCCTTTCTTGATGTTAGTGTTAAGTACACTACACAAACAATTCTGAAGATACTAAAACAGGTGAAAATCCGGGGGTCTAAAGTCAGGACTATATGGTGGATGCATTAACACTTCTCCACCAAGCTCTCTCAATTTTTGCTGAGTGACAAAAGATATGTGTGGTCTGGCATTATCATGATGAAAGACCACTCTTTTTCTGTTTATCCATTCCGGTCGTTTTTTCTCAACTCATTGCTTGAGTCTCATTAATTGTTGGCAGTAGAGATCCGAATCGATGGTTTTGCTTGGCGCGGTGGTAAAAGCTCATAATGAACGATGCCCTTCCAATATTCCTATACTCACAGTATCACCTTATTGCGAGTTAATCTGGGTTTCGCTACAGCCTGTGGAGCTTGTACTACCCTTTTACCATGATCTTTTTCGCACGTTCTTGTCTTGTATCCACATTTCATCACCAGTGATTAATCTTTTCAAAAATGATTCAGTTTCATTGCGTTTCAATAGAGAATCGCAAATGAGTACACAATTCATTAAGTTTCTTTCAATGAGCTTTTTGTTCTATAACCAAACTTTTTCAAATGTGTCAAAACTGTGTTTTGGTCAATCCTCAATTCCTTGGCTATGTTGTAACTACTAATATGCTGATCTTGCTCCGCTTTTTCAAAAGTGACATCGATATTATCCATATGAGGGCGACTAGAGTGAGCTGCATCCTTGTCATCAAATTTCCCGGACTGAAAATGCTTGAACCAACTTCGTGCTACTCTTACTGAGACTGCATTAGGTCCATAAACGTCACAAATTCTTTTCGGGGCTTGAGTTACATTTTTCCCCTTTTTTTTGTAATAAAACTTAAGAATATCGAATTTCTTCCATATATTAACTTATTTTGGCGAACAGAAAAACTGTTGAAAAATACCGGGAAAGTGTTTTTAAGATTTTTCTTCAATTTTATGCAAACAAAATATGAAGAAACTTTTCCACAACCTATTATGTTAAGTATTCTCAAGATAAATGAAGATTGTCAAGTATAAAAAAAGATAACAGAAGTTTTACTCTATATCACCCTATCTTTTATAAAAATGACGTATTAATTTGTGTTACTTGTACTATATAGCTTCTCAGGCCAGCTGAGGAAGCACGAGCCAAGTCGATCTTGGAGCGAGCTATCAAAGCCGAGCAGAGCGGGGACTCCAATAACCTCGAGCTCACCGAGGAGCACCCTGATGGTCGTATGTACTCATATTCCCTCTTATCACTAAGTCCATAATGTAATTGGATAATACTTTGTTTGAAAACTTAACTTTTATTCCATTTTGTATGTTTTATCAAACAGCAAAGTTAAATATTTTTATAATTTCTTAATATATTTTGTTTATGAATTGTAAGGCCATTTGTTGGTTTCGAGAATCTTTCCCCCTTTTCTTAAGAGGATATCCACGCGGCATTTAGTTGATACAAACATATTACTGTGTTTTGTCCCTGGGTATAGACAATAAAGCAAAATTTTTTTTTACAATACAACCTATAATTTATAACATAGAAACATGGCATTGGTAAATATAGATTATGCATTATATACCACTGATATGTTCCTATGTTTTGTTTTTTACATTAATTAGAAAACTAGGAACCTGCTAAAATTACTAAAAAAAGTTTAAATATATCACTGTTATCTGACATCCAGCAATCAAATTTAACAAACATATCCTTGAAAAAAAAAATATTAAAATTGGTCCAATTTCGGAGTAGAAAACAGGGAAAAATTTTTTTCGTATAATCAGTCCTAAGTGTAGTGTCTATCTCGGTTGTCTAGTCATTTATTAGTCAAAAGAGCAGGGTTCGTAAACTCATCACAAATTGCGGCCCGCTTTTTGTTTGCTAATAGATAATGAAAAAGTCGCCGCGTTGGCTCACCTGCTTGACAACAGCTGTCTCCTACTACAAAACTCTGTGCTTGCGACGATAAGCGACACCCTTCACACAGATTGCGATATTTAGGCGACAGTACATTTCTATCATATCAGATCTCGCCGAACAGATTTTAATTCAGCAGTTCAGGCACAGCACAACAGCAATTGATCTGTTAAAATCTATTATAGTCAACCAAATCTAAGAAATACCTTTTGACGTTTCACATTAATCATTCCGCAGTAACTTTGCACAAACATACGTTAAACGATTTAAGATAACCTTTTACTAGTTTACGAAGTTATCTATATTTCATTACAACGTGTATAGTTTTTTATCATTCACGTATATTCGGAACTTTCAAACAAAGCAAAATATTAAAAAAATAACCAGTATCAACTTTTTTACTTGACGTCGTTTCAATGATATGTCGCTATGCACCTTACCGTAGTGTTTGGATGATTAAAATTCATTCAAACTGTAAATGCTTACCAACTCTAAATAATCGATATCAATTTTTTTAAGAATCGAATATTGTACGTTCCCGTAGACAGAGAAACCTATAGACAAATTGACGCCTTCTTTCGCATTCGCACACGAAAAAGATAGATTTATGCATACGTCTTGCATAGAAATGAGATAGAGCGGTGTGATTGTTTGTCCCTTTCTCCGTGCCGGTTTTTTTGTTTAGCAAACTCTACAGTTTGCTAAACAACTTTAACAGCGTAGCGATTTAAGGAGTTTACAAGTTGGTTTAAGTGAGAAAAAAGTGTTTTGTGAGCTTAAGATTGGTGAATCTTGTTCAGTTCAGTTCTTAGAACAATTAAAATTTTTATCTAAATGTGTTTAAAAGTCATAAAGATTATTGTATAACCTAAAAATTCGTTATCGTCTTTTCTCACTCGAGGCCACGCCGATCATTAGTCTATAGGTTTCTCTGTCTACATACGTTCCCATTTTTTGGTTAGCATGCTTGGTGCAATAAGTCTGACAGCTGTCAAAATGTATTTCTAAGATTTGGTTGACGGTAGTCATTCAAAATCTTGCCGCTCAGATATCCTCTTAGAAATGATTCTGCGCAAACCAGCTTAATCAAAATTGCCGAGAGCTCAAAATTCTTGCCATCTCTCATAACCCGATATTGAAATTCTACAAAACAACATTCAGTTTGTCCAACTAAATGTTGTTTGAATGATTGTTTGACGGTAGTTAACGTTGCAGTGGACCTATCACTGTACACAGACGAATCGCAGCTGGAGAAGAAGTCCAGAAAGCGGAACAGCTCCAAGTCTTCGCCGCGCGAGAAGCCCGACGACGACAGTGAGACTGCGGTAAGCAATCGAACACCCATCATGACTAATCTTACACACAAGGTAAACCTGTTTTATAACATTTTACATTAAAATTATCGAAAGTGTGTCAGTGCTCATTATTGTCATATTTATAACTAGCTGTGACATCCTATTTCACTTCCTCATGGGTTGAATTTTCCAAAATCCTTACATAGTCGGTGTCTACATAGAGAACGGAGTTCATTCATTCATTCATTACAGCTTTTTATAAGCCCACTGCTGAACATAGGCCAAGTAATGCCACAAAGCACGGATCTTAGCCACCTGCATCCATCGATTTCCTGCATTTCTTACCAGGTCGTCACCCCATCTAGTGGGAGGTCGCCCTACACTACGCCTACCGGTACGAGGCTGCCACTCGAGAACCTTTCTTCCCCATCGGTTATCGGTTCTTCGAGCTATATGGCCGGCCCATTGCCACTTCAGCTTTCTAATCTGTTGAGCTATGTCTGTCACTCTGGTTTCACTGCGGATATTCTCATTTCTGAGTATCACGCAGAGAAACTCCGAGCATAGCCCTCTCCATAGCTCGCTGAGTAACCTTGAGCGTCCTCATATGGCCAGCAGTGAAGGACTATGTCTCAGATCCATAAGTTATCACTGGCAACACGCACTGGTTTTAGAGAACGGATTATATATGCCAAATTTCAAACCAATCGGTCAGTATATATGTAGATAATCTCAGATTCTTTAACATTTGCATGAAAATTAATGAATGTGGGCCGTTATTGTCATATACAATGTGTCCCAGAATGGTTCTGGGACATCCCTGTATATCCAATCTTTGTGTTGTTGCATGGTGCGGTTGCCAGGTCACTAGAACGTTACTTGCGTGCGTTTGCAACATACGACAAAATTATTAACTATGAGTACTATATCTTTTATTAAGTTTTTTATTTTGTTATGACCATTAGATTAACATTAACTTAAAAAATTTCACTTTATGTAATTTTTTTACTGATAAAATTATTAAATGTTTATTTTACTTGTGTCCGCAGTTACATACTACAGTCATTTATTTTTAATTACTAGTGATGTGCTTCATAATCGGTCGTAAAAACTGTCAAGCGAATACACTCATAGCTTGAGTTCGACAAGAAATACTACTCTGTCAAGAAAGTACCGGAAAAAGATTAATAATACACAAAATGTTAGTTATTCAAGTTTAATTTATCATCTTCAAAGTATGCTCCTTCAGAAACGATACACTTTCTCCAACGAATATTTAAATAATCCTTTTTCCGGAATTGAGTTCAGTTCTTACTGCGAATTATTCTTTGTCTTTTTTAAATAATGTTTTACTTTTACTACTAGTTTTTACGGATTTTATCGCGTATATTAACTTTTTTATATACCCGACGTTTCGAGCACTTTACAGCACCCATGGTCACGGGGGTGACTGAGATGTTCAATGTCCAAAAGTCATAGTTAACCACAGTTACCAGGGATTAAAATTATTAATTTTTGTTTCGATCTACGCAGTAGAAACTTATAGTATCTTGAAGTCTTGCAGTTGTATGCTTAGGTTGGGATTTAATTTTATTAATTATAGGATCCCAAGCAGATAGTAGCATCCAGCCATCTTCTCTATTAAAATTAAGATGTTTTTTGATTTAAATAGCCTCGCGAATTACGAATTTTAATACGTGGTAGAGCTATGCTGCAGTTATATTAGTAGAATAGTTGTAGCACGAATGGGTTGGCTCGACCGGGGAAAGGACCACGCTCTCACAGAATATCAGCGTCAAATAGTAGCTTAATGCTGCTGTGTTTCGTATGGTGATTGTAGAGAACCGGAGACCCTTTTACTAGAAAAGAGGCATTGCATCTTAGTCCTCACGGGTGACAACGCGTCTGCATTTTGGTACGTAATCGAGGATAGATGTAGATGTCTATGGGCCACAGCAACCACTTACCATCAGGTGGATTGTGTGCTCGTTTGTCACCCTAACCTATAAAAAAAATCATCCTTGGAAGGAATCGGTGTTCTTTAGTGATAGACGGGGTAGGGTAGGGGTAGTGACGGGGGGCGATCCTGTACGTGTTCACAGACTGCAGACTTCCCAGAGCGTCGATTCTTCATATCAGCTATATGTTCTTTAACTAATATCTTTAAATTAGTATTATTTAAATGTGTAGTGTTCGCGTAAATATAAGAAATCTCCTTTATGCTTCTACCGAATGAAAATGTGTGCCACGAAGTAGTAGGTAGAATTTGAGTTTAGCAAAAAGAAAGAAGTCAGCTGGAGTCTTATCTAGTGAATAAGGTGGTTGCTTGATGGCATTTGTTGAGTTTTTAGTCAAAAATTCGTTTACAATGATGGCCTTGTACGAAGGCGAATTATCGTGGTGCAAAATCCAAGAATTTTCTTTCCACAAAACTGGCCTTTTTCGTCTGATTTGCTCTCTGAAACGTCGCATAACGCTCAAATAATATTCTTTATTTACTGTTTGACCTCCCGGCAAGAATTACGAGTGCACAACACCGCGATAGTCATAGAAAACAGTTGACTGACTTTGACCTTTGATCGACTTTGTCGTGGTTTCTTCGATAACACACATATCGGTATCAACAGGGTTTTAGTTACGTGTTGTATATTATTATAGGGGTTCATCAGGGGGTATCAGGAGTTCCCAAAGTGTGAGTCGCGGCGCCTTGGTGCACCGTAGAGAGTAAAGAGGGGCGTCGTGAGGGCCTCCTGTTTATCATTTTCGAAAACTAAATTTATAGGTTAAAGTTAACTTACAGCCTATATATGTCCTACTGATGGGCATAGACCTCCTCTCATCTCTGAGAGGGTTTAGGGCAAGGAAGTTCGCCTCGCTGCCCCATTGCGTGTTTGCCTACGAAATATATGTTTTTCTTATTTCTCAGACGCAGGCTTACTCACGATGTTTTCCTTCACCGCAGAGTATGTGGTAAATCAGCACTTACAATTGCAATTAACAATTTCCTTGGTGCCGGCAGATATCGAATCCGGGTTGCTTGCATACTGTGAAATTTACAGAGAGCGCTTAACCCCTGAACTAACACGGCTCAGGAGCTAAGTGCTCGCTGTTTTGAACAGAAGTTCGTGGGTACAAAATAAACCGGATTTTCAGCTATAGCTGTAATAAATAGAAAATAATTTTCAGACATCAATGTAAAGTTATCACACGTATTGAAAGAAAAGTGTAGATATCACCAAGCTCACACATTACATTGACTAAGTTGCCATTGTATTTCATTTGCTACTTCTCTTAAATAATAAACGTATTGTGAACTTGTGTGACAATATAAATATGTATAAAGAATAAGCTTCATATTGTGGAATATATTAATTTTTGTGCTTATTTAATATCTTTGTATCCTATTTAGCTAGGGCACCGAGATAGAATACTAAACCTGTAAGGGCGCCACGATCTGAAAAAGTTTGGGAACCCCTGGTTAGATACAGCGGCCTGTAGCCAGAATGCGCTTCAATAACCATACTTGTTACAGGAAGTGGAAACGCCGATCAAAAAAGCGCGAACGACCCCGAAACGCAGTCCGAAAGGCTCGCGCAAATCCAAATCAAGCCCAGCGAAGCAAAATAACAATAAGAGGAAATCGCCAGGTAGTTCGCCCGTAGTGGCGGCCACAAGCAAGGTAGGCATAGTACAACGGATATATAGAAATGTACGTATCAGCAATCATCAGCCATTTTACATTCGTGTCTGAGAGTAAGGTGTGTGGATGTCTCCCTCCCACTCGTCACAGCATGCGTGCGAGCGGGACGGCAATGTTTCCGTTTGGGTCATAAATTGGAAAGGATATTATTTTTAATTCAATGACTGATAGCACCAAAGCGGATATATTATTTAATAGTACAACTGTATTAAGCGAATTTTGGCGACTGGGTTTCTTAAATGTTACGAGGATACGTAAGTCTTTATTATGCTAGGTTAAGTTAAAAGATAGTAGACACAAATACATACCATCTGCTTGGGATCCGATAATAAATAAAATTAAATCCCAACCCAAGCATACAACTGCAAGACTTCAAGATACCATAAGTTCATACTGTATAGATCGGAACAAAAGTTAAATTTTAATCTATTAACCGCGGTTACCTATGACATATGGACGTTGAACATCTCAGTCCCGCCCGTGACCATGAGTGCTGTAAAGCGTTCGAAACGTCGGGTATTTAAAAAGTTAAATATACGCGATAATTTCCGTAAAAACTAGTATTATTTCAATGTGTAGTGTTCGCGTAAATATAAGAAATCATTGAATAAAACTATTATTTACGGATTTTATCGCGTTTAATTACTTTAATTTATTTTTATTATTATCCCGACGTTTCGGGTGCTTTACAGCGCCCATGGTCACGGGGGGACTGAGATGTTTGACGTCCCAATGTCATAGTTAGTCCGGCTACCTTCAGTTTTTTAATATTAATTTTTGGTCCGATTTACGCAAAACGAGCTTATAGTATCATGAATGTATCATGAAAGTAATTAAACGCGATAAAATCCGTAAATAATAGTTTTATTCAATGTGTAGTGTTCGCGTAAATTTAAGAAATCATAAGAAATCATTATTAAAAGATGGTTGTTGCAAGGTTTTATCGCAAACTCTCTTAAGATGGGACTCTACCGATTTATTTCCTTATCTACATGTTAAAACTTAGTAATGGTTAATTTTTACATTTGGTATAAAAACAATTGATTGTAAATAACTAAGTTTTCTTAAAAACAATAAAGTAAAATACTGTTGTAATGAAGTCTTTTGTCTTGTATAATACTTTTAAAATAATATTATGAGATTAAGACCTATGGTTCTTGTTAGTTTCGAAATCCAGATGCTGATATTATTATAGAAATTTTCCAAGTGTTTAGTAAGCCTATTATGCTTAGAAATATTCACCTAAGCTATTTCACCAAACTTTGTTTCATGAATTCCTTATTTTTTTTAATATTCATATCTTAATGCAACTGTTTTGTATGGAGTGCAGAGAATGGAAGACCCTTTTCATTGCAAACTAGACATTTCACCTTCGTCCTTATGAGAGACAACGCATCTGCATTTTGATTCTTAATTTCTTTTGACGGTCAATGTAGATGTCTATGGACCACAGAATCCACTTTCATCAGGTGGACTGTTAGCATTGTTTGTCACCCTCATTCTATAAAAAAAATCATTAGACCAAGGCCCTGTCTAATATATAGTAGCAAAGTCCTGGAGGGTTCATGCATTAGCTTGTAAATCTTTATTCATTTAATCAATTGTTACCCAGAGAGGTAGGCAAAGATTACAGACTTCCATTTGGCACGATCCTGACACACCTCTCTCGCCTCCTTTACATTAACATACCTACCTATATACCTACACATACATGCTCGTATCTTATAAAATAGAAATGTCACGTTTCTAACATAATTTTAATTTTCACTGTCTGGTAGAGTCAGTGTTCGTGCGTTCATCTGTTTGCCTGTTAATTTACTTCTTCCTTCTAAGCAGTAGTACGCTGATGAATTGTGGATTGAAGAGTTTTAATCAGCGTGCTTCTAATCGACATCTCATCTGTAGAGGTTAATTTCTTCCTTTTGTTAGAACTTTGGTCGCAGCTTTCCACGTACTCCAGTTGCTACTTACCATCAGGTGTAGGTACCGTTAGCTTGTTTGTCAATTATTATAAAGACTTTTAATCAACTTCAAAAAATATTGTTCTCTGTTTTGTTTTGTTATGTGTACAATTTTTTTTTAATTTTTTTGTTTTTTTATAGGGAAAGGATGACAAGGCGAGCACACAGTCCACCTGATGGTAAGTGGTTGCTGTGGCCCATAGACATCTACATCTATCCTCTTTTGCGAATCAAAATTAAGATGCGTTGTCAGCCTTGAGGACTAAGATGGAATGCCTCGTTTCCAGTAAAAAGGGTCTCCGGTTCTCTACACTCACCATACGAAACACAACAGCATGAAGCTGCTATTTTGCGCTGGTATTCTGTGAGAGCGTGGTCCCTTCCCAGTCGAGCCGACCCATTCGTGCTACAACTATACAATTAATATAGCTGCAGCATGACTCTACCACGTAGAATTCGATTATTAGAAACTATATTTATTATGATAATTTAATTTGGATTATATATTAGATAATGGGAGGTTGTAGGATACAAAATATCAGCGTTTTCGATTTTTTAAAAGCGATGCGCCCCGGTATCGCACCCGTGATTTCTGGATCTCGACAACAGCGCCATCTACCGGGCCCGATTGTGAATGTAAACCATTCTCGAATCGACTATCTACACTCTACAACTCTTACTAATTGATTAGTGATCTGCCTGGTTTAAAGTAAAATGTATAATATTTAAGGGAAGAGCGCTGCTGTCTAAAATACAGATATTAAAGAGGTTATAGTAAGACACAGCTCACTAATTGTAATTTATTGTTAAGCTGTATTTTTTTTAAACTTATCAACACACACAAAATATCAGTTAGGAGTTCAGTCACATACACGCGGACAGAAGAATCATGTACATAATTATACATATAAACCTTCCTCGTGAATCATTGTGTCTGTTGATTAAAATGCATCAAAATCCGTTGTGCAGTTTAAAAGATCTAAGTGTACAGACGGCGGGAAGCGACTTTTTATACTATGTAGAGAGGTTAGTTATTTTTTTTTAAAAAGCTGTGCTATACTGAATACAGGACCCAAATGGAAACTTTTTAAGAATGATGGAATGAAAAAGTGAACTAGTTAGAAGATTGATGTTTGTTGAATTAGACATAAGAATGATATATGTGAGAGATGTATGTGGGCGATATTGTTATTTGAGTTATTATGCATGCGCAGTTATTTAGTAATTTTTTGTAAAATTGATTAGCACGGTTCCAGAAAATCTCCAAAGTTATTTTGGGTCAAGGTATATATTTTTAATTTCCCATGCATCATCTTGCTGGGTCCATTTTCATATGCTAACATATCATCCCTCATATGATTCTACTGCTAGATGCCCTATGTATGTTACTGGTTCTGGATTTGCATTCTTAAGCCAATATAGTATTGTCCTCATTTATTATCTGCATAAAGATATCTCAAAATTTGAAGTTAAATCAGTTGGTTTCCCTTGCAAGATATACAACAGTGCCCCAAGTGTATATATTACAATCTTACAGCTGTGAAGAAAATAATTTGACCTTATTGGAACTATGAGTTGTATCACACATATCAAAAACTTATAACTTGTGATTGTCTATAATTTTGGCCATTCTACTGGACCAATTAGACAGCCTAAAATACTCTTTCCAGTTTACCGGTGTCTAAAGTTAGGACTCTTAACTCAACAGTCAAATATACTCTCCATCATTATCAAATTTAAATAAAGATTCATAAATGTAGACTATTTGATATAATAACTATTTTATGTTTTGATAAATACAGTATGTTCGAAAGGTCGATGCAAAAGTCTTAAAGAGAAGAGGGGGGGAGGTCACCTTTTGGGGCACATTTTTGAACAGGTTACCGTGACTTAATGTCTTAGAATTTATCTAGTTATTGTGAAATGTATGATTTTTGGCAAATAACCCAAAATTTGGTACATAATCGTTCATAACGATAGTAGTTCAGTCACCTAAGCCCAAAGAGATGGTCAAACTCCGAATGAAATTTAATAAGCTGTAAATTTGTATAAAACTTTATTTTGGCATTCTGAATACTGTCCCATATTTCATAAAATCTCGTGATAAGATATTCAAGGTCAAACGTTTTTTTTTTGCGAATATTTCCTTTCCTATGGCCTTAATGCTTTCGTCCCAAACATTTTTTATACACTTAACCATTTTTGAGATAGAGCCCGGAGAGCGCACAGCGCTTAGCTATTCACATTATTGCAATCTGTTAAAAACTACGCCGTATAAAGTATATAAAACATTAAAGAATATATATGAAGTCTCCACAATTGGTCTATATTGAAATTGTTGAGTGTTGGTATTGCGAGGCGCCACTCTAACTAATCTCCGCAGCCGAATCTTGGTTGGCAGCGGAGCCATAGACCAAATCCGCCGCTAGAGTCAGGAAGATGGAGGATGGATGAGTGGAGTGAGACTCGTTTTCCTGACCCCATGGTCTTCGCCATGGACGGACACGGGGGCGAAATGAAGAATTTTATTCTCTACAATTTTGAATAATAAATGCAAAAAGCATTAAGAACCATAAGAAACGAGATATTTTCAAAACAACAATTTTTGTGACGTTTGATCCTAAATATCTAAAGACGCGGAGATTTTATGAGACATTAGGGACAACATTTAGGATGCAAAAAATAAGAATGATACCAAGTGTACAGCTTACTATTTCTTATTCCGACGTGAAACCCCCAATGTGACTACCACTTGTTCACTCCAAGAATGCCTTTACCTCCCTCTCACTCCGCGCCTCAAGCGTCGCCTTATTAGTACCGATAGCAGCGCATTCGTAATGTTTACGTATTTAAAATATTTTTAATGTAAAATAAAACTATAAAAATTTAATTATAACATTTTATAATTGTATCGGACACGTTTCTATTCACTTTTATTATTTCACATTACTAAATAAATTATTTTATAGTATGAATTTTATCTACTTGTTTGCTCTCAATTTCTGTCTACAGAACAACAAACTACTTACTTAGTTTTGCTCAATTTGACAAAAAATTGTCATGTTTATTTGATATAATAGATAAACATGATAACTTTTTTGTCTACGGTACCGTCAGCTGTGATGCCATATAACGGTCGACGACGGCAAACTTGAAATGAACACGCATAAACCGGCTACAATCAGTACATAAAGGCTTGTATTTATCTCGGCTTAATGCATCAATTGGCAAGCATTCAATCGAGAAATACCAATAACATCAACTGTGTACACATTATTGACTAAATTAGACATGCTGAACAGTTAGGAATTTTGGGAAAGTTAAAGTAACTATTTAAGTGCTCAGAAAAAAATTAATGTAGACTTACACATTTAAACATTTTTAAAACACCTAGAACTCACGCCCTTTCCATTGGTGTATCGTACATAAATATACCTACCTAAAACCTGTCCGACTTAAGGCCTAACAAGGGATTTCAAACGCAGCAAGCCCATACAAAATCAACGACCCGTCACAAAGCTACGGTAGTTTTCTGTTCGAAATTTTGCGGCCAAAACGGAATTCCGTTTGTGGCTGACCAGTTCGTTCCATTTCGGAAATCCGACAGCATTCCGTATGTAGTGGTTGCGGGCCTTAAGCCACAGTTCATTGCATTTTCACAGTTTACACATTACACATTGCACAGTTCATTTGCGCAGTCTATCGAACGTCGGTAGTGCGTCCACACATCTACTATATCTGCGTCGATCGTCAGTTCTCGGCCGAAACTCAGAAGAAAAACACGTCATTCGTGATGGAAGACGATAAAGCGCTTACGCTAGCCTGGCTTCTTAAAAGAAAGTCATACTCTCACATAAGAAAATTCACATACATTCTCACATATGAAATTTTCCCCAAAAGACTGGCACAATTAATTGATTATGAATGAAGAGACTTACTTAAACCTCCTGTTTTTAGTTACACCGCTAATACAAAAAAGCAATACCGTGATGAGAGAAGCAATAAGTTCTCATGAAGGATTGTCTGCAACTCTGAGGTTTTTAGCTACAGGTCGCTCGTACGAATGTATAAAATTTTCTACGTTGATATCAAAACAGGCTCTCAGTCAAATCATTCCTGAAACGAACGAACTTGCAAACGAACTGAATGATTGGTCCGACTTCCGTACACACACTACGATAAAACTGCTCAAACGCGATCGACAACGATTTAAAGAATAGATTTTAAACCTTGCTCCGATGGTTTGCGCCAACCAAAAAATATGCGCCGCTTTTTGTACACACGTTCGATAAAACTGCACAAATGATCTGCGCAGTCAGCTTGCAACGATAAATCGTTGTCGTGTGTACCGACAATTACTGTGCACTTCGCTGGAATGCGAACTCTCCCGCTTCGCCTCGTGCGTTCAGTAGCGATAATTAATCTTCTTTATATCTATTTTGTTACTTATTTATTTATATTACAAAACTCTTCTCTAAGAATGTTGAAAAGGCAAAACAAAAAGAAATGAATATTGCAAACAGTGACGTCGCAGCGCCAGGTGCACAGTTAAGTCGTACGGGTTGTATGCAAACCCGACACTTAACAATAGGCCCTTTTTACGGACTCAGGTAGCGTACTTAGCGCGTAGGGTGATGATTTCTAATAAAAACATTTAATTTTTCTTTAGTCTAGCTACGACTTCTCATGCTCTTTGATGTATTTATTTCTAAGTGCGTGCTTTTAATTGTGTTGAACAGTGTTAAGTTGAAGCTCCGCCATCTATCCGAACGTCGATCTTCTTCACTTGTGACTTTTTTTGCATAATTATGTGGATAAAATGAGTGCTTTCACTAATAAAGAGTATGCTGATATCATTTTCATGTACGGCAAAGCCGATGGAAATGGCTCTTTGGCACGACGATTGTATCAAGAACGTTATCCTGATCGTCGAGTGCCGAACGATAAAGTTTTCTACAATACATATCGACGCTTTGGTGAAACTGGACTGGTTCAACACTCGGAACCTGGAACTAAATCAGGTCGATCTGTTCACGAAGAGGAGCTTATTTTACAGGCATTTGAAAATGATCCTACAGCTAGCATCAGAGCGGTAGCACGAAATCTTGGAATATCCAAATCGAAAGTTTGGTCAACTATGAATCGCGAGGGGAAATATCCGTTTCATGACACAGGAGTACGTTTTAATGCGTTAATAAAATAGTTACTTACTGTAACTTTCCTAAAAATAGTTTAACGCGTTAGTAAAATAGTTACTGTAACTTTCCTAAAAAATTCTAATCAGCATGTCCAATTTAGTCAATGATTTGCATACAGTTGATAGCATTGGTGTTTGTCTATTAAGCTAAGATAAAAACAAGGTTTTTGCTTTAAATATCAAATTTATTAGGTTAACCTGCTCCCACGAGGTGACCTGTCCCTCCAAGGCTTTGCATCGACTTTCCGAACATCCTTTAGTTGTAACTATTTGTTTGTACTACCTCTGGTTCTTATGACAATATTTAGCTATTAGAAAAGTCCAATTTATGCTTCTTCATTAAAAGTTATAATTAGGCTGAGTTTAGATTAAAATTCATTCACTTCGCCATCATCATTGCTTGCTTTTTGTGCCGGAAATCAATGAGTTTTTATTTTATCTTTATTGGCCAAATTTTCTTCTATGTTTTGCTGTTTAATTTTGATTTTCCTTGCATGGATGCATGCAAAACTTTGGCGGATATGTAAGAAATTAAAATGTTCGAGAATTCGTCTTGTATTAAAGAAGAAAGTCTGGTTAAAATGTTATATTTGTATAAAACTTTATTCACAAAAAATATCTTTTACAAGATAATAATGTTAACAACATGTTACACTATTCAGTTTCTTCTTTAATCCTTAGACTAACAAAAAAGATAGGCTAAGCACTGCTTAGATTTCAAGTGACACCAAAATCACGCTCAAGTCCTTGACAAGTTGGCCTCAAATGATATTAGATGCATATCCGTGAGTGTGTGTTCCTACAATAAGTTAAGCATGGTTGTTGCTTAGTTCCGGCGTCATTTGAATTGTAAGCAGTGCTTCGCTTATCTTTCTTGTCGGTCTGATTTTACTACAAAAGCAAATACCTTGGAAATATTATTTATCTCAAATGTGAAGTTGAAATCAAATGGCATATTAAATATTATGTGTGAAGCATGGATCGCTTGCTGTACGATCAATGTTTCAGAAGTAGAAATACACTTTTAAATCATTGAAAAATTAAAAAAAAAACTTAAAAAACTGTATTTATGCCTCTAAATATGCCATCTTAATATAATTTTAAAATCAAAATAGTTCCAATACAGTTAATAGTTAACTTTTAATAAAATTAGCTATAATCTCATTTGTTTTAACAATGGGTTAAAGTCAGAGTCCCTTATTTTAAACAGTGAGCTGACAATGTCAGAATAAAAGTCAGAAAACAAACTTATAAATTCCAAATATAGCAACACTGAACGTTGATCATTTCCACAGACTGCGACGGCGGTAACGGATAAAACGAAAGCTAAAGCGACTCCTACAAAGCGAACGCCAGTTAAACAGGCCAAACCCGATACCCCAGTCAGTACGCCGACACGTAAGGGACGGAGGGCAACAAAGGGTAAGAACATAGTTTTCTTTATTATGTATTTAATTTTCAAGGGAAGGAAAGAGTAAATACATTTTTATTTTTTGTATTTTATTTTTAGGGGAAGTTATCGTCTCATTTAATGTCATGGCTATTGTAAGAGACAAGAAACAGAAACTTTTTATTCAATGTAAATTATAAACAATACTTATTGAAAGTAAATTTTTTAATTTACCGCTGGTTCGCAAAAAAAAAAACCTCTGTCCTGGGAAGAACTAGCAAGAAATCCAGCGGGATTTTTTTTTCAAATAATAGCTTACAATCGTGTTTACAATTAACAAGAAAATTAGAAATAGCTTGGTAGCGATCACCCTTCTCAGGGGTTATTATTATCCATAAATTCATTAATATTATAATAACCCTTTTTATACAAACTTAGTTTAATAACATTTTTGAACTTTGCGTATGACAAATTTTGTATATTTTCTGGGATTTTGTTGTAAAAGCGTATACATTGGCCCAAGAATGAATTACTGACTCGGTGGAGTCGAAGACTGGCCTATAATAATAAAAACAATTTATTTTCAGATAATGTTCCAGATGAATTATGGTATAAAAATAATAACACTAATACAAACTAAAATATAATCAAATGACATTGAAACACTATGTAGTGGTGTCAGAATATCCACTACCCTATATAATCCCAAATGTGTCGTAAGAGGGCGACAGAGATGGACAGCAGCGTCTTTAATAATAAAAAACGACTAAAAATTAAAAACTGCATTTATCACACCTCTTGCAAACTATGGCAAATAATCCCCCGTATGAGGGTAATATATGGCAGAGGCATATTTTCAGCAGTGAACTTCAATAGGCTGTAACAGAACATTAAAACAATAGTAAATTACGAAATTGTTAAATATCGTTCCTGGTAATCCAATACTTCGTGCCAAGTCAAAATATTAAGATATCTGGCAATGCTATTCTCTTTGGTTTTACATAGTCAGTACATTTTTTAAAAAATATATAACTGAAAAGACAAACAAGCGTACCGTCCACCTGGTAGTAAATGGCAACTGCAGTCCGGGGATACCTGCAGCCAACTTCAAACATAGAGGTTACAAATGAGCATACAAGTGGATGCTATGACCATTACTGTTACAGCCCATAAAAGTCCACTGCTGAATATAAGCCTCCCCCTTTGATTGCTTCGTAGGGGGATATTTGCCGTAGTTGCCATATTTGGCAAGCTGGTTAGCAACTGCAGTTTATGATTTTTAATTGTTGTTAGGAAGACTGCGGCCCATGATTTGTTTCCTTCCGTTGGATCTTACGAATACCAACAGGATGATATAGAGTACTGGATATTCTTACACCACCACTACTTCTTACTACACAATAATATTGTGTAATGTAATGCATGCTGTGTCTATAGACATCTCTTCTCAATTATGAATCAAAATGCATAATGCGGGAATGTCTTGTTTCCAGTGAATAAGTTCCTCTACACTCATCATACAAATGCGTAGCAGCTTAGTGACACAGCGTCATTAAGCTGCTATTTTACGTTTTTATTCTTTAAGAGTGGGTTGGTCCTTCCCCAGTCGAGCTAACCTATTCGTGCTATAACCTTAATATAGCTGCAGTATGGCTCTACCACATAAATCGTCTATCATAACCATTCTGTAAATGTTGTAACGGTGTATATTGGGTTCCCTTCTTCGTCTCTCAAGATAGTTATGCTTGGTGAATTAGTGATTTCAGGACATTTCGCAAAAGATAATTCAAAAAGTATCAAGGCTTTTTGCCAGCTCTTCTCTGTGTATGTCTTTTTTAAACTACTGGTAATTTATTATTTGAAGCTATCTTCACACTGATTTTTTGAGTATGCCAATGTGTTTTATATTCCAGTTTGCTGTTTGGTGCTTGAGTGACATTCTATCTCCTTATGTTATTCTGTAAGGGTTACATCTCTTTTAAGATTAATGGTAGAAAATATATAAAAATACATAGGTACTATCAGTAGCTTGGATTTTTAAGGAAAGATCGACCATCTCCAATTATGCAAGATCTGAGCTGGCTACAATATTTGTTATTATAAACAAAAATGTTGTCCACAGAAAGCAAGCCATCCCCAATAGTGCCCACACCGTCGACGTCCACGGGTAAAACCACACGCACCCCAAGGAAACCGCCGGCGAAGAAATAATATTCACCGCAAAGTAGTTCTTGTGAAAGGACTCTATGAGTTGCCCGCGGTTGGGTTGGTACTTTAAACCACTCGTAACTTATTATGGGATGTTTATTTCGGTCACTTCAGTCTGCATAATCGTGTTTTATTTTTATTTTTGTATCCTCCATTTTATTTGTAGTATGTTTCCTTGCATGTGGGATTGTACTTGGACATTAACGAAACTTTTGTATGACTGAGCGTATTTGGTAATATTTGTTAAAAGTAAGGGTTCATGGTATGGTACTATTATTGTAGAGATTTAACAATACAAGCATGAGACACTTTTCTTGATATAATTTTTTTTAGATGTGATCTGTTATTTTTGGGTAAATTTATGGCAACATTGCTACTATTTATTATATTTATATCACTATGAACTCTTATTTTACTACAACTTTTAAGTACACTTAGCCATATCTTAACGATTAGCACAACATTTTCTATTTTTCAAGGTTAATATCATTATATATAAGAAAAAGTAAGTGTGTCACTATGTTCATTGATGAAGGGTTCTGTACCAAATAGAAAAATGCACTAGAAGTTATAAAAACATTTGTTTTTATTCAACTAAAATATTGAATAGTGTTTGTCATTCCATAAGTCTATTCGGACTTATTTCATGTTAAATAGAATCATGTTAAATAGAATGCAAGATTTCAAGTATGTATTTATATTTAGCTAAAGCAATATTTACTTAAATGTTTATAAGTGGTTTCTTTTATGCATTCATCACAATTTGTTAAGAAATTCTTTTAAAGTACTGTGTAATTTGGGAGTTTCAAGCGAATTGAGTAGCTAAGGTAACTTGGTTATTGTTTTACTAATAAGATTTATTAACTTAGATGTGTTTGTAAATATTTAAAAAAAGTAACTCCTACCATTCGGTAGCATGTTTTAATTTCACTGATTTTGAGAGAGTAACCCTATTTATAAGGTTATAAATGAAATTTTTTATTCTGATTGAGAAAACATTTTACATTTTGAATAAAAAATTGTATGTTAAGTTGAGAAAAGTAAATAAATGTAAACAAACTTGCTAACAAGTGCGACGGCTACGTAATGTTAGCTATTGCGTAGTTACACTGGTACATTGAACAAATAAATTGGGTTATTCCCTACTTCGGTGACCATAAGGTTATATATAATACAATAATCCTATTGTGTAGTGAGGTACCTTTCCCCTCTGAAACATTAGTTTTGT
This sequence comes from Parnassius apollo, assembly GCA_907164705.1. Lineage (NCBI taxonomy): Eukaryota > Metazoa > Arthropoda > Insecta > Lepidoptera > Papilionidae > Parnassius > Parnassius apollo. Next base: position 1,786,378 of record CAJQZP010000058.1, read on the forward strand.
AAGTTTTAATTTTTCGGATAGGATTAATTATAAAAATTTTAAAGGTTTTTTTTTAGAGTATTTGACTTATTGCAATGGAATTATTGTATATTAGTACAAAGTGGAAACAATTGGTTAAAGTTAAAACATTGTATTAATAAAGGTAATTATTGAACTTTGTTTTTGTATGAGTATAATATATTTTGGTATGTACAACCTTCTTTTTATTTCGTTTAGGGTAAATAGTCGCAATTTTGGAGAGTACCGAGCAAAATGGTATCTTAATTCTGGACCAATGATACCACAGTATAAAAATTTAAGTTAACATGTGTAAATGTTGATGTGTATAGACATCTAATAGATACATTTTAGCTTTTTAATCGAATTCAATTCGTAATGTAATGTATGCCAGCCGGCGCGGTAAGCCGGTTTAAACAGGCTGTTATTTTCGATGTAGTGATTTATCAAAACTGTTTTACTGTTAACATATATTTCATGGGCAACATTTATTATACAAATGGATGACTTAAGAAATATGTATTTTAAGTCCGATTAATCCGTATCGAGAATAAAATAATGAATTTTAAGATAGTAACAAGTGATGATTAAAAAATTATAAAATTGAATCGGCAGGATTTTAATGTTTAATACAATCAACTAACCTATCAACACTGCCTTATTATATCACTTTAGTTTTTTATAATAGTTTTTTTAAGTATTGATCAATATGCAATGGCCCGCGAAATCGACGATTGTTTTATCGACATACTATCTCGACTCTTGTTACATCACTAGTATTGTGACTTACTTATAGTTTTGTTTTGTGTTTGTAGTGAACACTTCATTTTTTGTTATTTTTTTTTCATTATTATGAGTGACCATATAATGTATGTGAAGATATCTCTTGTGGATGTGTGTGTGTGCGACCGTAGATGTTCTAAGTACCTAAGTAAGGTGGTAATTTTAAATAGGTTTAATTTCTAAAGAGATATAAGCATAGAATAAATTATTGTGTGTGCATTTTCTGTTTCTAAAAGACGTTCGGAACGAATGTTGTCACTGGTCCTCTGGTACAATAGATGTAAAACATATTTTAGCGTTTTATACAAATGATATCAGTCGAGAGTACTATTGTAACAGAAAGTCCACAAATTTATATGCAATTCAAAATTAAATATAAATAATTTAAGACATATCGAGTGTTTTTATTTCTTTATTACATACAAGTCATGTCTGCTATTTTTTAATAAATAACAGCTTTGGGTTTTTTATCAGAATTGCGGTTGTTACCTTTTAATAAAAATTATGTAAATTAAACAAATTATTATTAAAAATGAAAGAATCCGGCTCTAGAGACCTTATACGTTAATATTTTTTATTACACTGAAGTGAAGTGATAAACGAACTCATAGTCTAGCTGATGGTGTGGGTGCTGCAATCTAGGACAAAAGCCACAGATGTTGTCACTTCTTACACTAAGATTAAAGATTGTCTCTTGTGATTACACTGGCTCTATATACCCTTCAGACCGGTACACAGGAGTTGCATTGTTACATTCGGCGACAGAAATAGGTAAGAGGGTCCTATCAAATCTTGACTCCATAATAAGTGTGGATAGTATACAATTGTAATTTATTACTAACTGCGGGTCAATACGCTATACATTAATTAAGCAGTATTTATGACATTTAGATAATCATAATTTCATTCATTCACTCCATTACAGCCACTGCTGAACATAGGCCTCCCCCAAGGAATGCCACAGCACGTTCCTGAGCCACCTGCATCCATCGACTTCCTGCATGTCTTACCAGGTCGTCACTCCATCTAGTGGGGGGGGGGGGGGGTCCAGCATACACTTTTAAATAATAAGAATGACAAACGAGCAGACAATCCACCTGATGGTAAGTGGTTTCTGTGGCCTATAGATATCCACGTCTATCCTCGGTTAAGAATTTAAAATGCAGATACGTTGGCACCCTTGAGGACTAAGATCCAGATAAGTTTCCAATAAAAGCGGTCTCCGGTTTTTTACACACCATACGAAACAGCAACATTAAGCTGCTATCCTGTGAGAGCATGGTTTCTACCCGGTTGAGCCGGCCGCGTATTTCCATTTCCGTATTCACTAGGAGGCAGACAGTACTGCCTTGAAACACGCACGGGTCTGTCGCACTAACTGCCTTTACAAACTCGTGTTCAATTCAAGGCACGTGTCATCCAATCGTGCACGGTTTTGCAACGCCAACAGTTCTACTAGACACGTGTTCAGGGCGATGCATGGAACTTAGCCATGAAGTTCCTGCGTATACTTCGCTCGCGTCTCGCCACTTCGCCAGTCGCATTTGTTTGTTTTTTCCACTGAGATCCCATGAGATAAGTGTGCTTTCAAATACCAGATTATTGAACTATTAAAACATAAATTGGTAATATTGTGAACAATTAATTGAATCGTATTTTGAAGGTGGGATGGGACTTAGGGCACCCCGATTCGGACAGGTTAAGTTAGAAGAAGATGGCGGGATCGAGTGAGCGAGCGAACAGACCCCTCCATCTCCTTCGTGGTTATTTTTTTATAAACCACTCAGAAGTAGGAGCTACGCGAAGCGGGATTCCGCCAATCGGGCTTCCCTCGACTGCGCTACGTTGAGTGGCGTGGTGCTTCCCTCCTCCAACTCTTTCCCGTAGCGCAGTCGAGGGAAGCCCGGTCGACGGAGCCCCGCTTAGCGGGGCTCCTACTTCTGAGTGGTTTATAAAAAAATAACCACGAAGGAGATGGCGGGGTTCATTAAACACAAAAATTCCTTCGAATAAACACGGATTTGTGCGGCTTAATCAAGACGCATACTCCTTGCAGACAAGTGCCTTAAATTGAACACGAGTTTAAAGGCAGTTAGCGGGACAAATCCGTGTGTGTTTCAAGGTAGTACTACCTTCTAGTGAACACGGAAATGGAAATACGCGAGCCGACCCATTCGTATTACAAGTGTAGAGCTGCAGCATACATGACTCTACCACGTACCACGTAGTAGCACACACTACATACATACTTAGTGCACTTAGCCGTCTTGTAAGAGGCTGCCACTCGAGAATCCTTCCCCATCGGTTATCGGTTCTTCGAGCTATATGGCCGGCCCATTGCCACTTCAGGTTACTAATCCATTGGGCTATGTCGGTCACTCTGGTTTTACTGCGGATATCCTCATTTCTGAGTCTATCACGCAGAGAAACTCCGAGCATAGCCCTCTCCAAAGCTCGCTGAGCGACCTTGAGCGTCCTCATACGGCCAGCAGTGAAGGACCACGTCTCAGATCCGTAAATCATCACTGGCAACACGCACTGGTTGTACATCTAGTTTTTAGCGATTGAGGTATACCTGACGAGAAGATATGTCGCAATTTCCCGAATGCTGCCCAGCCTATTTGTCCCAGGTAAACGTACTCGTCAACAACTTCGAGAATAGTGCTCCCAACAACTACCGGCATAGGCGTGACATGGACATTAAACATAATCTTTGTTTTGTCCATGTTCATCTTAAGACCTATCCGTTGGGAGGCACTATTGAGGTCATTGAGCATAGTGCTTAAGTCCTCCAGCGATTCTGCCATAAGGACTATATCGTCGGCAAAACGAAGGTGAGCGATGTACTCGCCATTGATGTTAATACCGTATCCTTTCCAGGCCAGTAGCTTGAAAACGTCTTCCAATGCAGCGGTGAAGAGTTTCGGGGATATAACGTCACCCTGTCTTACACCTCTCTGCTGTCTCAGTTGGATAGGTTTCGAGCTCTGGTTCTGTACTCGGATAGCCATCGTAGCCCTACTGTACAAACACTTCAGCACTTCGATATACCGACAGTCAACTTGGCACCGCTGAAGGGCTGTAGCACCGTCCAAATTTCGACGGAATCAAAGGCTTTCTCATGGTCCACATACGCCAGGCAAAGTAGCAGATTGTACTCTTCAGTCTTCTGTACAATCTGCCGCAGGGTACATATGTGGTCTATGGTACTAAAGCCTTTTCGGAAACCGGCTTGTTCGGGAGGCTGGAAGTCGTCGAGTCTGCGTGCGAGACGATTCGTAATGACTCTCGAAAACAGCACGTAGACGCGGCTCAGAAGGGAAATCGGTCTGTAGTTCTTTAAGAGAGCGTTGTCGCCTTTCTTAAAGAACAAGACCACCGCACTTCTGCTCCACGCCTCTGGAGTAGTGCCACCATGGAGGACGGATTTGAAGAGCTTCTGAAGGACTTCAAGCGGGTTCTGAAAGAGGGTGGAACACCGGTAGGTTTAGGTAGGCTTTCAGAAGCTCCGCTGTAATTCCATCCTCGCCTGGGGCCCTGCCGTTTTTAAGGTGCTGGAGAGCCATTCTAATCTCGCTTAGACTGACGTCCGGGATATCATCGGAATAGTGTCGGATAAGACTTGCTCATGGATCGTTTTACTCACACTTGCGTGTGGCTCCAACGATGATGTGTACAGCTGCCCATAGAACCTCTCAATCTCACTCAAAATCTCAGGTGTCCAGGAAACGATGCTGCCACACTCAGTCTTCAGCTTTGACAGTTGGCTCTTACTGGCAGACAGATCTCTGGCAAAGACTGGAGCCCTGGTTCCGCTCGATCCCTTCTTTAATACGAGCAGTATTAAAGTTGCGTAAGTCTCGCCGCATGCATTTGGAGATCTGTCTGTTCAGTTGCCTGTATGCTGTCAAATCTGTTGACGATTGCAGCCTTATCTCCCGTCTAACAGCCATGAGATTAAGAGTGTGATCGGAGAGTTTTTGTGTTCTTCTGCGGCGGGTCTTGCAGAACTTAGCTCCGACCGCATGGACAGTTTCCACGAGCTTGTCATTCATATCGTTACGTAACTCGAGCTGAAAGTTTTCGGGATTCTGGATTATAGCACGAGGGGGACGGAGCGTTGGCTTCATTAGACGAGACCTCTCCAACTTAAGGTTTAGGTTCAGTGTGCCTCTAACCATTCGGTGATCGCTGCCATTTTTCACCCTTGCGATTACTGAGACATCACTGAACAGTTGGCGTCTGGTCGTCATAATGAAGTCAATCTCATTTTTTGTCGAACCGTCGGGGCTCGACCAGGTCCATTTCCTGTGGGGTCGCTTCCGGAAGAAAGAGTTCATCTTAAAGAGTCCCTCTTTCTCCATAAAGTCGGCCAGCTGCTGGCCCCTTCGGTTCCGTTGCCCTACTCCAAATTTCCCTAACTTCAGCTCACCGCTTTCTCTTGTGCCTAGTTTTGCGTTGAAGTCTACCATCAACACCGTGTAGTGGGCTTTGGAGGAATGCATGGCTTTGGAAATATCCTCATACATTTCCTCCACCTCATCGGGATGTGCCGAAGTTGGTGCGTAAACCTGTATGACCTTCAGCGAATACCGTTTGGTGATTCTGAGTATCAGGTACGCGACCCTCGTCGACACACTCCCAATCTTTACAACGTTGTTGACGAGACTTGTTGGACGATAAATCAGACACCTCCTTGGGACAGGTGGTCGCCCTCCCGGTGATAGAACAAGTTACAGGATTCGAGAATCACCGTGTCCTCCCCCTCTCTTCGGACCTCGGATAATCCTATAATATTCCTGCGCAACTTGTCTATCTCTTCTTCCAGCTCCAGGATCTTCTCGTCAGTCCTCAGGGTACGTGCGTTAAATGTTGCCAGGTCGAGTCGTCGTAGGTGGTAACCGAACCTCCACCGGAGATTCTTAGCAACCCTGCCCCGCCGTTACCATGGTCGCCACCGTAGCCAGGAATAGCGGGGCCGCCGGGGACTGGGGGCCGTCTATTTGTGTAATTGTTCATGGGGGGTATATTGCTATAATTGCCACGCTTGGCGAGCGGGTTGGCAACCGCAGTTTTTTTTGTCGTACAGTTGCTGTTATCAGGAAGATGCTGCTGCCCATCTCCTGCCTGTTTCCCTCTGTCGCCTCTTACGACACCCACGGGAAGGTATGGAGTAGTGGATATTCTTAACCGCCACTACACGGCACGGCACTGCAATTGACATAACCCAATAAGTTGAATTGTAAATGGACAGCCCATTGTCAATTCAACTTATTGGGTTATGTCAATTACTCTGGTTATACTACAGATATCCTCATTTTTAAGTCTATCACGTAAAGAAACCTCCAGCATAGTCCTCTCCATAGCTCGCAGAGCGACCTTAAACTTCCTCATACGGAAAGACCACCTCTGAGATCCATAAGTCATCATTGACATGGCATTGGTTGTACAGCCTCGTATTAAGGTTTTGAGGTTATACCTGACGAGATGTGTCGTAATCACCTGAACGGCTGAGCAAGTTAATAAATAAAGAGATGAGCGGCAGCATCATATTGATAACATTTATTACAGCCTATAAAAGTCCACTGCATACATAGGCTTTTGCAATGGTTGCCACGCTTAGCAGGCGTTATTAGAAAGATGCTGTTGCCCACTAGGCCTGATAACCTAAAATAATAAAAGTCTATGGTTGTGAACTTGCCCGCCAAGTGTAGTAACTATCTGCGTTATTGGAGGTCGATATTTAGAGTGATGATGATGATGAAAATACACTCAGTATTGATAACTATTTCAGCAGTAATTAAAAATGTACTCTATTGCAAGTCTGCTTATCCTAACGTATCTCGTATAGGGATGGGCCGAATATGGATTTCACCGAATACGGATATTCGGCCGAACATTCGGTTAAATTTTTACCGAACCGAATATTCGGCCGAACATTATTCGGCAGGATAACCTCGGGACTTAACCAATTTATGTCGAAACTTGTTACCGTAAAACACACGGGATTAGCGCCGGACCCTGCCTCTCGCTTCCCGCCACACCTGACATGTTATTGCATTATCTAGTACTAGCAAATTGCCGGCACATGCTTATGTTTTGACTATTATTGTGATAAAAAAGTATTTCGTTGTTTTATTCTTAATTAAAGTTAAAGTTATAGCCTATATACGTCCTACTCCTGGTCACAGGCCTCCGCTCATTTCTGAGAGGGTTATAGTAGGGCAAGGAATTGTCCACCGCACTGCCCCAATATGCTTGTTGGCGAACTTTACATGTCTTCGAAATAATTTTTTTCTTATTTCTCAGACATGCAGGTTTCCTCACGATGTTTTCAAAATTTTTGTAAATCAGCACTTAAAATTGCAATTAATAATTTCATTGGTGCCAGTGGCGATCAAACCCGGTTTGGTCGTGCACTGTGAAATTTACAGCGAGCGTTAACCATCTGACCTACCATGGCTCTTTATTCTTAGTGAATAAGGTAAAGAGCCGTAAGAATTTTATTCTTAGTTATTATATGATAAAAATGAGCGGCAGGAAATTTACTATTTGGACTTATTTTAGAGAAACTGACGACCAAAGTAAAGTGAAATGTACTAATGTAATTTAATGTTTCTTTGTTTGATTCCAAAAACATTTTATCAAGTTTCTATTTGCCATAATCGGAAATAAATCCACAGAGCCTCAAAAACATAAATGTATAGATTTATGCATTTGAGGCACTTTTAGAGTAAGTAGATTTAACCCATAAATAAAATATACTTTCAACAGTATAATACATCGCATTACTCAATTCGTACATTTCAATACATTGGACACTATGAAAATGTTCGGTTCGAATATTCTGTGATTTAGCCGAATATTCGGCCGAATACGAATATTCGGTAAGGCTGCCGAATATGCAAAATACCGAATATAAAACGAATATTCGGCCCATCTCTAATCTCGTATCTATTATATATTTTGGCACATGACACTTAGAACGTTGCCTAAATAGAAATACACAAGTGTGATAACAGCTCATGAGCCAAAATTATTAAAATGTATCACCTATAGAATCAACCTAGTGTTTTTCACTAATGTTTTTCAATGGAAACCGTTTCATATTTAGATTAATACGCAATTACCAAAACACACGACATGATGGCTATGTTTTGATCAGTTAGAAACTCCACTCGACTGAGAAGAAGGAAAGCCAAAGAAAGGTAAATGTGACTATTGATCATGAGCTCACGGGTCGGGCTAGTGAGGATACTCTTACCTCTTAAAACACCAAAGGGATGATATCGAATAATGGATTCTCTTACGTTATATGTAGTTGAGTCACGCTGCAGCTATATTATGGTTGTAGCACGAATGGGTCTGCCCAACTGGGGAAAGACCACGCTCTCACAGAATACCAGAGTAAAATAGCAGCTTAATGCTGCTGTTTCGTGTGGTGAGTGTAGAGAGCTGGAGACCCTTGTTACTGGAAACGAAGCATTCCATCTTAGTCCTCAGGGTTAACAACGCATCATTCTTAATCGAGGATTATATTACATACATAAATTGTTTCTACCTATGTGCCCATTATTGAGTGAAACCATCCAACTGATTTTGATGACAACTGTTTGAATGGGTCCATAGGTGGTTTATGTTTATATTTGGACCCAGTAGGTGGCGCTGTTGTCCATATCCAGAAATCACCCGTGCGAAACCGGGGTAGATCGCTAAACTAGTCACCTAAAATTAAAAATTAAATTAAAATGATATACACACATACATGCATCTTTAATAAATTAAGAAAAGTTTATTATTACAGTTGCTGTTTTTTAAATAACTTTAAAGTACACTCCGAACCAAGAAGTTTTAATTAAAACTGCTGAACAACATTCATAATTATATCCTATTCCTATACATATCTACCTTTGGACGTTTCTTTTTCGGAGAAGTAAAATCTGTTGATTTATCTCTCGACGTACTTGGTTGTAGCTCCATCATTAACCACTTAATAAAAAACAATTATCAACAAAATAAAATAACAATAATTAAATAAACAACAATTACTAGAATGGCCTTCCGAATCCTGTCTTGATTGACCCTGACATGTTTTTGCGGGGAAAACGAGACATGACGACAAATACACAAGATGGAAAGAGATAGATAATAGATTGTCAACTCCAGAGTCGTTTTTAAGGTAAATGACCTTTCGTATCGCTGCTCGTTGGCCGAACTATATGCTTTTGGTGAACTCGGTACTATTAAAATTTAAACATAATATGTAAGTATTGACTCTTTTATTAGTGCCTCGTTAGTCACTCATGGGGTATATATTTTCTGTGGTCACGAGGACGTAAGCGCAACTTCTATTCATGTAGTCTAGTGCCGGACCAAATATTTATTATTGGTTTTTTCGGTCAACAAACAGTCATCACTATTCTCTACTGTGGTGTGTGGTGTCGCGTTGCCGTCCCTTGGGAAGTGAGGAAGCATGAACTTGTATTTGAACACACTCACCGGATGACTAGTCTCCGTTAAGATTTGCCAACGTGGCTGAAATTCGGTCTAAAAGCAAGTTTTATGTTAAGGTCTGTATCAACCATTCACGTATTATATTTGCGTACAACGCCTGCGGTATAAATTTAGCAATCTTTCATAATATGATCAGTATGCCGTTTGTCATTACTGTAATTACTTAATTTATATCACACGCAGTAAAAGAAATAAAACTCGAAGGAGACCATTACAAACCACGCGCTTTTATAAATATATTATGAATGTGTGAAAATCCAAATTAGTCAGTGATATTAATTAATTATTAGGCAATACGTATACGAGATTAGAGATGGGCCGAATATTCGTTTTATATTCGGTATTTGGCATATTCGGCAGCTTTACCGAATATTCGGCTAAATCACCGAACATTCGAACCGATCATTTTCAGTGTCCAATGTATTGAAATGTACGAATTGAGTAATGCGATGTATTATACTGTTGAAAGTATATTTTATTTATGGGTTAAATCTACTTACTCTAAAAGTGCCTCAAATGCATAAATCTATACATTTATGTTTTTGAGGCACTGTGGATTTATTTCCGATTATGGCAAATAGAAACTTGATAAAATGTTTTTGGAATCAAACAAAGAAACATTAAATTACATTAGTACATTTCACTTTACTTTGGTCGTCAGTTTCTCTAAAATAAGTCCAAATAGTAAATCTCCTGCCGCTCATTTTTATCATATAATAACTAAGAATAAAATTCTTACGGCTCTTTACCTTATTCACTAAGAATAAAGAGCCATGGTAGGTCAGATGGTTAGCGCTCGCTGTAACTTTCACAGTGCATGATCAAACCGGGTTTGATCGCCGCTGGCACCAATGAAATTATTAAATGCAATTTTAAGTGCTGATTTACAAAAATTTTGAAAACATCGTGAGGAAACCTGCATGTCTGAGAAATAAAAAAAATTATTTCGAAGACATGTAAAGTTCGCCAACAAGCATATTGGGGCAGTGCGGTGGACAATTCCTTGCCCTACTATAACCCTCTCAGAAATGAGCGGAGGCCTGTGACCAGGAGTGGGACGTATATAGGCTATAACTTTAACTTTAATTAAGAATGAAACAACGAAATACTTTTTTATCACAATAATAGTCAAAACATAAGCATGTGCCGGCAATTTGTTCAGTACTAGATAATGCAATAACATGTCAGGTGTGGCGGGAAGTGAGAGGCAGGGTCCGCCGCTAATCCCGTGTGTTTTACGGTAACAAGTTTCGACATAAATTGGTTAAGTCCCGAGGTTATCCTGCCGAATAATGTTCGGCCGCATATTCGGTTCGGTAAAAATTTAACCGAATGTTCGGTCGAATATTCATATTCGGTGAAATCCATATTCGGGTAAATCAAAATTTTTAGTTTCCAAATTGACTATATACCAAACGTTTTACTGTTGGCAATAACTGTCCTTAAAAGAATGGTAACCAACCTGGGGTGTGTCTCCGTTGGGCAAGGAAGAAGTAACGGATAATTTGGTGTTGATATATATGCTTCGGTGGTTTGGTCATGTGGAAAGAAAGAATGAGGAAAGAGTGACTGGTTGCGCGGAAAACCTTATTTATTTTTATTTGACGGTAGGCTTGCCAAATCGTTTATCCTTTTCCAAACGATATCATTCATACCCTCCTATCGACACATCGGGGTGGTGGGGTGGGAGGGGAAAGAAGATGATTCTAGAATATTACGCGATCATCGCAACCGAAGGAATAAAAAGGCACGCGCGGCCGACGCGCACTCTCTTCCCGTCGCGCTCGTCGTTGGAAACACACCGCCTAGGATAATAGTGTCCTAAAGAGCTCTTGCCCACGCGCACCGCTAGTATAACCGCTTAGCCTGAAGCAGTCGAGCTCCAGGAAACCCGCCTCACCTCGTGTGAGATATAGTCGCGCACCGCCTCTCTCCAGAGAGTCTACCCAGAGTATCTTCCAGAAGTCGCAGCATAGAAGCAACACCCCGGCGAGTGAACATTCCAAATAGTTCCTGCTTGATATAATTGTGTTTAATAGTTAATCCGCTCCAATTTATTTTCTCCTAATCAAGCAGGATTCCTTTCACATATTTGGCAAATAATAGTTCGTTTTAGGGAAGAGCGAGTGCATTGTACCGCGTGCTATAGTCGCCATTTTATGTAAACGTAGAAGCATTTCGCATATACAGTCCACTTTGGTTAATATCTCGCGTAATAGGCTTAAGGCTCGACCGGGGAATTGGACTTCGGTAGCCTTAGGCTCGTCGCTCCACCATTTTATGGTCACTTCGGCAGGATTTGGACTGGTATTTAGTAGTCGTTCAACCATTTTCTGGTCGAATTATTAGATTAATTACTTAGACAATGCACTCTAATTTATGGAATAGACTTAAATAGTGTTCGTTTAAAATTTAAATTTTGGTTAGTTACTCGCAAATAGAATTATTCATTTAAACAGTGTTTGTATTTGGTTTAAATTTAAAGCTTATTAGTCGCTTAAGTAATTGAAACAGTGTAATCACATGCGTTTTGTACGCTTACCCGACAATTTTGATAAAAATTCACCTCGGCTCACTGTAACAGGTGTTCAATTTAACGACGTAATACGGCACGCGTGTCCATCCTCCAGCGTTGTGCAATTAATTGTGATTAATATAATATTACTTATAATAATTTAAAATGGCAGTTAGTGGAAATGAAATCAAAATTAAAACGCTTTATGCCAAGAGAAGAGGGACATACTTTTTTCACGTATGCAAAGTATTAGTGATCATATAAAGAACATTAATGTAGAAGCAGTGCGGGAAACTTTTTTGAATGAAATTGAAACGGTAGATTCTTTGCGGACGGATTACGAAAGGATATTAGACCAAATTAATCATTTGGAATTACAAATCGACCCGAAATATATAGTGAACTACCAACCGCTTCTAGCATTTGAAGACATGTTGTGTCGCGTGAAAAGAACGGCGAAACTCTTACAGTCTCCATCTCAAAACGAAACAAAGCCGGAAATCCAGGTACGCCCACGTGACTCAATTAGGTTGCCGCCAATAGATATTCTGGTATTCAATGGTGATATTAAGACATGGCCTTTCTTCTTCAGTAGTTTTCAAAACAATATACATAATAACCCATCGTTATCGGACGCTGAAAAATTATATTATTTAATTAGTAAACTTAGTGGCAGGGCACAGTCAATTTGCTCGGGTTTTACACCTACAGCAAATAACTACTTGTTAATATTCGAAACGCTTAAAACTAAATATGAAGATAGGAGAATGTTAGCTTCCGAATATTTGAACCAGATATTCGATCATAAACCTATATCATCCGCGAACATCAACGGCTTAGAGCAATTTTTAGATAGATTTGTGGCATCGGTGGCTGCACTTAAGAATTTGAAATTTAATGACCTTATGGACGTGGTGTTTCTCCATATTGCATTAAAGAAATTAGACCCCGATACCGTGCGTGCGTTTGAAATGGAGCATCGTAGCTCGGAGATGCCTTCCTTTCATACATTAGCATCGTTTGTGCGAGATCAAATTAAGGTGATGCAGCGCTCCCCGAACGTTAAACAAGAAATTAAAAAATGCGTCGATCGTAGACCGACTCAACCATCTAAAACAGCAGGGTCGTTAACGTACGTAACCGCTACGTCGGCACCACTTCAGCATGCCTGTATCATATGTAAAGACAAACACGGTAATTTATACAATTGTGCGACTTTTCGTAAATATTCACCAAGCGAACGTTATAAATTAGTAAAGACAAACAACCTATGTCTGAACTGCTTAAGCGATAAGCATTTAGTTGCAAAATGCAATTCTAGTTCCGTATGTAGTAAGTGCGCCAGGAAACATCACACGTTATTACATTTTGAAAATAGCAACATATCGGCGTCAAGTAAAGTGGACAAGGAATTCACCCCTACTAAAGTCAACGATTCTAGCGGTCGACCTGGTGATGTCGCTCTGTGCTCATTGGCAAATATGGGAGCACAACCTCCTTCAACCGTGTTACTGGGTACGGCACGTATTTTGGTTAGGGATTCGCGTGGAAAGGAACAAAGCGTCCGTGCACTGCTGGACAGCGGAGCCCAAAATAGCTTTATAACGCGACAATGTTGTCAGCGCTTAGGCTTAGTAATAAATAGGTCACTTTCATGTCCCGTAGTCAAAGGCATCGGAGGTACTAGTAAAGTTACCCAGGGATATATAAATTTAAAATTTTATTCTCGGATAGATCGTAATGTTAACTTTGATATAAATGCACTAGTAGTAGATAGGGTCACTGAACGGCTGCCAACCGTTTCGGTTGACACCTCGGCAATGATTGAATTTAAAAATTTGACTCTAGCAGACGACACTTACGCCGTTCCTGGAAACATAGACATGCTCATTGGAGCATCGCTTTTCCCTCATCTTTTGTTAAACAATAAGGTCAGGGGCAACTCCTCGCATACCGTGCCTTACGCATTGGAAACCGTCTTGGGCTATGTCATCGTTGGCTCCGCCCCCATCATGGATAGTATTTCGGCAACCTCTTATTGTGGTATGGCTGTCGAACCGCTCGAGTCGTTAGTCCCCAAATTTTGGGAGATGGAGGAGGTGAACTTCCCACCCATAGCTAGCTCAGATGACAGATTATGCGAGGAAATTTACGTCCGCACGACCGTTCGTGATCGCGACGGTAGATATAGTGTAGCGCTACCCTTTAAGGTGGAACCTTCGGACTGTTCCCAGCCATTCTCCCGCAAGATAGCGCTGAACGCAACATTTTAAGTTTATTTGGATCTTTGTGTAATTGGAAAATTATTAAGTCGTAGGAGTAGACTTAGCGGTTATCGGATATTACATTTTATTGGAATGGGTCATATCATTGCCTCAAAATCTACCCAAATCAACATTAATTTTGATTATAACATCTGTCATTGAATATAGGGTCGTTTACACACACAGACGTATCCCTACGTTTACGAAGCTGGAACACTAGATGGCGTGTATGTAAAAAAACAAGTTTTTAATTTTTGTGTATGTGTAGATTGGGTAGGCAGAACTACAAAACGCTATGTACGATTGTTGTAAAAATAAAATTTATATTTGTTGGCGGAAACTATTTAATTGATTTATAACTTTGGGAAATAAATTATGCCAACATTGATTACAATATAACGCAGTTTTATTTTATTACATTACACTATTGAATTTTTTATCAAAACAGAAGTACCTATTTGAAGCAACATAAATAAACTGATACATGCCTATTCACTCAAAACTAATAACACTGATGATTTGTAACTACCAATTATTACAATAATTAGACATTTCACAACCAACACGTAAGTAACTATAATTCACAAACAAGAGATAACAACAAATCTATAACACGATTTATTTTGTTATAATAACCAGGAAGTTTGAAATTCGAAGCACTCAACAAAAGCTTTTAGTAAAACAAAAATATAAATCTTATACCTATGAGCAATTCTTGTATATATATATATATATATATATATATATATATATATATATATATATATATATATATATATATAATCGGAATCTCGGAAACGGCTCCAACGATTTTCATAAAATGTCGTTTTATCCCCGTTTTCAGGCAATGAAAAACTGCTACAATGTAAGAAGGTAATAATGGTCGTAATAGCTCAAGTGGATAACGCACTGTAGCGAAATCGTAGTTCCATGGTTCGCGACTTGTCTTAGGATTGACTTTTTTCCCCTTTTTTTTTTCAAGATCCCTTCTTTTGTGAGAAAATCTATTATTTCGAGCCCTTTTTGTAGTATTTTTTTAAAAATACAAAAATTTTATTGCACTCATGATTTTTCATTTTAATAACGAGTTCAGTTTTTTTCTATTATGTCGGTAAGATCAAAAAATATTCTTCATATTTTATCAGTATGTATTTTTAATTTAAATATAACTTCCAAAACACACGATTTCCAAAAAAAAAAACATCATCATCATGTCATCCAGGTACTATACAATATAATATATACAAATCTTCCTTCAATTCTATATGAGTAGGGTTGCGTTCGGAACACAAGATCTAGAACACTAAAATGTACAAAAATTCACTTATCTTTTTATTTCAATGTTATCTTTATATTCCTGGTAGAATTGGCCGACGAATAAGAAAAATATAACTCAGATTAGAATAAGCTATTTATTTATAAACAATAAAGCACGGAACAGAAAAAAAGGATTTTATTATGTAACTGAATTATATTTGTTTCTGAACGCATCATAAGGTGTGACGTAGTGACGAGTGAACTTGAGCTCTACAAAATATAACAAACTAAGAATGTGTGTCTGTCTGAAACTGTTTGCAAAATGCGTAAAGGGTGTTTAATGTAACCCGGCAAAACCATATTTAGCAAATGTTTGCAAGTTTAATTTTGTGACTACTTTGGTAGTTTACCGATTTATAATAATTGTATTTATTGTTGACCAAAAACATATTCAAACACATTCATATATGAAACACTGACACGTATGACGTAGGTAATCAGTATTGTGACGATATTTCAGAAAAATCACGGGCCAGCCTGCTGTTAATAATACTATCGAAAACATAATTGCGTTTTTAAAATAATTAATTACTATACCTACGATAAATTACAATATAGTCTCAAATATATACTAGAGAAATATTGCAATTCGAATCAATGAAAACATACATACAAAATATGTATAATACACAAGACATTCCGCGCGCAAATCATAGCTCGTGACAACCAAAATCAGAATATTATATTTTATAACAAGTCAAACAAGTGAACGTACGTAAGTTTGGCAACGCTTTTGTTTCTTCAATTCAGGGTCAGGAACAGGAATACGTTAGTACCGCAGACTTCTCTGTCTACGGTTAGTACTCTTATCAGTTTGTTGCCAGTAAGGACGGCAACGTCGCTTTACCTACGACTTTTGGTATGCCACACAACGATAATAAGTAATAAAATTGTTTACAAAAAAACATAGGTGTCTAAGGTCATTAGTTTTATGTTATTTTATACTGTTTTTTTAACGGTTGGAAAGGAAATTAACCAATTATTGAACTTAAGATATTGATTTATCAGAATTATTTAAGATCACTTGGATGCCATATAGCGTGCCAATGTTTAAACGTCGCCTTTCGTTTGCTTGTCAAGTCACGCACACTACTAAAGAAGTGTCAAATTTTTCCGGGATTTCACTATTGTTTTTCTCAGTATATAATGTAAGTTATTGCCTATAAAGGTCAGACGCGTACACATTTCATTGTAGAGAAGTGATAAAATGATTAGTTTTAAAGAAAGAGTGTCTGTGTTTAGTGAAGATTTTGGTTAAAAAATGTATGGACGGACGGTCGAAGCATCCACCTTAAAGGAGATGTTTTATCTCTCGGCGATTCGTGTCAAATGGCGGAAAAACGTTTCTACAGCTTGGAGCGTAGGATGCTCGCTTCACCCCAGTTAAAAGAAGCTTATGACGGCGTCATTAACGAATATATAAGGGAAGGTTACATACCACTTGTGGCTTCGAAATTAGATAACTACGAAGACACACCGTCGTATTTCATACCACACCACGGGGTCATTAGGGAGGACAAACTTACATCTAAGTTACGTGTAGTGCTCGACGCTAGTGCTAAAACTAGCACTCACCTGTCGCTTAACGATATCCTCTATAGTGGGCAAATTTTACAAGGCAGTTTATTTAATATAATAGCCAGTTTTCGTTTGGTTTAGTATAGCACTGTCCGCCGATATTCGCCAAATGTTTTTTTGCATAGGGGTCCGTGAATGCGACCGTAGATTCCAACGAATTTTATATCGTTTCAACCCAAAGGAACCTCTAATGGTGTTTGAATTTAACCGCGTTTGTTTTGGTTTAAAGTCGAGCCCATTTCATGCGTTACGCACGGTGAGACAGCTCGCTCACGATGAAGGTCCCTCTTACCCTAAAGCTAAGAGGGCAATTGAGAGCGGTTTATATATGGATGATTTTGTGTACTCGGTCGATAGCGTGGAGGAGGCCACCCTAACCACCGCCGAGGTTATAAAGCTCATGAAATCGGGTCAATTCGATCTTGTCAAGTGGACTAGTAATTCGCGTCCGGTTTTAGACACAATCCCACTATCACACCCTCTTTCAGCGATAAACGAATTCGACGAATCTGATACACACAAGGTGCTCGGTCTGTGTTGGTCACCAGAGTCCGACGTGTTTAGCCTTAAGGTAAATCCGCCCGTAGAGAAGTGCACAAAGCGCACAATACTGTCATGCGTTGCTAGATTATGGGATGTCATGGGTTTCGTAGCTCCGGTGGTATTATACGCTAAGCTTTTGATTAAACAACTTTGGTTATTTGAATGCGATTGGGATGACTCGCCGCCTGACAGCATTGTTCGGTTGTGGCAGCGTTTTAGAGAGGAACTTCCTTTATTAAGAGAAATTAAAATACCACGTCATATAAACGTTGATAGAAATAGCGTCATCACGGTCTTTGGGTTTGCAGACGCCAGCGAGAAGGCTTACGGGGGCGTTGTATATTTCCACGTTCAGAATAATGGTAGAAATTCGATTAGCCTCATTAGTTCTAAGTCGAGTCTCCCCCCGTAAGGTTGTCTCTCTGGCGCGCTTAGAGCTTTGCGCAATATTAGTACTCACCAAGCTTATTACCGCAGTTATCAGCGCATGTAGGGGTAGAGTTCACATAGAAAGGATATTTGCCTTTTCCGACTCCACCGTCGCCTTATGCTGGGTTCATTCTTCACCCCACCGTTGGGATACGTTTGTGGCGAACCGAGTGGCCAAGGTCCAAGACGAGTTAGAAACGCAGAACTTTAGTATTGCGTGAACTTCAACGTGCGCATTTCTCGGAAGAAATTACAAGATTACAATCGAATAGAGCTTGTAGTCGCGCCTTTCAACGCCTTAAGCCATTTTTACAGGATGGGATTGTAAGGGTAGGTGGACGCTTGTCTAACTCGCAGTTGAGTTTCGACCAATGGCACCCTATAGTTTTACCGCGTAAAGACCATATCATGAATTTATTAGTCGATTACCATCATAAATTGAATTCGCACGCTGGCCCCGACTTACTGATGTCGATCTTGCGTCAGAATCATTGGATTCTTTCTGCACGTAGTTTAATACGCAATCGGGTGCACA
This sequence comes from Parnassius apollo, assembly GCA_907164705.1. NCBI lineage: Eukaryota > Metazoa > Arthropoda > Insecta > Lepidoptera > Papilionidae > Parnassius > Parnassius apollo. Next base: position 1,804,853 of record CAJQZP010000058.1, read on the forward strand.
GATGTATAGCTTGCTTTCGGGCACGCCCCAAGCCGTCATTTCCGGAAATGGCGGAACTTAGATCTTGTAGAGTAATACAATCAGTAAAGCCCTTTACGCACACCGGGTCTGATTTCGCTGGTCCGTTTAAGGTCACGCTCACTCGCGGGCGTGGTATAAGATCCACAAAGGCTTACGTCTGCATTTTCGTATGTCTAGCTACAAGGGCGGTGCATATAGAATTCGTTGGTGATCTAAGCACAGCAGGCTTTATGGGTGCATTTAAAAGATTTCTTTCCCGCCGTGGCCCTATAAGTAAATTGTCTTCGGATAACGGTACGAACTACGTCGGTGCAAAACGTATTTTATCAGAACTACATGAGCTCTTAGCTAGCAAGTATTATAATTCGGAGTTCGCTCACATTCTAGCCGAGAACCGCATACAGTGGTCTCTGAACGTCCCAGCCGCGAGTAATTTTGGGGGCAATTGGGAGACTAACATTAAGAGTCTAAAGAGTCACTTATACCGAGTAATAGGAGATCAAATTTTGTCTTTCGAAGAGCTAAGTACGGTGCTCGCTCAAATTGAGTGCGTAATGAATAGCCGCCCACTTTGTCGTACGTTGTCTAGTGACCCCTCGGAGCCGCTGGCTCTAACTCCAGCACATTTTTTGAATTTAACGCCTTTAAAGTATTTGCCCGCCGTAAATATGGATGAGAACAGACTTAGCATTTCCGCACGCCACAAATTATTAGACCGGTTAGTGCAATCGTTTTGGAAACGATGGAGGATGGAATACTTGCATACTTTGCAGTCTCGACAAAAATGGAACACAGCAACTGAGCCTTTAGCTGTAGGAACTGTAGTTGTGCTCACCAAAGAGAATACGCCGCCTCTCCATTGGCCGTTAGGAATTGTGGAAGAGGTCTTTCCCGGTTCCGACAGAGTAATTAGGGTAGCTCGCGTTAAGACCACGGTTGGGTCTAACCTGCGTCCTGTTGTCCGTTTGTGCCCCTTGCCTCTTCCATAATTTAAATTAGCTTTCTAGATTAGAAATTGTAGTTGAATTTAGGTAATCTTAGCGTTAGTTAGTTATTTTGTTAGTTTGATTTTAGCTCTAGTTGTTTTATTTTTTTTGAAGGAAATCCTTCAAGGGCGGGGGAGATGGTTGCGCGGAAAACCATTCTTATTTATTTTTATTTACGCACTCTCTTCCCGCCGCGCTCGTCGTTGGAACCACACCGCCTAGGATAATAGTGTCCTAAAGAGCTCTTGCCCACGCGCACCGCTAGTATAACCGCTTAGCCTGAAGCAGTAGAGCTCCAGGAAACCCGCCTCACCTCGTGTGAGATATAGTCGCGCACCGCCTCTCTCCAGAGAGTCTACCCAGAGTATCTTCCAGAAGTCGCAGCATAGAAGCAACACCCCGGCGAGTGAACATTCCAAATAGTTCCTGCTTGATATAATTGTGTTTAATAGTTAATCCGCTCCAATTTATTTTCTCCTAATCAAGCAGGATTCCTTTCATAGATTTGGCAAATAATAGTTCGTTTTAGGGAAGAGCGAGTGCATTGTACCGCGTGCTATAGTCGCCATTTTATGTAAACGTAGAAGCATTTCGCATATACAGTCCACTTTGGTTAATATCTCGCGTAATAGGTTTAAGGCTCGACCGGGGAATTGGACTTCGGTAGCCTTAGGCTCGTCGCTCCACCTGTGACAAAGAAAATTTATGGTGCACAAGTGAATGGCAGAGTCGGAAAGGGACGTCCTAGGCGAAAATTTATCGACCAAATTGGCGATTTATTGAAAACGGGCCAAATTAGAAGTACCCTTAACCGACGAGCATGTATGCGTAGGTGTATGGATGTAAAGGAGGCAAGAGGGGTGTGTCAGGATCGTGCCAAATGGAAGTCTGTAATCTCTGCCTACCCCTCTGGGTGACAGGCGTGAGTGTTTATGTATGTAAACCCTCGTTAACACGAACACGAAAGTCAAACAAATAGTTCGTGTTACAGGGGAGTTCGTGTAATCCGAACAATGCAAAAAATGAATTCGTGTTTCTAAACTCAATAATTAAACTTATTATGATTCATCATAGAAACATTTTATTAATAACTTTGATATTATTATTTTATGTTTACAATAATTTTTTATTTTAAATTTTTTAACCTAACATTATTATTATTACATATTATCCGATTTTGACTGCGCCGACCCCAGATAATGGGAAATGGTTTAGAGAATGATGATTATCCGATTTTGACTGTTTGTTTTTATTTGTTCATAAAATACATTTCGATATTGTTTTGGCGATAAGTTGGTCGGAGTTTGCGTGCACATTCGAAGTTGATCGTTTCCAGCCCATCTGAAAATGCGTCTGAAATGTTGTTCGTCGCTGCAAAGCGAAGAAAAATATCGATTGCATCTCTGACCTCCTTCGACGTTGGTGGGATGACTTCTTCGATATCGCTCTCATCACTGGACTCGTGTTGATCTGGGATCCGGGCTACTTCTGGATCCCGGGTCTTGTCATTCAGGCTCATTTCTTCATTCACTTTGTTTCCCTCGCCACAAATTTTTTGTGAAGAAATTCGGTGCCGCTGTTGAAATCTCCATAACCATCTATTCGAACATTTAAAATCTCTGATTCCCAAATCTTCAGCAATTTTGAGTGCCTTTTCTTTCAACAAGAGGTCCGCTCAATGGTATGTTTTCTGACCACATATGATTGAACCATGCCAATAATCGCGATTCTATGTCTTCGCGTTGACTGTTGGTACTTCCAGAAGCGATAGCTTCCTCTATCTTTTCTCTATTTTTCAGAATGGTAGACAATGTAGATTTTGGAATTTGGAACTTCTCGGCTACAGCAGTTTTCGACAAGACACCGCGATCAACTTCAGTCAAAATTTCGTACTTAGTTTGCACGTCAAGAGAGGTCTGCTTTCGCTTAGACATCTTGAAGAACTGAAGTGTTCATCAGACATCAGTTTATATGTACACTTCTTAACAAAGCCAAATTGTTTAGAAGCCTTTGCTTTTGTTAATTAGTTTTCAAAAGTTTACAACCTTTTCAATAGCTTTTGTAAGGCGGAAAGAAAATTTGAGGTATTGTTTCTATTTTTAGGTACTAGAGTGAATGTTTGATATCCTAATCCTTTGTCTATTTTTAGAAACTCGAGTTAATAACTTTTCTAATCTCTTCAGCCATTGTTTACCGGTATTTGTATTGACCTAAAAAGGACAAAAATATACAAAATACATGATTTAGGAATTTTTATAGTTCGTATTATCCGATAATTAACCGTGAAGGGACGAAAAAGTTGTTCGAAGTTCGTATTAACAAGGGTTCGTCTTAACCGAACATAATTACATTGAAGCTTATGGAACTATTGTCTAGAGCAAATTTTTGTTCGCCTTAAACCAAAATTCGTGTTAACCGTGTTCGCATTAACGAGGGTTTACTGTACATATATAGACAGTAAACCCTCGTTAACACGAACATGAAAAAATCAGACAAATAGTTCGTGTTACAGGGGAGTTCGTGTAATCCTAACAATGCAAAAAATGAATTCGTGTTTCTAAACTCAATATTATGATTCATCATAGAAACATTTTTATTAATAACTTTGATATTATTATTTTATATTTACAATAATTTTTTATTATAAATCTTTTAACTTAACATTATTATTACATATTATCCGATTTTGACTGTTTTTATTTGTTCATAAAATACATTTCGATATTGTTTTGGCGATAAGTTGGTCGGAGTTTGCTTGCACATTCGAAGTTGATCGTTTCCAGCCCATCTGAAAATGCGTCTGAAACGTTGTTCGTCGCTGCATAGCGAAGAAAAATATCGAGTGCATCTCTGACCTCCTTCGACATTGGTGGGATGACTTCTTCGATATCGCTCTCATCACTGGACTCGTCTTCTGGATCCCGGGTCTTGTCATTCGGGCCCATAGTCAAATCTTCATTCAAACCCGTGGTCAGACCGTCATCGACACTGACGTACTCGTTGAAATCAACTGAGATCTAAACATAATAATGAATTGCATTAATATGAACAATTAATTTAGATATGATAGTTTAGTTTACGACGGGCTGTTTTCCGCAACTCCACGTCTAAGCGCGTATTTTGCGTGTGGGCAGGAATACTATGGTTATTTGAGCCATGATATCTCCCCGAAGAAGCTCAGCAGTCCCTTGATGTTGCAAGCAACTTCGGGGAGCGATCCCGGCGTGCCGAGATGTTTAGCCCTGTATGAAGCGACTTCTGGACATGTCAGCAATACGTGAGCCGCCGTTTCTTCCTCTCCCATGCATGCCCTGCACTGCACTGCCCTGGGGGCTATCAGTAACACCTATGGTGAACAAATGTTTGTTAAAAGAGCCATGTCCTGTGATAGCACTTGTTACTGTCCTGATCTGTGGCTTGTTCAGTCTCATTAGAACCTTGGTTAGACACCTGTTTATTTCAGGTAGGGCGTCCCTAGCTTGTCTACAGTCTACTAAATTTTTCTAAAGCTGAGCGTGTAAATTATTGAAGTATCTACGTACCAGTGAACGAACGTAGCCAAAGGGGATTGGTATTATTGGTTCAGGCCCTATAGTTGCCAGGGCCGATCCCCTTCTGGCCAGTTCATCTGCTGCATCGTTGCCTCTAGAACCACTGTGTTGATCCATTCCCGTCCAGATCCCTTGATCCATTGCAGTCACATTGTTGTGCTTACATACCTCATTCAATTGTTGATGGCACTCGTATATCAGTCCCAAGTTCGTCACACTGCAACTCAGAGCTTGTAGTACCGCCATACTGTCGGTCAGTATTCTGATGGAGAAGTCTTCCACCTTCCTAGCATCTATTGCTATGGCCGCTTGGATGATACCCATGCATTCAGCCTGGAAGACTGTGTTGTGGGTACCCAGCGGTGTGCATATATGGATATTAAGGTGTTCAGAGAAAGCCCCAGACCCCACACCTTTATTTGTCGTAGAGCCATCCGTGAAAACTTCTCAAGAAGAGCTCTCTTGGACCCAATCCTTCCAGATGGCCAGTTTCCTTCAATTGTATCCTGTACTTCTTATCGAATACAAATTGTTTTGGGATCCTATCATATTTGGCTTGTAATTTTTGAGTAAATTCTATCAATTATATCTGTATGGGGGACTCTACTCTTAAAGATTTAGGGTCTTGAGTCTAATGGCAGCTAAAGTTGCTTCTCATTGTATATGTAGATGAAGCGGTGTTAGCTCCAGCATAGCCTCCAAAGCTGCTGTTGGTGTAGTCCTTATGCAGCCCGTGGCAGCCATACAAGCTAATCTCTGGTAATGCTGAAGCTTTTGTATAGTGGTGGCTTCATTGGTTTTGGTCCGCCATACCAGAGAGCCGTATATGATCATGGGCCGAATTAGTTTTGTACAACCACAGTATAATTTTTGGCGTTAAACCCCATCGTTTGCCAATCATGTTTCTGCATTGTCAGAAAATTAAACTAGCTTCGCTGATTTTGTTTTTCACGTTGATTAATACTTACAAAGTTTTTTTTTAGATTTTTTTTGAAGATTGCAAAGTTTCCCATTCAGCAGGTACAGGAACCATTTCATCGTCTGCGACTGTTTGAGCTGCTTCATCAGACCGTGTCCACGCTTTTCCGAAACATTTTGCAATGTTTTCGGAAGTAACTTTTTTCCACGAACTAGCAGTAGCTCTGATAGCATCAAGAACAGTCCATTTTGGCATGCTTCGGTTTTTCTCGATTTCAGCAATCGCCGATCGAACTAAGCGAGTGCGAAAATGATGCTTGATGAAATAATACTAGTTTTTACGGAATTTATCGCGTATATTTAACTTTTTAATTACCCGACGTTTCGAGAGCTTTACAGCACCCATGGTCACGGGAAGGACTGAGATGTTCAACGTCCAGCTGTCATAGTTAACCGCGGTTACCATAGATTAAAATTTAACTTTTGTTCCGATCTACACAGTATGAACTTATGGTATCATGGAGTCTTGCAGTTGTATGCTTGGGTTGGGATTTAATTTTATTTATTATAGGATCCCAAGCAGATGGTAGCACCCAGCCATCTTCTCTATTGAAATTAGGATGTTTTTTGATTTCAATAGCCTCGCGAATCATCCTTGGAAGGAATCGGTGTTCTTTAGCGAGGATTTGTGGTCTATCAAATCTGATGTAGTGACGGGGGGCGATCCTGTACATGTTCACAGACTGCAGACTTCCTGGAGCGTCGATTCTTCACATCAGCTATATGTTCTTTGACGCGGGTTTTAATGGATCTTTTAGTTTGTCCTATGTAGGAGAGACCACATTCACAATCAAGCTTGTACACTCCTGCATCTTGCAGAGGGACGTTACACTTGACTGATGGTAAAAACTGACCAATCTTCTTCGGCGGCTTGAAGTATGTTTAGATGGAAGCGCGCTTCAAGATGTAGCCAATCTTGTCAGTGACTCCTCTAACATATGGCAGTACAGCAGGTACACGCTCGACTATGGCCGGCTTCACTCGTTCTCTGTGACGTAGGCGCGGGACCCGAAGCTTGTTGTCATGCAAAACTTGCTTGACATGTTGGAGCTCGGCAGCCAGGTGTTTACTGTCACAGATCCCTCGTGCTCTCTGAAACAAAGATTTACCCACGGTAGCTAACTGTGAAGGATGGTGGTGAGAATCACCGTTTAAATATCTATCTGTATGGGTCTTTTTTCTATACACAGTATGGCTCAAGGTGTTATCAGGATTCCGAATTACTAACACATCTAGAAAAGCTAAGGAATTGTTTGCCTCTAACTCCATTGTGAACTGAATTTTAGAATTTATAGAGTTAAGATGGTCTAAAAATGCAGTTACTTTATCTAAAGGTAGAATTGTGAAAGTGTCGTCTACGTACCGCTTGTAGAAACTTGGATTTATGGGAGTAGTAAGCAGGGCTTTCTCCTCAAAGTCTTCCATAAATATGTCGGTGACAAAGGGAGATACAAGTGAGCCCATCGCCACACCATCTACTTGCTTGTAGAACTCCTTCCACAATAGGTAGCCAGATGTAAGGCAGTGTCTGAGTAATACTGCATATTCTACGGGCATGTTGTTTTCTTCCAGCCTTCTAGTTACAATTGAGATGCAGTCTTCAACAGGTAAGCATGTAAACAATGACTGCACATCAAAACTGACCATAGTTTCATTGTTTGCCAGACGTAGGTCTTTAATCTCGCTGACAAAATGGTAGGAATCCTTTATGTGTGCTCTTGTATGTCCCCTGAGCGGTGAGAGTATTTTCGCTAAGTGTTGAGCCAATCTGTAAGTTGGTGAATCGATTTGGCTCACTATGGGGCGTAATGGAGCATTGGGCTTGTGTATTTTTGGTAACCCATACAACTTTGGTGATTTGGCGCACGTAGGTATTATCCATTTTAAAATCTACACTTAGCGAAAATACTCTCACTTTCACAATTCTACCTTTAGATAAAGTAACTGCATTTTTCGACCATCTTAACTCTATAAATTCTAAAATTCAGTTCACAATGGAGTTAGAGGCAAACAATTCCTTAGCTTTTCTAGATGTGTTAGTAATTCGGAATCCTGATAACACCTTGAGCCATACTGTGTATAGAAAAAAGACCCATACAGATAGATATTTAAACGGTGATTCTCACCACCATCCTTCACAGTTAGCTACCGTGGGTAAATCTTTGTTTCAGAGAGCACGAGGGATCTGTGACAGTAAACACCTGGCTGCCGAGCTCCAACATGTCAAGCAAGTTTTGCATGACAACAAGCTTCGGGTCCCGCGCCTACGTCACAGAGAACGAGTGAAGCCGGCCACAGTCGAGCGTGTACCTGCTGTACTGCCATATGTTAGAGGAGTCACTGACAAGATTGGCTACATCTTGAAGCGCGCTTCCATCTAAACATACTTCAAGCCGCCGAAGAAGATTGGTCAGTTTTTACAATCAGTCAAGTGTAACGTCCCTCTGCAAGATGCAGGAGTGTACAAGCTTGATTGTGAATGTGGTCTTCCTACATAGGACAAACTAAAAGATCCATTAAAACCCGCGTCAAAGAACATATAGCTGATGTGAAGAATCAACGCTCCGGGAAGTCTGCAGTCTGTGAACATGTACAGGATCGCCCCCGTCACTACATCAGATTTGATAGACCACAAATCCTCGCTAAAGAACACCGATTCCTTCCAAGGATGATTCGCGAGGCTATTGAAATCAAAAAACATCCTAATTTCAATAGAGAAGATGGCTGGGTGCTACCATCTGCTTGGGATCCTATAATAAATAAAATTAAATCCCAACCCAAGCATACAACTGCAAGACTCCACGATACCATAAGTTCATACTGTGTAGATCGGAACAAAAGTTAAATTTTAATCTATGGTAACCGCGGTTAACTATGACAGCTGGACGTTGAACATCTCAGTCCTTCCCGTGACCATGGGTGCTGTAAAGCTCTCGAAACGTCGGGTAATTAAAAAGTTAAATATACGCGATAAATTCCGTAAAAACTAGTATTATTTCAATGTGTAGTGTTCGCGTAAATATAAGAGATGCTTGATGACTGATGATTCCTTGGTCCAAAGGTTGGAGTCGTATTTGTATAATTTGCAGGAAAGAATTGAACTTTGATGTTGGAGAGGTTCAGTCCTTTGATATTGTGTCCGGAGAAATTATCCATTGTAAGCAACACATGTCGATTTTTTTAGCCATTTTCTTGTTGAATTCCATAATCCAGGGGCGGAATGATTTCGAATCAATCCCTGAATTTTCGTGGAATGTATACTTGCAAGAAAACAAGTTTACATCAACACAATTTCTACTGAAGCAATGAGGTTTTCCTGATTTACCAATCACCCATGGTTTAAATTTGTGGCTGCTATCCGAATTGCATGTAAGTATGACAGTTAGCCTCTGCTTGCTGCAAGTTCCTCCGTGGCATTTTTCCCCTTTTTTGACACTCAGCATTCCATCTGGTAAAAGATTGAAGAAAAGTCCCGTTTCATCCATGTTGTAGATATCTCGAGGATGATATTTTCTTCTAGTTGGTTTAAATTCTCCAATCCACTCGTTTGCAGTTTCTTCATTCACTTTGTTTCCCTCGCCACAAATTTTTTGTGAAGAAATTCGGTGCCGCTGTTGAAATCTCCATAACCATCCATTCGAACATTTAAAGTCACTGATTCCGAAATCTTCAGCAATTTTGAGTGCGTTTTCTTTCATAAGAGGTCCGCTCAATGGTATGTTTTCTGACCGCATATGATTGAACCATGCTAATAATCGCAATTCTAGCTGTACGTAAACGTTTCGAACGACTGTTGGTACTTCCAGAAGCGATAGCTTCCTCTATCTTTTCTCTATTTTTCAGAATGGTAGACAATGTAGATTTTGGAACTTCTCGGCTACAGCAGTTTTCGACAAGACACCGCGATCAACTTCAGTCAAAATTTCGTACTTAGTTTGCACGTCAAGAGAGGTCTGCTTTCGCTTAGACATCTTGAAGAACTGAAGAGTATTCATCAGACATCAGTTTATAATAATGTACACTTCTTAACAAAGCCAAATTGTTAAGAAGCCTTTGCTTTTGTTGATTAGTTTTCAAAAGTTTACACCTTTTCAATAGCTTTTGTAAGGCGGAAAGAAAATTCGAGGTATTGTTTCTATTTTTAGGTACTCGAGTGAATGTTTGATATCCTAATCCATTGTCTATTTTTAGAAACTCGAGTTAATAACTTTTCTAATCTCTTCAGCCATTGTTTACCGGTATTTGTATTGACCGAAAAAGGACAAAAATATACAAAATACATGATTTGGGAATTTTTAAAGTTCGTATTATCCGATAATTAATTGTGAAGGGACGAAAAAGTTGTTCGAAGTTCGTATTAACAAGGGTTCGTCTTAACCGAACATAATTACATTGAAGCTTATGGAACTATTGTCTAGAGCAAATTTTTGTTCGCCTTAAACCAAAATTCGTGTTAACCGTGTTCGCATTAACGAGGGTTTACTGTAAGAAAAATATATTTAATTTACTTGGACTTGAAAAGTTGCACTGTGTTTTTGTTAGTTCTTCCCAGGACAGGTTTTCTGAATCAGTGGCAAAAACATAAACAGACTTTAAGTATAACTAGTAATTTACATTGAATAAAAAATATTCTATTCACAACAGCTTTTAAAGGAATAAACAAATTGCAGTAAAACACAACTGATATTTAATTTTTTTATTAACCTTAACCCTACATTCACGAGGTCTCCATGGCTGTGGCAGTCTCCTCTGTGTATTTGCCTTTGTCTTTGCCCAAGGCTGCTAGTCTGCCCTTAGCTCTGCGGTCGAGGATTGCCTTACGGTCTTTGTTCATTTTTAATTTGACAATCACACACTGCAAACAGAAGAAAAGTTTTAGTAACTGTTGACAAATGTTTCGATAATAATAATAGATTGTACACAATCAGAGCCATGGAAGTGTTTCAGCAATAGCCCCGTCTCTTTCAAACGTCAGCAGAGCTGCTGTAAGATAGGACGGGGTCTAAGTTAAAAACTTTTCATCATTTTGTTTTATCAAAATATTTCTAAATGCTGGTCGTTTGATTCATTTATTATATACCTATACCTATATACCCATCAAAAATACTTGCCAAAGTTGCTGGGTTTGGTTGGTTATCTGGAAGGTGCTCCCTTTTACAGTACGCACAGAATGATAATAAGAGGAGGTGGAGTTCGCTTACACAACCAATATAATATACAGCAGCTATGTCTATGTACCTTCAGATTAAAATTATAGAACACCTTAGTACACTTAGAACACCGCAGCCATGGGTGCCGTAAAGTGCTCAAAATGTCAGGAATATAAGTTAATATACATGATAAAATGTGTAAAAACCAGTTTTATTTAAATGTGTTTTGTACCTCATCATCAACAAAAGATGTTAGTTTATTATTAATGCTAACCACTATGCCACCTCCTTATACATATTATGAGAATATGGGCTGTGCTACCGATATTGTATAGCAAATTTCTTGAAATATATAAATTTTTGTTATATTTATATATATCAGCAAAATATGACTGACTGACTGACTTATCACGATATCTCTAATAGTAACACCCAATCGAATGAAATTTAGTATAGTTACTTATTTCACAATGTAGATGCTCACTAAGAACAGATTTTACGATAGTCCAATAAAATAGATCTTGATATTTTACATCTGTGCACCCAGCAAAGCAAATAGGTAGCAGCTAGTGTATTAAAAAAAATAGAGCAATCCAATTCAATGTGAGGCCACCTGCATTTCTAAAAAGTTTAAATTATTTTGACGAGAAGTCTGCCAACAAACATTGGGGTGTGCACAACATTTGGATTTGCTGTGATTTTACTTTTCTTAAGTCAAATCATTAATTTTGTTTAATTTGCAATAAAAACTGGCAGCAGTGTATGCTGATGAAAATACCAAATATGATATTTGCCCCACACTAGAAACACACAATATCATATAGGCATTTTGTATATCGACTGTGAACTGGCAACCGGTCCTATCTCAATTTTTTGACGATTTCACTTTTTGATGCAATTTTATACTATATCATACTCCACAACGCTGCAATAAATTCCATCTCAAATACGATAAAATTTGGCGCCAGAATCGACATCATTCAAATTGTACTAACTTCGACGTGCAGTGAATGCGAGCATTTAATACTATCTCGCCAAACAAGTGTATGGACATGAAAGCGTTTTCGCGCGCTTTTGAAACAAATAACTGTTTTATGTGAATTTATTAGGTTTCTGTGCCATAAGTTATTAGTTATCATTATTGGGGACTACTAGGTAGCTGAAACAGTATGTTTTCATTATAAACTAATCATTAATATTTCTATGTTTAATAATCTATAAATCGAGATAGGACATTATGCATCGACATTAAAAGTTTTAGCAGATTGGAATGACAGAGATAGTACTTTGTGGTTCTATTCAACTAAGGATAACATCAACCAAAAAAACTTTCGCTAGATTTACCTTTATATAGGTATACGATGAATTACATGCTTTTAAGATGCACGGTTCCACTATAAGTAGGCATCTAACAAAATTTTATGATAACTGATTTTCAAGTGCCATTAGCATGGACTGCTTGCCCTTTAACCGCCGCGTCGTATAGGCTTGCGGGATAAGAATAGCAGAATGTGGTTATTACTACCTACCCGCCCCTTGACTAACTAGCCACTTGCTTGGTTGGGTTTATTATAGCATAAACAATTGTGGAAATCATTTGTAATTTCAAACGATTTATCCGTCTTGATATACGCTGCTCTGCTACCATTTTAGCTACTACTTTTACCTATACCTACTCTTTTTAGGAGTATAATAAGCTGAGACGTGGTAAGCGCTTGGTACAGGAAGTACTTAATGGCGATAAAAATAAAGAAAATGCTAAGGTTTGAGATTTTTATCTGTATTATAATAAAACTTAACAAAAAAAAAAAAAACGAAAGTGACAAAATAAATAAATAATGTGTTAGTACGTAACTAAATCTGCTGAGGTGGTATTGGCTTATTTTATATCTAATAGGTTTCTTTAGTACATTTTAGGATATCAACACAGGTTTTGAACATATGAATATGTCTAGCCGGAAAAATACAGTAACACCCAACCTTTTACCATGTCTAACCAGCAAGAAACACTCCGATTTACCGTATCTACCCAGCAAGAAACAGTCCCTTTTACCACTGTCTAACCAGCAAAAAACAGTCCCTTTAATAGTACTTACGGAAGACACCTGTTATACCGAGGACATACAATTTAAACCCAAATATGGACACTATGATTCTCTACCTGCAGATTATTTATCTCCACGGTTCATCCCTTCGCCATCCTACCAGTCAGCAAGACTCGATTTTCAAAATAACATAGATGATGATTACATATACAATGAAGCCTGTTCAGATAAACCAAACATGTCACTCAGCCCGTCATTAAGTTCGTCTCCCAATACGCCACTGAACGCACTTCGAAACACACTACCATCAAGCGAAGAATCTCCCGAGTCGCCATCAATTTTAGCGACAAATGATACCGTAGAAAATAGTGCAGGTCAAGTAGCGGAAAACGTGCAAGGAAAATTTTCAGAGAATGACCCCAATAATTATAATATGTGTGAAGGAAGGAAAAGAAGAAAGAAAGCTGAGCAGGCTGAGTGGAAGAGAAACATCAACAAAAAACTGCGAATGGAAGGAAAAGCTTACTTAAGTTTTTAAAAAAAATGGAAAAACTGTTGTGTAAGATACACCAAGAGAAAACGAATAATGAAGCCAACATGTTCTAATAATGTTTGTTTAAAGTCTAAAAAACGTCATTGTTTATTATTTACGGAAGAACAGAGGAAAACGATTTATGACAGGACCGGAGTTTCACTTGGGGAGAACGCAAATCATTTGTGTGTGGATCGGTTTCTAGTGTTCCAACGAAAGCTAATACTACTGACAGTGTTTCTCGACGCAACTATAGTCTCAAATATAGTTTGAATAATGGACAAGAGAGCTATCAGGTTTGTCGAGAAACATTTATAAATACGGTTGGTATTGGGTATAGAATGGTTCAAGCATGGGTAAGTGAGAGCTCGCATGGAATACCTATGACTTCAAAAGATAAAAATATCACACCAAATAATAACCTTTTATCAGAAATCTAGTGTCTAAATAACTTTTTCGCTAATCTTCCAAAAATGCCGTCCCATTACAATAGACAGAATTAAACAAAACTCTATCTAGAACCCGTTTTACAGTATACTCAGGCATTGCAACCATCGTTCAGCTGCAAAAAATTTAGTGAAGTTATGTTTGAAAAAAATAATTCACTATTTAGTGTAAAAAAAGATGAATGCAACTTATGCGCCGGTTATGAAACTAAAAATGTAGAAGAAGAAGTTTGAAAGGAGCATACAGCGAATAAAGAGATAGCTAGAATGGAAAAACGCGAGGATATAAAGAAAGCTATTGAGGGAAAAATTATTTTAATAAAAGCAGATTTTCAAGCTGTAAAGCTAGCTCCATTTACCCACGCTAATGCTTTTTACAAAACAAAGCTAGCTTGTCATAACTCAATAATTTACGATGTTGTAAAAAAGCAAGCTACATGTTATTGGTTTTCAGAGGATCAAAACAATCAACTAGTTGCATCAACATTCGTATCATGCTTGATTGACTATTTAGAAAAAAAAAAATGTCTCACTTCTGATAAAAAACCAGTTGTAATATTTTCTGATGGATGTACAGCACAAAACCGTAACAATAACCGAAGCAGGTTATTGAGCTGACTTACGACTTTTTTAAAGACTGCACGAAACCTTTGAGATACAATAGCATTAGACCTGGTTGAAAGAAAATGATCCAATGGTCACAGAAATCAAAGTCATAGTGTATGATCCTTCAGGACTAATCAGGATGAAACTTGATTTTACCAAAGATTGGATGGACTTACCTCATAGACCAAAGAGATTCCATCCAGCGAACTGTTACCCAACCTTATTTACATCAAGATGCCGTATTCCTAAAACGAAGTGGTTGCATCTTCTAGAATTAAAAGCTGTCATTCCTCAAGATTGTCATAACTTTTATGATAATTTGCCTTATCAGGAATAATTTTGATCCCAAAGAGAATAAGAATCAGTTTCTTGCCACTTCTGCATGCAGTTGGTTGGCCTAGTTAAGGTAGGACTGTAGGCAAAGGTGGCATAAAACAAGCCTTATTTTGTTATTTTTGTAGATTCTTTAATTTTTAATTATTATATTTTTTTTATAAAATAGGGTTTGTATAATACAATACGATTAAGATGGGCCAGTGAAAAAGATATCTGAATCTTTCATTGATTTACTCTAAGAAACAATTGTTTTTTTTTTACTTTTTAATAAAAAGTAAAAAAAAAAAACAATTGTTAATGACACCCACCTACACTAATGGCTTTGTAGACTTGCCCACCTAATAATGTTTCTATAATGTCAGAAATATAAAGACTATTATGAATAACAATTATATTGTAAGTTATAACTTAATTTCATTACATAGTACGTTGAGTTGATAATGTCCTATCGTTATTGTTTCTATTTTGATTTTGAAGATAGGCCTTATTGTTTCAAGCAAAATATCCTATGTTCGTTCTTTAGTTGATTTATAATGTCCTATCTCGTTTTTATATTATAAGGAAGCATATATTGCAACTTTTGTTTTTAATAACATGTGCAATAAAAATATTCAAAAACTACGTATTTTTATTTAACATACCAGATGCTATACAAATGATGCAAACAAGTTTTTTCTACATCCTGTAAAGTTGTCAAAATTGAGATAGTACCAGTTGCCAGTTCACAGTTGATATGTAAAATGTACATAAACAAATATCTAAATCAGACATATTTATGGAGGCCTACAGGAATTAAATAAATTATTTCATCAGTAATGCATACAAAAGGAGCCTATATATAAACAGTCCATGATTTTTTTAGTTTATCATTATTGTCAATTATTGTGATTTACCATGGGAAGAGCTTAGATGAAGTTTAGTTAGTTTAGCTCAGAAAAATCGTTCAGACTAATTCCAGCCGCTCAATTTCACCATTGCACATCACAACAGATATCAAGATACAATCCATACTATCGGGATGAACGGCAGTCCACCACTGTGAAATTTATAAGAAGTTTTCTTCCTCACACAATTTCTTTATGGAATCGACTACTACCAGCATTTTTCAACTTACAGACAGTCAAGAATAGAGCCTACTTTTTTTAATAGGCCAGCAATGCATCTGCAATTCCAATGGTATCACAGTGGTTATGTGCCAAATGAGCCGGTTGATTGTTTGCCATCTCATATAGAAAAAAAAAAATCAAAATTGCCTAAAGACAACAAAATATGTATACTGTAGGATATATTTTAAAATCAACAAAATGTTACTTTACCTTTGAAGGGTGGATTCCAACATATGCACTGGCTCCATTGGCCTTTTCACGTTGAATCCTTTCAATGTACACAACAAATTTTTTACGGTACACCTGGACTACTTTGCCAACTTGTTGACCTTTGTAGTGACCACGCACAACCTGCAACAAGCTTACATATGCTTATTTATATATTATATTTTTGTATTGTATAACTACATTATGCTAACAATAAGACATATTTCTATTAGTTCTACTAAGAGTAAAGAAAATAATAAAAATTACTGAAACAACCAGTCAAGTTATTAAGCACAGAACAAATTTTATATCTAGCTATAACATCACTTGTGATTCTTTGTAATAAAATAAGGAATAAAAATAATTTCTTTTCTGATAATTTCGAGGCAAAACAATCAGAGCCATATTTTGTACCATGGTGCAGAGCGACATGCCAAAGCTAAGACGCACTGAAGAGAACCTTCAGCTTGTCCATACCAAGGCAGCAACAACTGCAGTCTGTGAATGGTTTGTCTTCATCATTTTGTTTTGCACAGATAAATATAGCAAAGAATTTTAAAATGAAAATAGTTCTATGCAAGCACATGAAGGGTCGGCTTTAGTAATCTGCTGCACGATTTAAGTGATCATTTTAGCTTTAGTTGATAGGTAATGATGCTATTGATTACCATCTAGCTGCTTTTTATGCCGGAAATCCTTAGTTTTCGAGATATCGATAATTTTAGTTTTGAGGTTATGTCCATTTAAAAATGATACGAAACGAAATAACAACATAATTATTTGATCATTTTAGCTTTAGTTGACAGGCAATGACACTATTAATTATCATCTAGCTGTTTTTTATGCCGGAAATTTTTAGTTTTCGAGATATCGACAATTATAGTTTTGAGGTTATATCCATTTAAAAATGATACGAATACGAAATAAGAATATAATTATTACAAAGAGATAGCAATAGAGCATGGTCTGTACTCTGTTTTAAAAAAAATTACTGCCGGGAGACAGTCGTCATTTACCAAATAGAGCAACAAGAGGCCATCGGCAAGATTGGTGGCCCAGGAAAAGTAGTCCAAACAGACGAGTCAAAATTTGGAAAACGGAAATATAATAAAGGTAATTTGATTTTCTTATATTACAGACTGAAACAATATATTTATAATAATAATATAATGATAATTAAATTTATTTCAGACCCACATATAGTCCATAATATGTTAGTAAATTAGCTTAACCTATGTTAGTCTTAAATTATTACACATTATTTATTTTAAAGTTTACTTTTGAACCCAAATTATCTTTTAATACCTTTTATTAAATATATTTGAATACCTTTTAAAGCCAAAATATCTGGAAGAAATCAGTTTCAGAGTGATAAGACAGCCTGTTGTACATATTCTGCTATAAAATTTTGTACTTTTGTATGTTTTTTTTTTTTTGTAATTTTGTACTATTGGGTTTTGGTGTACACTGTACAATATAGAGTAAATAAATAAATAAATATCTTGAATATTTACTAACTCTAAATTGTTTATTGTTGATTTTAGGAAGGCAGATTGAGGGCCACTGGATCCTCGGCCTCATTGAGGATGGAAGTGAGGATTTACGACTAGAGGTGTGCCCTGAAAACATCAGGTTAGCGGACATACTAGTGCCCCTAATTAAAAAACATGTGGTTGAGGGCACCACAATCCATACCGACTTCTGGAGGGCTTATGATTGTTTGGGGCAACATGGGTACATTAAGAAGCGCACTCAAGTGATGACGTGCGGAGAACCAACATTTATTAACCAGCTTGGTCGACTGGCTACCCTCGAGGCTGCTGACCCCAACATGGGTACATTCACAAGAAGGTGAACCATTCAGATCCTGAGAACCCATTTGTTGCCCCTGATGGCACTCATACTCAAAGAATCGAATCGCAATGGCGGGTGGTTAAAAGATTTTTCAGTAAATACAATTATAATCACCTGGAAAACTTTTCAGACATTATTATAGAATATTTGTGGAGAAGGTCAGTGCAAAGAAAAAAAAAAGGATCCTTTTATGGAACTAATTAAAGTAATTAACCATGTATATAAATAAATGTTTTTATAATATTATATTTGGTCATTTCTTTTGATCAAACTCTAGTACCAGAAGGTATAAATCACAAAACCGAATCTGTCAACCCCAACTTCCACGTGGTCTTTCCGCTCTTACCCCTAGAGTGTATATGAAAATCCGGAAGCGCGGAGGGAATGCAGCCCTCGCCCGCTGTAACTAAGCGTAGGCAGCGACGCGCCGTAGCGGCTGAGGCTGGTCGCCGAAGGCGACCAAACAGCCGAAGCTGCGCAGGTGAGCTAGGTGCCTGTGCTTAGTTACGCAAGGGCGAAAGGGCTGCACTTCCCGCAGCGCTGGAGCAGAAGCAGAGTCAAAATAGTGTTAATTCCCACCCTAAATACTCCCACATTCCCACCGGGACCCGAATGTGAGTTTTTCGTCGCCGGACGCCCTTTTTTTATTAAACGAAAGCGAATTTTCCTTAAATGTAACAAAACTTTAAAAATTCATAAAAAAGGGGGGGGGGGGGTTTTCGGCACTTTTTCCTTTCAGGGGGGAGGTTCCGCCCCCTCCCCCCCCCCTCCCCCACCCACTCGGCGACCATATATTCATACAGCAGATTACTAAAGAAAACCCCACATGAAAGTTATAAGTATAATATTCAACCACGCTGAACTATGCACAATCATCAATGCTAAAAATGTAGGTATAGTCGAATTTAAAATTTTACCTGAACTTCATCATCTTTGCGAATAGGCATGGATTTTACGTTGAATTTCTGTCTTAATTCCTTTGAGAGAGGCGCAGACATAAGTACTCGTCGAATGTGCGATGGTGCGCTAAAATGCCTCTTCCTGTTTTTCCTCCTGGAGGAGGTTACCTGCCTGTTGTATTTCATCCTGGCACTTATTTGCTGAAAATCCAAAATACACCACGTTTATTTCACTGCCTCAAAACATTAGGTTAACCCTCTATGAGTGCGAAACGTCAAGTTGCCGCCTCGTTTATTTTCATCACCGATATGTGAAAATTGGAAAATACTCATTATTTATATTACGTTATATACTTCAGAATAATAATTTATTGTTGTGGAAAGTTATAAAGTAACATGACCGAGGATTTTTATGGATTTTGTAACGTACCCGAAACAACACGGCAAAGAATCAAGTTAAGAAAGAATCATAGACTAAAAACAAATACGGACCTGCTTTAAATGTTGCCAGTAAAAAATAACATTTTGTAAAGCATTAAGCAGAATTCACTAGACCACGAGCATGTTTGCAGACATGCCTGCCAGACTTTGCTGCTATATATAAGTCTGTGGAATGTTCAAAAAATCATCATGAAAGGAAACTATTAGTTGCCAAAACTGATATTAAAATATGTAACCTAGGGGAATATCAAAGCATTCTGACTGAACCATTGTCTAATGCTGCTCAAATGGTATATAATTTAGTTAATATTTTGTGTAAATAATTTAAAGTTATAAGGTACAATGGGACTGACATGTTAAAAATAACGAAGTCCCTAAATTAAAAAAAAAGAATTAAAAAAGTCTGTGCAAGTTTGATAGTGTAGGACCATCGCAATCGGTCTGGCAGATGTCTGTTGAACGTCCGTGCGATCTCATTTCGTATGTGCGGGCACAGACATGCCTGAACGTGAATGTTAACTGTGGGCTGTCTGTTCACAGACACAATAGCGACAGTAAATAGTGCAAACAGCCTTTTACTATTATTTAACGAACTTTGAGATTTTTAATTTGCAATGAGTTTTAATGATAATAAAATACTTTAAGAAGAGTTTATACGACTCTGTAACGCAACTAATTGTACAGGTCTCCTGGTTCTTCAACTTCTAATTCTTTGGGTAAATTGATATGGCTGAACTTATTTCTATTTTTTTAACCATTCTTTGCACCAAATGAATAATAAATAAATAATAAGCGTTGCAAGTCGAGATTGTCATCTTAATGTGCACGCAAAACTAATCACGTAGCCAGTATAAAACAAATAAGAGTAATATGAACGTAAAACTGACTGACTTATAACGTAAAACTGATGAGTCTGTGTAGCAGTGTGACCATCTTTAAAATACAGATCCTGCCTTATTGTGCTTAAAAACCTGCCAAAGTCTGTAGTGAAAAATGCAGTACTGCCAACTTTATTGGCCATTGTATTAAACTAAGAAAAGTAAAAATACACATTTAAAATGCTATATTTTTATTAAATTAAAATTAAATATTGCAGTAAGCATTATATTCTTCGCCATCGCCATTCTTCGCAATCACCATGCTCGACAATGCCTAGTTTAACGTGCAAGATAGATACTACATGATGTTTATAAATCTATTTCGTGTTTTTGTCTTATAATAATTATTGTTTTTGTCTCATAATTAAATTTATTTGACAGAATATTTTTTCGCATGCAGCGTTAGACATTGGTAAGCATAGCAGTCTCTATGCGAAATTTACATTTACAATACATCCATATTTTAAACGTCTCTTCTATGACTGATTGACCATAAACTCGTGTTTATGAATACTTGTTTTAAAATTATTAATTAGAATTTTTATAATTTTTTTACTGCACAGACTTTCACCATAATTCACCACTCACCGTATTTTACGGTGATTTTTCATACCCTGTAGCTACTGGAGCACTGCTGTGGAGAATGTTTGTACTGTTATTTGCTGCTTACAGATGGACACATTTTCAATCATTCTCCTATGGGAGATTGCCCTCGTTACCTCTATACTCCATGTGTAATGTATTGCGGCGACAGACATGTCCGAACAAACAGCCCGTGGGCATGTCCGTTTAGTGAATTCCCCGCTTAAGTCGTAGTTTGATGATGCCTGTGCCTACCTTTTACATAGTACACTTTTACTCCTAGCGGAGACTACCTAGTGTCTATCTTTGATTTTCAAAGGTTTTGACCAGTGCACAGTACATTTTAACACAGAGTTCAGTGTTTAAATTACATTAGTATACTTATTTCCATTTTTTGTTTCGAATGGACTTATGTCTGGAAAATTATGATGTTTCGTTACGTATGCGTTTATATTAAACTAGTGGATACCCGACACGGCGATTGCTACTACGCTAAAAAAGAAATAGTTATTGCGAACAAAAAAGGAAATTTTGTTTATTTATTATTTTTTATATAGTGCCTAATTATGCTAGTACTTTTTATTAGTTCGTGGTGCCCAATGCTTTGTTTTATTGGTGAATCTTAGCATTATTGCCTTTCTAATTAGACCGATTTGGGGCACATGGTTTGAATGGTTTCAAAAGCTATAACAGACATAATTTGAAATATTTTTTGCGTTTTATATACAACACGTAACATAATTAACGCACTTTGAGAAAGTAGTTTGTTCAGAATCGTTTACTGAATCGATTCCTATCATTTTTAATATAGGTAATTTTTTATCCCATAAGTAATTAAAACTACGTAAATTACAGTCACACTAAATCTATGCAGTCAAAACAAACTGAAATGAACCGTAACTTAAGGCAATAAGACTTTTAAGAGTACAGTTTTATTTGTATTATTACTAATTCTGTCATTCAATAAAAATAAAGAAAAATGAACTTTATTCCAAGCACGTTAAAGTCTTTGCGTTCGTGGATTTGTATTGTGACCACAACATTCTTCCGGAATTAGTATAACTAATTTGATAAATAGTCAGTGCATAAAAATGTTTAACTAAAAATTCAGTGTATGTATTATGATTATAACATGATATACTAATTGAGGTGTCAGAGGGTGTGCGTTAATTACGTTACATATTGTAGATAGATACAAAACTAGACATTTATTTATACTAAGGAAGTCCCGCATCAAAAATGTATTGATTATTTTCTCTTTGCCAGATATTACTATAGTGAGTGCACGCAAGATAACTGCGCACGACTAATGGCGTACTTAATGTTGCCATCTTAACTAATATTTTGTCATTCATTTAATCTTATTACTAGAATTATGATAATTATATTAAATAAGATAAATAACCGAATTGATTATCATAGCTCAGTAGAAAAAAAAACTGTAATGTTCAGATTAAGCTTACAAATACCTAATAATTTTTTAAACCCTATATTTATTACTTATGATCCGCATAATAAATATATTTCTTGAATGAAAATTTGGTAAGATGGACATTTATTTATTTTACTATTAAAATAATGGTATACTATAACTGAAATAATGGTTATTTATTATTAAAGTAATGGTGCACAACCTAAATCAAGTTCATTATCATCATCATCACTAGGCTCACTACTGGAATTGTCCCTTACGTTGAGTATTAATTCTTGTTTACAAACTCTGTCAAAATGGAAATCTCGCTCCCAGTCTTCTGGTATATATTTTTCTGTATGTTTCCGACTTTTCTCCAGTCATCCGCAATAACTTTATCACAGACATTTTGAAATTAAGTCAGCATTTCCTTAGCCGTAAATGGTGGATATGTGTTATGTTTGGCTGCGTGACCTAAAAAATAAGTACTTATCTATATATATGGTAAATATAGGCACTAGATATAATGACAAAAAAACAAACTTTTGACATGAGGCAAAATTGTTCGATGGCAGTGTAATTGATAGAATCAGGCGTTACTTTGCGGAAATCCATTATAATAAAAAATAAAAATGTGAATTTCTTTGCAACCTTCCGCTAAATAAATACAATGATGTGTCTTACCTGGATTGAAGAGCACCTCCCGCCCTCCCTCAATTGCATGCACTAACTCCGTCACCACTAGTCCCAGCACCACTACTCCCAACACCACTATTCCAGGTAAGACACACCATCGACGATAATACGACACGTGTTTCGCCTCTACACGAGGCATCTTCAGGTAATGTAGATTCTACGGCGGCTGACCGCTAAGTAACGTGGTGACCAAAATGTAGGTTGGATTTCTGGGTTTGTTTTCTTTCACTAATCAGACCAATTCATGGTTCAACATATTTTCATTGGTTTCAATGCCTTTGCTCTGCCGCCGAGATATAAGCTCCAGTTTTCTGCTGATGGATGTGGGAGCTTTGTCCTTTTGTAAGGAATGGTACGCGGAATGTGCGGAATTAGTTACATTATCCATAATAAGCATATGTGGTTTATGAAGATTTTCCAGTAATGTTAAAAAACACTCTTTGAACTTTTCGAAATTCATCTCCTCATGATATTATGTTGTTTTTATAGATTTGAAAGCCAACAAACAATTGGGTATTTGCCATCCCTGCGTGGCTTTTGGTGACCAACTGTGGCGCGTCATCCGTCAACGCTTTCGGTACAGTGTGGTTCGCAATAAACCACGTCTCGTCCAGAAATACGGCTTTATCCCAATTTGAAATAAATTTGGCTTTTCTCAAAAAGTCCACCCATGCCAAGGCAATATTTGTGCGCTCCATTATTATTTTTCTTTTATCGCATTTTTTATAAGCGAAGTCAATTTTGTGCGGTATGCCGCCAAATGACAGCAAACTGCCTTTAAATAAACCAGAGCCTTTAAGGGACACTATTAATTTTCTTAGTGTTGGATATTCAGCACATATATAATACGCGTACACATGGTTGCGTATTGCGGCGATATCTAAGTCATCAATCGCAGTGATACTCGAAACTCCCCTTTTCTTATTCGGCATCGACAATTTTTTTCCGTGTCTTTCACTATCGCTGGAGTTGATGATGGCATGCCAACCGTCGCACGACTGTTGCCAACTTGGGTTACAGGCAACAACGGTCCACCATTTTGATACTCACGTTCAAAATAATCTCGCAAGCGAACCACAAATTCGCGACATTCGGTATTCAAACAGTAATTTTCGTTCTTTTCGGTATTGTGTAACCAAAAATAACATAAACTTAACGAAAAACTCAACAAAAAGAGTAAATCGCAGAAAATAACAAAAACTGAACTAACGCGTATACAAGGCAGTAACTTCGCGGCGTAAAAACTCGTACTGATTACAAATTGGTTAATAGCATGGAGGTTAAAGAACAGGAGAACGATCGCTACGTGCTAAAGCATAGCCCTGTCTGTCCCTGAAAATTTGTAGAATTTATAGCCGCGCAGCCGTCGGTAAGTAGTATCTGAGAAGTAATTTTTTAATTGATTATTGACAAAATGAAACATTAAAAAATGGTGAAATAATATAAAATAATAATAAATTATTACAGATATAATTAATAATTTATATTTGTAATAATTTATAATACTTATAATAATTAAAATTATAAAAAACATAATTTATAATTTATTTATTAATAAATAATAATAATTTCGTTATTTTTTTCTTTGAATGATATTATAATCATTTCAAACTAGCGCACAACAGCCCTTTATAGACACTAGACACTATCTATATTTCTGGGACACTATTTTCTACAGCGCTCGTTCTCCTGTTCTCTAACCTCCATGGTTAATAGGCGGAGTTTTGGCGGGAACTTGCCCGTAGATGGATTTTTGCTCCTGTTTTGTCGCTTGAATAGTGGTTTGAAGTGGATTTGATTCGTAAAAGTGATGCGATTTTGTGAATTAAGTGCTATTACATTCTCTCATTTTGAGCTTGAGTGGCTGTCGTCATCAACTGTCCGCTGGTTCGTCGAGGTGTCGTCACATTCTCCCAAGGGATTCGCAATGTGACGCATCAGCATGTTGTGAAGACAAAATATATAAATAAAGATTCCGAAAGAAATGATATGCTCAGAAGGGCTAGAACCCAGAGCCGTAAAATCAGTTAATAAAAAAAGGTTAATAGGCTGTTTGACAGAAGAATAATAGCGGATAGCAAAGAGTATAAATAAGTATATACAGGAAAAGAGAGCCCTCTGACATTGAGCTATTATGTACTACGTACTAGAGGCGACACTGCATTCAGCTACTATGTTCCACTCAACTGCGGTGCATACACCGCACTTTAATCAGTCACTCGCTAGGCGCTTGTAGAGTTGACACGTGTTGTGTTGATTTAAAAAAAATCTCGTGATAAAAATATGTCGTCGTGCGTACTTAGATATTGCACAAATAATTCAAGAAATGTCAGTAAAAACCAAGGAATTACTTTTCATTGGTTAATAAAATACTTAATCAATAAAAAAGTATTATAAATTAGTAATAAAACAAATTATTCCTAAGACGCCATCTCGTGTCACGTAATATAGATTATGAAATTAATTTGTTCAGATGCGACAATTCTGTGGGTACTTAAGTATAGGACGAATATATTATTATACACATTTTTTTTTGTAGAATCCAATGAGATCACAATTAGGCCAATTTTTATATTTAAATCTGCTAATTATTCTTATATTTTATTTTTAGGTTTCCACATCAGTCAAAGTGGAATAAATTCGTCAATTTTTAACTCTCGCGTGCCCAGTATTTATAAACGACTCTTATTCTAATTTAAATAAATATATTTGTAATTTGAATGTTATATTAACAAGTTTTGTTGAACATACATTTAGTATGTTTTTTTGATATTTGAGATAGATAACTTTTAAAATATTGAGATAAAAATATCATTAAATGTAGTTGTGATATAATATTATGTAATATTATATTAAATAAGCAAATGTAATATACAAGATAAAGGACATAATTTAAAAAATTGTTCTCGATATAATTTACCTATGTAACAGTGCAATCTATATATTACCTACTGATCATTCTACCTATGTTTATTCTATGATAAAAAAACCAACCGCGGGAACACAGAGTAGCGCACATTTTGTTTGAAATAGCTGTTCTAGTACTTAAGTACATATTACTTCAATGCCCTCTGACGACATTTTATTGCAGACAAAATTGAACTACTAGCGCCTCCTACAAATTGAATCCGAACTAATTCGCTATATATAGCTCTACATATACCTCGTCTATAGTAGTAAAATGTGTAATATTATTCTTTAATTCGTATACATACTGAAACAGTTTTACTGCCTACTTTATGTAATACTGTTTTTGATATTATTAAAAGTAGATAAAACAGTTTCAGTAAGTACACTGGTATTTATGGGGTATTTGCAATGAAACAAGAAAGATAACGATGAGCACACGCAAAAAGTAGCCACCATTTTGACTTTCATTTTCGTTTGAATAATTGACGTTTTGAAGTTTAGGGTGGCCAGTATCATAATTATCATAATCGATTGATTTCATGATGTTTAAGTTTTTATTTTATGTGAAAATAATATTTGTTTTAAACAAAATCACCAATAAATTTATCGTGCATTTAATTTTATTTTTAAGCTAATTTTAGTTTCTTTTTAAAAGTAGCGACATCTGTGAAGACCTTAGACCAATAATAAACATAATGTTTTCGGAAACAAATTATGGATGGCGCTACCTTCAATTGAATTCTTGTGGTCCAAGGCAACTGTCCTACCCCTGGCGGATAGCAGCGGATAGGCTGTAGTATGGAGTGTAGAAGTAAAAAGTGCAGACTGTGTATTAAAAAGTGTCATAGAAAACAGAATAAGGGTCGCCACTATAGCTACGGGCAAAATTTTAAAGAACGTGCCGAAAAATATCAGTGGGATAACACTTTTTTATTTATATTTACTAAATAAAATTATTTCCCCTAGTCCCTACCTACACTCTAAACAAAATACTATTTTTTTCCATTTTTTTTCCGATAACAAAGACAATATAGGGCTGATATACAATCAGTACCGTTAATAGAACATATTTTATTAATAAAGATCCGATACCAATACATATTTACGTTATTTTTATATATTATTCGATTTATTTCAAAACCGACTTTTGATAGTCTGTGTTTGTTTGTTATGGCATGGCATAGTGTAGCGTGGCACATCACTCGGAAGGTCTGAACGTGCACTATCTCGCCCATGAATGTTAGAGAACAGGAGAACGATCACCGTAGAAAGTAGTGTCCAGAAATATGGACACCATAAGTGAGCAGCTGCGATTGCTCGAGGTTCGGTCTATAAAAGTCATTTTGAGTCTATTTTTCAGATCAGATGCTAAACCACTTGCACATCTACGCATAATAAAATATTTCTCCATTACAAAATTACGGAGCATGAAAATGTTCTCATTAAAAATGAAATGTAAATTTGTACATTATTCAACTAACTTCATCTACTTGTACTCATAAACAGCTAACTTCGCAGTTACTACTCACCAACGTCAGCGCCGCTATACATTCTACAATTTTCAAGGACAGGCGGGCTATGCTTTAGTACGTAGTGATCGTTCTCTTGTTCTCTAACCTTCATGGTCTCGCCACTCGACCACATATTTGTAGTCACTTCACGCGCGCGTCTTTTTGTAATAATTTTTGTTATATCTAAATAAAATACACCACGTCTGCTAATTTCAAATGGGATGTCGAAACAACTATTAAATTTATTCAGTTATATAAACTACATCCGTGTCTTTGGAACTTTCAATCTCCAGAATACAAGATAAGAAAAGGGATGTTGCATATAATTTTGAGTCATTATGGCACACACAAATCTAAATCTCCAACACTATTACATTTTACGCACATAGGTTAAATACATCAACATAGAAAAAGTTATGAGTGTAACACGGACAAATTAATTGCGATGGTACCTGTGGTGTCCACTAATTTAAGTGTAGGATTTTAGTAAAACAACTATATCAGTAAGTAGGTACACAGCACAACGACAACGTCCACTCGCCACCGATGACGGATCGGCAATGCGAGTGAGGCACCACCGTTGGTCTGTGTACTATATTTAATTATACATATATCACATCTCTTCCTTTTTATATATTAATTTATTTTATTAATACGATAAACAAACAAAACAATGTTTTAGACATTAATCAATCATCAATCTGAACTCCGTTATCATGATCAACAACTTTCCATTGACCTTCCACTTTCTTAAGGTGTACGATATTTCTCCTATACTCCTGACCAGTGTCATCATTCTTAATATTTATATCACTTCCTTCAGAACTAATAACAGTATGGGGGGTTGGGTTAAATTCGGAAACTAATTTATTTTCTTTTATCATGTTCTTCACGTACACTTTATCTCCTATTTCTAGTTCTCTATCAGTAGCTCTTCTTTTCCTGTCTTCGTTTAATTTGCTTATCTCTTTTCTTTCTTTGTCTCGGTCTCTTATTTCTTGATCATCGTAACTATTTTCGAGGTCTGTTAAAAAAGGTAGTTTGTCTCTGAATTGTCTTCCATAGAAAAGCTCGGATGGAGATTTTCCTGTGGAGGGATGAGGGGTACTGTTATACATCATTAGGTATTTTAACAAATCATCTTTCCAGTCTGATTTCTCGCATTGACTGATTCGCAGTCGCTTAAGGATGTCCCTGTTTTGCCTCTCTACCTCACCATTTTGCTGAGGCCAGTAAGGGATCGTATTAAAAAGCGTAATTCCTTGTTCGGTACAGAATGTTTTAAATTCGTGACTACAAAATTGTCTGCCATTGTCGGCTGTAATACCAGCGGGATTTCCGGTTCGTGAAAAAAATTTTTTAACACTTTTATTGTATCTTGTGTTGAAATAGATTTCATGATTTCAATCTCTTTATATCGACTGTAATAGTCAATAATCACTAAAAGATGATCCCCACTTGGCAGTGGACCCAAGAAATCAACGGCTGTATCCACCCAGGCTTTCGAAGGGAGTTCACGCCTTTTCATAGGTACTGGTGGATTGGGTGCTGAGACCAAAGTACACCCTCTGCAGCTTTTTACTGTATTTTCGGCGTCTTTGTCTATCTTTGGCCACCAAACTTTTGTGCGCAGCCTAGCTTTCATATTGACTATACCTGGATGACCTTCATGGGCCGCTGCTAAAACTTGTTTCCGCAACTTAGTAGGAATCACCATTTTGTTTCCTCTCAACAAGACGCCATCGTGTAACCAGAGTTCATGTTGAAATATTTTATAATTATTTATTGAAGCATCCCACGCATTATTTATCAAAGCATCCTTTACTAATTTAAACTCATCATCATCATTTGATGCTTCAATAATCGATTTAAGAGATAGTGCTATGGGTCGCGCGTATTGAAAAATCTGATTAACATGATGTTCGCCTTCAAAAGAACTTTTTGAGTGCTGGTCTTGCACAGACGTGATAATGGATCGGCTATATTGGATTTTCCGGGCTTATATATAACTTTATAATCATATGCTTGCAACCGAAGAACCCAGCGCTCGATTCTCGCACAAGGTTTTGATCGCGTGCCAAATATAACCTCCAGAGGCTTATGATCTGTGATAAGCTCAAACTTTTTCCCATATAAGTACATGTGAAAATGTTCAATTGCCCACACTAAAGCCAATGCCTCTTTTTCGGTCTGACAATATCGTTTTTCAATTCTTCAGGCTCTGTTTCCAAAGCAATGATCGGTCCTTTGTCATCGTACTGAGGATACAGCCCTACCTACAGGACTTGCATCGGCGATTACGATCATTTGGGTCATAGTAGCCAAGAGTAGGAATCTTAGAGAGACAATTTTTTAATTCATCAAAAGCTATTGCTTGTTCTTTTTTCCAAAATTTTGCGATATTAGCATTTTTGTGCATTTTTTTCAAAGCAATTGCCGAATGGGTTCCGTTAAGGTTGATAAATTTGGGATCCACTTTCCAACAAAATTGATTAATCCCAGAAAACTTTGAATTTCTTCGATGGTTTCCGGTGGTCTAAATGTCTCGATTGCTTTTATATATTTGTCAAGTGGTTTAATACCTGATTGCGAAAGCTCGTGACCCAGGAACTGAATAGATTGTGCATTAAAGATACATTTATTTTTATTCAATAAAACATTGTTGTCTTTGAGTACTTTAAAACATGTTGAAGCCTGGTATCATGTTCTTTTTTATCACGTCCAAAGACAACAATATCATCTATGAAGTTTACAACTCCTTCGCACGGCAATAACATTTTTTCCATAATTTTTTGGAAATGTTCAGGTGCGCAAGATATCCCGAACATTAACCTTTTGTACCGGTAAAGCCCTTTACTGGTGATAAAAGTTGTGATATTTCTGCTATTTTCACCTAGTTCAACCTGATGAAAAGCGTTCTTAATATCCAAGTTTGAAAAATATTTTGCTTTGCAAAATTTGGGAATGAGTTGTTCCATAGTCGGCAAGGGACGATTTTCTCTAATAATTGGCTTGTTAGCAGTACGCATATCCAAACAAATTCGAATATCATCGTCAGACTTTAGAATCGGTACCATCGGAGAAACCCAAGAAGATGGCTTATTTACAGATTCAATGATGTCCATTTTAACCAGTTCGTCTATTTTTTTATTTATCCTTAATTCCAAAGGAATTGGGACTCGTCTATAAGGTTGACAAACTGGAGGAATTGTTTTGTCAATAGTGATGTCTAATTGAACATCTTTGAACTTGGGAAAATGTTTTTCCTCAATGGAATTCACAGCTAAGCCTAGTTTTAGCACATCAAGGGAAATGGCGGTTTCTTTACCCAAAAGGTTCCTTGAACCATTTTCTATAACATAAAATTTAGTTAATAATGATTTAAAACCAACTTTTACTTGTGCATCAAATGAGCCTAACACTTTAAGCGGATGTTTGGCGCCATAAGCCAGGAACGTTTTATCTGGAGACTTTTGTTGGTTGGAAACTATAACTTTAGATTGTTTCATGTGTATCCAAGTTTTATCATTAATAATATTGGATGTACTACCGGAATCAATGAGCATTTTTATGTTGATCCCACCTACCTGACAATCTATTGTTGCATCGTCGTCGATGTGGAAAATATAGTCTACAGATGTAGACTCTCTGTTTTTGGTGTTTTCTGTTTTGGGCTTCTTAACTTTATGGTTGTCATTTGACGAGAGGTTGGCATTTTCTTTTATTGGCCCTTGTTCTACAGTGTTTCTGGAAATGTCCTTTGAAACCACATTTCATACAATTCAAATTTATTGCAGGGCAGGAACTATTGTCACTTTTGTGATTTTTACTGCCACATCGGCTACAGAAGTTAACCTCTTTTTTAGAATACAGTTTCGTTGTTTTAGTGTCGATTTTATTAAGGCTGGTAGTTGTTGTGCTGTGTCTATCGTGGAACTCGTTAAGCTGCCGTTCTACAGTTTCTAGGGAGTTTGCCTCTGCTACGATTTTTTTCGATTGTTGCCGTGTCACCAAGTACTAAAATATTCTTTCTTAATTTGGTTGAGCTACACTTTTCTATTATTTGGTCAATGAGATTTTCATCTGCATTGGCGAAATTGCATTTAGAACTTTGACTTCTTAGACGAACCAAGAATTTTTCAAACTTCTCGTCCGGTTCTTGTTTCATCAACCGGAAGATGTGCCTTTCAAATAAATAACTTTGTTTGGGGGAAAAATATCCGTCCAACTTTTTAATTGCACTATCATATATGCCAGTCGCGTCAAGATCAGTTACGTGGGCACCAGGAATATTGAAGTAAATGTCTTGTAACGCCATGCTTCCGGAATGCAATAACATGGCGCGTTTTGTACTTTGGTCATTGGTATTTATTGCTACGAAATATATTTCTAATGCACGTTTCCATCTGCCCCACCGGAAACTTATGGAAGTTGGATCGCCTTCACAATCGAATGGTTCTATTGCCGGGACTTGTGATTGGAACATTTTGGACGATCTGTAAATAAATAAGGGAGGAGGCTTGTAAGCATGCAATGTAGTAAAAGAATTTCAAAATCGAATTTATAACTTTTTACTAAGTAGCATAAAGTTAATGATTAATGAATAATACTTATTAGCTTAAATGAATTGAGTAAAATCCATTTTAATATTAACTCAGAATTGATTGTAACCGGCATTTAATATTTTGTGACTAGCAACATCGATACCGAATAAGGTTCCGTACTCCGTACTAGATTGCTACATATTTATTATTCTGTGGTCCTTACTACGTAAGCTGAGCATAGTTATTATACACTATAAATTAGTCTGTGACGACCATAGATGCAAGTTACACAAATATCCATTAATAAGTAGGTACTCACTATGTGCATTGATATTATTCCATATTATTCTAAGCACAGTCAGAACACAAACTATTATATGACGTGCAGCAATAGGAAGATATATTGAAATTGAATAAGAAAATATATTAATGTTTGTTTTATAACGATAGACAGTGCAAGATACATCCACCTAGTCCTTTTCTTCCATTATATTACTTGGCTATAACGGGTTTGACACTTGTTTAGTTTTAACGGTAACATATTTACATAACTCCCAATTTATTGAAGTGGTACTTTGTTAAACTGCATAACATGATTCATTACACCGTTTTGTTATTTTATCGAAATATTTTTCGATAGGAATCGTCAGCAAACAGATTTGGTCAACAATTTTACTTATAGGGTACTTTGCAAACACTATTTAGATATACAATAAAGATATTAATTTAGTTTTGTCAAGATACAAGCTCAGTGGTTAACGCTCGCTGTAAATATAACAGAACGCGAATAACCCGGGTTCGATCCCCGCCGGCACCAATGAAATTGTTAATTGCAATTTTAAGTGCTGATTTACCACGTGCTCGGCGGTGAAGGAAAACATCGTGAGGAAACCTGCATGTCTGAGGAATAAGAAAAAAAATATTTCGAAGACATGTGAAGTTCGTCAACACGCATTTGGGCAGCGCGGCGGACACTTCCTCGCCCTAAACCCTCTCAGAAATGAGGGGAGGCCTGAGCCCAGCAGTGGGACGTATATAGGCTGTAACTTTACTTTACTTTACTTGTAAAGATACGGTGCGAAATAAAATGCCGTAACCCTATTCGTTACTAAATAAATGACGCAATGACCCTTCGATGAGATTTAAACAATTCAATCCCAGTCAATCGCCGACAAAGACGGCGTATAATTATGTAACGGAGCAATAAACAATAACTATTTGATTTTGAATAAACAAGTAATATAAATACTCTATTTCACTTAGGCTGTCGTGTTCAAGACATCCGTCTTTTATTTCCCTTTTTTTTAATTTTATGCCGTTTTAATTTTATTGCTGACCAATATCCGTAACTGGTTTAAAATTATGTTCAAAAATTTTACTTACTGCGCTTTTACTCGTCGCCAATGTGGTGTCCACTAATTTAAGTGTAGGATTTTAGTAAAACAACTATATCAGTAAGTAGGTACACAGCACAACGACAACGTCCACTCGCCACCGATGGCGGATCGGCAATGCGAGTGAGGCACCACCGTTGGTCTGTGTACTATATTTAATTATACATATATCACAGTACCATATCGATAGTTTCCTTAAGAAAAAGAGAAAACTAACTAAACACAAAATGCACCCGAACAATTAAAATCATCGATTGTTTGGTCAGCACAGCAAGTTTATTTTAGGGTTCCGTAGTAACACAACAAAATACGCTCATAGTTGGGCCAAGTATGTCAGTCTGTCCGTTTGTCCGTGGCTTAGTGCAGATACTACTAATATTCTAAAGAGCTGTAATTTGGTATGATTAACCATGAATACCAGAAATAATAAGGCTTTATAGCCTTATTATTTCTGGTATTCATGTGGTCTGGTATTTTGGTTTCATCTGGTATTCATTATAGGCCTATGTACCAAAAACAAAAAAAATGGAGGAACTTATGTTTTAAATAATAAGCCAATCATGACAAAAATATTACATAAAATTAATACATAGACATTTATATTATTACTATAAAATGCTTTTGTGAAATAAAAATAAAGTATCTTAACTTATTAATTAGTCGTGGTATAAAAAATGTAAATGACTAAAACGATTAAAAATATCTTAGTGATTGTACAATATCGTTTATTTTAAAACAGTGTTCAAAAAAGTTACAAGTTTGTAGTTTTAAAGAAATAATAGGTTTAGACTGTTTAAATCTTTTAATCTGTTATTAATTTTTACACACAGCGAATTTCAATCTCTCCAAACAACCGAGTTGCCAGTTATATAAAAAAAAGACTCCCAAGGAGGCTATTAATACCATAGTGATTTATATAAATTTTCCCAAGTAATTTAAATAACAATATTTAAACAATAAAAAGGACAGAATTAAAACCTTAAATTAATATTTTTAACAGTAGAAATACTAGATTCGCTGACATAGACATGTTTGATAGATATAGAAAACAAACAGGTCCTAGATAATATAGGAATTGGAGAAAGGGAACTTTTAAAGGGACAATTAATAATAACTTAAGAGTAACATTAGAAAACTGCTCAGAACTAAATATTCCCCAGAGTTAAGATGGTTCGCCCTAACACTTAATTAATACTCACCAAAAGCCTATCGCTTTGTACGTAAACGTTTTGCAACATGTTTGCCTGCATCACGGCCATTGACTAAGTGGTACAGTAATATCGATGGCCGACCAGGGTAGCTGAAGGCATTAAAATTGAGAGGGGAGAGTAACCCTGATATTAAAATTTATTGTACCTTTATCATGGATGAAATGAAAATTAAGCAATTGATGGAATACCATGATAGCAGCTAAAGGCATTATGGCTATGTCGACTACGGGTTTGATTTCATATCTGATAATTCCGATATAGCTACTGACGCTTTAGTGTTTTTATTGGTCGGTATAAACAAAACATGGAAAGTACATATAGCCAACATTTTAATTAAGCGTTGGATTAAGGGCTTAATTAAAAGCACGGCTAGTAACACAAGCTTTTCATCTTGTTCACGAAACCGGCATAGAATTGAGCAACCTCGCCATGGCGGAAGAGTTGCACTCTACTCATACTGCAAACCACTATCTTAGATTCAGTTTCAGGGCAGCAAATATATTTTTTTTTCTTGATTTTTGCCACATGCTTAAATTAGTGCGAAGTTCTGTTCAACATCATGGAAAATTTTTTCAAAATAAAAATCTAATTCAGTGGTCATACATCGAAAGTCTTTAAAAATTACAGGAAGAAGTGTTATTTCATATGGCTAATAAATTGAAAGCAAATCATATAAAATGAAAAATGAAAATGATGAATGCACCACCTTGCGGCTTAACATTTTAGCAGAAGTGTAGCTTATGTATTGCTGTTTTGAAAATATGTGATGAAATTACCTAGGTATGTTACTCCAAGAGCTGATTTCTTAAAATTAATTAATTCATTCACACTTTTATTATAAAATAGGTAATCTTCTTTAGTTGAGTGTTTCAACTAAAGAAGATTACATCACACGTTGCTACATCGCACTTTACTTTATTTAACCCCACAGTGGTCACGTGGATTACAATAATAAGCCACTGTAAAATAAAATCACATTTAGATATATTTAGAACCAGATGATTAGAAAAAATATGTAAACTGATTTGTGATCTAACTTTGAAATTAATGTGATATTTTCATATATTAATATGTAAAAGTTTTTTTAAATATTATAATTTGAATAAAAAAGGACGTATAAATGGTTTTTGTTTATTTAATATTATTAACCGTTGACTAAATGTTACCCTGTTTCAAATTAATAATAAAATAAAAATACATTTTAATTGATATTTTGAAGCTTTCTTCTTATTTTTAATTGGGCTACATACGTAAACCTCGCGACCATTTACCTTATTTTATAAGGCGCTACAACTGCAGGGTTAAGTAGTCTCATTACACTTTTATTGTTTATATGTTGTTATTATAAACTAATCTCGTAAGGAGTGCCGTTGTGCTTGCGTGTTCAATTTTAAACCTAATTTGTAACAACTAAGGGTTGACTTTAAAAAAATAAATACATAACTAGTCTCGTGGGGAGTGCGCTTGTCACATTTCGAATATCACTAAGATTTTAATGAAATATTATGTACTCAAGTAGCTTATCGGTAAAGTTATTATTTATGATATTATTATTATACTCGATTATTATTTATGATATTATTTTAAATGATTATAATAGAAAGAAAGCATACATCACATTAAAATACTTACGATAACTCCGTCTTTTTGTAAATTTGTAGTGTTACACTTCTTTTTGCACACGTTAACCGCAAAAATCAGGATTTTTCAAAGAGCACCTACAGCGATGGAAACGATTCTTGTAATGACGAAATCGATTCCAAAAATAGTTTTTATAAACGCACAAGTTACTTAAATCTAGCACCTGCGCAGAGGGGAATAATCATGCGAGGCGAGTCCATTGGATTGAATGGTCTATGCAGTCAGTGTAAAAAGATGGTTATACCGCCATCTATCGGAAACCTTAAAATTTCTGGTAGTCGCCTATTACGTCATCCAGGGTCGAAATCGGGTAATTGACCTTTTTACGTCACTACATGATGTTGTATGAGGTTTATTATATAACTGGCGACCCGCCCTGACTTCGTCTGGACAGGATATATAAATGTGGCATTACTTAGATTTAGGATGACCGAAGATCGATTTTTTGCTATTTTATAAAAAATCACCATGTTTTTCGTTTTACTAAACTTTTTGTCTTAACGGCATGCAAAAAACCTCCTCAGCTCAATCCCACAGCCCTTCACAGTCCACTCTGAACATAGGCCTCCCCCAAGTAATACCACAAAGCACGGCCCTGAGCCACCTGCATCCATCGACTTCCTGCATGTCTTACCAGGTCGTCACTCCATCTAGTGGGGGGTCGCCCTACACTACGCCTATCGGTACGAGGCTGCCACTCGAGAACCCTTCCTCCCCATCGGTTATCGGTTCTTCGAGCTATATGGCCGGCCCATTGCCACTTCAGCTTACTAATCCGCTGAGCTATGTCAGTCACTCTGGTTTTACTGCGGATTTCCTCATTTCTGAGTCTATCACGCAGAGAAACTCCGAGCATAGCCCTCTCCATAGCTCGCTGAACGACCTTGAGCGACCTCATACGACCAGCAGTGAAGGACCACGTCTCAGATCCTTAAGTCATCACTGGCAACACGCACTGGTTGTACACTTTAGTTTTCAGAGATTGAGGTATACCTGACGAGAAGACGTCGATTGACCTCTCGGTCGAAGTTGGACTTACCTAGTCAGACTATACTAGGCTGGAAGTCGTCGAGTCTGCGTGCGAGACGATTCGTAATGACTCTCGAAAACTGTACGTAGACGCGGCTCAGAAGGGAAATCGGTCTGTAGTTCTTCAAGAGAGCTTGTCGCCTTTCTTAAAGAACAAGACCACCGCACTTCTGCTCCACGCCTCCGGAGTAGTGCCACCATGGAGAACGGAATTGAAGAGCTTCTGAAGGAATTCAAGTACCGGTGTTCCACCCACTTTCAGTAGCTCCGCTGTAATTCCATCCTCGCCTGGGGCCCTTGTGTGTTGGAAAGCCATTCTAATATATATATATATATATTATATATATATAATCCTCCAGCTCCAGTATCTTCTCGTCAGTCTTCAGGGTGCGGGCGTGATATGTTGCCAGGTCGAGTCGTCGTAGGGGGCAACCGAACCGCCACCGTGTAGTGGCAGTTGAGAATATCCACTACCCCATATCTTCCCGTGGGTGTCTTAAGAGGCGACAGAGGGAGACAGGCAGGAGATGGCTCAGCTCAATACAAGGGATTTATTTCGATACTACAGAGAGACACTTTAATTTAATTTATATGTAGATATAGAAATATAAATATTGTTATAAAAACTGCGAGATGTTGATAAAGAAAATCACAGACAAGATAAGTCAACAAGATCATGTAACTGTCACGTTCGCATGAAACTTTACCCCGGTAGATTTATATGATTTCCACGCAAACGAAGTCACGGGGATAGCTCGTTAAGTTGGGAAGGAAAACATACAGCCAATGTGAAAAAATGTGAGCTGGGGGACTTAAGCGAATAGGTGTTTGCTATTATTATACGCCGGCTTTAATCTCATTAAGAAATTCAATTGAAGTTTCGTGTGCACGTACGTATTTCAACGGTTATTTTCATTTTATTTTTTAATGCAATGTTACATACCAGTAGCAAAAATATAACGTAAGCCATATTTATTAAATCTATCTCAATAAAACACAAAAAATGTTTCTACCTATGTCCGTTATAGACATTAAAACTATTTAACCGATTTTGATGATTTTTTTTCTGTTTTTGAATGGGTCTCTGTCTGGTTTATATTCACATTTGGACCAGGTGGGGGCGCTTTTGTTGAGATCCAGAAAGTACCCGTACGAAGCTGGGGCGCATCGCTAGTTATGTATAAATTATTTTATTGTTTTAGATTTCGGAAGGCGAAGGCAACTGAAATATCGGTCGACATTTAAAATTTTATCCCATAATTTTTTATCACTAGAAATTTAAACGAGCTACCTCAAGGTAAAGTCTGTTGAATAAAATATTAACTTGAAAACTGAAATTGTAAAACAACATATTCGCTGATTTTAAAATGATTATGAGTAAGACAAAAAATACAGTTGAACTGAGATCCTCCTACATTTCTAGGGTCAGTTAAACAATAAAGTATTTTCACATAATTTAATAGCTTCCGAACTCGGGGCTTAATCCTTCTACATACTTTGTCTTAGTACCGACCGACTTTAGAAGCTATTGAATAATGTAGCAGCTAAGCTTTTTTATTCTTTTCTAGTTATTTATAGAACTTTCTAAATTTTTTTTAGAAAGTTTAATCATTAATAACACTTAATAGGTTCTGGGTTTTAATCGCAGCCAATATTTCTGCGAAAACACAGATTCTTGATTAGAAAATAAAGAATTTGTGTTTTCGCATAGAAATGTGAATGTATCGTGTAATGGCGGCGTAACAGCTATGTAAAAGGTGGTTTTATTAAATTATCTAGTTACGCCTGTTGCAAGCGAGCGGGTATATAGACATTGTATTATATCAGGTAGTATATGGTAGTAATATGAAGTTAAATAATAGCAATGAATATGCGGAATGACGGTTGGTTGCCGTGTAGTGGCGGTTAAGAATATCCACTACCCCATATCTTCCCGTGGGTGTCGTAAAAGGCGACAGAGGGAAACAGGCAGAAGATGGGCAGCAGCATCTTCCTAATAACAGCAACTGTACGACAAAAAAAAACTGCGGATGCCAACCCGCTCGCCAAGCGTGGCAACTATGGCAATATACCCCCCATGAACAATTACACAAATAGACGGCCCCCAGTCCCCGGCGGCCCCGCTATTCCTGGCTACGGTGGCGACCATGGTAACGGCGGGGCAGGGGGTGCTAAGAATCTCCGAAGTGGAGGTTCGGTTGCCACCTACGACGACTCGACCTGACAACATTTAACGCACGCACACTGAGGACTGACGAGAAGATCCTGGAGCTGGAAGAAGAGAAGTTCGAAGTGGCGCTGGATTATTATAGGATTATCCGACGTCCGAATAGAGGGGGAGGACGCGGTGATTCTCGAATCCGGCAACTTGTTCTATCACCGGAAGGGCGACCATCTGTCCCAAGGAGGTGTCGGATTTATCGTCCACAAGTCTCTCGTCAACAACGTTGTAAAGATTGGGAGTGTGTCGACGAGGGTCGCGTACCTGATACTCAGAATCACCAAACGGTATTCGCTGAAGGTCATACAGGGTTACGCACCAACCTCTGCACATTCCGATGAGGAGGTGGAGGAAATGTATGAGGATATTTCCAAAGCCATGCATTCCTCCAAAACCCACTACACAGTGTTGATGGGAGACTTCAACGCAAAACTAGGCACAAGAGAAAACGGTGAGCTGAAGTTAGGGAAATTTGGAGTAGGGCAACGGAACCGAAGGGGCCAGCAGCTGGCCGACTTTATGGAGAAAGAGGGACTCTTTATGATGAACTCTTTCTTCCAGAAGCGGCCCCACAGGAAGTGGACCTGGTCGAGCCCCGACGGTTCGACAAAAAATGAGATTGACTTCATTATGACGACCAGACGCCAACTGTTCAGTGATGTCTCACTGATCGCAAGGGTGAAAACTGGCAGCGATCACCGAATGGTTAGAGGCACACTGAACCTAAACGTTAAGTTGGAGAGGTCTCGTCTAATAAAGTCAACGCTCCGTCCCCCCTCGTGCTCTAATCCAGAATCCCGAAAACTTTCAGCTCGAGTTACACAACCGCTTTCAGTGCCTACAAGATTGCAATGCAGTGGACGATGTGAATGACAAGCTCGTGGAAACTGTCCATGCGGTCGGAGCTAAGTTCTGCAAGACCCGCCGCAGAAGAACACAAAAACTCTCCGATCACACTCTTAATCTCATGGCTGTTAGACGGGAGATGAGGCTGCAATGGTCAACAGATTTGACAGCATACAGGCAACTGAACAGGCAGATCTCCAAATGCATGCGGCGAGACTTACGCAACTTTAATACTGCTCATATTAAAGAAGCGATCGAGCGGAACCAGGGCTCTAAAGTCTTTGCCAGAGATCTGTCTGCCCGTAAGAGCCAACTGTCAAGGCTGAAGACTGAGTGTGGCAGCATCGTTTCCGGGACACCTGAGATTTTGAGTGAGATTAAGAGGTTCTATGGGCAGCTGTATACATTGTGGCGGCGCTGTCGTCGCGCCACAAGCGAAATACACCGAAGCCTAAATCACGCTATCAAAATTCCGAATCATAAACAGCATATATAGAACATCTCCGAAATATCACTTGGAGTGTTGGCCGCTCCCCGGGCAGAACACCTTGCCTGGCGGGAGATCTCCCCCTTTCCTTTCACGGCCACAGTGGTGACCATCCGACGTGATCTGAACACGCAACCAACAACTTTCGGAAACTTCAAGCTTCATCATCGTCATTGAATACCCCACCGTATCGCTCCCGAGCAGATATCGTCTGCAGTCTTCATCTCCTGCAAGCCATCTAGCTTCACAAGGTTCATCGCAGCATTGGAATAATAATGCTTCCTGTTCCTTCAAGCTACTCTCTGCGGTATACAGTGTTAGGCACGGCTCTGAGCCTTACTGCTCGCCTCTGCTTCACGGCACTCTCGCAGATTACTTGCCTTCTTCTCGACTCACCGCAGACTACAAGGCAATCTCCTGGTACTTGCACATTCGTCGACAACTTGACTGCACTATCGACCTCCGGTCTGAGCAGGGGGTGATGTGGCGGCGCTGTCGTCGCGCCACAAGCGAAATACACCGAAGCCTAAATCACGCTATCAAAATTCCGAATCATAAACAGCATATATAGAACATCTCCGAACTATCACACGGAGTGTTGGCCGCTCCCCGGGCAGAACACCTTGCCTGGCGGGAGATCTCCCCCTTTCCTTTCACGGCCACAACATCATCGTTGGAGCCACACGCAAGTGTGAGTAACGATCCAAGAGCAAGTCTTATCCGACACTATTCCGATGATATCCCGGACGTCAGTCTAAGCGAGATTAGAATGGCTCTCCAGCACCTTAAAAACGGCAGGGCCCCAGGCGAGGATAGAATTACAGCGGAGCTTCTGAAGGCGGATGGAACACCGGTACTTGAAGTCCTTCAGAAGCTCTTCAATTCCGTCCTCCATGGTGGCACTACTCCAGAGGCGTGGAGCAGAAGTGCGGTGGTCTTGTTCTTTAAGAAAGGCGACAACGCTCTCTTGAAGAACTACAGACCGATTTCCCTTCTGAGCCGCGTCTACGTGCTGTTTTCGAGAGTCATTACGAATCGTCTCGCACGCAGACTCGACGACTTCCAGCCTCCCGAACAAGCCGGTTTCCGAAAAGGCTTCAGTACCATAGACCACATACATACCCTGCGGCAGATTGTACAGAAGACTGAAGAGTACGATATGCCACTTTGCCTGGCGTATGTGGACTATGAGAAAGCCTTTGATTCCGTCGAAATTTGGGCGGTGCTGCAGTCCCTTCAGCGGTGCCAAGTTGACTGTCGGTATATCGAAGTGCTGAAGTGTTTGTACAGTAGGGCTACGATGGCTATCCGAGTACAGAACCAGAGCTCGAAACCTATCCAACTGCAGAGAGGTGTAAGACAGGGTGACGTTATATCCCCGAAACTCTTCACCGCTGCATTGGAAGACGTTTTCAAGCTACTGGCCTGGAAAGGATACGGTATTAACATCAATGGCGAGTACATCACTCACCTTCGTTTTGCCGACGATATAGTCCTTATGGCAGAATCGCTGGAGGACTTAAGCACTATGCTCAATGACCTCAATAGTGCCTTCCAACGGATAGGTCTTAAGATGAACATGGACAAAACAAAGATTATGTTTAATGTCCATGTCACGCCTACGCCGGTAGTTGTTGGGAGCACTATGCTCGAAGTTGTTGACGAGTACGTTTACCTGGGACAAATAGTCCTGGGACAATTAGGCTGAGCAGCATTCGGGAAATTACGACATATCTTCTCGTCAGGTATACCTCAATCGCTAAAAACTAGATGTACAACCAGTGCGTGTTGCCAGTGATGACTTACGGATCAGAGACGTGGTCCTTCACTGCTGGCCGTATGAGGACGCTCAAGGTCGCTCAGCGAGCTATGGAGAGGGCTATGCTCGGAGTTTCCTCTGCGTGATAGGCTCGGAAATGAGGATATCCGCAGTAAAACCAGAGTGACCGACATAGCCCAACGGATTAGTAAGCTGAAGTGGCAATGGGCCGGCCATATAGCTCGAAGAACCGATAACCGATGGGGAAGAAA
Organism: Parnassius apollo; assembly: GCA_907164705.1. Taxonomy (NCBI): domain Eukaryota; kingdom Metazoa; phylum Arthropoda; class Insecta; order Lepidoptera; family Papilionidae; genus Parnassius; species Parnassius apollo. Next base: position 1,847,403 of record CAJQZP010000058.1, read on the forward strand.
GGTTCTCGAGTGGCAGCCTCGTACCGGTAGGCGTAGTGTAGGGCGATCCCCCACTAGATGGAGTGACGACCTGGTAAGATATGCAGGAAGTCGATGGATGCAGGTGGCTCAGGACCGTGCTTTGTGGCATTACTTGGGGGAGGCCTATGTTCAGCAGTGGACTTGTGAAGGGCTGTGATGATGATGATGATGATGCGGTTTGAAGAAATGCGGTAAAATATTCTAATTAAATGTGTCTAAGTATATATATTATATATATTGCTGAAGTGTTTGTACAGTAGGGCTACGATGGCTATCCGAGTACAGAACCAGAGTTCGAAACCTATCCAACTGCAGAGAGGTGTAAGACAGGGTGACGTTATATCCCCGAAACTCTTCACCGCTACGTTGGAAGACGTTTTCAAGCTACTGGACTTGAAAGGATACGGTATTAACATCAATGGCGAGTACATCACTCACCTTCGATTTGCTGACGATATAGTCCTTATGGCAGAATCGCTGGAGGATCTTAGCACTATGCTCAATGACCTCAATGGTGTCTCCCAACGGATAGATCTTAAGATGAACATGGACAAAACAAAGATTATGTTCAATGTCCATGTCACACCTATGCCGGTAGTTGTTGGGAGCACTATGCTCGAAGTTGTTGACGAGTACGTTTACCTGGGACAAATAGTCCGACTAGGTAAGTCCAACTTCGACCGAGAGGTCAATCGACGGATTCAACTCGGCTGGGCAGCGTTCGGGAAATTACGACTCATCTTCTCGTCAGGTATACCTCAATCTCTGAAAACTAAAGTATACAACCAGTGCGTGTTGCCAGTGATGACTTACGGATCAGAGACGTGGTCCTTCACTACTGGCCGTATGAGGACGCTCAAGGTCGCTCAGCGAGCTATGGAGAGGGCTATGCTCGGAGTTTCTCTGCGTGATAGACTCAGAAATGAGGATATTCGCAGTAAAACCATAGTGACCGACATAGCCCAACGGATTAGTAAGCTGAAGTGGCAATAGGCCGGCCATATAGCTCGAAGAACCGATAACCGATGGGGAAGAAAAGTTCTCGTGTGTCAGCCTCGTACCGGTAGGCGTAGTGTAGGGCGACCCCCCGCTAGATGGAGTGACGACCTGTTATGACATACAGGAAGTCGATGGATGCAGGTGGCTCAGGACCGTGCTTTGTGGCGTTACTTGGGGGAGGCCTATGTTCAGCAGTGGACTTGTGAAGGGCTGTAATGATGATGATGATGATGATGAAGTATATATATTGTTTTAATCAATATACTAGTATGAATGCGTATAAAGCGTGCGTATGCGAAGAAATGTAACGAATTTATGAGTATATAGATATATGAGTTACATATGACTATATATAATGCCTTTGTCGTAGAAATATTCCAACGAAGTGGCAAAAAAATGGTAAATAAATAGAAACATTTTAATACGACCAAATGGACCAGAAAATATAGTTCTAATCCGGGGGAGTGACCAGAAAATATGGTGATGTGATTGGAAATCAATCTAGAAGTGGACTGTATAGGTGTTAGCTGGTTAGGTTTTGAATTTGGCAATTTTATTGCAAATGGAGGGGCAAGCTCCTGACGGACACCGGCAGCGTCTCATACTTCAGTTTGACTCTTTGACATGGTTTTCTTGCTTCAATTTACACAATTTAACACAGTTCACGGCCGTGATTTTAAGCTTATGATAATTTAAACTGATAGCGCGATGCGATGACTGCGATACGAGCGTGATGCGAGACAGTGTATCTGCCTGCGTGCGTGTTCGACCGGGACTGGTACAGTCACTGACTACTGACTCACGTTCAGGAATGGCCCGAACGGTGTGCTGGTTGCGAATGGGACGTCAAAGGAAAAAAATAGCGGGATTCTGATTTGTCGATAAGGTTGACATTAAAATGCGGAAATATTTTAATTTGAGAAGTGGCGGTAACACTATGTATCTTATAAATAATCGCCATATAATGGCTCGATAGCTGATAATCTATATTTTGTACGTTTCGATTAATCGATTCTATAAAAAGCTACGCAATTTTATAGAAATTTATAATCTTCACACCGCTAGCTCACACCTAACCATCGGAAATTTGGTTCAATAAGAACGATGTTTCATGAAGCGTAGCAGGCGCTACGCCTCGTAGCGCTTCTACAACGCCAGGTATAATATTATTATATTTTGATTTTTAAGCCAGTGCAGAAATAAATATATAAAAAAACTATACTGTGATCTTATGACGACTATGATGATGATGATGATGGCCGTGTAAGACAACACACTAACACGTGGGTGAGACGACAGAAGGAAATGAAAAAGGGAATGGGCGGCCACGTCTCCTTGATAACAATTCGAAAAAATAAACTAACGTTGAAAACTAAATAATGATACAATTTGTGAGGGAGGCATCTGTTCAGCTATGAACTTATGATGGGCTTTAATGAGGATGATGATGATAAATATAATATAAATAAATATAACGTTAAGCTGTCTATTCTCAAATGCATAGACGTATGTGAATCTCTATCATCTCACTACACACAGTTGGTGGGTAAAAAACTTAAGACATGTAGAGCCGCGCTGCACTGAATGTTTTTCCAGCAAAAATGGATGGGAAATAACCAAGTTCTCATAGAATACTCGACTTAATTGGTAACATAATGCTGATGTATTCATTATGGTGTGGTCAGAACGAGAGGCCCTTTGTATGGGTAACGAGATGAAAAAAAATAGAATAAGGGTGACAAACGAGCACACAGTCTACCCGATATTAAGTAGATGCTGTGGCCCATAGTCATATTCATCAATCCTTGATGAAGAAATAAAACACAGTTGCATTGTCACCCCTTTTTTTTAACATGGGGAAATGCCTACGCATACCCGCCTCGCGGGGGCATGGTCGGGTTATGTCGGACTCGCACCGACTAAAACCCCATGGTGTTCCACCTTCGTCGCATATTGGCAGGGCTACGGGAACGCTTTCGCACACTTTCGCGGCCCTACCAGCGACTGCCGCCCCATGGCAGCACCTCCTCGGGAGAGGAATATTCCTCCCCATTCTCCTTCCTAAGTAAGGCGCACCAGAACACATGGCACGCCTTCCTCTACGGCCTCCAATTGCATCTGCGCAACAGACGCCCCCGCGTCCGATGCGCGAAGGCCATGGGGCCAGGAAAAACGAGCACTTAGAAGTACTAGCCTTCCCGACCCCAGCGGCGGATCTGGTCTATGGCTCCGCCGCCAACCAAGACTCGGCTGCGGAGGATAGGGAGAGCGGCGCCTCGAAATACCGACAATCCTCTCCCCCCGCAGCCCCATCACCACCGCATCAACGGTGCGGCCCCGTTTGAGTCGCGGAGGATAGGGCGAGTGGCGCATCGCCATACCAACACTCCTCTTCCTCCGCGACACCACCTCGGCTGCAGCGGTAGAGGGTGCGGAGTCCCCACTCGCTGCAGTCCACCAGCATACATCCGAAATGGGCTCCCCAAGCCCACTCGGAGTGGCCACCTCAGGCCGGCCCTTCACCTCGGGCCAGCCACGTGGGTTCCTCTTTGTTCACCGTGGGAGACCAAGCCACGGCTACTAAGCCCCCCCGCCACGACAAGGCGGGAACCCGTTCGGGGGGGTGCATTGTCACCCCTAAGAACTAAGATGGAATAGTTCGTTTCCAGTAGAAAGAGTTTGCTTATCTACACTGACCATACGGAACACAACAAAATTAAGGTACTACGTAAAAAATTCACCGATTCTTTGAACTAACCATATGAAATACAGCAGTATTACGATGCTATTTATCCCTGGTATTTATTACTGAAATGAAATGAATGGTTTTATTCAATCGAGATTATTGTATAATACTTCTTAAAAGTCATTTCTTATATACCACTGGTTCGCATAAATTTCTGTCCTGGGAAGATCCAGCAAGTAACCCAGCAGAACTTTTTTTTAAACATATTTCAAATTACAATAAATTTATTTTGTACAATTTTTGTATGAATTTTATAGAACCAGCATGTTGGCGATCACCTCACTCCCAGGGGTTACTTTCATCTATATATTTATTTATATTATAATAATCCTTTTTGTACAATTTTTCTTTAATAAGACATTTAAATTTGTTTTTTGACAAATTTTGTACATTTCAACAACATCAACGTTTATAACGTCAATCTGCCCGTCAGAAGCATGATTAACAAGGCAATTCCTACATTCACCGCCAGAGGCAAACGCACAATAGTGAACTTTTACTCGATTTTGAAGAAAAAAAAAAAAGAATGGCTATACTATAATAACTTTTGAGATAATTGATAGTCAGGCGTTACTTTGCGGAAATCACTTATAATAAAAATATTAATTAATTTGCAACCTTCCGTTAGCTAGTTAGGTAGTAAGCGGAGGGTTGCAAATTAATTAATATTTTTATTATAACTATTGAGGACATTTATTTATATTCCTCGTTTATGTTTAAAATGTTTTAGCTACTCCGAAAAGTAATTTGAAACAATTACTAAAATCAACCCGAACAGACGTACACAAAAGTAAATTATTAAAAGCGTTGTAATAAAAAAAAAACATATCTAGTTTTTTTTTTATATTCTTGATATCGATTTTGAGCTAGCAAAATACATCAACTAATATAATTTAAAATAATTTCTAAACATCCAACCTCATCAGCATTAAAAAAATATACGCGTCTACTTGAGAACCTCCTTTTCATCGGTTGAAAAGAAAGAGAATGTATTTCAATAGTATATTTGAAAACGTTTTTCAAATTTAAAAATAAGCAGTTTAGTATTTCTGTAGCCAGCTAAGATCGCAAACCAACCGATATACTTCGGAAATTCTTTAATGAGTATCGCCGGCGCTTCATCCGTAATCGATTGAAATCAATTCAGTTGGCTAAAGCGTGGAATAAACACCATTATATAAGTTAAATGGATTGCACGATTTCATTGAATTAATATGTAACTTAAATAATCTTTCATATTTTTATTGATACTGGTGACCGTACTACCCACATTGTTTATTTTTTTAATTTACAGATTCTGAGTTCTGATTCTAAATTTGAATCCTAATTAAAAAATATATCGAATATAAATTACAAAATAAATTACGAAAGCCACCGCGTTTCCAACACTGCATACTATCACTTTTCCCACAAAAAAGTTCAATTAATGCTGAATGGCTACTATAATCTAAAGAAAATTTAACAAACATTAAATATTACCAAAAAAACCTGCGTAGACACTGGCTACTTTGCTAACATGTGTAGAGTAGGGGTCAGGGTCGGATCATGGGCAGTTGATCTAAGTGAATGGTGCAAATTTAAGTCTCTCGGAGAGAATTATATACTTTTACTTTACTGGAGAGAGACTGTTTGTACGTGGGTCCACGCGCGGTAAATTTTCGAAAGGTCCGTAACTGGTCGTCGCCATTGAAGACAAGAGGGCCGGATCATTGTTGTCTGAAGTCTAAGCATAGCCGTTCAGAGACATGCTGCTAGCATTTTTTCCAGAGACAAACATCATCGTGTGTTCTTTAATAGCATAATAACATAACATACTTCCCAGTGTCGAGTTTGAATTAAACAAAGAGATTCAAAGGTTTATAGGGCGGCTATTGGGTACATTGTCATATAAAAACTTTGATCTTGTACGAAGGTAACGTGATCTAGCTTTAAATAGCAAAAATAACGTATTAAATAATTATAAATTCCACACAAATACTCTCGTGGTCTTAAATCACACTATAAAGGGATTTAGAAAGAGATTTACCTATAGATAACAAGAAATGCATTGCATACGTCGTAGGGCCTCGCTGCAGCTATATTATGGTTGTAGCATGAATGGGTTGGCTCGACCGGGAAAGAACCACGCTCTCACAGAATACCAGCGTAAAATAGCAGCTTAATGCTCCTGTGTTTCGTATGGTGAGTGTAGAGAACAGGAGACCCGTTTTGCTGCAATTGAGGTATTCCATCTTAGTCATCAAAGGTGACAACGCATCTGCATTTTGATTCTTAAACGAGGTTAAATGTAGATGTCTATAGACCACAGCATTCACTTACCATCAGGCGGACTGTGTGTTCGTTTGTCACCCTTATCCTATAAAAATGTATGGATGACGGTTTTGATCATAGGTTTAGTATAAACTGATATACTATATCTATGGTTTTAACACTATCTATGTATGCTTGTAAGATTAAATTATGGGCTTAAAATAAAAATAATAACTTGACGGCTATATTGATACTAAAAACAAAAAAAATATGCCACGCTGCGCTGAATAATGTTTTTTTTTAAATATGTCCCTTAGATCGGAGCACAGTTGTGCAGGCGTAGCCATGGAGTAAGCCAAGGAGGACAATCTCCCATAGGAGAATAGTTGAAAATGTATCCGTCAGTAAATAACAGTTCAAAAAATCTCCACAACAGCGCTCGAGTAGCTACAGGGTATGATAAATCGCCGTAAAATACGTTGAGAGTGATTTTGAAATTAAAATTTTGAAAGCAATAAAATAATTATTGTAAAAAGAATTATGGTGAAAGTCAGTGCAATAAAAAATTATAAAAAGTTCTTTAAAATTTAGACTGTAGCTACAGTGGCGCCACCCTTATTTAACGCTTTCCTTTGGACACTTTTTTATACAGAGTCTGTACTCCTTACTTCTACACTCCATAGACGTAGCTGCTTTATGACAGAAATAGAAGAGAGTTTGGTATGGTACCTACTTAGACGGACTACTAAGCAGAAAAGAATACCACAAGTCATGAGAAGTACGCGATATAAGCATCTGTAAGACCTTGACAAGCTCGACTAAAGTCGCAATGATCCTTGAGATAAAAAAAACAACATAATTGTAATAAAATACGTACAGTATTGAAATAGACACAGTTGAATATGCAAATGGTTGCCGTATGTCGTATACTATACTATTAGAAAAACACTGCGATAACTGAAAACAGACATAAAGCTTAAATTATTATTATCATAGGTGCAAAACACACGTTATAATGTCATAAAACGAGATGAGTCGAAGTTCCTTAAGTTTTGTTGCACCTAAAACCTTCAGCGACCCGCCATTATGCTCTATAAGCCTCATAAATAAAGAGATATGCTCTGCATTGGACTACTTATAGCCATTTGTCATAAACTTACCTGTGTTGTCTAAACTAGTTTTAGAGAAATATGTACCGTGCTTCATTAAAGTATTAATAATAAAGTTAAAGTTCCTTAAATAAAAAATAAAAATATAAATTTCTTTGCAACCTTCCGCTAAATAAATACAATGATGTATCTTACCTGGATTGAAGAGCACCTCCCGCCCTCCCTCAATTGCATGCACTAACTCCGTCACCACTAGTCCCAGCATCACTACTCCCAAAACCTCGTGTAGAGGCGAAACACGTGTCATATTATCGTCGATGGTGTGTCTTACCTGGAATAGTGGTGTTGGGAGTAGTGGTGCTGGGACTAGTGGTGACGGAGTTAGTGCATGCAATTGAGGGAGGGCGGGACGTGCTCTTCAATCCAGGTAAGACACATCATTATATTTATTTAGCGGAAGGTTGCGAAGAAATTTATATTTTTATTTTTTATTATAATGGATTTCCGTAAAGTAACGACTGATTCTATCAATTATCTTAAAGTTACTTCTTTATCACCGTTGTAAAATACTCGTAATTAATCTAAAGTAACTCAGGACAGGCCAAATTGGCCTCTAAAAAGCTTAGCGTGCTTTGTAAGAAAAGTACCTACTCTTTTTTAAAAGGCTGGCAACGCACGAACTCATGTAGTTACTTACATGTAAGCCACATGCTCGTTTGCCCCTTCTCATATAAAAAAACTCATAAAAAATTATAATTTAAGAATTTAGCTCCCTAATTGTCCTAAAAATATAGCATAATTAAGTAATGCAAACAATGATGGCAGTAAGGTAGCTAGCAGCTTTATGTTGCAGAGCTTTATATAGTGAAGAGATCCGGTACATTTTTACTGGTAACAAGGATTTTTACTGGAATTTTGAGTCCTCAGGAGTGATAAAGCATCTACAACATGATGATGGATGTAGATGTCTATGGGCCACCAGTGCTTGGTTACTATCTCACCTGATGTTAAGTGGTGATTTAACGAAATATGGTAAAACACACTGGCTTAGCTTAAGAAACACCTATTCAGTTATGCCTTGAAGACACCCACGTTATAATTGGATGAAAAGACAGATGCTGCCAAATTATTCCACTCCTTTGCCAGACTTATTACTAGGCAGTTTGTGTGCTGGTTAGTCACACATAAGTCGCATATCGATTACGCGCTCCTGGCGTGCCCGCCATGACCAGTACGTTCCGTGGAACGCGTTCCAAATGTTCAAATGTTCCGGTGTTTGATCGTTCAACATGGATGTCGGTCCTGTACGAGCTGCTGCCGCTTTCATAGTCCTCTTCATGCATATTCTTTGAGCGCTTTATTATGATGAAACAACTTTTGCTATTCCACAGAAGTTCTTCTGAACCATGAAATTTGATAAATTAACGGCAACTTTGGTTATTCATAGCTCGGAATGCAACCGAACACACGAATGATGAAAACAACCGTCCCATCCGGCGCGCGCGCCAAACTTAACTACTTTGATACGCGTTAAAAAACCGACACCAGATGGAAGGGCCCGCTCCACGTTTGAGCGTTCCAACGAACAATTTGGTGCACGTTCTAAAGCGGTATTCATTTCACTTCTGGAACGCGTGCCAGTGTTAGAACTTTTGGAGCTCATAATTGATACGTGGTTTTAGTCTATAAAGAAGTAGAGTAGCTAAGGCTAGAATAAGGGCTGGTCTTAATTTTCAGGGCACGCGAGTCTCCTCGCCACTAATGGAATGGTTTTACCACGCTAACTTCCTGTGATAGGAAGTTCGCCAACGAGCATTGGGGCAATGTGGAAGACTCTTCCCTGCCCCAGAAACCATTAATAAAAGGATATCTATGGCTAGAAGTGGGACGCATATAGATTATTTTATATTTAAATTATTTTAGCTTTTTGTTTTTGATGCAAGCTCTCATTTTTCTTAATTTTAAATGTTACTTTAATGCTTACTTTGACAAGTGCGCTTCAATCATCGGCTGCTGTAAATTTATTGTTCGTCGTAAGGTTTTTTCTTACCGTACGCATGTAAAATGTTGATCCAGAATATAAACATAATAGAGGTAGGTATTATAAAGGTTTGCACCAACACGTTTACTTCCAAACTAATTGGAACATAAGGTATAGTTTTTGGCACATTCCATCAGCGACCTTGTGACCTCTGAGACGCCGTGCCTAACCCGGCAGAATGTGTGGCTGAGAAAAACGAGCTTCGCAGAGGGCGTTGGTGTGCCCAACGCACGTCCGAGCCTGCGCATTTGGCACGTGTCGCCCGGGCCTGCCAGTGAATGAAGCGACTCTGTAGGGTGAGATCGTCGCTCTCCTGTGCCGTAGCTCGGAGAATAGTATGAGTGACGTGCAGTGAAGTGATGGTGATGAGATCAGTGTGAATATAGAAATGGCCGCGTGCTCGTCCGAGCCCGGCGATCACCTATCATGTGCTGGTTTGTAGGTAAGTTTTGTTTCTCTCAAGGTCATCCCGTAAACAATCACAACGACCACCATCACCCAGCCCCATTCCAACGTGACTACCGTTTTTTATTGTGGTTATACAGATTATAAATATAAAGTTACGTGTTTTATTTAGATATTTTATAGAGTAATTGCACTGTTTTGTAACTGTAAATATCTGCTTTTTAATTATATTCTATTATTTTAACCAAGCATTATACTCTGTATAATGGCAGTTTGTTAATGATCATTAAAATAGAATAATAATGTAAGGTTCTACTCTACGTTTCGTCGTTAAGAAAACAAGCTGTACATTCAAGCATAATTAAAACATTTAAGTGGGAGAGATATAAGTGGTTCCAAACTTGTTGACTATTTTAAAAACATCTAAATAATAAAATAAATATTGTTATGTATGTGTTTACAATTTTTTTTATTAGTAATATTACCATATTGAAAAAAAATGTAATGGAAAATACAAAATTCTTTTAAATATTCGTTAAATTAAATTGACGATTAAACACGAACAATGAAATAAACGCTATAATTTAGTAAGTATGAAAAATAGTTATACGTACAAAATATTAATTGAATTTCTGATAATATATAATTAGGTACTATTCAATTTTAATTAATTCAGAAAGTTAAAATAATTTTTTTAAGACAAATCATTAGTAACAAGTTGTCTCATTCATGTAAATCGGTGACGCCCATTGGTACACCCTCGGTAAATAATAAAAGACGTTACGGTTACGGTAACGATAATAAATAAATGAAAATTGAAGGAGAATTTTTTATATTTAATATACTTATAAATAAAATTTATTGAAAGTCATTCTTATGTATTTACTGCTATTTCGAAAAGTACCTCCGTCCTGAAAAACAGGACTTTACTTGTTAAAAACACTTTTATTCATTGCGAATTTAAGAAAGGGGAAAGTTTTAAGTGGTAGAGCCAAGTTGCAGCTATATTGTGGTTGCAGCACGAATGGATCGGCTCGACCGGAGTGGGACCACGCTCTCCCCGAATACAAGCGTAAAATACTCGTAGTAGCTTAATGCCGCTGTGTTTCGTATATTGAGTGTAGAGAACCGGAGACCCTTTTAACTGAAAACGAGGCATTCCATCTTAGTCCTCAGGGGTGACAACGCATCTGAATTTAGATTCTTAATTGAAGATAAATGTGGATGTCTATGGGCCACAGCATCCACTTCTTATCAGGTGGACTGTGTGCTCGTTGGTCACCCTTATTCTATGTAAAAAACTATGGTTGTAGCACGAATGGGTCGGCTGGATCGGGGACCGCACTCTCACAGAATACTAGCGTAAAGTAGAAGTTTAATGCTGCTGTGTTTTGCATGGAGAGTATAGAGAACCAATGACCTTTTTTAAAAGAAACAAGGCATTTTATCTTAGTCCTTAGAAGTGACAACGATTCTGTATTTTGAAATCTTAATCGAGGATAGATTTAGATTTCTATGGGTCGCAGCATCAACTTACCATCAGGTAAGTGGATACTCCGTACTTCCTTATCACCCTTATTCTAAAAAATATATTTTGTAGAAAGTATTAATTAGGTACAATCGATCGTGGAATGTGCAAGGTAAAAAGCGGGTCTTACCTCGGCAGTGAGATATTCAGATTCAAAATATAATGTTTATCATTATAATGTTATATTGTATTTTACTTGCAAATTTTGTCTTCTTTTAGGATCGAAAGAAAAACCCTTATAAGTTCACTTTGTTGTCCGCATGTCCGTCTTTCAAGACCCTTTAGAGAATTCCCAGAGCGCGAGCGAGTGCTGTTCGCATTGCCCGGGTTTTTTGTTTGATGTAATACTAGCTGAATTTGTAATTATAATTTCTATTAACAAGTAGTTTACTTGAGTGAACAGTGCTTGTGGGGACTGAGCTGCTCGCGTTTGCTCACGAGCTTTCACTTAATATTACTTTTATAGAACTAAAGTGCCAAATGAATTTACTTAAAGTCCACTTGGTGATAAGTGACATTCTGCAGTCCAATCACATCTGCAGCCAACTTCAAACACAGGTTACAGATGCATTGCCACCTCTGATGTCTAAGATGAAATGCTACACCCATTTTATAATTAAAAATTAAAAAAAAATATATTTTACGAAAAAAAAAATTAATGATAATTAAAAAATTAAAAAATAATTAAAAATATTTTTTTAATTACTAATTTGAACTGGCTAATACTCGCTAATACTTGGGAAATCACGGTATGTACCCTAATATGAACAGTTGTGAATAAATGTAATATAAGCAGGAATGCGCGCGTGCTGTACCTACTCTTCATTTGTTGGGCGCTGGCAGAATAACAGCGTTGTAGGCAACTGCAACATATATGCTAGAGGCCATTCATTACCACACTATGTAATTTTGGTTACTTTTTGTGTACTCATTGTAACTTTACTGGTGGTAATGAATATATGTTTTATTATTATTTTTATTATTCTGGCTCTCTACACCCTTGAGAAATCTTATTTATGTCTTTATGACATGATATCTCACTTTTAGATAGGCTATCCGGCCACGCTTAGCAGTCAGAGTGGTGATGATAGTACCAGACGTTTTAACGCCTGACGCTGCGCCTAGTACCCCTTAAGAATATTTAAATTGGTCGTAAATGATATGATCATACCGCCATGTTGAATAAAACTATATATAGGTACGGATTCTATCGCGTTTAATTTACCTTTTTTAACTTATATTTAATTCCCGAAGTTTCGGCTTCCTTCAGTTTTTTAATATTAATTTTCGGTCCGATCTACGCAGAACAAGCTTATAGTAGTCTTAAAATTTGGGTTTGGGTTTAATTTTGATAATTATAGGATTCCGAGCAGATGGCAGCACTAGAGAAGATTTCTTTTAAAATTAAGATGTTTTTTAATTTCAATAGCTTCGTGTATCATCCATGGTGGGAATCGGTGTTCTTTTGCGAGGATTTGTGGTTTAACAACTCTGATGTAATGGTGGGGACGATCTTGAACACCACACTCACAATCTAACTTGTACACTCCTGCATCTTGTAGAGGATTATTACACTTGACGGGTGGTAAAAATTGACTAATCTCATTCGGCGGCTTGTAGTATGTTTCAATGGAAGCTCACTTCAAGATGTAGCCAACCTTGTCTGTGGTTCCTCTGACATACGGTAGTACAGCAGGCACACGTTCGACTGTCACGGCCGGCTTCACTCGGTCACTGTGACGTAGGCGCGGGACCCGAAGCTTGTTATCTTGCAATACTTGATTTACGTGCTGAAGCTCGGCGGCCAGATGTTTTCTGTCACAGATCCCTTGCGCTCTCTGAAACAAAGATTTAGCCAAGGTAGCTAACCGTGAAGGATGATGTTGAGATATAGCGCCATGGCTATCCTATGTCGCCGAATAGTATACAATAAATGTTAAAGTAGTCTTTTATTTAATAAATAAAGTTCACGTTATGATTACAGACCTAATATGATAAAAAAATGCCGAAAAATATTTGCATATTATTTTTATTAATTACTCTTAATTATAATTTAAATTACCATTACCAGCTCCTATTCTGCCCCAAACGTTTTCTATAAAATAAATCATGCATTATTTACAATTTTTGTATGTTAATTTCTGTACAAGTACCTGGATGATGGTTTTTTTTGAAATCGTGTGTTTTGGAAAGTATATTTAGATACAAATTACATACTGATGAAACATGAATAATATATTTGATCTTACCGACATAATAGAAAAAACTGAACTGGTTATTTGAATAAAAAATCATGAGTGTAATTAGTTTAATTTAAATATTTGTGTTTTTTTATAAAATACTAAAAAATCAGCCCGAAGACAGGATTCGAACAAGAGTTCTACGCTTTCGGCACCGCCCGATATCCCATTTGAGTTATAATAATCATTAACGCGCTGCCAAAATTTACCTTCTTATTCTAACAATATTGTAGCAGTTTTTCATTGCCATTCATCATTCAATCATTTTTATAAAAATGAATCCTAGCTAGATCGATTTATTGCCCCCGAAACCCCCTGGACACTAAATTTTATGAAAATCGTTGGAGCTGTTTCAGTTGCAAGCCGGAGTCAGAAATTTGACGATATTTCACCCCTACGCTTCGGAAAGCACGTAAAGCCATTGGTTCTGTGCCTGATCTCTCTCCGGTGGTGGCGTATTGCCGTCTCATCGGACTTTCAGAGAGATGGAATAAAGAGTACGTCTGTGCTATTGTACTCGTGCACTATAATCCTGTCTTGCATAGAAGGCAGTTGATACTGGCCGATGTGACTGAAATTCGGTCTAGAGTATTTCTATTCAAAAGTAGCCTATGTAATAGGTCTTTACCTATGAAATTGCTCGTTTGTAGTGCTGGCCATTTCAAAATCAAATATTTTTGTTCGGCTGAGAAATTTTATTTTAAATTAATTTTATTTTAAAAACATGGAATTTATTTTTCAATATTAGTCATTTGTTTATTGATTAGCGTTATGTTTTTATCGCGTTTGAATATTTTTCGTCATCATGGATACGTTGAAAATTCGACTAATTATGGAATGTGAGTAGTACCGTCGTGGCAGCAACGCGGCACAAGTGGTACGCAAGGTTAACGATTTTGACGGAACGAATACTACAAACGAACGCACACCTGTTATTGGTTTGCCCGCTTCCGTTCTAGAAATTTTGACCTTATAAATGAAAGCCGTGGTCGTTCGAAAACTTTGGTCGACAAACAAGAATTAAAGGCGACTGGGGAAGCTGATGATACTCAATCTACAGCTGAATTAGCAGCAGCTCTTGACGTTAGCATCAAACAATATAATTTCCTCCAGAATGGATTCCGGCCACGGCGGCCTGCCTTAATGGAGGCTAGCCATCGGAGCAGGACAGGATTATAGTGCTCAAGTGTATGTGCAAGCACAGGTATACTCTCTATTCCCTCACTCTCATCGTGAGTATCCCATCGTCCCATCGGATCATAATCCGACGGCAAACCGACACGACCGGAGAGAGATCAGACGCAGAACCAAAGACTTTACGTGCTTTCCGAGGCACGTTGGTGAGACACCACCAACTGCCTGACTCTGGGCAACTACTGAGAATTTCTTGACAGAGAAACTATATTTGATTTTTTGGCCCGACCCGGGATTCGAACCCAGGACTCATGATCACCATTCACACTACTACAACCACTAGACCAACGAGGCAGTCAAACAATATTGATCCATTTTCGTCAAATTGGCAAGGTAAATAGCTTGATAAATGGATGCCCCACGAACCCAATGATCGCCGGCGCAAAGTATGCGTCGAGACGTGCCTTGCACTGCACACTGTTTGACAATCGCAACCTTAAATTTTCGCGTTAGAGTAAATTTAAGAAATCATTACTAAAATATACTTGTCCTAAGACTAACACCTTAAACGATTTTTTTTAATTTGCACATGAATATCTGTGGTTGACATCGTCTCACTTATTTTTCTCACACAGCTACTCATGTTATTCACTCGTTACATCAATATAAAAATAGCATACTACATAACCCAGGGACTTTTCTACGCCTAGATCGTAACAGTTCTATCAATTAAACAGAACTACACAACTTGGCGATTTAGTGACCTAGGAACAGAACGTGGGCGACGTCTGGATGTATTAGATCAACTATTTCTGATAATGAGGCTACCGTAAAACTCGATTGGTTTAACTTTGTTCCAAATATGATAAACATACTTGATTGTTTTTTTATTGTCCTCCAAAGCTCGGTAGCGCGGTGAATAGGCGTTGGGCTTCAGTTCTGCAGGCAAGTCCCGGAATGCAAGACCGAAGGATGGTCTTGCATTCCGGTTCTAGATGTGCAATTTTGTACGTAAAACGCGCAACTTCTTTTTTTTTAAAGGGGATAAAATATAAATTGTCATATACCGCCATATATGGCAATTTATATTTTATACCTAAAATGTTGACGATGGGAAGCAGCGCAGTGATTCAAGGCGCGAAGCCTAACGATTAAGACAAATCTTCACTACAACATCAGAAGCACATGTTACTAGGCTGGACAAGAAGGAAAAGAAGATCGGGGATTGCTTGTACATAGTAAAGAAGTAATAAGCTCCAGTTTGATCCCTAAACAGAACTAGCTATATAGCTATATTGTAATTGAAGGTCAAAGTTTAAGCTAATGCGATAGAGTTGTCATAATTCATTGTATTTTTTTTAATATTTTAAAAATATAGTAAATGATTATAAAATTTAACTTAAAATTGTTTACAGACAATATTAAAAAAATCTATAATAAAGAAAAACTAAAACTAAACATTTTAACTGTTTAAAACTACGTTTACCGTAAAAGTGATTTTAATCAATTTTTATTTTTATAAGGTCCTATTCCCGTGGTATCGTACCAAGAACTCTGGCTGCGTTTCCTCGCTGAATAGTTATACTTAGCCTTTGAGCAAGAAAAGAACCAGCCATTTTATTACCAGTAGCGATGACCAGTCGCAGATTCCAAGTTCCTTTAGGAACATCACCCCACGTGGACCCCACGGACCAATAGTCTCTACACTACAGCAAATGGCACAAATATGTTATCATTTATTTTTTATTTTATTAGATTACCAAAGACTGTTAAACCAATAAAAAGATAATCAGATGGTCGCAAAAGCTTTGTCCTAAAATAATATACTCGCCTTAAGACTAACACTTTAAACGATTTAACTTAAACTTAACTGCTACAACTTAATATCTAGGATATAATCACTTATAGGTAACCATCAATCACACAATGAAACATTAACTAATGAGGCTATAAACTACAAGCTACATCTTTAAAACTGTTCTTTATGTATTAATTATTCATAGTTCAATAATAATTCATAAGACTGGTCAATTATAAACGAAGTATCTCTAAGTAAAATTCAGTGTCACTGACCGCTACTCCATGATACCATTTTACGTATTGTACCAATATATTTTTGTACGTTTATTTTTATTTTTTGTAGTTTGTAGTATTTGAAATTATTCCCGTTTGGAAGTTTATTGTTATGGGATTAATTTTTGCATAGGAAAGTTTGGGTCCTCTGGGTCCAATTCTACAATTTTTAAAAATATAGAAAGGATTCATCAATCTGAATTAAGGGAACAATTAAAAGATAAATTATCATTAGAGATTGACATACTTAAGTTATTGTTTAATTAAACTTTTACAATAAATTTCCGATTAATTTAACTTTAGAAATCGTAGAAAAAAAACGCAATTGTGGTATAAAATTAACTATTACTTACAGAATAAGAATCTATCGAAATAAAACGGCACATAATACCAACATAACAAAAATGTTGTATTTAATTTAATTCAATTATTATAATTGTTAAATAATTTTTTTTGAACTCGTACTGTTGTAACTTTGCAATAAAATGAAGTTATTATTTCATTTCCTAAAAAAAGATACAAATCGTAACTGAGACGATTAGTTTTTTTGTCGGTTCTTCGTTATGCAAGCCTCGTTTTAAGATATAGAAGTACATTTTAGACGTTTATAAGAGTTTTAAATACGTTGAGATTGAGACACATATTCTTAACAGAGTTCAAAAAATGAGAAGTTAATAAATTTCGGGCGTATATTTATGTATACGTTCATCAGTTTCGCGGATAGGACAGGAATGATTTAAATAATTCTTTGTTTATTAAACAGGTTAAACTCCAGGGGTAAAAAAAATTCATTCCTAGGTGTCTTTCTTCTTTCTTCTAATCCTAAAACTTCTTTCAACAACATTCTAGTTGCTGACCCAAACTTATGATATTTCTTAGGCTACTCAAAAGGGAAAAAATAATTAAAATTTTTGTAAAAGTAGTACTACAACTTATTTAAGTTCGAAGTCAGTTCCTTAAAGTTTTTTATTGACTTTCAGTTTATCTTTGATAAGTAGTTACTGCAATTTTTTTATTTCTTCAATTATTTTCTATTCTGATTGTGTCTGATTTCTCTTTCTATTCTGATTTCACATATCATTTTACTTTCTTCCTCTTCAAAAAAGTCTTAATTGCGTTCACTCACGTTCCCATTCTTTTAATGGTACGTTCGTTAACGCAATCAAATTAGCTACTCGCCCACCAACCACGCAGATATGATTTGATTGTCGGCATACAAGGGGCATTTCACGGCTAACATTAACATTATAAAACATAATAAAAAAACGTAATATAAAACATAATAACAAAATAAAAAATATAAAAATATACAAAATTTGTCGTACGCAAAGTTCAAAAATTTTATTAAATTAAGCTTGTATAAAAAGGGTTATTATAATATTAAGGAATTTATAGATGATAATAACCACTGGGAAGGGTGATCGCTACCAAGCTATTTCTAATTTGTCTTGCGTTGTTAATTGTAAACACGATTTTAAGTTATTATTTGAAAAAAAAAATTGGCCCGCTGGGTTTCTTGCTGGTTCTTCGCAGGACAGAGGTTTTTTTGCGAACCAGTGGTAAATGAAAAAAGTGACTTTCAATAAGTATTGTTTATAATTTACATTGTATAAAAAAAGTTTCTGTTTCTGTTTGTATTATTAGCTAACATCCTTCAACTTTCAAATTAAAATTTATTTATTTATTTATTATTATTTACTACAAACACCTTAATCTAAAGCGTAATGGGCGGAACTGTAGCCGCTGTGGCATTA
This sequence comes from Parnassius apollo, assembly GCA_907164705.1. NCBI lineage: Eukaryota > Metazoa > Arthropoda > Insecta > Lepidoptera > Papilionidae > Parnassius > Parnassius apollo. The sequence continues at coordinate 1,865,703 of CAJQZP010000058.1, forward strand.
TCTTTTATTTAACCCTAAAAAATATGACGTATGACACAAACAAACACAAAACATGACAACAACTACTAAGGTACAATCAATAAAAGGTAATATATTTTAATATATGAGACGCAATAAAATGTAAATAAATAAAATTATAATTAATATTATATATACCATACCGTATCGTTACATAATGGAACAGGAGATGGGCAACATCTTCCAGATAACAACTCAAAAATACGGTTGCCATGTCGCATGCCAAACGCGGAAAGTATGGCAAATTATTATGGGGGTTTTAAATATTCACCCTACGAGCAAACTACTGTAATGGATGGGTGTATAGATGATATAGTACGATACAATAGGGCATAAATAAATATATTTAAGGATTTTTTTTATTTAATAATATTTATTTCATTTATACTGTATACTGTTCACTTTTCTGTAAGTTATTCGTAAGTCTACTCTAGTATTTTTTTAATAGAATAAGATTGATAAACGAGCACACAGTTCCCTGATGGTAAGTGGATGCAGTGGCCCATAGACATCTACATTTATCCTTGATTAAAAATCAAAACGCAGATACGTTGTCACCCCTGAGGACTAAGATGGAATGCTTTGTTTCCGGTAAAAAGGGTTTACTCTTATATACAGCCACGATAGCTCAGGTGTCAGGTTCTTTTAGTCTAATGTCCCACCATTGACATTTTTAATTACAAATGCAATATTTTTCATGAACAATGACGGAAAACGTATGGAAGAAAACTGCATGCTCAGTAAATAATACAACTTTCAAATAATATGAAGAATACGTGTTCTCCGTGTAAAGCAGCGGCGAGGACACTTCTACTATTTCAATTCTTGAAAAGTGTCCTATCTAGCGTTTATAGGCTAATACTTCGTTTTGTTTATTTATGTATAGTGTGTATATTGAGGCAATAAAGCTGATGCTCCATGATCAATCATAAAATTTTTTTGATTTCATAAAATTGAAATGACACGCAAACCGCACAACTGATGGTCGTGGCTTCTGCATTTCGTAATCGCCGGCAACCAACTTTATACAAAGAAAGCTTTTTTGAATTGAAAACTTCTTTAGCGACGTTGTACACTTTTTGTAATGGGTAAAAAATGTTAAACTCGCGTCAGGACACATGACCCTGATCGAAAATTCGTAAGATGGATGGAGAGAGAGAGAGAGAGAGACAGCCGGCGCGGCGTAGGAGGGGAAGTATCCCCCTCTCTTTCTACTGTGCGGCTAAAATGTATGCTTGTGCCAGCTGTTTCGTTTCATTCGCGACGCAGGGCGCTTGCGCGAATGTTCGTGTGTGATAATTAAAGCAATTCGTGCAAAATTATTCCCTAACCATTCCAAAATATCAAAAATGCACAACGTTAATATTCAAGTTTTCACTTCTGCCGCCACTCCCGGAGTGCAACCCGTCTTTAAAAAAAAGAGTAACAAACTAGCACATGCGTTGACGTGATGATATGTGCTGTAGCTCATAGATCTACACGTATTTATCTATCTCCGATTAAGAATCAAGAAGCAAATTAAGGAATGCCTCGTTTCCAGTAAAAAGCGTCCCCGGCTCCCTATTCTCTCTAACCATACGAAATACAGCAACATTAAGCTGCTATTTTACGCTGGTATTCTGTGAGAGCGTGGTTCTTCCCCAATGGAGCCGACCAATTCGAGATACAATCACATATAGCTGCATATGTCTCGTCAGCACTGATGGCACTGCTGTGTTCCAGCTTCCAGTTGAGTTGCGGAAGAAATAGATAATAGGTATAACACAACAAACTTTATTAATATTTACCTTTGGTTATGATTTTAATGAGAGAAAATTAACTATTTTGACACATTTATACGGTACGTGAATATTCGAATATCGTCTGTAAATACAGCTTCGACAGTTACACCGAGTACCATGGTTGACTACCGCAAAATTAATTATGACGTTTGTTCTGGTTTCCGATGGAGAGTGGTTAATGGTTGACTAGGAAATACACTTTGTAGACTATTAAAATAAATAATATTTTATGCAAATTATTTGCAGGATTTTTTTGTAACGTTAAAAAACTATAATAAAAAGCTGAAAATAAAAACTTAGATTATCTATCAGTCCTACTGACTGCGGTATCGTGCCAAGAAAGCTTGGTGCGTTTTCTAGTTGATTGATTATACTTAGTAATTAAGAGAGAAAATACCCACCAAAGTCCTTTAAAGACCTTTGGGTCTCCTGCCGTTGTGTCTAAATATTCCACAAAGCTCTAAACCGAGGGAACATTTATAGGAAGAAAGAAAGAAAGAAAATAAGTTTATTTAGTAAACCATTTCAGCAATTTGCTTACAATAATAAAATAATATAAATTTGATAAATGATTACTAAAAAAGGTACTCAATTCAGCATAGTCTTGGTATTGACAAAGTACTTCGACGCTGATCTTCGGTACGTCGTCGTACAGTTCATCCTACCACCATATCTTGCAATTGTTCTGGTGATAAGATATTCAGTTTTCTGGATTCGTACAGGTTATTTATTCATATTAAGCAGGAGATACCCATATCGACGTGTGAGTTACGCTCCATTGGCGATAGAGACATCTCAAAGAAGCTTATTCTATTGGATAAATGGAATAGAAATGTTATTCGTCAGAATTCTTTAAAATGAGGTCAAGTGCCCTTGAGAACAATTTCGGAGGCAGAGTTAAAATATCTTCCGTATGCTCACTCGTAAAAATATCTACGTTATCTCGAGAGTTAAAATGTAAATTATTTAAGAGTTGCAGACGTGAATTTTTCATGAAGTTGAACCTTCCACGAGAAAATTGACAGCGGTTCTGGGAATATGTGAATTCAGGATTCAAATTTATGAAATTCGAAAGCTGGAGAAATGCGTAGCATTAATTAGAAGTCTACTACTGTAAAAGGATTTTCAGATCAGATCATATATGAAACACAATACACTGATAAGAGGAGACGTCCTCCACAAATTCCTCCCCAATGTAGATCTCTATGGACCACAGCATCCACTTACCATCAGGTGGACTATGTGCTCGTTTGTCACCCTTATCAAATTAACACTAGGCGACGCAATCATAATTCTAGGCGGTAGGACCCCTTACCATGTAGTGGCAGTGTTAGAATATACACTACCACTTATCGTCCCGTGGGTTTCGTAAGAGGCTACACAGCGACGGAAACCAGGAAATATCTGCCGCGCTACCCCAATGCGAACTTCACGTCTTCGAAAAAAGTTTCATTTCTTATTTCTCGGTAGGTTTCCTCACTTAGTTTTCGTTCACCGCCGAGCCCATGGTAAATCAATACATAAAATTGCAATTAATAATTTCATTGTTGCCGGCGGGGGTCGAACCTGGGTTGCTCGCGTACTGTGAAAGAAGCGAGCGCTTAGCCTCTGAGCTAACACGGCTCTTGTTCTTGATTCTTAATCGAGGATAAATGTAGGTGTCTATGGGTTACTAAATTAACTTATTATAATGTGGTCTATCTGCTTATATGTCACCTTATATAATATATTACTTAAAGGTTCATATTTCGTTATTGATATTCAGTGAAAGTAAATGTCGAGAGAAAACCTGTATTTGTGTGTGAAATTAAAATATATAAAAAATTTACAACATAAATTATAAATAAATAACATAAATTATACATGTATAAAAATATACAACAAAGGATATTAAAAAGGGGTCACTAATCCAAGTAAATATTTAAGATTTTTTTCATGTATTTAATCATCATTACAGCCCTTCACTAGGCCACTGCTGAACATAGGCCTCCCCCAAGTAATGCCACAAAGCACGGTCCTGAGCCACCTGCATCCACCGACTTCCTGCATGTCTTACCAGGTCGTCACTCCATCTAGTGGGGGTCGCCCTACACTACGCCTACCGGTACGAGGCTGACACTCGAGAACCTTTCTTCCCCATCGGTTATCGGTTCTTCGAGCTATATGTTTTAATGCGGATCTCCTCATTTCTGAGTCTATCACGCAGAGAAACTCCAAGCATAGCCCTCTCCATAGCTCGCTGAGCGACCTTGAGCGTCCTCATACGGCCAGCAGTGAAGGACCACGTCTCAGATCCGTAAGTCATCACTGGCAACACGCACTGGTTGTACACTTTAGTTTTCAGAGATTGAGGTATACCTGACGAGAAGATGTGTCGTAATTTCCTGAACGCTGCCCAGCCGAGTTGAATCCGTCGATTGACCTCTCGGTCGAAGTTGGACTTACCTAGTCGAACTATTTGTCGCAGGTAAACGTACTCGCCAACAACTTCGAGCATAGTGCTCCCAACAACTACCGGCATAGGTGTGACGTGGAAATTAAACATGATCTTTGTTTTGTCCATGTTCATCTTAAGACCTATCCGTTGGGAGACACCATTGAGGTCATTGAGCATAGTGCTAAGGTCCTCCAGCGATTCTGCCATAAGGACTATATCTTCGGCAAATATGTGAGGGACACAGGCAGGAGATGGTCAGCAGCATCTTCCTAATAAAAACAATAACATAATAAAAAACTGCTGTTGCCAACCCGCTCGCCAAGCGTGGCAACAATGGCAAATATCCCCCATGTATTTAGTGATACTAAGGAAATGTGAATATAATTATATGTGGTAGAGCGACGCTGCAGCGGTATTACGATTGTAGCACGAATCGGTCGGCGCGACCGGGGAAGGACCACGCTCTCACAGAATACCAGCGTAAAATAACAGCTTAATACTGCTGTGTTTCATCTAGTGAGTGTAGAGATCCGGATACCCTTTTTTACTGTAAGCGAGGCATTTCATCTTAGTCCTCAGGGGTGACAACGCATCTGTGTTTTGATTCTTAATCGAGGATAAATGTAGATGTCTATGACCCACAGCATCCATTTACCATCAGATGAACTATGTGCTAGTTTGTCACCGTTATTCTATAATAATAATAATAATAAAATAACCAAAATATAAGTTTTATAAATCAATTAATAAAAAGGAATTTACAATTAGTCCCAATCCGGATGGAACCCAAATGGCTTGCAACCCTTGTCATACAAATATTTCTTCTGAAAACCCAACCGAACTGAGTACATGTATGAAAAGACTTATCTGTCATTGGTCGACATGCCTATTTATATGATAAACTAGTTAGTTTGACAGACGTTCTATTTTTTCTAAAATTTTACATTTGACTGATTCATTAAATCTTTAAGAACGCTTATCCTAAATAACCGTTGTCTTTATACATTCGTCAACATAAAAGACCCCTGTGTGTGTGTCTATAAGAAGCAATCAATGGAAATTAAATTTTCTGCGATTGAGTATTGGTTTTTATTTACACTTCCTCCACGCGTTCCGTGTCTGCGAACGGAAAATTAGATAGAGCTATATTGTTAAAGGAATCGCTTGAATTTTATTTGCTTTTTTTCCATGTCAAAAAGTGGATGGTAGGAAGAGAATTCCTTCATGTCATTTGATTATATCATAACGTAAAATTTTTCTTATCCTTTTTATGTAAATGATGATGCTAGTATTAATATATTGTAATGAAAAGACCCGCGGTGATTTTTGTTGCTCGATGATGGAAAGGTGTATGAGAATTAAAACACTTGATTCTTGTGCATACTCCATATATATGTATACATATATATCCTATAGGACACAAAAAGTCTAGTCACATTTAATCCTTTACTCGAAGTTAAGCAGTTTACCTACATTTACGTGGTAAAGTTACCACGATCAGTGAAGGACCACACTCTCACAGAATAGCAGCTTAAAGCATCAGCTTTATGCTGCTGTGTTTCGTATGATGGCTGTAGAGAAGCGGAAACCCCTTTTTACTGGAAACGAGGCATTCCATCTTAGTCCTCAGAATTGAGAACGTAACTGCATATCAAACAAAATATACCAAATCAGGGTAGTTAAGGGGTCTCTTGGCACTTTTATTATACTACGGCATCATCCCTTTTTGACAGTAATATTCACAAGTAGACAGTTCTGTCCCTGCGTAAGAAGATATTTGCTTTCGTTCTAGGCTCGATGAATCTTCCACAATTAAGATCGTCGAACTTTTGTCTTTTTATCAATGAAGGTGATCGGTGTATTTTAAATACATCTTTTGAAAAGTATGTGATAATATATTTACATTCTCAAAGGTAGGCGATAAAAGTCATTCGACACGTTTTGGTGGAATTGGATCTTATAAAATTGGCATTGTCCAAGTAGATTGCTTAAAATGCGAACTACATTCCGACTGGACTGAATTAAGTTAATGCGTGTAAAAGTAAGTAAAAGTAACAATCTATTAAACGGCCCAGTTTTGAGCACCAAACTCATTTCAAGTATTGTGAAAATGTTATGGTGTATTGTTTGTGCGCTGCAACAGGTGTAGACGCGTATGGATCATAATATCCACATACCGTCAGGTGGGTTGTGTGCTCGTTTCCCCCCTGCTTCTATCCATCCATCAATCCATTCGAAATTAAAGTCGACGAAACCGACAGAAAAATAGAATTTAAATTAGTCGTATGTGAACAATCATGACTAATAAGGAACATATTAGTCATGATTGTTCACATACGACGCCGTTGCCTATCTCAAGGCTTTTTTTTCTCTGTTGCCTGTTACGAAACGAACGGCAAGATATACCTATTATGTAGAGGATATTCATATATCGCTTCTACACAGTGGCCTTTACACATATGGCCTAGTATTATTAACACATATGGTCTTTATCATCATTACAGCCCTTCACAAATCCACTGCTGAACATAGGCCTCCCCCAAGGAATGCCACAAAGCACGGTCCTGAGCCACCTGCATCCATAGACTTCTTGCATGTCTTATCAGATCGTCACCCTATCTAGTGGGAGGTCGCCCTACACTACGCCTACCGGTATGAGACTGTCACTCGAGAACCTTTTTTACCCATCGGTTGTCGGTTCTTCGAGCTATATGGCCGGCCCATTGCCACTCCAGCTTACTAATCCGCTGGGCTATGTCAGTCGCTCTGGTTCTATTGCGGATGTCCTCATTTATAAGTTTATCATGTTCTAGAGAAACCCCGAGCATAGTCCTCTCCATAGCTCGCTGAGCGACGTTAAGCGTCCTTATATGGCCAACAGTGAGAGACCACGTCTCAGATCCGTAAGTCATCACTGGCAACACGCACTGGTTGTAAAATCTAGTTTTCAGGTTTTGAGGTATACCTGACGAGAAGATGTGTCGTAATTTCCCGAACGCTGCCCAACCGAGTTGAATCCGTCGATTGACCTCTCGGTCGAAGTTGGTTACCTAGTCTGACTATTTGTTCCAGGTAAACGTACTCGTCAACAACTTCGAGCATAGTGCTTCCAAAAACTACCGGCATAGGTGTGACATGGACATTAAACATGATCTTTGTTTTGTCCATGTTCATCTTAAGACCTATCCGTTGGGAGACACTATTGAGATCATTGAGTATATAGTGCTAAATCGAAGGTGAGTGATGTACTCGCCATTGACGTTAATACCGTATTCTTTAAAGTCCATTAGCTTGAAACGTCTTCCAATGCAGCGGTGAAGAGTTTCGGGGATATAAAGTCACCCTTTCTTACACCTCCCTGCAGTTGGATGGGTTTGTACTCTATTTCTGTACTCGGATAGCCATCGTAGCCCTCCTGTGTGTGTCGTAGTCCACATACTTGAGCACTTCGATATACTAACAGTCAATTTGGCACCGCTGAAGGGACTTTCCCATAGTCCACATACGTCAGGCAAAGTGGCAGATTGTAGTCGAGAACATATGGCTTTACTTATACATTTATTAATTAATTATATAGACAATAAAACAGATAACAATCAAAATACATTTAAAAAAACTACTTATATTATAGTTCTGTTCTAAATATTTTGATACATTTTTATATTTATTACAGGAGAGATCAATTCTTCGATAGAAAATATTTACGATATACTTAACTACATAATATTTAAAACCTATGTGATATGAAAATGAGTGTGTATATAAGTATACACATATAAGTATACTACATAATATAAGTATACTGTGTGTGTACTTTTAAATGTATTGGATCTTGGGTCAAAAATATTTCGGAGCCGGAGCTTTTCATGTATATCTCGTTTCTTTGAAGTGAAAACTTTGGAATGGTTTTGATTTAGACTTTATTTTTAGATTTAGATTTTATTTCTCTCGCAGACTAATTTAGACAGACATGTACATCTAAATTAGTCTGCGAGAGAAAGAAGAAGAATGCAGTATACAATGTTTATTATAAATTTATTTATATTTTAATAACATAACAAGCATACAATCCACCTGATGGTAACAAACGGATGTTGTTGCCTATAGACATCTACATTTATCGTCAATTTAGAATGAAAATGCAGATGCGTTGTCACCCCTGAGGACAGATGGATTGCCTTGATTCCGTTATAAATAGTCTCCGGTTCTCTACAACCACCATATGAAATACATCAGCATTAAGCTGCTATTTGATGCTGGTATTCTGTAAGAGCGTGGTCCTCTCCAGTCGAGCCGACCCATTCGTGCTACAAACATAATATAGCTGCAACGTGGCATAGAATAGCTATTCATTAGTAAAATTACTATAACTAATTTTAAGCTTTGATATATAGGGAACAACCGGACGTACGAGTAGCAGATGTAGATGCTTCTGAGGTAATGTTATTACGACAATACATTATGCCCGTCCGGGTTTGTGTGTCGGCTGTGCTTTGAGACGCACATATTTGTTATTATTACTGAAGTCGGCCATTTTACAGTGCAGCAAGCACATGTATCGGTACAGGAACATTGTAAATTATTTCTTATATCATTGCAACCCACTTCTAGTTCTCTGCCGATCGTAGGCCTGCCCGGCAAATTTACATAGAGCACGTTTCAGAGCACCTAACTTTTTTTTTTTTTATAACGTTTCCCAAATTTTACATATTACCACAGATTAAAGAGATTACACTGTACGTACGTATTACTTAACTTTACTTTGAACATATTCATGTTAATACAATTCATCTGACTAATCGGTTATCTTGTAAGCCAATGCGATTGCTATCCCAGCTGAGTATAAACGGCTTAACTGAAGTTACTCCTGTCTTGAACACACCCACATTGCAATCGGATGGGAAGATAACAAATTGTTATATCCATTGCTGTACGCATGACAAACGATTAAGTAGACCGTTTGGTTCGAATGCATGTAACAAACAAAGAATAAAAAAGACGGTGGAAGGATAAATTAAGTCATGCAAGAAATGTATCCTGTGGAACACCGTAAGACTGACTTATTTGCACCAGTGCTCGAAGCTAGTACGATTAGTTTTATTAAAATTCAGCTCAACAATAACATTCGCAACAGACCTCTTCACTGAGACAAAGGTGCTAGGTGGCATTTACCAGCACCAGCCCATATATATAGCCAATGGCCTGGGGGGCGGGGAGGGCATGTTTATATATGCATAGAGGATGGGAAAGTGTGGGTACAAGAGCACATGTAGTTTTACACTTCTATTGTGATTCTTACCTCTACCGCTAATGTAATAAGGCACAAACTCCAGTTTGTAAAGCTCCACGGGCTCTTGACTGGTACAATAAATAAGACTAATTACTTTGCATATGGCTACATTTTTTGCTTTTAAGGGGGGGGGCAGCTGTTAAGTAATACTTCATGCTTGACCGGATTTGCTCTTTATATACTATGACTTTGATCTTCTTGATACGACCAGCCGTAAGGGACCGCGAGTCGGTTCCGTTAATAATTAGTTAACTTCGGCAATATATACGGTTGTAAATAAATTAAAAGTAATATTAAAGTAAAAGTATTGTTAAAATAAATAGTACTAAAAATAATATTAAAGATCAGTCACACGCGTTAGAAGTGAAACCTTCAAAGTAAACAAATATATTTCATAGAAAATGATTTTAAAATAAAATATAAAAGTTGCATAAGTGCGGCGTAAAATATACGATAATAATAATAATAATAATAATAATAATAATAGCCATTTAATTCCCAATTTTCATACAGCAGTCGATATTAGTTTTACCAATTACAATATTATTATGAGTCATGCAATTTTTTTTAAATTAAATGACCTGTTAATGCCAGTGTCAATTTTAAATAAAAAGTTTAAATTAAATTTACAAAATTAATTTTTGATTATTTATAAATAATGTTTGTGTAAATAATCAATTTACATTTTTAAGTAATTGTATACTTATTTTGATTTTGGCACAAAATTAATAGTTAAAAAAATTGAAGTTAATAATAATCTACTGAATTTGGCTATACACAAAAAATAGTATCATAATTTATTATATTCATTTTAATTAATTATGGGATACCCATTTCCGGGTGAAGGCCTCCGGGTGAAGGAAAATATATGATAATAGTTTAATTTTATCCTTATTTTTAGACATGTAGAGTCCTAAATTTTAGTGTATTAAATCAAAAGAATATTTTCGTTCGACTAAAATTGTTTTCTAATAGCGACGTCTCCTTTATTCTATAGGTAAAATCATTTTTTAGAATATATTTTATAGAATATAAATTAATTGACTTTCAAGATAGTAGGTAATATATACACTAGATGGTCTAAACACGACTAATTTAATATAAATCGGTAAGATATGAAATCGTGGATTGTTAGAAATTGTTTGTTTATGATAGTTTTATTCAAAATAATTAACTTTATTCATTTAAAAGTTATATTAACACAAACGAGACCAAGATAATAGGAAAAACTTGGGTATATCACGCCCTGAGCCGCACGACATGACACCTTGCTTATAGAGACGTTCACTGCTGGTTTTTCTAGGTTCTCAACGGGTGGCTAGACGCGTGGTCGCATGCGCGCGGAGCAGGTGTTGAATTATTTACATTTTCATTATCTCTTAAACTATGCGTCCAAATAACATGCTAAAAAGAGCAAAGTTTATTTTTATAAAATTGTCTTTATGATGAAGTAACTTTCGTTCGTAAGGATTAATATGCCATGCCTAATAATAAACCCCCATAAATCACTTTTTAATTTTCTATATATTTTGTCACAAAATTATTATATTATTGTGGCTTATTTAAAATTATTATATTACTGGGCCTTATTGTGCCTTATGTATAATAAATAGGCCTATGGTAACACAGAATTTTTAAAGACGAGGAAAAGATCTATATTTACTAGAACATAGTATTTATATATCACCAGCCATTAAGCCAGCGCACGCGGATAAAGCAGTTCGGGAGCGCTTATTGTTCCGACTTGCTTTACAAAAACCAATATTTAAGGCTAGCTAAGAGGTGTAGTCTAATGCTTAATAAAAAAAAGTTCCACAGATTAGTGTGTTTAATCAAACAACCTCCTCCGCTTTATTATAAGGTATAGATTCTATCTAATTCTCTCGTTAAGGTGCTAGTCTACGCTGGTATTCTGTGAGATTGTGGTGCTTCCCCGGTCGAGCCGACCCTTTTGTGCTACAACCATAATATAGCTGCAGCGTGGCACTACCACGTATGAAACTTACCATCAGGTGTCTATTCGTTCGTCATTTGAGTTTTACAAAGGAAATGTTGATAAGGTTTCTGCCGGTAATTGGGTAGACCCCTAATTCTAACTTTTTTTGATCAACAATGAAAACGAAGCAAAACAATTAAATTATTTATTTTATTTTTAATTTCTATTATTTTGTTTTGTTTCCGTTTATTTATTTTTAAAATTTTTTAATGTTAGATTGTTTAATTACATAATATAAAGTTTTCATATTTATTACTTTTAAAATTTTTATTATTTTTAGTTGTAAATTATATTTATTATTTCGAAGAAAAAAAATTGTTTCGAAGACATGTGAAGTTCGCCAACAGCCATTGGGGCAGCGCGCCGGACGTTTCCTTGCCCTAAAACCCTTTCAGAAATGAGGAAAGGCCTGTACCCAACAGTGGGACGTATATAGGCTGTAACTTTATATTTATTATTAAGTAATGTCTACAAAATTTTTGTTTTAGCAAACGAGCATGCGGCTCACCTGATGGAAAGTGTCCACCGCCGCCCAAGTGCTTCTGTAACATTGGTGGGATTGCAGTAGCGTTGCTGGTCTTTTAACAAGGAGTAAGCTGGTTTCTTAAAGGTTTTTCTCAGTCGTATTGATCCAAAAAAATCGCCAGTGGTAAACAATTTCAAAAACTAGTCGTGTCAGGAAGAAAACTCCTAGTAAATCGCACAGTAGTGAAGCGACAAGCATCTCGATGATGTGAATGGTAACGTAAGTTTGGTCGCGATGTGCGTTGATGAAATTTGGTGGTTGGAATTATTCGGAATAATTCCTCAGAGCACTCCCTGTAGTAAAACGATAGTAAATGCAAAAGGGTACATCTCGTCGCAGCATCAGTGAGTCTAGCCGATTAGAATGGATGCGATCTTTGAGGATTCGAGCTATTCTGAGATGGATGCGTACAAGTGGTAGGCACTGGGGGGGGGGGGGAGTGGCTCACAGATGGGAAAGGTATTCCATGTGGGGCCGAATTTGCCGCTTGTAAAGTTGCAAGCGGTGTGCCGGCATGAAATACTGTCCCGCTTTGCTGAGCACGCTCAGCTTTATAGAGGCCAATTTAGCCTTCTCTTCCAAGTGACCACGAAACTGCACATCATTCTATCATCGTTGACACGAAACTGCACATGTGTTAACATTATGCAACATTGTGCAACGACAGTAATAACACATGGAGTAGTGGCTGCTCCCGGGGCTGAACACCTTACCAGACGGGAGATTTCCCCTTTTTTTTGCACGGATACCGATACTGGCTGAGGCAACAAAGGAAATGCCTTGAAACTGAGGAGATACGACAAAGGGTTTTTTTCAGTAGTAAACGTGCAAACTTCTGTCTTCCTTGACCTGAAACTGGTCCTTTAACTGGACTAGATTTAGTCGCCCCCAATCTGAGACTTTGTTTAACAAAGACTTCAGACAAAAATTTGTTCCGGTACTCGGCGACGTTTTCCCAAAAAATATTGGCATAGCCGGTGCATAAAGCATCACTAGTGCTGTCGTTTGCATAGCAATGAATTTTACCGATTTGCAACCTATCTTTCATATGTAGAAGAAACAACGTTGGTAATAACAGGGAACCTTGTGGAACACTAATATTAACAGGCAATAACGACCTATTTACGTCCAGGGAGAGCAGTGTTTTACATACCAACTGCTGGGTAAAGGGCACACACATCCTTCATGGAGCAATTATACCGCGTTATGGTCAGCGATGTGTTCCCCCCGCCATTAAGAGTCGAGTTGGACGCAAAGAGAGAGCCTAGCAGATCTGATTTCTCCTTTGCGGGAGATTGCTCCCATGGGCCAATGAGTCGGTCTGTGTCGGCATTAACGTTACGGCACATATAGAGGCACCCGTAGTGCTTTCAATGGTCGTCGCTGTATAAGCGCTGTCATAGGATGGATAGGTCTGTATTTTCAAGACTGCCGAAGCGTCGAAGACAGATGTCCTCTCTGACGTATACGCAAACCCCAGCTCGAGGTAAAAAGGAGTGTCTTAATTTGTACCTGAGGTAGGAGAGATACGAAGTATCAGCCGGAGAGGACACCTGTGTCTTAGTTAGAAAGAGCCGGTTTTGCCATCTCCAGAAGGTAGTGGATGGCGTTAAAGTTCGAATGAAGTCCCTTGATGTTGCAGAAACTCACGGATAGCATGGCAGGGGTCGCCATTGTCTTATTGCTCCATTTGTCCCGAGCAGTATTAGTCGCGAGCGCAATTTGCCCTCAGAATACGCACGGTAGCCTGAGCACCTACGCTCAGGAAGAGGAGAGCAGTTTGGCTAAACCACTGTTAAAATTTGAAATATTATGTAAAAAATTAAAAAGACCCTTTCTATATTTTTTTATTGTTATACGTTTTTTTGCAAAAAGATAACTTTAACAAAATTAAGCGTCAAAAAGTAAGGTCATGTTACCACATCATAATTACGTAAAATGTACATGGAGGAAATACAACCAATTAAAACTTGTACAAGCTCTTCAGTTTGCTTTCATAAGTGGAAAATAATTATCTGTGGCCGTGTAAAATAATTTTCAATTCATCTACTTAGAATAAATATTTGGGGAGATCAGTGGTAGTTCAGTAACTTAGCAAAATTAATTTAAAAGTTGTCATCATCATTAACATAATAAGCTTGTATAGTATAACTAAATCTTTTAAAGCTTCCATTTTGTAAGAATTCACGGGCGATGCCAACTCATGTTACAAGCAACACCAGTTTAAAATAAATATTCAGTCGTCCTGATGCTAAGTGGGTGCTGTGACTTATAGACATCTTCATTTATCCCCAGCTAAGAATGCAGATGCGCTACTACTCCTTAAAGCTGAGATGGAATGTCTCGTTTCCAGTTCTTACTGGAAAGGTCTCCTGTTTTCTACACAGTCCGTACGGAACATTGCATTAAGTTCCTATTTATTGCTATAATTCTGTAAGAGTTTGGTACTAGGCAGTTCGAGCCGACCCATTCGTGCTGCAACCCGCTAATATAGCTGAAGCGTGGCCTACCACGTATAAATGCTGTATTTCAATTATAGGTAACTGGGCCGTTAGTCAAAAGACAGTTTTTAATTATATTAAATAGTTAATAAAAATAACAAATATAATTAAAACAAAAGGTTTTGTTTTAATTATAATTTTTAAGACGCTTCTTTAGTGACGCTTGTATAGTAAATCACGTAGCGTTGCTACGAAGCGTAGCGTTTGCTACGCTCTGTGGATTCATAAAGTTAGATGTACATAGATCAAATTTATATCGCTTCTTTGTAGTATGTAAGTAACGGTTGCTTTTGCTGTATTTTTGATCGGTGGATTTTTTTTTATAAGATAAGGTTTACAAAAGTTTTTCCGTGCGCGAACAACCGCTGAGCAACAACGTTTGTCATTACTCTCCGTGTTTTTCAATAAAATTTATAGTAAAACATTGCAAAGTGCTAAATATATTAGTTTGGTTTTTATGACTGTAAAGTGACCTTCAAAACAAGATATAATTTGTTCAATTCTGGCGTGAAATTGAAGAGAAAACAGCGTATTTATCTATAAAATATTTCGCCGACCCTGACCTACCTCACATAACATCACTTGAATCGTGCAAGTAAACAGGTTTTGTTGCAGCTGCCTACGCGCATTGTATCTACTACGTCATACGGCCTACCAAGGTACTAACGATAATTTATTAAAACGAAAATAAATAATATTTATTTTTGTTTACATTCTAATCGATAATACTTTGGATTTTGCACTACTATGCTGCGTTCACCATCCAAGCCATTCTCATCTAACCCTGATTTGAGCATAGAAAATGATGCACTACAAAATGTGTCACTGCGGAAACAACCTGACTGTGAGTTAACAGAATCTTTTAAGCAATTTACACATATGATGCAAAATATGCTCAAAGATTTGAGAGAAGATTTAAATAATAAAATATCAAGCATTAGTGAGAATATCGATTTAATGCGGTCCGACTTGGATACTCTATCTGTCACCACGAAGGATATAAAGGGTGAACTTGCGTCTCTGCGTCATGACCAGACTAATTTAAAACAGAAATTACACCTAATAGAGAACAAGCATGATAACTTACAAAAAGATGTATTGGAAATCCAGAATGCACTGGACTTTAATTGTGACATGAATGACAAATTGGGACAACGTATTGGTAAGCTAGAGACTGATTGTGTAAAAAATAATAAAACCATCGAAATCATATCTTCTCTTAAGTCGAAGATTGAAGCTTTGGAGCAGCATGCTAGGAGCTGTAACATTGAGATATGTGGTGTCCCAGAAAAAAGGGATGAAAACTTGATGGAACTAGTGGCAAATATTGGTAAACATATTAATCTATCTATTCAGCAGAGAGATATCATTTCTATTCATCGTGTTCCACAAGTGCAAACCCATACAAATCGACCAAAAAATATTATTGTAAAGGTTTCATCACGAATATTAAGAGATAACATACTGAGCACGTTTCGCAAGGCTAAAGGTGTTACAACCAATGATATTGGCATTTCTGGTGTACCCAAGTTGGTTTTTATGAATGAGCATTTAACATTGGAAAAGAAGAAGCTCTTTCGTGACTGCCGTGAAACTGCAAAGAAAGAGAACTACCAATACGTTTGGATTAAGCACGCTACAATACTTGTACGGGAATCAAACAACCATGCGGCTATCGCTATACGAACTCAGGGAGACATCTCTAAGATCAAAGCCGGTTCTAGTAAGAAACTTAGCGATATTTCCAAATAGTTTAGCATCTATTTACTATCCTAAAACAGTGTTTTTTCTTTTTTCTATTTTTGTAGTTATATTTGTTTTTTGTCGTAACTCATTTGCTATTGATATGGTGTATCAATTAGATCTAACAAGATTAAGTGTATGTGCAGTTGTATTGTTAATAAAGTTGTTTCATCGCCTTATTAAAGTTGGGAGTGTATGCAATCATCTATTATGTAAAGTATCATATTGTACGGGGTTCGTATTTATTATATATTTTTTATGCCTAAATGCAACGTTTTCATATCATTGCATGGTAACATTAATTTATTATTCTGACTATAAGAATGGTTAATATAGTGTGTTATTATCAAAACTGCAGAGGTATTCGTACTAAGCTACATACGTTGTATATGAATATTTTATCTCATGCATATGACCTTATTATTCTGACGGAAACTTGGTTAATACCAGAAATTGATAATAGCGAATTCATAGATCAGCGTTATACAGTTTACCGTTGTGATCGCAATCGTAGCGTTACTGGCAAGAGTGACGGGGGTGGTGTTTTGATTGCAGTTCTGAAGGGTTTAAGACCTATGCCTATTATCCCGGGGTATCAGAACACTTTGTTGGATAGCATTGAGAATGTGTGCGTTTGCCTTTCTAGCTCATGTGGCTTTAAGCGTCATATTATTGCTGCAGTCTATATACCTCCTAAAACTTCAGTTGATACATATACTGCGTATTTAGAGCTATTAACAACATTTCTTGAAGATACCTCCGTAGTAGGATTTTCATTTTTTGGTGATTATAATTTACCCGAGATCACATGGGTTCCTAAAGATGGATATATTGGAGCTTTGGATTGTAGTGCATTGTCACCACTATCTACCCAACTTTCTAACTTTATGTCGCTTCATGATGCTAGTCAGTATAATTTCATTAAAAACATTCGAGGTAATATACTAGATTTATTGATTTCCAATATTGAATGTAGTATCACTCCGCTTACGATACTCTTTTACCTAGGGACAACCATCACCCGCCGTTTAGTATTAATTTCATATTTAATACCACACCATTACCTACTATGCGTCGACAATCTATTTTAAAGTACAACTTCCACAAAGCTAATTATGAGTTTATAATTGAAGATTTGAATAAACAAGACTGGTCTTCATTGCTAAATACGAATGATGTCGAAGAGGCAGTTGAGATTTTTTATAATATAGTTTTTAATATAATCGATAAACATACCCCACAAATGTCCTCCAGATCTGCAAGATATCCGGTGTGGTTTACATCTTCCCTAATTCACATCGCAAAGAACAAACGTAAATCATGGGTTAGATGGAAAAAGTATAAAAATGCATCTGATTATGAACAGTTCTCAATTTATAGGCAACGTTTCAAATTGGAAGCTCGTAAATGTTTCTCTAGATATATAAGCTCAGTTGAAAATAGCATTCAAAATAATGTTAAACATTTTTGGTCTTTCATTTCCAATAACAAAACATCGTCTTGTGTTCCCTCGCATATGTGTTATAATGGTTTTGTAGCCAGTGAACCTGATAAGATCTGTGACTTATTCTCTGAGTTTTTCAACTCAGTATATGAGCCTTCAACTTTGTCTATAGAAAATTGGTCTGTACCCTTGACATCTGTTCCTAATAATGTTCATTTATGCGATCTATACTTTAGTGAAAGTAAAGTCATTAGAGAACTTCAATCTTTAGACCCGTCAAAAGGTTCTGGCCCAGATGGACTTCCAGCTCTCTTTTTAGTTAAAACTGCTGATAGTATTTGTAAGCCTCTGTGTATTATTTATAACCAATGTATTGCAGCTGGGATCTTTCCTGAGATCTGGAAAAGGGCATATATAGTGCCTGTACATAAAAACGGCTCAAGGCATGAGGTGGATAATTACAGACCAATCTCTATTCTGTCTGCCTTGTCGAAGCTTTTCGAAAGACTGGTTCATAACGAAGTTTATCCAGTTATACATGATAGCATTTTGAAAGAACAACATGGCTTCGTAAAGGGAAGATCCACTATCACTAATCTCATGATCTATGTATCCTTTCTTTTTGATAATATGG
Source organism: Parnassius apollo (assembly GCA_907164705.1). Taxonomy (NCBI): domain Eukaryota; kingdom Metazoa; phylum Arthropoda; class Insecta; order Lepidoptera; family Papilionidae; genus Parnassius; species Parnassius apollo. Next base: position 1,884,073 of record CAJQZP010000058.1, read on the forward strand.
ACAATAATGCTCAAACGGATGCTATATATACCGACTTTCGAAAAGCCTTCGACAAGGTAGACCATGAACTGCTTTTAAAGAAAATTGCCTATAATGGCATACGGGGTAATCTGTTACGCTGGTTTTCGTCATACATTATGAACAGAAGCCAAAAAGTAGTTATCAATGGGTTTCAATCTCAGAGTATTCATGTGACTTCAGGCGTGCCACAAGGATCCATCCTAGGTCCACTTTTATTTATCATTTTCATTAATGATATAGGACAGTGTTTTCACAATTGTAACTTTTTGTTGTATGTAGACGACTTAAAAATTTATAAATCTATAACATCTATCTATGATTGCTCTCTAATACAACAGGATTTGAACAGACTTTCTGAATACTGCAATGAAAATAAACTTCATTTAAGCCTGTCCAAATGTAGTTATATAATTTTTTCAAAAAAACATCATATTATACATTATAACTATTCTCTTTGTAATGTCTTATTAAACAAAGTCACATCTTTGCGTGATTTAGGTATCATATTGGATAATAAGTTGCATTTGGATCTCCATATTGACAAAATTGTTAAAAAAGCCTTTCAAATGTATGGTTTTGTGATGAGGTCATGTAAGAACTTTAAGAAACCCTGTACATATCTTTATCTTTATAAGGCCTTGGTACGCTCCCAACTTGAGTTTGCCGTACCAATATGGAACCCTCTGTACAATAAGTATGTAGACTTAATTGAAAATGTTCAGCGTAAATATCTGCGATCCATGCACTACAGATGTTATGGCACATTTATGTCATATGATCAGTTGTTGAATAGGTATAAACTGCATTCTCTTCAGTTTAGGCGTAAACTCCTTGTATGTATGATACTTCATGGTATCATTAATAATAAATTTGATTGTACTGACTTGACCAACAGATTATGTTATATTGTCCCAAGAACGGTTCATAGGCGGGAGGTGCGCGTTCGTAAACTGTTCGCAACTGCCAAATGTCGTACCAAAGCGGGTATCCGCTCACCTCTGCGTCAAATGATCGATATCTATAATGATAACTTTGTTGACTCTGACATATTCCATCTTTCTGAGTTACAATTCAAGCGTTACATCTGTAATACACTTTTTTAGTGAGTTTTTTTAACCATTTTTTTAACTCTTTTTTACGTTATGTCGCTATTTAGATTTAGATGGATACTTTTTTATTACACATCACTTATACCATAGATAATGTATGGAATAAAATGTTGTGCGTTGTGCAGTTGCGCAGTTCTTAACAACAATCTCTCCTAGGTCATCTTTATAAATATGTTAATTGTAATTATGTTCTGTTAATGATTAATTTTGTATTACGTGCAGTCGCTGACAATGGCATGTGTACACTTTAATTAAGTACAAACTTTATTATTACTTTAATAATGGTAAACGCAGGTGCTTACATCTTATTGTTGGTGACTGTACCTAACTACTTCCTCAATATCAGCTGTTGTTGCTTAGCATCTGATCGCGTCCGATAATTTATATATAAGTTCACATTTGTTAATATGTGGATAGTGTATTTGACTACATATTTATTCTTATTTTTGCATTAGCTAACATTATTTTGTGTAAAATTATACTATGTAGGTTTGCTATTCCTAATAAAGAGAAAAAAAAAAAAAAAAAAAAAAAAAAAAAGAGCACACAGTCCACCTGGTGGTGAGTAGTCACTGTGGCCCATAAACATCTACATCTATTCTCGATTACGAACCAAAATGCTGTCTCCCGTAAGGACAAAGATGCAATGCCTCGTTTCCAGTAAAACGAGTCTTCGGTTCACATAATGATTTCTTAAATTTACGCGAACACTACACATTGAATAAAACTATATTTACGGATTATATCGCGTTTAATCAACTATTTTAACTTAGTTTTTAATTCCCGACGTATTCATCATCGTCATCATCATCATTACAGCCCTTCACAAGTCCACTGCTGAACGTAGGCCTCCCCCAAGCAATGCCACAAAGCACGGTCCTGAGCCACCTGCATCCATCGACTTCCTGCATGTCTTACCAGGTCGTCACTCCATCTAGTGGAGGGTCGCCCTACACTACGCGTACCGGTACGAGGCTGTCACTCGAGAACCTTTCTTCCCCATCGGTTATCCGTTCTTTGAGCTATATGGCCGGCCCATTGCCACTTCAGCTTACTAATCCGTTGAGCTATGTCGGTCACTCTGGTTTTACTGCGAATATCCTCATTTCTGAGCCTATCACGCAGAGAAACTCCGAGCATAGAACTCTCTATAGTTCGCTGAACGACCTTGAGCGTCATATGGCCAGCAGTGAAGGACCACGTCTCAGATCCGTAAGTTATCACTGGCAACACGCACTGGTTGTACATTTTAGTTTTCAGAGATTGAGGTATACCTGACGAGAAGATGTGTCGTAATTTTCCGAAGGCTGCCCAGCCGAATTGAATCCGTCGATTGACCTCTCGGTCGAAGTTGGACTTACCTAGTCGGACTATTTGTTCCAGGTAAACGTACTCGTCAACAACTTCGAGCATAGTGCTCCCAACAACTACCGGCATAGGTGTGACATGCATATTAAACATGATCTTTGTTTTGTCCATGTTCAACTTAAGACCTATCCGTTGGGAGACACTATTGAGGTCATTGAGCATAGTGCTAAGGTCCTCCAGCGATTCTGCCATAAGGACTACATCGTCGGCAAATCGAAGGTGAGTGATGTACTCGCCGTTGATGTTAATACTATATCCTTTCCAGTCCAGTAGCTTGAAAACGTCTTCCAACGCAGCGGTGAAGAGTTTCGGGGATATAACGTCACCCTGTCTTACACCTCTCTGCAGTTGGATAGGTTTCGAACTCTGGTTCTCGGATAGCCATCGTAGCCCTACTGTACAAACACTTCAGCACTTCGATATACGGACAGTCAACTTGGCACCTCTGAAGGGACTGTAGCACCGCCCAAATTTCAACGGAATCAAAGGCTTTCTCATAGTCCACATACGCCAGGCAAAGTAGCAGATTGTACTCTTCTTCTGTACAATCTGCCGCAGGGTATGTATGTGGTCTATGGTACTAAAGCCTTTTCGGAAACCGGCTTGTTCGGGAGGCTGGAAGTCGTCGAGTCTGCATGCGAGTTCGTAATGAGTCTTGAAAACGGCACGTAGACGCGGCTCAGAAGGGAAATCAGTCTGTAGTTCTTCAAGAGAGCGTTGTCGCCTTTCTTAAAGAACAAGACCACCGCACTTCTGCTCCACGCCTCCGGAGTAGTGCCACCATGGAGGACGGAATTGAAGAGCTTCTGAAGGACTTCAAGTACCGGTGTACCACCCGCTTTCAGAAGCTCCGCTGTAATTCCATCCTCGCCTGGGGCCCTGCCGTTTTTAAGGTGCTGGAGAGCCATTCTAATCTCGCTCAGACTGACGTCCGGGATATCATCGGAATAGTGTCGGGTAAGACTTGCTTTTGGATCGTTACTCACACTTGCGTGTGGCTCCAACGATGATGTGTACAGCTGCCCATAGAACCTCTCAATCTCACTCAAAATCTCAGGTGTCCCGGAAACGATGCTGCCACACTCAGTCTTCAGCATTGACAGTTGGCTCTTTCTGGCAGACAGATCTCTGGCAAAGACTTTGGAGCCCTGGTTCCGCTCGATCGCTTCTTTAATACGAGCAGTATTAAAGTTGCGTAAGTCTCGCCACATGCATTTGGAGATCTGTCTGTTCAGTTGGCTGTATGCTGTCGAATCTGTTGACGATTGCAGCCTCATCCCCCGTCTAACAGCCATGAGATTAAGAGTGTGATCGGAGAGTTTTTGTGTTCTTCTGCGGCGGGTCTTGCAGAACTTAGCTCCGACCGCATGGACAGTTTCCACGAGCTTGTCATTCATATTATCGCCCACTGCATTGCAATCTTCTAGGCACTGAAAACCTTTTCGTAGCTCGAGCTGAAAGGTTTCGGGATTCTGGATTAGAGCACGAGGGGGGACGGAGCAATGACTTCATTAGACGAGACCTCTCCAACTTAACGTTTAGGTTCAGCGTGCCTTTAACCATTCGGTAATCGCTGCCGGTTTTCACCCTTGCGATCACTGAGACATCACTGAACAGTTGGCGTCTGGTCGTCATGTGAAGTCAATCTCATTTTTTGTCGAACCGTCGGGGCTCAACCAGGTCCACTTCCTGTGGGGCCGCTTCTGGAAGAAAGAGTTCATCAAAAAGAGTCCCTCTTTCTCCATAAAGTTAACCAGCTGCTGGCCCCTACGGTTCCATGCCCTACTCCAAATTTCCCTAACTTCAGCTCACCGCCTTCTCTTGTGCCTGGTTTTGCGTTGAAGTCTCCCATAAACACTGTGTAGTGGGTTTTGGAGGAATGCATGGCTCTAGAAATATCCTCATACATTTCCTCCACCTCCTCATCGGGATGTGCCGAGGTTGGTGCGTAGACCTGTATGACCTTCAGCGAATACCGTTTGGTGATTCTGAGTATCAGGTACGCGACCCTCGTCGACACACTCCCAATCTTTACAACGTTGTTGACGAGAGACTTGTGGACGATAAATTCGACACCTCCTTGGGACAGATGGTCGCCCTCCCGGTCATAGAACAATTTGCCGGACTCGAGGATTACCGTGTCCTCCCCCTCTCTTCGGATCTCATATAATTCAATAATATGCCAGCGCAACTTGTCTACTTCTTCTTCCAGCTCCAGTATCTTCTCGTTAGTCCTCAGGGTGCGTGCGTTATACGTTGCCAGGACGAGTAGTCGTTGCTCATGGGGGGATATTTGCCATAGTTGCCACGCTTGGCGAGCGGGTTGGCAACCGCAGTTTTTTATTATGTTATTGTTGTTATTAGGAAGACTAGCCACTACACGGCAACGACGTATTAAACGCGATAAAATCCGTAAATATAGTTTTATTCAATGAGTCTTCGTTCTCTACACTCACTACACGAAATACAGCAGCGTTGAGCTGCTATTTTACGGTGGTATTCTGTGAGAGCGTCATATAGCTACAGCAATAAATAATGTGTTAAATAGATTGTTTCATCATATAACCAAATCAGCCTTTTATAGACCAGTGCAGGAAGGCTTTATAAGCATAGGGATAGCTTTATAGGGTTGCGAGTTGCGTTTTAACTTTTCCATGTATTTTTTTAAAATTATAAGTAAAAAAGTTATTTAGTAAGTTTTTATATGAGTGATCATTGCGCGATTTAATGGTTAGTACAAGGCTATTTTGCCGCTGTACCTGGGACAAACATCTGTGCATGGACAAAAATCCGTTTTTAGTTTATTTAGTTAGTTTTTCCACTAGCTCTGATTCTCTATTTTATCTGAAATCGTACCTTATCGCAAAATGTTTACATCTATTAAAGCAGGTAAAAGTAGGTGCTTCTATGTTATTGCGGACACTTGCTTTCATAATTTTCAAATGTGCTTAACTTTCAATACAATGCAATATATTTCAGGCATTAAGGAATTGAATTAAGTACATTAGTCCATAGCAATATATACCTTACTTAACTTCTGGCAATTTTTTGAAGTTGTCGTTCTGGTCGAAGTTGGCCATTATTAGTCTATTATCTTTATAATACAAGGATAAGCTTAACCTTAAAAGAAAGGTTGCTAGCTCAAAAAAAAAGATATATAATAAAAAAATAAAAACAAAAAGCCACTAGTAATTTGCAGCACAAAGCACTGGCAATCTTCTTTGATATTTATGATCGATGCTTTTAAAAGCTATAGCGAAAATTACTTTATTTTTCTTCCTCTTTTTAACTGACGGAAAGGCAAAGTTTTAATTAATAAATAAACGGTGCGTTTTTATTTAGGTTGAAATATTTAATAGCCATCCTTTTGACTTTTGCACAACACAGGCTTGCGGTAATAACTACCACTTAGTTTAGTACAAATAAGATTAAAAATTTTAAAATTAAATTTAGAAAAGAAAAAAAATTGAAAAAATTCTCAAAAAGAATTGTCCTGTTTGAGAAAATAACAGTCCATGAAAATTAGCCACTCCACTCTATGTAGGCTAACGGACTTTAAAAATAATTAAAATATATATTTCTTTTTCATGTATGCAGGTTACCCGTATTGTTAAAATTTAACCACATAAAGAGTTGCTATTAAAATTTTTGTTGTATCTGTCTGTTTATCTGACATACTCAAAGCAAAAATATACAACTTAACAATATGTGTTTTGAATAAAACCAATTTCACGGATTTTCTCGTTTTTAATTATGATACGAAAGCAATAATCATGGTTACTGTAACATTTGAAATTCCGATAATTAAGAATAAATAAAAGTTAAAGGCAATTTAAATTTATTTTTGCTAAATATCAAGGGTATCATCATCATCATCATTACATCTCATCACGTGTTCACTGCTGAACATAAGCCTCCCCTAGGTATTGCCACAAAGCACAGTGCTGAGCCACCTGCAGCCATTGATCTATGTCCTTACAGCAAAAAGTGGTAGCTGCCATACTATTCGCTTACAGCAAGATATGGAAAGACTTTGTAAACTTCATGAGACAGCCTTTTCAGCCGGGCTTCGAACTGCACTCGTTGGGATTTATATAAGAGCACGCACCACCTAAACATGCTTCTCGTTACCACCATGTGCCACATTATACCATGGGTGTTGTAAGAGGCAACAGAGGGCGATTAAAACAGAAGATGGGTAGCAACATCTTCCTAGTAACAACTCAAAATCCTCCTTATGGGGCAATCTATGGAAGAAGCCTATGGTCAGCGGTGGGCTGTGATTGGATGGATGGGGCTATGAGAGTGCTATGCTCGGAGTTTCTCTGCGATAGACATGGGGCAATTGCTGTAGAATAAGAGTAACCAACTTAGTCCAACAAGTTAGTAAGTTCACGTGGCAATGGGCGGGCCGTACATGGGGAGAGAAAGGAACTCGATGGGAAGGAAAGTTCTAGAGTTGCAGCTACCTCAACAAGTGAAGTATGACAATTAGCTTTAGTATTTGAAATCGTAATAAGCGTTTTGAGTAAATGATCAATTAAGGCAACCAGTTTTTTCGTGATTCTCTCTTTCTTTCGGTTTGTTATTATTCGTTGACTGGAAATAGAAGGTAGCGGATGCAGGCTTCAAACGCCTGGCGTCAATTGGCCGTGTTTTTTACGAGAGGAGCCTACTCTGCTCGAGAACATTTTCCAGTGTCACGGTCCACAGTGCAATTAACATTAAAATATATTCAAATATTAGCCGTAGTCTAATTATTAGCCGACTTCAAAAAAGGTCGTGGATCGATTAGGCTGTAGGTTATGCCATATCTTTGCCAACTGTGAATCTTTTTAATGATTCTTTTTTGTGAATAGGCTTTATAACAAAGGTGATTACATATAAATTTAAAAAAGTGCCTGAGATTGAAAAAATAGGAAATGAATTTTCTGTGTAACTAAATAGACGACATTTTTGTTATTATTTTAAGGTTGTGATATTGCTATGCTTATACAAAAGAGTCAAAAATTAACTTGTACTGACTTGACTTGTAGAAACAAAAGAAGGTAAAATATTTTTCGCGTAATTTAATGGCTTCTGAAGTCTGTGCTAAGACAGTGTAGCGAAGAGTTAAACTCCCGTGGAAATTATTTCATTATTTTTAGTATTATTTTAATTTTTACTTTTTTGAAAGTTTTATTTATCATCAAAGTAACAAAAAAATATACACATTCCTGTCTCCTTTTTGTTACTCTATACGCTGACCTGCTAACCTAAAAATCTTACATAATTGTTGGTTTTTTGAGTTATATCTCGTAAGGACATATAGCTGACGTGAAACACCGACGCTCCGGGAAGTCTGCAGTCTGTGAACATGTTCAAGATCGTCCCCACCATTACATCAGATTTGATAAACCACAAATCCTCGCAAAAGGACACCGATTCCTACCAAGGATGATACGCGAGGCTATTGAAATTAAAAAAAACATCCTAATTTCAATAGAGATGGTTGGGTGCTGCCATCTGCTTGGGATCCTATAATTAACAAAATTAAACCCAAAACCAAGCATACCACCGCAAGACTTCAAGATACTGTAAGTTCGTTTTGCGTAAATCGGACCAAAAATTAGTATTCAAAAACTGAAGGTAGCCGGGGTAACAACGACATTGGGACGTCAAACATCTCAGTCCCCCCCGTGACCATGGTTGCTGTAAAGCACCCGAAACGTCGAGAATTAAAAATAAGTAAAATCAGTTAAATAAACGCGATAGAATCCGTAAATTTAGTTTTATTCAATATATCTCGTAAGCATGAATATCTCAAGGCGTGACATGTTATCATTTTTTATCGCTTTGTCAGTGTAAGAAATTTTATAGGGCTATTATAGATCGGAGCGAATGTGCGATCGAACGCAATTAAGGTTGTGGTCTAATTTATACTGACATAAGTCACTTTTGAACTAAAACTTTTTTACGCACGCTTGACTTCATAATAATAATAAATAAATTTATTCACAAGAAATATGGTACAAGGATGTTCTTATAAAATAATAATGTATCACATATTTCACCAATTTTGGTATATGAAAACTTTTTACTAATCAACTTATTGTTAGAATATACAAAATTTAAGTAAAATTAAACGTGCGTAATCACTTTACAATATTTAATATTAATCCTATAAAACACAATCAAATAAGAAACAGCGTTTAACAGTCAATAGAAACGTTCTTTTATTTTTAGCAGTTCATTTACCGGATAAAATTGTTTTTCTAGAAGCCACCTTAATAAATTACGTCTAAATCGATTCTAATCTAGTTGCCTTATTTCATTTGGGATTTTATTAAATACTTGAATAGCCATCACATAGCAATTTTTTGAGTACAGGCTAGTTTTTAATGAAGGTAAAATAATTTTATCTTGGTATCTGGTACTATACGAATATGTTACTGTATCTTTTAACCTAGTAAAAAAATGAGGATACTTTTTTTACGAATATTGAAAGTTCAAAAATGTACATGGATGGTAGCGTAAGAATACCCAATTCTTTAAATAGTGGTTTGCAAGAAAGTAGTGGCCCGACACCACAAATTGCTCGTATACAACGTTTTTGTGCTATAAAAGCACGATTTACATCAGTCCAGTTTCCCCATAATATGAGACCATATCTTAATACAGCAGCGACATATGCATAATATGCTATAAGAGAAGTGTTTCTTGACGAGATTGAAGTTAGCCTTCACAGAGCAAAATTAAATTTAAATATTTTGGAACAAACTTTATCTATGCGATTTTTCCAATTACAATGTTTGTCTAAATTAATAGCTAAAAATGTGGTACATTCAGTAGCAGTAATTTTTTCACCATTATACTTAATATCAAGTAATTGCGGTTTACTTTTAACATTGTAGAATTGCATAAATTTAGTTTCAGATAGATTTATACTTAGATTATTGTTTTTTATCCATTTGACAACATTTACAATAGTATTATTTATTTCATATTCTTTATTACTAGAGTGAAAATTTATCTTCGGTATTAAAATAGAAATGTCGTCAGCAAATAATATTGTATTATGTTTGAAGTAATTTGGTAGGTCATTTATGTAAATTAAAACAGTAAAGGATTTAAACCACTCCCTTGTGGCACTCCGTAATTATTTGGTAAGTACGAAGATTTAAATTTTAAAATTTCTTGCCGTTTTTTATCTTTTTGTTGTATGTTGTACACATTGTTTTCTATCTTTTAGATAGCTATGTATCCAGGAGTAAGCTGGCCCTTTTATACCATTCAGCTTTAATTTTTTTAAGAGAATATTGTGACCAACACTATCAAATGCTTTGCTCATATCAAAGTACACTACAGAAATTGGTATTTTTCTGTTTATATAATCGGTTACGATTTTTATACGGGAAAAAGTTGCCAGTGTCGTAGATTTACCTTTTTGAAAACCGTGTTGCTCTGGTTTTAATATGTTAAACTTATTAAAGAAATCTAAAAGTCTTTTTTGCATAACGTTCTCATACAATTTTGATAATATTGATATTAATGTAATTGGTCTATAGTTATTAATATTATTTCTGTCACCTTTTTTATGCAATGGTATAACAACGGATAATTTCAATTCTTTAGGAAAAATTCACGCTTCAAGTGACTTATTAATGAGAAAACATAATACGTCTATGATTTTTCCTGGACACCTCTTTAAAACTTTTGTTTGTATTTCATCACAGCCAGTAGATTTTGTGTGATAAAATATGGTTCTTAATTTCCGTTATATCACATGGTTTTAAATAAATACTAGATTGATTTCTTAGACTAGTTACGCTTAATTTTTCTGCACTATTATGTGATATTCTGTCTTTAATGGAATAGATGAAATGCTGAATAAATGTTGTAGCTAGTTCAATGGGATTTAGTATATTTTGATTATTGATTGTGAGTCTATCAATGAAATTTGGATGTATCTGACTATTATCTTTTATTAGGTTCCAAGTGGCTTTAGTTTTATTTTTTGAGTTAAGTACGTATTTGTGATTCATCTGCTTTTGTGCCAGTAAAATAGTTTTTTTTAGGATATTTCTATAAAGTGTATATTTATTTTTGTTCTCGTGAGTTTTATTTTTATAATATTTATAGCGAAATGCACGTTTGGTTCTACAGGAAATTTTTATACTGGTTGTAAGCCATTTTAATTTTGGATCAAAATTATTTACTTTGACTCTATTTATGGGAAAGCACAGCTTATAAATTAGTACAAACGTGTCATTAGTAAAAAAAAATAATAAAAAAAAGTAAAAAAAATATGTCTTTTTCTACGTTATCCTCCTCATATACGTCCAAGAATGATAATGATTTTAAGTGATTGCAGAAACTGCTGATATTACTTTCCGTGTATTGCCTTCTAAATATATAATAATGCCCAGAAGACTTTGTTGTATCTTTTAATAAAAAACTTAATGTTTGCCCCGTGTGATCTGATAGACCTAATTCATGGACTTTTCCGATAGCTTCTTGTATATTACTTGCCATTTGATCTATACATGTATGTTGTCTCGTTGTTTCCGTTATATGCATTTGAAATCCATAGCTTTTTAATATACTTCTTAATCTATTAGACTTATTATTCAACATTAACATATTTACGTTAAAATCACCAGGAATTATAATTTTTTTGTTTATTTTTTCAAGTAGCTTATGTAATAAAACATCAAGTTTAGTAAAAAATATACTTATTTCCGAGTTTGGTGTTCTATAAATACAAATAATAATGTATTTTTGTTCAGTCAATTCTATACCGCAACATTCAAACTCAATTTCCTTTGAAAACAGTTGTAAAAAATCTAAAATATGATACTTGAAATTTTGTTTTACAAGAATACACACACCACCATGTTTTGATTGTTTTCTTGAGAAATTGGCAGCCAGTTTAAAGTTTTTAAAAATTACGTTTTCTTCATCTCCATTTTTTACGAATTTTCTGTTAGACAAATCACGTCTATTGGTTCTTCAGAGTAATTAAATTCTGCGATGCACGCCTTAAGTAAGTCTAATTTTCCTAGTAATCCTGCTATGTTTTGGTAAAAAACTCGCATATAGGAATTTCCTATTTTATGTATTTTATCATTTATTAAAACTGTTTCTAAAGATTTCTAATGCCTTAATTTCGAAATAAACTATTTTTTCTATGATTGGAAAATAAAATGGGATAGTACCTTTTTTGAACTTTATAGGTTCCTTAATGTCGCTCACACTCTCTATTGTATCCAATTTAACCTAAGATTTTTCATTTAAAATATTATGTTTTGTTTTGTTTTCTATATTTGCGAAATAGTAAGGAATTGTACCTTTCTTTAATTAATTCAGAACATTTAATTACTGTTGAACGCTGTTTAATACTTTAATTAATTCAGAACATTTAATTACTGTTGAACGCTGTTTAATAATATTTTTTAGTTGGGAAAAATCTAAAAATTGTTGATCATAATCTATACAATAAATTATATAGTTAATTTTTTTTACAAGTGTTAAATATATTTTTATAATAGGAATTTTCTTTTATAAAATAACAGTTTTTATATTGACGACATACTTTTATAATATTGGGGATTTATAAATTTAGGGAGTAAGCAGCCGAACGCGTGACGAAAGCGTTACAAAAAGTGTGATCGAGCGAGGCGAATGGGAGTTGAGTAAGGGATATTTGTAATTTTCTTACTCTCTTCCTCTCATAGTCAGTTATTTTTCGTAGTTTTATTTCTGTTTTGAACTATTTTATGAATTAATATATAATAATTCTTTATTGAACACAGAAATTAATATACAATTCATAGATACCCTGACTCCTAAACTAGGTTACCCTGTATGTTAGGAGGCAGTTTCCCCTCCCATTCAGTTATCTTACATTCCGTGCACAATGCAGACTCTAAACATAGATCAAGAAAAAAAAAATAAACAAAGTGTGTGTATGCATGCGTGCGTGTGCGTGCGTGTGCGTGCGTGTGCGTGTTGTGTGCGTGTGTGCGTGTGTGTGTGTGTGTGTGTGTCTGTGTGTCTGTATTTGTTAAAATATGTGCTTAAAGTAGGTTTTCACAGTTTTCATAGTCGTATTCTTTTAGCCAATTTAAAATAGTTTGTTTAATTTGGTGTCGTTTTAAGTTCTTTAATTTAATTTTTTTATTAATAGCATTGTATAAATGAGGTGCTTGGTAGTCATAGCCTTTTTGCTAAAGCGCTTTTGACAACTGGTACTGGAAATTTTTGTGTTTTTTTGTTTCTATCTACATCTATGGGGCAAATATTATGATATCGTTTTATGCATTGGTATATATACGATTTTCGTACACTTAGGACATTTGCCAATTCATATACTTTAGATGTTGGGTGTGTATAAGGAAGATTTAATATTAGTTTTAATATAGATCTTTGAGCTCTCTCGGCATCTATAAAGTACGTTTTGGGAGCTACACCCCATGAGCAGATACAATAACTTATGAGACAATGACAAAGGGCGTTATATGTCTCAGTTAACAGTTTTTTTGTCGCTACAGTTCTTAGGTTCTTAAATACTATAGTGAGTCTCCGAATTCGTTTAGATACATTTGCTATACGAGGTTGCCAACTTAATCTTTCGTCTAGGATTACTCCAAGGTATTTTATCGTAGATGTTCGTTCTAATATTGTACATTTACACCTCTCCTTTTTTTTGAGACGTATTACACGGGTACGTATGCATGGTGACAGAAAAGCTATGTGGTGGTCTTGAGATTATAGTTTTATAAAAACGTATGTATTTTGTTTTTGTACCATTGACGGTTAAAAGATTATTTTCCAGCCATTTTGTGACCACACGTAATCCAATTTCAGCACAATGTTGCACAGTATCCCAGTCTGTACCATGAAAGAGGATTACAGTATCGTCCGCAAACATAAAAAGGTCCGCACTATCGATGTTAATTTTACACAATTCATTTATGTACATCAAAAATAGTGTTGGTCCAAGAATGCTGCCTTGTGGAACACCATAGCTACATTCGGCTTTATCACTTAACTTGTCTTCAACACGTAATATTTGGGTTCTGTTTATAAGATAGTTACAAAACCATGCATATGGCATACCTCTTATACCTAGATTTTCGAGACGTCCGAGAAGAATAGGAATAGACACATTATCGAATGCTTTTTGCAAGTCTAAGAAAACACATATGTATTTATCACCTTTGTTTACATAAGATGTTATTTTTGAGGTCAGTTGTAAAACTGCGTCTTCTGTTGAACGATGTGCCCTAAAACCAAATTGATTCGCAGCTAGATATCCGTAGCGCTCTAAATATTTTGTCAATCTTTTATTCACGAGCTTCTCAATTATTTTTGAAAAAGTAGGTAACAATGTAATCGGCCTGTAATTTGAAGGAGCGGTCTTATTGCCAGATTTGTATATTGGTGTTACTATGGCCTGTTTGAAGGATGACGGAAATTGCCCTGTTTGAAAACTAGTATTACATAGATGTGCTATAGGTGCGCAAAGAATTTGACTATACCTTTTAACGAAATTAACAGTAATTTCGTCCCAGCCAGGAGAGCTATTTGATTTAAGTTCGTTAATGGTAGTTTTTACTTCCTCAGAATCTGTTAGGAAAAACGCCATCGAATGTGTTGGACCTATCTGTTTCACATTATCAGCAAGTTCTGAGACTGATTTGCCAATGGTGTTCAGAGAATAATTTGCAAGCTGTAAACCAATTGTAGTGAAATAGGTGTTTACTAGATTAAGTGAAGCTTTTGGAGTAGCTTTAATTGTTAATAATTCTGTCGTTATTTGTTTGGATTGGCTTAGATTACAAATTTCTTTAATTATCTTCCATGTCTTTCTAACATTTCCAGTACTGATGTGAAGTTCATGTTTGTAATACTGTCTTTTTAAGTTTTTTATTATGTTATTGCATATGTTTCTGTATTTTCTATAGTGTGATGCTAAATATTCATTAGTGTTATCCTTTTTTAATTGTTTATGTAATTTGTCCCTCTTTCTTATTGATCTTACAACTCCCGGTGTTATCCAAGGTTTTAATGGCATATGTCTTTTAGAAAGAGTTATTCTAATTGTATTAGCTTGAATTAAATCTTTTATAACATTTGTAATGTACTCTGTAGCATCATTGAAGTTGTCGATTCTGTAATATTCTTCCCAGTTAAGGTCATTCATACCTACATCTATCTTGTCAAAGTCAAATTCTTTAATTCTTTATAAAATTTAGTTTTGTTTGTACTAATTTTTACTCTGTCAATAAGTAATAAAATAGGGTGATGGTCAGTAAATTTATCAAAACCAATAGATGTAATGCTATATTGTGCTCGTACCATAAAATGATCTAAGCACGCTTCCATCCTTGTTGGTAGATAAACGCATTGTTTTAAGCCATGCATAGATAGCATATTAAGATATTCTGCAGAAAACCCTTTTATAGCACAAGGCATAACATCTAAGTTTACATCTCCAGTTAGGACTACGATACTTGTATTTATACTATTTAGTATTTTGTCAAGTGATGTGATATACTTCGTTGGATTGCGAAAACTTGGTGACCTATATGTACAGATGACCGTGGTGTCTGTTTCAATAGTCAGTATTAGTACATTGCCGTAATCAACTATTGGTTCATATGTAGCGACGCTTATATTATTTTTAACGTATGCTATTACACCGTCATTCTGGTTAAATAAACGTTTAGTATAGTATGACGTGTATGTATCTATTTCCGGTATTACGGAATCATCTTTTAACCAACATTTAGTGAAAACTACAATGTCTACATTAAGATTCAATTGTGACATAAAAACTAGGAAAGCGTCTAAATTACAGTTAAGACTTCGTATATTAACACATAATACACAAAAAGAAGAAAAGTTTTTATCATTATGGTTTTTTACATCTTTACATAGGGAAGGACTTGTGAAGCTTATACACCTTACCTCGTTTACTTGGTCAATCTCATCAATTACAGTTTCACTAGGAAGATTGAATATTAAAAGTTTTTATTTTTTTTATGACCTATTCTCAGTGATGTTTGGAAATATTCTTTCATATATGGCATACATTGACATATTATTTTGATTGCGTTGTAATAAGTAATAATTTTTCTAACAGACGTGCATAATATGTGAGTAAAATAACGTGTATTTGAGTAGGTTTTCGGTAGGAAGTTATTATCTGTGATTGTGATTTTAGTGTAAGTTATTGTATTAATTATGTGTCTGTATATATTTTTTTATTGTGTTGTATATGTTACTTATGGCTAAGAGAAACATTACATAATAAGAATAAGCATACAAGTAAGTTCGATAAGAGCAATAAAATAGAAAGCTATTACATCGATAGTGTAAATCTAGTCATTTTTGCGTTTTTAATTTTAGGAAATCTGATTGTGTTTCTACACGTTCTATAAATATATATATATATATATATATATATATATATATATATATATATATATATATACAGGGTTATTGGTAACTCGACGTATTCCCGCCAAAGCGGGATAGTTGGGGTCATAACCTATCAAATGAACCATAAAATGCATTATGCAAATGTGGACCAATTTCGAGACATTTAGGTTTAATTATTTTTTTCAAAAATCCCAAAAGTCTGGTGTCAAAAATTTCTAAAAAAAAACTTACGGCTGTATTATTTTCATTTTATTATTTTTACTTAATGAAAACCTGGATACTTATTTATCAATACTACAGTGTGCAAAAAGTCTCATCATTTTCGAAGTAACGCTACTAAAAGTACAACTTTTTCCAAACAGAAGATAAGTAATTAAAAATAAAAATGATTTTCTGAAAAATAATTGTATGTAACCAATTGTGCAAATCATGTTAAAAACATCCCTACTTATCTAGCTACCCAACGAAATATCAATTTAGCTTGTAACTTAAATAATTAAACCTAAATATCTCGAAATTGGTTCACATTTGCATGATGCATTTTGTGGTTCATTTGATAGGTTATGACCCCAACTATCACGCCTTGGCGGGAATACGTTGAGTTACCAGTAACCCTGTATATATATATATATATATATATATATATATAAACAATATCGTGTTACATTTAACAATTTTAGTAATGTCTTTCAACAACATAAAACCACTAGCAGAGCCGCAATTTACACAAAATACACTTTTCATTGCATTTACGTAACAAAGAGAATATAAACTCCCTTAGTAAAAGTAAATGTATGAAAGGGCGCCAAACTACACTACCAACATCAAGACATGAAATTAATTTTTAGAACAACAGTATTGACAACATAGGCGCATTATACTAGTTCTGTAATGTCTATCCTCGAATAATTTTATCGATATAATGTTTATCGATTTATTGTTTACCGTAATTTTTATATTAAAAGTATTAACTATCATAAACTAGTAAGTAATCGTTTAGATAGAAGTAAGCCACACGCTTTTCTAAACCATCATTAAACCTGATCATGATGAAATATGATTAAAACTACTTTTACGGATTTTATCGCGTTTATTTTTACTTTTTATTTACTTTTATTTTTAATTCCCGACGTTTCGGGCGCTTTCCAGCACCCATGGTCACGGGGGACTGAGATGACTGACGTCCCGATGTCATTGTTAAAACGTCCCGATGTCATTTGGGCATGCAGCTAGTCCGTGTTATAAAAGTATTTTCAACAAATATAATAAAATAAATAATTAATTATCGTGTATGTCTGATGTTTTTATTGCACAGGGCGATTTGGACATTGTCATTTATATGCAACAAAATTACATACCTAAGAAACAAAAGAGGTATCTACAATTACACTTTTAACATACTTACGTTCTAGCAGTACCGGTGAATATGTATGAGATACATACATGTATTTTGTATATACGAGTATAGGTTTGGTGGATTCATGCTACATTCATTAACTATCTCGTTGCTCTAATAGTCTTGACCGCGATTGCTGTTTGCTGGTTAAAATCCCAAATTGGGCCATAATTTAGTTAATGAGGATTTCTGTGAAGAAATTTTTAGGAGCTGCCGGAATTACGAAGTTGGCGGTATTTTCACCCCGTGCTTCGAAAAGAATATAAACCCCTCATAAATTCTCGCTTTCTTAAGAACAAAGGTGGCAAACGAGTTCACAATGACAAGTGGATGTTGTGGCTATAGCCACCTACCGTGGCTCTACAACCTTCGAAATATCTCCAAACTATATCATCACCATTAAGATCGTGACCAAGTAGTGCTGCTTATAAGAATAAACTACCCTTTATCTTCCAATGGGTGTAACATACAAGAATAGATAGAATTCGAGGGAGACGTAGGCACACTCTCCTTACACCTCTACCACATAATTTACTAATCGTTAATGTATGCATTTAACATGCCAAGTAATAAAGACATTATAATAACCATCTTTCTCTAGTTATTACAATCATAAAAGAACGTATCAGCATAACATGCTCTGAATACATTACGATTATTAACATTACGTTAATAAATCATAATAAAATAGACTGGCAAGAAAAATATTTTTCTTCACAAATATTTTCTTTTCCTTAAAACTTTCAGTTAATACGTATTCATAAATGTAAAAAAAGACTTCAAAGAACAAAAAAATAATGAAACAATTTCCTTATAACAGCTTTAGAAGTCGGTAATAATGAATTCCAGAATTAAAGTCCTAATATTTCTAAA
This sequence comes from Parnassius apollo, assembly GCA_907164705.1. Classification (NCBI taxonomy): domain Eukaryota; kingdom Metazoa; phylum Arthropoda; class Insecta; order Lepidoptera; family Papilionidae; genus Parnassius; species Parnassius apollo. The sequence continues at coordinate 1,902,268 of CAJQZP010000058.1, forward strand.
TAATTAAAAAATTTCATCACTATTTTTTTTTACCAGATAAAATATTACTTACATTTTTAAAATAAGAAGAGAAGTTCATGAATACAAGTCGGACACTATTGAATTATTAAACAAAACCAATTAAGCCTGAAGTTTGATGGGCGCAACGGAAACTTTCGCAGATATTGATCACTTTGTCTTTAATAATGGACCGGGGGACGAATACTTTTATATTGCTTTTATCTTGGAAAAGTACTGCAGAAAACGTCTCAGTTATTCCGTTCAAATTATAGATTTAGAATATCCCTTATATTTGTTTTGTACCTACTAATCTCTTATCTTCATATATATATATATAATTCTTCTGTCCGTGCGTATGTGACTAAACTCATCATAAATGGCTGGACCTATATTCATGAAATTTTGTGTGTGTGTGATTAACCCGATTCAAGAACGGTTTAGATTAACAAATGGACCCAATATGTGACGCTGTTGCCGATATGTAGAAATCACCCGTGCGAAGCTAGGGCATTTTGCTATATATATATATATATATATAAAATATATATATATATATATATATATATATATATTGCAAAGTTCCCTCACTCCAGCCATATTTTTTTTTTAAATATTAAAAATGGACGTGGGTGTCGGTGTGCTTTCATTTCCAACTTCTCGTTAGTGACTATTAGTCAAATTATATTTTTTATTAAATAAAGCTACGTAACCGAATGAAAACAATATTGATATTTATGCGATGAAGCCCTAAAAATTATTTTAAAGACGATGGAGTTCATTATGATACTGACCATTACCACTGATATCAGCGTAAAATAGCAGCCTATTTCCGCTATGTTTCCTATGGTGAGTGTAGAGAACTGAAGATCCTCCTGTAAATAAGGCATTTTATCAGAGGCTCTTTATCGTCAAGAGTGACAACGCATTTTGATTCTTAATTGAGGATAAATGTTCATATCTATGGACTACAGCATCCACATCAGATGGAATGTGTGTTCACATTTTAATATTAATTAACTTTTTAAATTTTTTACACTATCATGATAAAAGAAGATTTTTTTGAAAGCACATAAATGTTAATTCTATTCCCCGTGTAGTGGCTGCGTTAAAGAATCTACTGCCGCATGTCATTCCGTGAGTGTCACAAAGTTTACAGACCTAAACGGAAACAGTAGGTGAGCAGCAGAGTCGTTATAAAAACAACTTAAAATAATAAAATGTTGGTAGAATAAATGAATGACAATGAAAGCGATTACAAAGTGTAAGAAGATAAAAAATGCGCAAGTTTATGAGCACCCTTCTCTCGACATTTTCCTCACCTTCACACAAGGGCTTTAAATATCTCAATTTTTTGCACTGCCGTATATATACCTAGTCTATATTTAGCTCTTCAGTGCGTGTAATGATATGATCAAATGAACAACTAGGACAGCCGCATGTTACGTCCGTTGTGAGGCGGGATATAGCACCGACTATTATAAACCTTTTTTAAACTTAGAATAATCGACCTGAGTGCGCTTAACTAAGTTTTCCTGGTTTGTTTTGATTGAAAAGGTTTCGCTCCTTCATTAAATCTATCTATTTGATAAAAATCAAAGTACAGAATGCGTTGTCACCCGTTAGGACTAAGATGGGATGCCTCGTTTCCAGTAAAAAGGATCTACGGTTCTCTACACTCACCAAATGAAACACAGTAGCATGGAGCTGCTTTTTAGTGGTATTCTTTAAGAGCGTGGTCCTATACCGGTCGAGTCGACCCATTCATACTACAAACATGACTCAAAATGCAGATGTGTTGTCACCCCTCAGGACTAAAATGGTGTGCTTATTTTCCAGTAAAAAGAGTTTTTGGTTCTCTACAACCACCATACGAAACACAAAGGCACTGAGTTGCTATTTTACGTTGGTATTCTGTGAGAGCGTGGTCCTATCCCGGTCAAGCCGACCCATTCGTGCTACAACTATGATATAGTAATACTGTAGCTCTACCATTAAATATATTAACAATTGCGTATTGTACCCTCTATGATCTACCATTTATTGGCATAAAAATATTTAAATGGAATAAATTGTCCAAATAATTGCAAACTTTTACTAATTACTTAAGGTTTATTACTAATTATTAATTACACTAACTAACTAATATAATTTATAATGTCTAGAACAGGTAAATGAAATTGTATACTTGGGGTGTGCTTTCAGCCGGGATGGAAGATGTGATTTAGATGTGGACAGGCGTGTCGCTGCCGGGAACAAAGTCAATGGTGCCCTGAATGCGTTAGTCAAAAGGCAAGGCGTAGTGAAGAGTGCACGCCTTGCAATACATAACGCAGTGTTGGTACCGACTTTGTTGTATGGCAGCGAAACCTGGGTATGCCAGAAGAAGCGTAAAAGCAAGTTGAATGCAGTGGAGATGCGATCTCTTCGTAGAATGTGCGGCGTTACCATAGCCGACCGAAAGCGAAACGAAGAGATTCGCAATATGGCAGAATTGAAAGATGACCTTATCACAAAAATTGATAAGGGCGTACTCCGATGGTTTGGGCACATTGAGCGAATGAGTGAAGACCGAATGGTGAAGAAAATATATAGCGGGAAAGTAAATATTAAAAGGTGTCGAGATAGACCGAGAATAACTTTCGGAGACCATGTGAGCAAATTACTCGAAGAGGGGAAGGTCAAGAGACCTCGGATACCTAGACGTGCATGTATGAAGAAGTTAATGAACCTGAAAGAAGCGAAAGAGGTATGTAAGGATCGTGACACTTGGCAATTTGTTCTCTTTGGCTACCTCGTTAGGGATTATGCGTGAAGATAAGTAAGTAAGTAAGTAAGTAACTATTACTAATTACATAAGGCTACATACGCGTTGTAGTCTCTCAGGACTAAGATAGAATATTTTATAACCTGTAATTACTAAGTGTCTTGATAGAATAAGGCGTTACTTTGCGGAAATCCATTATAATAAAGAGATTAAAAGTTATTTTGCCACCATCTGCTAAATTAAATAAAATGATGTGTCTTCCCTAATTTGAAGAGCCTGCCCGGGATTTATCACCAGGTTCAGGTGATAAATCACCTGAGGATGACTCGTGTAGAGGCGAAACACGTGTCGTATTATCGTCGATGGTGTATAGTGGTATTGGGAGTAGTGGCGATAGGAGTAGTGGTGCTGGGATTGCTGGTGACGGGATTAGTACACGCAATTGAGGAAGGTGCTCTTCAAACTAGGGAAGACACATCATTTTATTTAATATAGCGGATGGTTGCAAAATAACTATTAATATCTTTATTACTAAGCATCTGTAAGTACTAACAGTGTAGTGGCGGTGTAAGAATATCTACTATCCCCATATCGTCCCGACGGTATCGTAAGGGGCGGAAAGTATATATATATATATATATATATATATATATAATTATATATATATATATATATATATATATATATATATATATATATATATATATATATATATAGCGTGGCTACTACGGCTAATTCCCCTATGAGGCAGTATATGAGGGAGACCTATGTTCTGCAGTGGACGTTTATAGGCTGTAATGGATAGTACTTCGATAGAAGTAGTAGTAGATGGATAGTACTAGTTACTAAGTATCACCCTAAGGAATAAGATGGAGTACCTCGTATCAGTAAAAAAGCACCGTCGGACCTCGTCATCTACCATATGAAAAAGAACGGTATTGTGTACTGTACAGTTTCACACTGGTATTCTGTGTTGTGTGCGCCGTATTGTGACAACGTAAAAATAATAAAAAAACTACGGTTGCCAAACCGCTTGCCAAGCATAGCAACTATGAAAAATATCCCCCTCTCAAGGATCTGTGGGTAGATCAATGTTCATCAGTAGACTTTTATAGCCTGTAATGATGAATAATGCTGATGAATATGTGAGAGCCTATTTTTTCTCGGTCATGTCAGTCAGTGACCCATTCGTGTTGCAGTTCTATTATGGACGCATAGCCTACATTTCAGTGTTTGTGTTCGGAGTTTTATCCTACGTTTATTGGCTAAAGCTGGACTCGTGCCAACTTTACGGTACTTCGAACGTAGGTACGAGAGCGAGCGGCCGATGTTTGTGGCTTGTGAAAGTCCATTTCGTATAATGATGTAGTTTTGATTTGGTCAAACGTAATACTCAGCTTAATATCTTCGTATGATGAGTGTAGAGAGCCTTTGTTACTGGTAACCAGGCATTTTATTTTATTCCTCAGGGGTGACAACGCATTTGCACTATGATTTTTAATCGAGTCTGGATGTAGGTGTCGATGGGCCAGCATTTAGATACCATCTTTTGAACTTATGCTTGTTCGTGACCATTACTTGAATCAAAATTAGTTATATAAAAATTTAAGAAAGAAAAACGTGTCAAATCATAGTTAATGGGTGCGTCTGGCAGAAAAAAGTGCTAGCAAGCACTTACTAGCGCTAAAATAGTTTTCGGCCAGGACACGATTGCCATTTCAGTAGCCCTGAGGCAATCCGCCAATTTGCTTATTTAATTTGTTTGTATTGAAGTAGAGTTTATAAGTTGTTTTAAGCAATATTAGTTTTAAGTAATATGACATGAATAGACATATACATGTTAGTCATGATTCGTAAGTTTTTAATATGAATACTTCACAAACATATATTTAAATTAGGTTAGGTTCCCCGACGGTAACCAACTAGACATCGTGTCCTAGAGGAAAATAGCTACTTACGATTCGACAGCGCTTACCGCTTACGATCGCCATTTTGCTTACAAGCTTTTTTCTGCCAAACGCACCCAATGTTCGCTATTTAGATTATTTTTTCTTTTCCATCATTGGATATCCATGCGGTGTGGGTCTTTATCACACTGTTATTGACATTTCATGCATTCCAATAAAATGAATTGTTTCGGTTTTGTAATGTGTACAGAAATCATCATCATAATCATCATTACAGCCCTTCACAAGTCCACTGCTGAACATAGGCCTCCCCCAAGTAATTGGACAAAGCACGGTCCTGAGCCACCTCGACTTCCTGCATGTCTTACCAGGTCGTCACTCCATCTAGTGGGGGGTCGCACTACACTACGCCTACCGGTACGAGGCTGCCACTCGAGAAACTTTGTGTGTACAGCAAAGAGTGAATTAATTTGCCGGCGTCTGTATTAATTCTATTCGACTATAATCTAGGTGTCTTCGAGGCAAGAGTGAATGGGCTTTTGTTGCGCTAAGACAGTGCTTCATCAGCACTTACCACTAGATAGTATTTCAGTCAAGCAATGGCTTAGTAAAAAATATGAACATTAAAATGCTAAAACATTCATCATTTCATCATTACAGCCCTTCACAAGTCCACTGCTGAACATAGGCCTCCCCCAAGTAATGCCACAAAGCACGGTCCTGAGCCACCTGCATCCATCGACTTCCTGCATGTCTTACCAGGTCGTCACTCCATCTAGTGGGGGGTCGCCCAACACTACGCCTACCGGTACGAGGCTGCCACTCGAGAACCTTTCTTCCCCATCGGTTATCGGTTCTTCGAGCTATATGGCCGGCCCATTGCCATTTCAGCTTACTAATCCGTTGGGCTATGTCGGTCACTCTGGTTTTACTGCGGATATCCTCATTTCTGAGTCTATCACGCAGAGAAACTCCGAGCATAGCCCTCTCCATAGCTCGCTGAGCGACCTTAAGCGTCCTCATACGGCCAGCAGTGAAGGACCACGTCTCAGATCCGTAAGTCATCACTGGCAACACGCACTGGTTGTACAATCTAGTTTTTAGAGATTGAGGTATACCTGACGAAAAGATATGCCGTAATTTCCCGAACGCTGCCCAGCCGAGTTGAATCCGTCGATTGACCTCTCGGTCGAAGTTGGACTTACCTAGTCGGACTATTTGTCCCAGGTAAACGTATTCGTCAACAACTTCGAGCATAGTGCTCCCAACAACTACCGGCATAGGTGTGACATGGACATTGAACATGATCTTTGTTTTGTCCATGTTCATCTTAAGACCTATCCGTTGGGAGGCACTATTGAGGTCATTGAGCATAGTGCTTAAGTCCTCCAGCGATTCTGCCATAAGGACTATATCGTCGGCAAATCGAAGGTGAGTGATGTACTCGCCATTGATGTCAATACCGTATCCTTTCCAGTCCAGTAGCTTGAAAACGTCTTCCAATGCAGCGGTGAAGAGTTTCGGGGATATAACGTCACCCTGTCTTACACCTCTCTGCAGTTGGATAGGTTTCGAGCTCTGGTTCTGTACTCGGATAGCCATCGTAGCCCTACTGTACAAACACTTCAGCACTTCGATATACCGACAGTCAACTTGCCACCGCTGAAGGGACTGTAGCACCGCCCAAATTTCGACGGAATCAAAGGCTTTCTCATAGTCCACATACGCCAGGCAAAGTGGCAGATTGTACTCTTCAGTCTTCTGTACAATCTGCCGCAGGGTATGTATGTGGTCTATGGTACTGAAGCCTTTTCGGAAACCGGCTTGTTCGGGAGGCTGGAAGTCGTCAAGTCTGCGTGCGAGACGATTCGTAATGACTCTCGAAAACAGCACGTAGACGCGGCTCAGAAGGGAAATCGGTCTGTAGTTCTTTAAGAGAGCGTTGTCACCTTTCTTAAAGAACAAGACCACCGCACTTCTGCTCCACGCCTCTGGAGTAGTGCCACCATGGAGGACGGAATTGAAGAGCTTCTGAAGGACTTCAAGTACCGGTGTTCCACCCGCTTTCAGAAGCTCCGCTGTAATACCATCCTCGCCTGGGGCCCTGCCGTTTTTAAGGTGCTGGAGAGCCATTCTAATCTCGCTTAGACTGACGTCCGGGATATCATCGGAATAGTGTCGGATAAGACTTGCTCTTGGATCGTTACTCACACTTGCGTGTGGCTCCAACGATGATGTGTACAGCTGCCCATAGAACCTCTCAATCTCACTCAAAATCTCAGGTGTCCCGGAAACGATGTTGCCACACTCAGTCTTCAGCCTTGACAGTTGGCTCTTTCTGGCAGACAGATCTCTGGCAAAGACTTTGGAGCCCTGGTTCCGCTCGATCGCTTCTTTAATACGAGAAGTATTAAAGTTGCGTAAGTCTCGCCGTATGCATTTGGAGATCTGTCTGTTCAGTTGCCTGTATGCTGTCAAATCTGTTGACGATTGCAGCCTCATCTCCCGTCTAACAGCCATGAGATTAAGAGTGTGATCGGAGAGTTTTTGTGTTCTTCTGCGGCGGGTCTTGCAGAACTTAGCTCCGACCGCATGGACAGTTTCCACGAGCTTGTCGTTCATATCGTCCACTGCATTGCAATCTTCTAGGCACTGGAAGCGGTTACGTAACTCGAGCTGAAAGGTTTCGGGATTCTGGATTAGAGCACGAGGGGGACGGAGCGTTGACTTCATTAGACGAGACCTCTCCAACTTAACGTTTAGGTTCAGTGTGCCTCTAACCATTCGGTGATCGCTGCCAGTTTTCACCCTTGCGATCACTGAGACATCACTGAACAGTTTGCGTCTGGTCGTCATAATGAAGTCAATCTCATTTTTTGTCGAACCGTCGGGGCTCGACCAGGTCCACTTCCTGTGGGGCCGCTTCTGAAAGAAAGAGTTCATCATAAAGAGTTCCTCTTTCTCCATAAAGTCGGCCAGCTGCTGGCCCCTTCGGTTCCGTTGCCCTACTCCAAATTTCCCTACCTTCAGCTCACCGCTTTCTCTTGTGCCCAGTTTTGCGTTGAAGTCTCCCATCAACACCGTGTAGTAGGTTTTGGAGGAATGTATGGCTCTGGAAATATCCTCATACATTTCCTCCACCTCCTCATCGGGATGTGCCGAGGTTGGTGCGTACACCTGAATGACCTTCAGCGAATACCGTTTGGTGATTCTGAGTATCAGGTACGCGACCCTCGTCGACACACTCCCAATCTTTACAACGTTGTTGACGAGAGATTTGTGGACGATAAATCCGACACCTCCTTGGGACAGATGGTCGCCCTCCCGGTGATAGAACAAGTTGCCGGACTCGAGGATTGCCGTGTCCTCCCCTCTCTTCGGACCTCGGATAATCCAATAATATGCCAGCGCAACTTGTCTACCTCTTCTTCCAGCTCCAGTATCTTCTCGTCAGTCCTCAGGGTGCGTGCGTTTTATGTTGCCAGGTCGAGTCGTCGTAGGTGGCAACCGAACCTCCACCGGAGATTCTTAGCACCCCCTGCCCCGCCGTTACCATGGTCGCCACCGTAGCCAGGAATAGCGGGGCCGCCGGGGACTGGGGGCCGTCTGTTTGTGTATTTATTCATTGGGGGGTATTTGCCATAGTTGCCACGCTTGGCGAGCGGGTTGGCAACCGCAGTTTTTTATTACGTCACAGTTGTCATCAGGAAGACGCTGCTGCCCATCTCCTGCCTGTCTAAAACATTACATAAATACTATATTTTTTTACTATCGGTTTTGAATTTAAATGAAAATATATAGTTACTATTATTCATTATGATGTACACAAATTTAATTTGTAAATAATTTGACGACAACCTAACCGAGTTTGGATTCAGGCGTGGCTATGAGCCATCGTCTTGACAAAACAAATCGATTTTATGAATATGACTTCACATAATCGGTTAAGTCCTTCACCAGTTACACGATCACTAACAGATATATTAACGATTATATTAGAATAAAGATCATCCATCTATTACAGCTTATACAATCCCCTCATTGGAAGGATTTTGCCATATTTACCACGCTTGTCAGGTTTGGCAACCGCAGTTTTATTATTTTGAGTTGTAATCATGGAGATGCCGATCACCGTCTTCTGCTTTAGTTTTCCTCTGACGCGTCTTACAACACCCACGGAACGATAAGGGGTAGTGGATATTCTTAAACAACTACTAACTACTACCACACGGTATTTCAGTAAGATAATTCAGTTTATTCAGATGTCCATTAAGAAAGAAGAAAGTACACTAAAAGCAAATTAAATAATTAAAAAATACGTGTGGCACTCGGTGACTGCCGCGGTAAAGCTATTGCATAGCATTTTTTATCAACTTATGCAATTATAATTATTTATTTATTTTATTTATGCAGTTAAGTCTTTGATATTAAATCAAGTTACACTTTTTGAGCGTGGTGACCGATAAGAAAACAATTTTTTTTCTCTTATTGAATAAATGAGAAGTTAATATTGTTTAAAATATTTTTAATATCTTACAATACATGTAGGTTACTCAGGATTTTTTTGTCTTTTTTTTTTTATTTGAAACGCATACGTCTAGTCGCACGCACACAAACACCGTCCGACAGTGCCGAAGTCCGCCGAACTGAAACGACGTTAGACGATGCACGGCTTTCAACGCTACACCTTCGTGCCCGTCGGAGTGGGGGAGCGTAAGGTTTTTTTCGTTACGGATATTCTGGATTCGGTCCCCGCGCTCAAGGCCCGCGATAGAAGCTATGCAATAGCTTAAAAGTTATTTATTTTTAATACAATAAAGAAGAGAAACAATTTCATTTTTTCCTTTCCTTTTTTAGTTATTTTAATTATTTATACTTGGTGGACTTAATGGGTAAATACAGTGTTTCCCAACCAACCATTAAGCTAAGCAAAGGTAAGAGGCGGTAGCGGCAGCAAAAATCAAAACTATCTCTATCAGGGTCATTGAAGTAATAGGGTAATAGTAAAGTAATAGGGTGATCGCTACCAAGCTATTACTAATTTGTCTTGCGTTGTTAATTGTAAACATGATTGTAAGCTATTATTTGAAAAAAAGAAGTAGTCCCGCTGGGTTTCTTGCTGGTTCTTCCCAGGGCAGAGGTTTCTTTTTGCGAACCAGTGGTAAATGAAAAAATGACTTTTAATAAGTATTGTTTTTAATCTACATTGAATAAAAAAGTTTTTGTTTCTGTTTCTGTTTCATATATACTTACGTACCTACTACATAATAGCTGAATGATCAGGATAAACATAGTATATATACGAAAAGGGACTATTAAAAGTTTTTTCTAGAACTGCATATTATCTCATAATTTATTTGAGTTCACATCGTTTATTTCCCGCTAAATATTGAACGATGCTCATGAAAGCATCATCGCGTTGAAATATTTTCAATGATAAATGAACAATTTCGCCTGTCCTAAGTGAAGAACCTTTAGCGGGGCGTGTGGTAAAGAGGCGTGTTTGGCCTCCAGCGGCTAGTTTCAACGGAGATTAGCAATCTGCACAGGACAGCACATGTGCAATCTCTATTTTTATACTCTCGTAGTTCGAAGGGAGAGCAATCCAATAAGATAAAAGAGAGATTAGGCGCATACCGACGGGGTTACGTGCTTTCCGAGTCAACTTCCTTACCGGCCGGATAACTTGATGCTTGCGCCCACTAAGTCAAAGAGGACGCCATTAGTCAGAGTTCAGGATACAAGACCAGGTAGTTGGAGCGGGCGCGCTTAGAACACCTTAATACAAGAGCGTATTTAATTTCTACAATAAATCAATATAGTAGCTTATACTGAGATTAAGGTTTATTTGTGGTAGAACCACAATGCTGCTATGTTATAGTTGTAGCACGAGAGGGTTTGATCGACCGGGGGAATAACCATACTTTGTGATGCTGTGTTGCATATCATTCAGGGGTCGACTACTTGTTATATTTGCTATTGAATCTGATACTTTAATGTGACTTTGTATAAAACAATATAAATACAACCTACTTGGTTATCCGGATCTAACACAAGTCAATAATATTATGGATTAGTTATGCATGAGAGTCGAATTGTAAAGAAATTGTATAAACTAACACACGGGGGAAAATATACAAAAAAATACCATAAAATTTCGACCCTTAACACATTTTTTATACAAAAATAAATTTTGCATTGTGAAGTGTGGGAAAATAATTTTTTTATACGTGGTAGAGCCATGCTGCAGTTATATTAGTAGTGTAGTTGTAGAACGAATGGGTCGGCTCGACCGGGGAGGGACCATGCTCTCACAGAATACCAGCGTAAAATAGTAGCTTAATGCTGCTTGTGTTTCGTATGGTGAGTGTAGAGAACCGGATACCCTTTTTACTGGAAACGAGGCATTCCATCCTAGTCCTCACGGGCGACAACGCATCTGCATTTTGATTTGTAACCGAGGATAGATGTAGATGTCTATGGGACGCAGCAACCACTTACCATCAGGTGGACTGTGTGCTCGTTTGTCACCCTATCCTATAAAAAAATGAAGCTCATTTTGATTGTAACTAAAGATTGTTTCCTAATACCGGCCTTAAATAACTGAATAAGGTTTCATTCTGCTTCCGTTGAGAGTATTTCTTTAAAAATTAAATGCAAAACTTAAATTGCAGACCATAAACCAAAGCTGTGCCCAAGCCTTTGTTACTTTCTGTGAGAGTTTTAGGGCGGGTATCTAAGTAAATATCTAAGTAAATATCCGCCACACCGCCCCAATGTGTTTTGGCGTACTTACATTACTTCGAAATATACATTATTTTAGTTTATTAGACATACAGAGTTTCCTTACAAAGTTTTGTTTTATCGCCAAACACCTGGTAAATCAGCACTTAAAAATACAATTAACAGTTTCATTGAAATTTACAGTGTGTGCTTAGTCCTTGAGCTATGCGAAAATAAACTGTATAATACTTTAGCAGACTTTAGAAGTTTTTTTTTAAAAAAGCTTTCCTGTACTTAACACAACCGGTTCCAAACTTTGTAATAAAAATATTAATCAAATTATCTCGGAGATTAAGCAATCATGAAATCTCTTTAATTTTACGCTTCAAATATTATAATGACGTGATGTTTCTTTTCGATTAAATCATAGAAACCTTGTAAATTCGTTGTAAAATAAACCTTATGATTTGATCATAACATCTTATTCGTTTTGTCAATAACCAACCGTCTTTATTTTTTTAGCTTCAAAAAGAATTAGCCTAATAAACTGGTATGTACTTAATAATTAATTTTTTTTGGATATCAGTTGCATTTTGAATTTCTCCTGTATTTTTTATGGAATAAAGGTGACACCTACACCTATAATAAAGATATTGATTAATTTGCAACCTTCCGCTAACTAAATCAATAATGTGCCTTACCTGGATTGAAGAGCACCTCCCGCCCTCCCTCAATTGCGTGTACTAATTCCGTCACCACTAGTCCCAGCACCACTACTCCCGGCACCACTACTTCGAACACCACTATTCCAGGAAAGACACACCATCGACGATAATACGATACGTGTTTCGCCTCTACACGAGGCATCCTCAGGTGATGTAGACTCTACGGCGGCTGACTGCTATGTCTCTTAGCGTCTTGAGGGAGGGCGGGAGGTGCTCTTCAATCCAGGTAAGACACATCATTGTATTTAGTTAGCGGAAGGTTGCAAATTAATCAATATCTTTATTATAACGGATTTCCGCAAAGTAACACCTGATTATATCAATTAACCTACACCTACGAGTATCTTAAATTGGGAATCAAAATGCATATGCGTTGCCACCCTTGAGGATTGAGATGGAATTCTGAAAATTGTTTTAATATTTTAATTTAAAGAAACACAGCGGAATTAAGTTGCTATTTTATGCTGGTATTCTGTGAGAACTTGATTTCCCCAGTTGAGCGGACTCATTCGTGCTACAACCATAATATTGCTGCAGCGTAGCCTTGCCACGTATAGTCGTGTTAATACACATCAAAGTCCGTATAAATTGTTTGTGGGCTATACAAATAACTATTCTGTGGGGGATTTGAAGTCACCTCTGCAGATAAACGCAAAGAACGGTTTTCAGGCGCCACGACCATCCATTTCGTGGTTTTAGTTTCGATATTTCACCGGGTTGACACCCTATGTATAAGAGTTAGAGACACTACAGCTACATTATGGATGTAGCGTAAAGGACCACGCTTTCACAGAATACCAGCGTATAATAGTAGATTAATGTTGTGTATCGTTTGTTACTTTATTTATTTATTGCTCATTAGTTTGTTATTTATTGCTTATTGTAAAAAAAAGAGGATAGTCCTTCAGTGTACTGATCCGTTGCATTTCTATGTAACTTACTTTTGTTTCGCTGTAACATCCTGGTCCCAAATTTTATTATTAAAAAAAAAAGACGTGTGGCACTCGGGGACTGCCGCGGTAAAGCTATTGCATAGCATTTTGTATCAACTAATGCAATTATAATTATTTATTTATTTTATTCATGCAGTATTTCTTTTTCTTTGATATTAATTCAAGTTACACTTTTTGAGCGTGGTGACCGATAAGAAGACAAATTTTTTTCTTTTATTAAATAAATAAATAATAAATGCACTTTGTTCATTCATATTCAAAACACTTTATACACAAATTTTACAAGTACAGCTATTCACTGTTGTACATAAATACCTATACACCTATATACTTTCTCATAAACAGCTGCTTATGTATTCGTCCGATTTCGGAGCAGCTCGTCTCGATTCGTGCGAGCTTCGTAGAGTCGTACAATACGTCTAGTTACACGCACACAAACACCGTGTCGAAGACTGCCGAAAAGAAACGACGTTAGACAATGTACGGCCTTCAAGCCACACCTCCGTGCCCGTCGGAGTGGGGAGCGTGAGGTTTTTTCGTTACGGAATTTCTGGATTCGGTCCCCGCGCTCAAGGCCCGCGATAGAAGCTATGCAATATCTTAAAAAACTTGAAACATATCTCTCTTCCCACTCGATGAGTGACTTTGAGCTTTATCATCGTTTGGCATCACGCACTAGTTGTACGCTTTTGTACCGGTGGTTTTACACATATTCAAATTATTTTTAACTTTCTAATAAAGGTGTTTTGGTGGTAAAAATACGTAGGAGGGTTGTATCTACCCAGACTCACTTTTAGGTGGAGAAGGAGTCCCGTCACCAAGCAAGACTACTTGGGTTCCAGTGCTGGAAACTGCCCTTCTTCTATTTAAGTTCACTAAAGACTGGAACAATAATTTCAAAATATTAAAAAATGGACGTTTGTCGAATGTTGTCTGTGTAATGGCTGGTGTAGTGTAACTACCCCATATCATTCCGTGGGTGCCGTAAGAGGCGACAAAACGAACGAATCAGAAGATGAAGAATAAAGAACAAGAAATTGCGGGTGCCTACCCACTTGCAAAGCATTGGCAACTATAGCAAATATCTCCCCTCTTAGGCAATCTATAGAGGAGCCCGATTTCCATCAGTGGACTTAAAAAAGCTGTAACGATAACGGACGTTTGTCAAACTAAATTTTATTTTGTATATCTAAAACTGAAATAAAAAGTTTTCATTCCATTCCATTTCAGTAGTGCTAGCGCAGATATATCTAAAATATTATGCTATAAATATAATAAAGAGATCATCCGTTACTAATATATATGACGTAAGTGTTATTCCTACAATATGTAAGAGGAATTTGAATTTGAATGCTTTTAACTCAATTGATAGGAAAACCCTGCTGAAAGAAGTGGCTAACAATACCCCCGAAATATATCATTACGTTTGGCAATGTTACAGTCAAAATTCAAACTTGTTCTATCAAAACCATATTATTGAGTCTGCTGTCGGTGTTCAGCAGGGTGATCCATTAGGTCCAGCTCTTTTCAGTTTGGGAATTCAACCTATTATTTCAAATTTAAAATCCAAGCTGAATGTCTGGTATCTGGACGACGGTACACTGGGAGGTAAAGCAGATGACGTCCTCAATGATCTTACTCATATTTTTCAAAATTTTAAAAATATTGGTCTTGAACCAAATACAAATAAATGTGAAATATTTATTTCTAATAATTTATCTAATTCTAATAGAGATACCTTAATTCAAAATTTCAATCAGATTTCTCCAGGAATAAAAACTGTCAATTCGGAATCGCTTTACCTGCTTGGTGCTCCGTTGTTTTTCGATAGTATTAAACCTGTTTTAAAAACAAAATTTGATCAATTTTTAAATCACGTTGATAAATTATATATTTTAAAATTAAATTAAATTAAAATTGCTCTTACCATTTTAAAATATAGTCTCCTTGTACCTAAATTTACATACTTGTTACGCTCAAGTCCAATCTGGAAATGTTCGGATATTTTAAAAGATATTGATAGTAATCTTAAAATTGCTTTAAAAACATTCTAAATTTGAGATTAAAAACAATAGCCTGAAATCAAGCCACTTTACCTATCAAATTTGGTGGAATTGGTGTAAGAAATATTTCTAGCATCGCATTGCCTACTTTCCTTGCTTCCGTGCATAGTGTCAATGACCTATGTAACACAATTTTAAATAATAAAGTAGACCTGTGCTTTGCTTCGGAGGCAAAGCAAACATGGCTGACGCTCTGTCCCGGCGAAAATATCCCACTGGAAGTTAACTAACAAAAACAGTGGGATATTCTGTTGGTACGGAGTGTCCAGAAAAATTTATTTCAAAATTTCCATATTCAACAAGATCAGGCTCGCCTTCTAGCTGTTTCGACTAAGGAATCTAGCCACTGGTTACATGCTCTACCATCAAGTAATCTCGGCACATTGCTTGATGGGGAAAGCTTGCGCATCGCAGTAGGAATCCGGCTAGGAGTGGCTATTTGTCAACCTCACCAGTGCCCCTGTGGTAGCAGCGTCGATGAGTTTGGGCTCCACGGACTTTCATGCAAGAAAAGTGCAGGTAGGTTTTCCCGTCACGGTTCTTTGAACGAAATCATCCGAAGGGCTCTTGTCTCTATAAATATCCCCATCGGTTTTAGAGCCTAGCGGGATATGTAGAGACGATGGCAAGAGACCCGACGGTATGACTTTGGTCCCTTGGGAGAGAGGTAAAGCCCTAGTGTGGGATGCTACTTGCGTTGACACTTTGGCGGCCTCTCATCTCAAGGGTACCTCTTTTAGAGCCGGGGTGGCGTCAGAGGCAGCCGAATTTAGTAAATGGCGCAAATATGAGTCTTTGAGAAATGACTACATATTTGTGCCATTTGCTGTAGAGACTATCGGTCCGTGGGGTCCACGTGCAATGAAGTTTCTAAAGGAACTGTATCCACGACTTATCGTCGCTGCTGGTGATAAGAGGGCTGGTTCTTTCCTCGCTCAAAGGCTAAGTATAGCTATTCAGCGAGGAAACGCAGCCAGCGTTCTTGGCACTATACCACGGGGAGCAGGTCTTTTTGACGATTAAAATTTTTAGTTTTAGATTTTCTATATTATAGTTTCTTCTTTTATGTTGTATATAATTAGTTTTAATCTTTAATATTATAATTTTAATTATTATTTTAGTAAAGTTCTTTATTATATTTTTTGCAATATAAATTGAACGTTGTAACACCATTAAATATGTAAAGAGGAATTTATACGATGTAATTATTAAAACATACCATGTACACGGTCAGTGAACACAGGCGCGCGTTGACAAATGATCATTGCCGTTTCCTACGGGATATATTGCGCACATCAGTTACCTCGAAACCTTCCTTCCCAAGGTAAACGCTGTTTAAACCGATCGCCTGTCAAGATGTGTCGAGACTATGAGAGATGCACATCACACAAATTTACTCTGTTTATATTCAAACGCTTATGTTTATCAAATGATATGAAAATAAATCCACCGACTGAAAACGCCCTGTGATGTAATTGTTTCACTCTAAATTTGGTTAATATTATGTTTTTTTTATAGAGTAAGGGTGAAAAACTAACACACAGCCCACCTGATGGTAAGTGGATACTGCGGCCTATATCTACATCTATACTGGATTAAAAATGAAAATGGGGATGCATTGCCACCCCAGAGGACTAAGATGAGATGCCTCGTTTCCAGTAAAAATTGTCTCCGATTCTCTAAACTCTCCATAAGAAACACAGCAGCATTAAGCTGCTATTTTACGCTGGTATTATTTGAGAGCATGGCCGTTCCCCGGTCGAGCCCAGTCATACTACAACCATAATAATATATAGCTGCAACATGGCTCTATTACGTAAAAATTATTATTATTCTTATTAATATTATAATGTTATAAGTATTATGAAATCCTAAAAGTTAACTAAAAGAATACTCGATAGCGCAGTGGCTGTCACGCTACGGGCCCACGGCTTCGAATCCCATATGAACCAAGTGTTCGCATGGTTTACAAACGTTGTTTCACGAATTTAATAGTAGATTATGGATCACCTGATCCTTAATAGATTAAGGATCAAGTGATCCATAATCTACTAAGATTAAGGATATGATGGGTCAGGGGCTCGGCTTTGGAAAGTTTTATTACTATGCGAAATTTCAAATGGTGAAACAATTATGATTCCTTAGTATAGTGATAAATTGAATTCTATTGCTGGTTTGCGGGCCGTAAGTTCAAATCCCACTCGAAATAATTATTTTGTAGGTCGTATGAATTGATGTTCTGATCCTGGATACATGTAACTTATGCATGTAAAACACCTCAACGATATAATAGAAATCCTAGTTTGAGGGTATTTTTAATATAGTACGTGAGAGTAACATGGTTATCCGGTTTAAATGGTCAACTTCTTATTCGTCTTATTCTTTATCGATCACAAGAGCTCGAAGGATCAAAGTGATGTTAGGGCGTACACCTTACACCGACAATGGTTTAATGATATAAAAATTATAGGTTTATACTGTTAGGAGCTTGAGGTTCGTGACAATAAAAACTGCCGATTGAATTACCAAAATTTAAACTTTTATTACCGAACATCAATTAAAACATAAAAAAAACACTAATAATTAATCACACTGATTCACTTTATTTCGCTCCGAAGCTTCGCTTGTCTCGCCAAATTCGATACTCCCCCGATCGCGGCTTGTAGCGGCTGTAAATATACCTTTTACACCGAAACATCCAGAATATTCTAGTAAACACGGGCGCCGACCGAACAGACCCAGAAAGTACGAATGTGGGGTGAGGTACTTTTAGAAAGCTTAATTCTTCTGTTCGATACTAGATGGCGCTGTTGGTGGAAAGTTCAAGATTGACATTTTCTAGCAAGCCCTCCTCGTTCTGTCCCCGTCTGGTAACTGGCACTAGATGGCGCTAGTGCCAGTTACCAGACGTCAACTTAGGCGCGAAACAATACCATTAAATAATAAATATTGTTATTATGAATAAAAAGAATGTAAATGAAAAGAAATAAAAGAAAAAGAAACGAATGATCGGTTGACAATATTTATTGAAATTTAATTTTTAAAATAAATGTGTAAGTATTATTTAGTCTGACATTTTATAATATAATTTATACATCGTGTACTATAAATACTACTATAAATACTGTAATTTGAAAGAAATGAAAATGAATTCCATATTAATTAAAATTTAAACTCTGTTTTAATATGCTACGTCCGTACAGGTTGTCACATGTTCTGTAAATATATTGTTCCAACTTTATACTTTGTGACATGCAATAAAGAATTATGAATTATGAAATATATTTTTATTAAAATAAACTTTAGCGAAACTGTAATTGTTATAAAATTTTGAAATGTCAATTGTTTTAAATTTGACGCCATCTGCTAGCATTATGATATTTTAACTATTTTCATTACCTCCAAAATTTATTTGAAAAAAAAAATTGAATATTGAGAGGTGGGACGAGTTATTTGTCGCTTAATATTGTTACCTTCGAAGGGTTAAGGTGATAGCTGTCAGGTAGATTTTTGTGATAAGGGTTGTCATATTTTGGTTTTTATCCGAATCTATTGTTAGCTGTCCATCGTGTTTTGGACAGTTACAAGCTTAGTAGTTAATAAAATTGAGTCATGTATTCTCTTCACCGTATAAATATGTTACACCACAGGCTATATACGTTTTATTGTTAGGCAATAAGTCCTCCGCGCTGTCTTACAGCGTGTGGCGGATGCCACACGTCCTCATAAATATTATTTTGGTACTCAGACATGGAAATCCGACACATTCTTACACGTGTAGTGGCGGGGTAACAATATCCAATACCCCATATAATCCCGTGGGTGTCGTAAAGGTGACGAAGGAAATCAATGCAGGTGTTTGGCAACAGCATCTTCCTAATAACGACTAAAAATAAAAAACTGCGGTTGCCATATCGCTTGCCAAGCGTCGCAAACAATTGCTAATATCTCAGCTATCGAACAATCTATAGGGGAGGCCTATGTTCAGCGGTGGACTCTTATAGGCTGAAACGGTAGTGAGACATGTAAATTCGACACCTCCTTCAGAGAGATTCGATTTCGGTAATATAACAACTTGCCAGATTCGAGGATTACCGTGTTCACCTACTCTCTGCAGACTTCGCGCAACTTGCCTATCTCTTCTACCAGCTCCAGTATCTTCTTATCAGTACTCAGGGTGCGTGCGTTAGGAGTCGTTTAAAGTGGAGTTTTGAGGTCGTTTCTTTGTCTTTCTTATTATTTTCCATAAATTTTAACAGCTATGGTAATCTTCTCACTGGCAAAGTTCGTAAATTAATTTATATATTTAAAACCCTACGAAGTACTGCTAACCTTACTATTACACGTAAAGTTTATTTAGCCCCATATTTATCTGTTATTACATACTGTATTTCCTGCTGGGGAGGTGCTGCAAAAACTGATTTAAAAAGCTGTAGGTGGCATACAGAGGCATTTTGAAATCGACTACTTTCCAGCCAATCATTTTTCCAACTAATCAGTTGTACAATGACTAGAACGTCCTTAATGTTCGGCAACATTTTATTCTACAAACATATCTTTTGCAGCACCGTAAAACCCCTTACAACGAAATAAGTAAAGGTTGAAAAGACAATATTTGCTCTCTTTCACAAGTTCGCTCATCACTCACTAAAAGATTCTTTTATTTCCTGGGTCCTCTTTACAATAAAATAAGCGAAAAATGTCTTATATATGGATTACCCTTTTTTAACTGCAGGAACACTGTCCGCTCACACCTTCAAATCTTATGACGAAACAGAAAAATACCTAAACTGATTGTAAAATAACTTACCTGACTTACCTACTCTCATTATACACACATACATTCCTCAATTTCATATTAATAATTTTAATAACTGGAAACTGTTATAACTGTAGCACTTATAACTGTAAGCATGTACTTATTATATACCTACTAATCCCCAATACAGGTTATTTACATAAAAATTTCATCAAAATCGGTCCAGCCATTTTCGAGTTTTCGCAGGATTAACCGACAATAATTGATTTTTATATATAGAGATAAGTAGGACGACATTAAAATACATCCGGGGTCAGCAAATTATCATAATTGTGAAAGATTTACGTCCCTCCGCAAAACCATGAATCCGCTAAGTACACTTGAATAGCTCGTACATATTCAAAAGCCAGTACAAAGGGCAGTGTTAAAGATGTAGAACAAGATTATTACGCCTTTCTATGTAAAACCAGTCACAAACATGAAGTGTAACGTATCGCATTTTAATATGTAATTTTTATATACCGATATGTTTTTATTAATTTTTTTTAAACACTGAGGTTATAATCCACCACCTAATCCACCTAACATTAAGTGGTTGTTGCAGTCCATAACCAGTCCAACTTTAAACAAAAAAGGCTACACATGCGTTGTCACCCCTGAGGACTGATATGGAATGCCAAATAGTCTGTAAATCAATACCTATATTGATTATCTACCCTTCGGACCAAAAAAAAAGCGTGCATGTACGCAGATGGGCTCTTTGAGAGAAGAGGAATTCTACACAGTATATAATAAAGTATCGCACGCGTAGCGGGCATTGCAATACTTTCCACTTCATTCAACTTTTAACCATATCAGTTGTCGTAAACCCTAGCTAACAATACCTATTTATTTACTTGTTATACGTTGCCATGATGCAGCTATATTATGGTTGTAGCATAAATGGGTCGGCTCGTTCAGGGAAGGACCACACTCTCCAAGAATAGCAGCGTAAAATAGCAGTTTAATACTGCTGTTGTATGGTGAGTGTAGAGATCCGGAGACTCTTTTCTACTGGAAACGGGGCAATCCACCTTAGTTCTCAGGGGTGACAACGCATCTGCATTTCGATTCTTAATCAAGATAATTATAGATGTCTATGACCCACGGCATCCACATACCATCAGGTGAGCTGTATGTTCGTTTGTTTTCCTTATTCTATAAAAGAGGCTGTTCCATTTAAAGTGTTCAGTTTCCTATCTAATGTATGTCGTGCCCAATTCAGCTAAACGGAACACTTAAAATGAGACCTCAATTAAAAGTGTTTGACGGGGCTGGCGTCGAAAAATAATGTGGACTATACACTAATATTCAACGCGCAAAACGGAACTTAGCGGTAAATTAGGTAAAACCAAAGTAGATTGAAGGAAGTGATTTTTTCTAAATTACAGCGGTTTTATCATATTTTTGCATTGTCATTCGAATTTGAGCCATATTTAAAATTTTAACTTTCCAGTTCATCGTGATGTTAGTTTAAAATCATTTACTGAATTTCCACCCGGATTGAATCACCAACGAAGTGACTTAATAAAATAGGGACTTAAGAAAAATTTAAGCAACCTATTGATAATGTCCAAGTATTTTAATATGTCAAAATATCATTTTTAATTTTCAGCATGGAAGAGTTCACTGTTGGACATGAGCCATGCCGTTGTAATTGTCACGCTGGCAGACGGAGTGATGATCACAGTATCAGCCATCCTGCACCTTTGACGCGGTTGACCATTACCGGTCTGGGTATTTTACGTTTTTCCTATAAGATAGGGTGACAAACGAGCACACAGTCCACCTGATGGTAAGTGGTTGCTGTGGCCCATAGACATCTACATCTATCCTCGATTACGAATAAAAATGCAAATGCGTTGTCACCCATGAGGACTAAGATGGAATGTCTCGATTCCAGTAAAAAGGTTTGCTGGTTCTCTACACTCACGATACGAAACACAGCAGCATTAAGCTACTATTTTACGCTTGTATTCTGTGAGAGCGTGGTGCTGCCCCAGTCGAGCCGACCTATTCGTGCTACAACTTTACTACTAATATAACTGCAGCATGGATCTACCACGTATAATGTTTTTGCTCAAAAAACATTAACGTTTTGCCCAAACAAGATGGTATACTGCTTTCTATCAGAAATAATATCATTTTGAGTGTTCCGATAGTACGTAGTTACGACACCTTTGGCACGAAATAGGGTAATGGATATTCTTGCACCACACACACTCAACGGAGACTAGCCATCGGCGCAGGACAGGATTGTAGTGCCCAAGTATATGCGCAAGCGCAGGTGCACTCTCTATTCCCTCACTCTTATAATCCGATGGGACAGTAAACCGACAAGATTGGAGAGAGAGATAAGGCGCAGGACCATAGGCTTTTCGTGCTTTTCGAAGCACGAGGGTGAGATAACGCCAATTTCTTGACTCCGGGCAGCTACTGAGAATTTCTGGCGGAAAAACTCAATAATTGATTAATTGGCTCGACCTGGGATTCGAACCCAGGACCTCATGTTCAGCAGTCGTACTACTACAACTACTAGACCAATGAGACAGTCAAACCATTGCAGCACCACTACAGCATGTATAAAGTCCACTGCTGAACATAGGTCTCCCACATAGAGGGATATTTGCCACGTAAAAGGATATTTGCCATAGTAGCATGCTACGCAAGCGAGTAGGTTGTTTATTTTTATTCGGATGCTATCAGGAAGATGCTGCTACTTAGCTTCCCTCTGCCACCGCTTACGACACCCACGTGATAATATGGTGTAGTAGACATACTTATACCATTACCACAAGGGTTTTTTATTCTATATTATACAAATTAAACAAATTATAATATTTATTACATATATATAGTTTCTAAGTCCATTTCGTCGTTTGACTATCCCGATCAATACAATTTCGCGTTGTGCAGTTTGAATACCCAATTTTCCAATACAATACACGCGAGGCAATGGTACCGACGAAAGCCAATATAAATCCGTTGGAACACAATTTGCGTAGGTCCGTGCCTCCAAGCCTTTACTCTGAACTCGTAAAAGCCTACAGTTATGAGTAAGCGATGCATAAATCTTCTATTGCCACTTTTCAGCTGTGTGAAATATATTATTAAATACATATTTTGTAGGATGATATTAAAGTTATTTTGATTGTGAATTTGATATTGAAGATAATCTTTCTTACTCGACTACCTTAAAGATGTTTTCGAGTGTATTTGGCGGTGATTTCTTTTTAATAGAATGAGTGTGACAAACGAGCACATAGTTCATCTGATAATAAGTGGATGCTGTGGCCTATAGACATCTAAATCTATCCTCGATTAAGTATCAAAATGCAGAAGCTGTGTCACCCTTAAGGACTAAGATGGAATGCCTCCAATCCAGTAAAAAAGCGTCTCTGGTGCTCTACACTCACCATACAAAACTCAGCAGCATTAAGCAGCTATTTTACACTAGTATTCTGTAAGCGCGTGTCACGGCTGGCACTAATGCTTCGTGCGATAGTATGGAGTAGTAGTTACTCTATAATTTTCTTTTGCATAAAAGAGTTTGTTTGCATACGAAAATAGCATAAGAACAAACATTTAGACCCGAAACAATTATATGTGGGCCATAGAAACACTTACTCCGTGTGGGATTCAAACCCGCGGCTCGCAGAGCCGCCATCAAACGCTTAGCCACACCGCTACAGAGCAGTCTTTGAAGTTTAGGTATCCGTTAGCTATAGGAAAGGTCTTAAAGAACTGATTACTTTCGACAGATGGCGAAAAAATATAAAAAAACTTAAATATATGTGATAGATGTAAAGTATCCCGGCCAATGAACAGGAGCAGTGTCAAAAATGTGCAAGACTTCTGCTATTGCTTATATTCCTTTACCGTTATTGCAAATTCCTGCATGTATAGCAGATGCCAAAACAAAATCATCAAAAAACTTTTTCAATCTGATTAAAAAAAGGTAGTTTTTATTTAGTCTCAAGTTTAAACTAGAGTCTGTTTCAATAAAGAGGTTCTGTGGAAAATATGCGAAATAAATAGATGTAAGCAATTTTTTTTTAAATTTTTTTTGTTAGTGTTACTAACGATTGACACATTACATATTTAAAGAAAATTTAGGATAGTCTTATTTATTATACATGTATACAATCACTTAAAGGTAATCATAGTACGGTATAAATTTACAATTTATTACTATTTATTTAACCTATAGAATCCTTATTTTTACAGTATTTGATATTGTGTGCGCGTGTGTGGGTGCGTGTGCGTTCATGTGCGTATACAGTCACGTTCGCGCGCGCGCGCGCGTGTTTGTGTGTGTGTGTGTGTGTTTGTGTGCGTACGTGCGTGGGTGCGTGCGTGCGTACGTGCGTGCGTGCGTGCGTGCGTGCGCGCGTGCGTGCTTGCGTGCGTGCATACGTGCGTGCGTGCGTGCGTGTGTGGTGGCGGTGGCTGTTCGCGGTTCTTTCGTAAAAAAAAACTCTTTTCATACCCAATAAAATCAATAGTTTTGCCATGAGATGGTTTATTTAAGTTTATGATTAGTCACAGTTCTATCTCAAGTACATCTGGTCTCTACAGAGGTCTGAAAGACGTTATTATTATTATGAATAGACATACATGCCCACAAATAATTCGATTAGCTATTAGCTAGATTAGCAAAGTAACTTTTTCTTTTAACATATGAATAACCTAATATATGTTCATAATTCTAATATGTGAGTTTGTTTTCCCCAGTTGTGTCTCAAGATATACTTTACGCGGAAACTCAATGCTTGATATTTTTACGACTTTGTTTACGTTCGTCTTACCTTTACGAATCATTTTATCTTATATTTGTCACAAGCTGCTAAGAATACACCAAGAAAATATAAAGTTTTATTAGTTTCTCCCTCCCCCTCTCTCTCTCTCTCTCTTTCACACATTATTGCTATTTGGTGGAAGAAAAAGGTAATATAGTGGTTTCTACCCAGGCGGAATCCTGAACAAAAAGGAGATCCACCATCCAGTAAAAGAAGTCCATAGACTGCAGTAACTACTTACCATCAGGTGGACTGGTACCTCTTTTTAAGAGTTTTGTTTGATTGTTCGTTTTCTATGCTTTTCTTCACCGTTTATCCGATTATAATAAACTTTAGTCAGTTGTTGTAAATCATGTCGTAGACAAAAAGGTTTTGCTCTTAAGTATACCTGCATATAAAATTGGTCCCTTTTTATACGTCCCTATTGTATAATATTAAATTACTTTACACTAGTAACAGTGATATCTTCACTATATACATTAAAAATAATGATTAAATGGAAATTTATATTATATATGTCAATGCGTTATATTCATAGTAATATTATAAGTTTTCATTTAATTAAATTTAATTAGGTACTATACCGTGTTTTTAATTTATTTACTCAGATAACGGCGCAAAGTGAAACGATTAATTTGGGGCAATAGTCACAAACTTGAATGACAAAGAACTTGTAGAAATAAAATCATAAATGCAAGAATACTAAATTCCTTTTATTTAACTTTCTATGATTGCACACGCGAAGCTTTTATGTGGTAGAGCCATGTTGCAGCTATATATGTTTGTTGCACGACATAGTCCTCAGGATAAAATATTACACTTACCATCAGGTGGACTGTGTGCTCGTTTGTCACACTTTTTCTATAAAAAAAGAGAAAAAAGCTTGTTAAAGCGTGTTAAAATTTACTGCTTTTCCATCATTCCTTTTATGCCATTTAAGACACGATATAAAACTGGTTAATGAGAGACGTTCGAAAAAAATAGTGAAGTGCAACTAGATGAAAAGAATGACGAATAATAAATGTCAAATTCGAAATATAAATTTCTATATTCCTGCATAAAATTTTTGTTATTAAACTTTAAACACTAGGAACAAAAATAGGCTTGTAATACCAGTTACTAGAATCCACTGAGTCAGTAGTGCTTTTATGGGGGCAATGTTTTATACGCTTTAACAACAAAATTGCAGAAAATGTACAAAATTTGTAAATTAACAATTTGAAATGTTTTATGAAAGGAAAAATGTACAAAAAGTGTTATAAATAGCTTTTATAAGAATAAAGATGTTCAAACTTTAAACACTAGGAAC
The DNA here is from genome assembly GCA_907164705.1 of Parnassius apollo. Taxonomy (NCBI): domain Eukaryota; kingdom Metazoa; phylum Arthropoda; class Insecta; order Lepidoptera; family Papilionidae; genus Parnassius; species Parnassius apollo. The sequence continues at coordinate 1,928,309 of CAJQZP010000058.1, forward strand.
AAACATAAGCTTGTAATACCAGTTACTAGAATCCACTGAGTCAGTAGTGCTTTATGGGGCAATGTTTAAATACGCTTTCACAACAAAATTTCAGAAAATGTTCAAAATTTGTCAATTAACAATTTGAAATGTTTTATTAAAGGAAAAATGTACAAAAGGTGTTATTATAATATCAAAGAATACATAAAATAACTCCTGGGTATGAGGTGATCGCAATCATGCTTGTATGTACTATTAAAATTTATTTAAAAAATGATATTGTAAAGTGAAATATGTTTAAAAATGTCATGCTGGGTTTCTTGTTAGTTCTTCCCAGGACAGTGGTATCGGTGGTAAATAAAACACGATTTCCAATAAGTATTATGTAATAATCTATATTTAATTAAAAAAATGTTCTATTCTCTGTAATATAAGATATTTACTAACTAGTAGGGACATTGTATAAAGAAATCAATTGATATTGTGCAAATACTGTTAAATTTAACACATCTAATGTTATTCAATAACTAAGCAAAGAATTTTTAAACAATAAACGTTTTAAAAATAACCTGTTTTTTATTTTTTGGTATAGGAACTTACAATTACCACGAGAAACATAAACAACTATTAATTACATTGCAGCACTTGCGCATTGTAATTAGTGGTTGTATATAAAATAAAAATATTAAAGTGCAAAAAAAGGGGGAGCCCAAAGCACCAATATTTTAACGCCATCTATTAGGCAAAACAAGAACTTTAACTAAAATTAAACTTGAGTCGCACATCTATCTCTAGTATATATACAGTAATCTATGACCCAAGTTTTGCTTAGTATTATTGTAATGTTTGTAAAGATTTAATTTACGGCTGTTTTTTTCGTGTCCGTTAGAATTTATTGTTGTTGTGCGTTTGTGCTGTTTTCCTTTATTGTTTTTTCTAATATAATATTTTTATGTTATACTTGCAGTTATTGTCACTTGGTAAAATTTTATCTTCATTACTTAGTGTCTTGAATAAATTAAAATTTAACTCAAACGAGTAAATGTTCACTTTTAATTTTCTTTCTTTGTAGTTTGTTTGAGAGATGGTGCAAGTGGAATCACAAAAGGGGTAACTCCTAGTAAATGACCGTGAGGGTTTCGTTGTTCTTTACTTCGCCTGCCAAGTATTACGATTAAAGTTAATTCTGTCTACATTAAGAGAGGTCCCATGTTCAGCAAAGGACTTTACATGCTAATAAATGAGAGAACGATGTAGCCATGATCATTCGGGAATATATTATCTGATTTTTTTTTCTATCTCGTAATTGGATTATGAGTGACGAACACATTCCTCAGCAATAAAACAGAATAGGCTTTTGGCGTAACGAACCCAGTCATTGTTAAATCGCTGTGAAAGCGGCAAGTGATAAAATGACGTTATTGCCAAATATCTAATATCGCCTTTATGGCGTTTTCATAGGCCTCATAAATTGAGCCCGCTCCTACCGACACGTTTTACAGCCTCCAGATTAGATTATATTTGATTAGATATAATACATAAGCCGTGGTTGCTCAGGGGTTAAGCGCTGTCTGTGAATTTCACAGTACGCGAACAAACCTGATGCTACATAATGATTTCTTATATTTACTAGAACAGTAGACATTTAACTAAAACTAGTTTCATTTTAAAAGTGTAGTGTCCGCGTGTGTAGTTATTCATTAAAACATACTTCAAACTGCCGAAGAAGAGTTTTTACCATCAGTCAAGTGTAATGTTCCTCTGAAAGATGCAGGAGTGTGTTTAATGATGTATTCGACATACAAATGTTATAGTTAATGACCGTTACTTTCCGATCTACGCAGTATGAGCACCGTGACTATGGGCGCTGTAAAGAATTCGAAGCGTCAGGAATGTAATTAAATTAATAAACGCAATAAAATCCATCAAAATGAATTTCATTTAAATCGTTAAGCTATTTTAAACGTTTCTTTACAACTTACGTGGTGGGCAGTAAAGGAAAACATAGGGTCGAAACCTCAATGTAAGAAATACGATGTATTTTATTTTGGAAATGTCCTGAAGCATACTAATTGCTAACTATTGATACTGCTGACAAACGAACACAGCCAACACGATGGCATTGATACTGTGTTCCATACACATCTACATAATATATCCTCTATTAACAATAAAACCCAGAAATAGAAATAGAAACTTTTTTATTCAATAACGATTATAAATAACACTTATTGAAAGTCAAACTTATGCGCGGGACTTTCTTTTGAAAATGAACAGTTTATAATCGTATATGTTACACAATTACTTACTTTTTATTATACTATTATGAATATAATAATGCAATTTCGTGGTCACTTGGAGGGGAAGGCTAAATGGGCATCTAAAAGCTTGACGTGCTCAGCAGAACGAGACAGTATCTCATGCCGGCACATCGCTTGCAACTTTACAAAGCGCAAGTTCGGCCTCACATGGAATACTGTTCTCATATCTGGGCCGGGGCACCCTAGTGCCAGCTCCTTCCAATTGACCGCATCCAGCACAGAGTGGTTCGAATCGTCGACGACCGAGTTCTTTCTGATTGGCTCGATTCACTGGCGCTGCGTAGGGGTTGCATCTCTTTGCGTTTTCAATCACATCTACTACGGGGAGTGTTCTGAGGAATTGTTCGGATTAGTTCCAGCCGCCAAATTTCACGAAAGCACGTCGCGTCTAAGTTTACGAAACCATCCTCACCATCTGGATTCTTGGCGGTCCACCACTGTGCGTTTTACAAGGAGTTTTCTTCCTCGTACAACTTCTCTGTGGAATTGTTTACCACCGGCGACTTTTCCGGACCGATACGACTTAGGCACCTTCAAGAAAAGAGCTTTTTAAAAGGCCGGCAACGCACCTGCAATTCCTCTGGTGTTGCGGTTGTTCGTGGGCGGCGGTAGTCACTTATCATCAGGTGAGTCGCATGCTCGTTTGCCCCCTCTTCTATAAAAAAATATAAATTTATGACAATTTTCTTAAATATAAAGTAAATATATGTAATATAAAAATAATATAATGTAGGATTAGTAAAGTTATGAGCAAACTGAGATCGTTCCCTGATGATTGTATCACTGATATTAAAAGTTATTTATCTATGAAATTGCCGTTCTGCAGTAGTACTGGCCATTTCAAATCAAAATAATTTTGTGGGGCTAAGAATTATAATTATAATTTCAAATTAATTTTAATTTTAAAAACATCGAATTCTTTTTTCAAAATTAGTCATTTGTTTATTGATTAGCGTTATTTTATTATCGCATTTGAATCCTTTATGTCATCATAGATACGTAAAAAAATCGAGTGATTATGGAATATGAATACCGTTCCGACAGCAACGCGGCACAAGCGACACGTAACGTTAGCGATGTTTACTGAGCAAATACTCGTATTACAAACGAACGTGCCACCTGTTATTGGTTTGCCCGCTTTCGTTCTTTCGAAATTTCGACCTGAAAACTGAACCTTGTGGTGGTCCGAAGAGTTGGTCAACAATGACGAATTAAAGGCAATTGTGGAAGCTGATGGTACTAAATGTACGGCTGAATTAGCAACAGCTTTCGATGTTGGCATCAAAACAATAAAGTTTGAATAAACTAACTTTTTACGGATTTTATCGCGTATATTAACTTATTTTATATTCCGGACGTTTTGAGTACTTTACAACACCCATAAAACTCAAATTAAATTCCAGTACAATTTTATTTGCAAATTGTATATTTTATTATCTCTGATAGCCGTCGTAGCTCAGATGGTTAGCGCTCGCTGTAAATTTCATAGTACGTGAGCAAACCGGGTTCGATCCCCGCCGACACTAATGGAATTCTTAATTATTTTTATGTATGTTAATTATTTATATATAATTAAAAATGTTAAGTGCTGATTTACCACTTATTTTGCGGTGAAGGAAAAAATCGTGTGGAAACTTGCATGTCTGAGGAATAAGAAAAAAATTATTTCGAAGACGTGAAGTTCGCCAACACGCATAAGGACAACTTGGCGGACAATTCGTTGCCCTAAATCCCTCTCAGAATTGAGCGGAGGTGTGTGCCCAGGAGTGGGACGTATATTAATGCTGGCTGTAATTTTTATTACCTCTGTATTGGCCGGGGAGTAAGACCATTTTCAAATACCCCGCTGTATCGATGAAAAAATGTTATTTATATAAAAAACATTTTTCACAAGATTGAATTTAGTAAGTTAGCTATTGTGAACACTAAAATGCCTTTAATAACGTCAAAAAAATCACTATCATTAAATCCATGCACATATGTGTTTTTTTAAAGTGAAATCTTCCATAGCCACGTTTGGCGAGTTTTGGTAGGGGAAAAACTTATGTTACTTACCTCGACATGCTCTGACTTTTCCTTGACAATGACACTTTAGCATGACCTGGAGGCGGAATTATACTTCTTTTTAAGAGCGCCAATGTTTGCATCTCCAGACGTCACACGTTGATGCGTCAGCCTAGACCCGGTAGCACTCCTTATTATGGCGTGATGCTATTTTACAGGAGTGGCCAAACCATGGCTGAGTTCTGCCTCCAAAAGGCACCACAGATGATGGAATAAATAGTTACACTTCCTGAAGTACCACATCAGCGACAGAATCAGCCTATCGTGTCCCAATCAGCTGACCTATAGTGCCAAACACGGCGGCAACCCACAGAACGCAAACGCGATGGGAGCGTGAGTCACACCGTACTCCGGATCAGATAATGGTCCGAAGAGCCTGTACTGTATGTACATGTGTATGTCCTTAAAAGGACCACAGTGTTGTTTGTCACATACGGTATATGCAGGCCAGGGTCGAGGAGTTGTATAGATCTCCTATCATGGTCACCAATCTACCTGTCAAGTGTGGCGAGTTAGTCAAATCCAAGACTTAATCGCTACATTGAAAGAGGCACATGTCTAGTAGTGAGTTAATATCTTGATAAAAAAGAAGAATTTATTAGTCGTCGATCTTACTTTTTTTACTGTTGTATTTTTCCTTTTTTAAAATTAAATACAGATTATAAATAAGAGTTATTAAAACTAACTTTTTTATTTAATTTACCATGGCTTCCGAATCCTGCGGCATTTTTTTTGAATATTACGTTAAGAGCACGTACAAAGGCCCCGCCTCAACGTAGCAATTGTGACTGATTGCCAAACAGAATTCAGTGATTTAGGAAACATGGTGAAACATGCAGTATACGACGACCGTGTTTTTCATAGAATTAAAATGATGTATGCGCCAAAATTATTATGTTTGAATATTATTTGAAAATATGTAGCACACAGTTAGTAGTTGTATTGTAGTGTTATGCTACTTACATATCATTTTCACATCGTATTTTCACGTTATCAGCACTTTTTAAATCGGTGTCAGTGGGGTCTACCTTTTTCGGTATTTTATTTAGTTCTCCGTAACTCTGCAATTTCGGGCTTCGTGCGCACTGTTGCGCTACCTTTTTTTCCTATATCAATAATATCTCATTTTTCACTTAAATCTTGCCGTTTCTCTATTACGAGCCTAAAACCAAAATTTGACATGTTTTGACATCGTTGTTTATCTGGTTGTCATGGCAATTTTTATTCAAATATCGTTACCGGCCTGATGTTTTTACTTCAAAAATACTCTTTTTTTCTTGGCCATTTACAAAAATTTGCTTTTAATTTAAATAATTTCAAATAATTTCTCGTTCTTATCCCAGATCCGTCAAAAAGTATAAAAGCCGAAGAATCGGCCAATAGAGGTTCTCACTTCAGCTTTGATACGAGAAGCACCTCTTAAAGGCTTTATCCGCACTGCCTCGGGATCTTGCAAGCCTTCTCCTGAAGTCGTCGCCTAGCCACGCCTACACCTCCACCTATTAGTGCCCGCGCTATCTTCGGCCGCTGAGCGTGCTTGTCTCAAGCGCTGCGTGTTCCTACTCCAGACGCTGCGTGTCTCCGGCGCTCCGGGCGCTGTGTGTGTCTACTCCGGGCACTGTGTGTGTCTACTCCGGGCGTTGTGTGTGCTTACTCCGAGCGGTGTGTGTGTGCCTACTCTAAGTGCTGCGTGTACCTGCTCAATACGCTGTGTGTACCTACTCCAGACGCTGCTTGGACCTACTCCAGACGCTGCGTGTCTACTCCAGGCGCTGTGTGTGTCTACTCCGGGTGTTGTGTGTGCTCATTCTGGTCGCTGTGTGTGCCTACTTCAAGCGCTGCGTGTACCTAGATTAGGCGCTGTGCATCTACAACAGGCATAGCCTGTACATACATTGTTTCCGTACTCATTTATCTTTATTAACTTTTATTTTTTTTTTAAAAATTGTAATTCACTATCATCACTACAGCCCATCATCACCCTCATACCTTTTTTTATAAAAAAAAAAGCTGTAAATATCTTTACAATTTTTTAAATAAATTATTTTCTTTTTGGTTGTTTCGTTGTTAGGTTAGGTTCTATAGTTTTTAATTGTGGCTTTACATTTTATAAAAGAAACTGTAAATATCTTTACAAATTTTAAATAAATTATTTTCTTTTTGGTTGTTTCGTTGTTAGGTTAGGTTCTTTAGTTTTTAACTGTCGCTTCACGACAGTATGTATCAATCCTGAAATCTACACCCTATTGAGAACTGAAGTAAAATAGCCGAAAAAAATTAATAATCACTATCCTATAAAGTATCTGAAAAATTACAGCACTTAGAATGATATTAAAGCATCCTCAGATAATTTGTTATTAGTTTTGAAATTGATTTACTATACTTAGTAAATTTCAAATCTGCTTTGCGGGACTTTGCTATCAGTTTGCAGCTATTAAACGCTATAACGTCTATAAATATAGTATTAAGAAGCATTAGAAATTACTACACAATAACAAACGTGAACAGTGACTCCGCAACGTCGCAGCCACAAGCTCAGGCACAGTACTACTGAACATTACATCAATGTATGATTTTTTTAATATGATTCTGAAGTGGCAAACGAACTTATAGTTCACCTGATGTTAAGAGGCTCCGGCAGTTCATAGACATCTGCAGCCAACTTCCAGAAGTAGGCTACACATGTGTTGTCACTTCTGAGGTTTGTTACCATATAGCGAAGTAATACTTTTTATAGAATAAAGGTGACGAACAAGCACATAGTTCACCTAATGGTAAGCAAATGCTGTGGCCTATAGACATCTACATCCATCATTGATTAAGAATCGAAATGCAGATGCGTTGTTATCCCTGTGGACTAAGATGAAAAGCCTCGTTTCCATCAAAAAGGGTCTCTGATTCTCTATAATCATCATACTAAACACAGAAATATTAAGCTGCTGTTTTACGCTGGTTTTCTGTGAGAGCGTGGCCCTACCTCGGTTGAGCTGACCCACTCATGTTACAGCCATAGTATAGTTTGGCTCTACCATGCTAAAATACTGTTGTTTATTCAAAATGCAACAGTCTGTGATATGAAACGATCGTTAAGTCCAAAATAAATCAGGTCCTACTCTGAGTTGCTCCGTTACTCATAAACTTCGATTCACCGCTTTAGTTTACGACCGGAAACAATTTACGAGGTAGGACATATTACATTAGCGGTCGCAAGATGGCGAATAATATATTGGTAAATGAATTATTATTGAGAATTTGTTGTTATTTACTTGACGAACTAGATTACGTTTGGTTGTATATGAGGATACAAAAAATAAGGTACGTGAGGGTAAGGTGACCACCTTAAGCTTTTCCGCCATATAAAACCAAAACTAGTAGAAGGGCAGAGACAAAAACACTAAGTTGTATACTATACCTAATACATTAAGAAAAAAAAGTAGCTCTAACAAGCTTTAGCAATAATTAGGAACATTTCGAATAATCTAATTAAAAAAAAACTAATTTAAATAACACTAGTTTTTCGGGATTTTATCGCGTATATGAACTTTTTTATATACCCGACATTTCGAGCACTTTTCAGCACCCGTTATATTCTTATCTATGACGCCCATGGTCCTGGAGGGGACTGAGACGTTCAACGTCTAGATGTCATAGTTAACCGCGGTTACAACAGATTAAAATTTTAATTTTTTATTTTTCTTTAAACCTGTGGTAACCGCGATTAACTATGACATCTGGACGTTGAACATCTTGGTCCTACCGTGACAATGGTTAAAGTGTTTGAAACGTCGGGTATATAAAAAAGTTAATACACGCGATAAAATCCATAAAAACTAGTACTATTAAAAATGTGTAGTGTTCGTGTAAATACAGGAAATCATTATAAAAAAACTAACTACACTAAACCATACCAAAATTGACTAAAATATTTACTATAAATGTCAACTTTCAATATGGCTTCGTTAAAGCATCACCCTTTTGACCATTTATTATTTGATTGAACGATGAAGAGTTATCATATCACAAGTCATTTATATAAACAAGGCTGTAGTTTTTGAGTTGACCGGATGACCATATTACTCTCACATACTATATTTCATAATTTAATTTAATCTAAGCTAACGGTGTTGATAGGTTCGCGCTCTTTTTTTTACTTATTATAAGCCAGTACTTGACCACAATCTCACCTGTTGGTAAGTGGTGATGCAGCCTTAGATGGTAAATCGCACTGTCTTAGCGTAACAAAAGCATATTCACTCTTGCCTTGAAGATGCACAGAATGTATTCGGATGGAAAGATAGACGCCGGCAAATTGTTTCATTCCTTTGTTATACGCATTACAAAATAAGATGCAAACCATTTGGTTCTAATGCGTTGAATATCAACTACAAAGGGTGAAGACTCGTCGACTGAAAGGAGAGGGAGGAATTAAAGCGTGTAATTCCTGCGCACACCCACCGAAATGCATCCTATAGAATACTGAGAGGCTTGCTACTCTGCCCCTGTGCTCGAGGCTGACAAGATGGGTTTCAACCAAATCAAGGTTACCAATGAGCCTCTCAGCACATCTCTCCTCTGAGTCCAATCCTGCTAGGTGGCATTTTGCAGCACCAGCCCATATGTGACAGCAGTACTCCATGCGCGACCGGACTTAGAGAAGCTGCCCCGGCGTGAAGTACCGCCGCACCCTTGCAATGACACCTAGCTTCCTTACGGCTGATTTGGCCCTGGACTCAATGAACCGTCTATAGTTAAGGTTCGGAGAAAATTCAACCCCTAAAATAAATACCGTCTCGTCTTAAATATCTTTTTTGACGGCTGCGTAGCAGCGTGGCTTAGCAAATGAGTTGCAACGCTGGGGGCCGCAGGTTTTAATCCCACAATGAACAAGTATTTTTAAGACGTACAAATAATGTAGACCTCTGGATGTTTGTTCATGTATAATTTATGTTTGTAAACTACACGATATAGGAGAAAATCCTAGTGTTACGTTAACAATACAAGCAATCCAACTTTGATCCGCCGGCATTAATGAAACACTTAATTGCAATTTGAATTGCAATTTACCACGTTGCCGGCAATGAAACATCGAAATTAAAATATTTCGAGGGAATGTAAAGTCTGCCAATACGTAAGGGGCAGCGCGACGGACTCTCCAGTCTTAAAACTTTCTCGGATATGAGAGGCTGCGTCAGTCCAGCTGTAGGACGTGTTTTTCAGTATATTTTCGTGATGCACTAATGCTTCTCTTTTATTTATTACTAGCTGGCCCGACAGACCTTATTCTGCCCTTTATGGTTGGTTACGAGATGTGTTTAATTTTCACATACACACTTTTCTATAGACTTATTTACCGTAATACGTATAGTTAAATCCTCTTTATGACTAAGAATCACTACTATTAACTTCAAAAAATAACCCTTCCTTTTCAGTCTTATTAGTGGATAAAAATATGTTATTATATGTTATAGAGCCGTAGTAGCTCAGATGGTTAGCGCTCGCTGTAAATTTCACAGTACGCGAGCAAACCGGGTTCGATCCCCGCCGGCACCAATGAAATTGTTAATTGCAATTTTAAGTGCTGATTTACCACGTGCTCGGCGGTGAAGGAAAACATCGTGAGGAAACCTGTATGTGAGTGAAATAAATAAAAAAATATATTTCGAAGACATGTGAAGTTCGCCAACACGCATTGGGGCGGCGCGGCGGACAATTCTTTGCCCTAAAACCCTCTCAGAAATGAGCAGAGGCCTGTGCCCAGCAGTGGGACGTATATAGGCTGTAACTTTACTTTTACTTTTTTTATATGTTACACGCCCTCATTTACTGCCTACACACCAAATTTCATGAAAATCCGCTCAGTAGTTTTTGCATGAACCGTAAACAAATAATTTTTCTATAGATTAATTATATGTAATACATAGATACGAGACAAATATTTATTATACAAAACAAATAATACATATTAATAAAATACAATAAAATAGCTACATAGCATATAGTAGAATTACAAGTAAAATACATTTTACATTTAAAGTAAAATTATGACATTATTATCATGCAGGGTAGCGTTTTGGGGAATAGGGTCAATGTTTTTTTTATAGTAGAGGGCGCAAACGAGTGTACGACTGACTTAATGGTAAGTGATTACCGCCACCCGTGAAAAACTGCAACACCAGGGGAATTACATTATCTAATTATATTATTTACTCTAGCTATTATCTACTTCAACACTAGATCAGAGTCTTTTCATGGTATCAACTAAACAACTCTTACTTCGGTTCAACGTGAAAGCCACGTCAAATCGACCTTACACTAGAATGCCCCATTATTCTTAACTATTCTTAACTATTATGTAATAATTACCGTATATAGCCCAACGGATCAGTAAGCTGAAGTGGCCGTATACCTGAAGAAGTATAAATGATGGAGTTAATTAAAATGTTAATAATACAATCGATAGGATAGACAGATTCTGGAGTACTGGCCTTATACCTGTAAAGGAAGAGTAGGATGGCCCCCATTTGATGGAATGGCTGATCATGAGGTCCTGGGTTCAAATCCTGGGTCGCGCCCAAAAAAAACAGTTATGGAGTTTTACCATTAAAAATTCTCAGTAGCTGCCCGGAGTCAGGAAGTTGGCGGTGTCTCACCCCCGTGCCTCGGAAATCACGTAAAGCCGTTGGTATTGCGCCTGATCTTTCTCTGGTTGAGTCGTTTTACTATCCAATCAAACTATGAGAGTAAGGAAATAGAGAGTGCACGTATGCTAGCGCATACACTTGGGCACTATAATCCTGTCCTGCGCCGATGGCTAGTCTCCGTTGAGGCAGGGCGCCGTGACCGAAATTCGGTCTGGAGGACATTATTACTATTCAGGGCTCGGGTTGTTTTGTGGCATTCCTTAGAAGGGGCCTATGTTTAGTAGTGAGTTTGTAAAGGACTGTAATGATGACGATAATGATGGAGTTAATTAAAATGTTAATTAATTTGTTAATGGTTATAACTCGTTCACCATATCAATATGATATTATTATTATAACTAATTATTAACACAATCGTTTAACCCGCTTAAATCTATATTAAGTTAATTAGTAGCATAACCGAAGTTAGAATTTATAATTAATGAGTTTTGAATAAAACAAATTTTCAACCATGATTACGTAGAGACTAAGACGTTCCGAGCACATGGCTACCTCGGTTACCTTCAGTTCATAATTAATGATGCGATCTACGCAGAATTAAATCTTTGTTTTGAATTAAGCTTTTTATATATATAGTCTAGGAAAATTTCACTGTTGTACAAAGGACTCTGCCATGTGTCTTATGATTTTTTCAAACTTGTCTCGAGTAATTCTATATATGTATATGTAATGATTTCTTATATTTACGTCAACACTATACATTGATTAAAACTACTTTTACGGATTTTATCGCGTTTTATTTATATTAATTTTGGAGTCGGGGAGTCCCACGCGACCATGGGTGCTGGAAAGCACCCGAAACGTCGGGTATTAAAATTAATATAAACAAAACGCGATAAAATCCGTAAAAGTTATATAAAAATGTAATTAACTGTATTTCTCTACGTAGCATAACACGAAGTCGCTTCCCGCCGTCGGTACACTTAGATCTTTTAAACTACGCAACGGATTTCGATGCGGTTTTTATCATTTGATAGGATGATTCAAAAGAAAGTTTGTATGTGTAATATGTATATATAATAGCAGAGAAAAGGCGAAAATTTCAAAGATTTGTAATGTGAGATCGTAAATAACATATTTTTGTACGCTTACATTGCTAACGCTGGCTAAAACTTACGAGATAGATCAAAATAATATACTACGGAATTATATTTCTTAAAAAGGTCTATAAAAAAGATCGCGATGGTATATATCTACTTCATATGGATAACCCACAGTAAACATTATTATCTTAAGAATTTTAAGCAATAAATTATTATTCCTTATGCAATTTAATACGTTAGATACGTTGTGCATTAAATGTCCATGTTCATCTTAAGACCTATCCGTTGGAAGGCACTATTGAGGTTATTGAGCATAGTGCTTAGATTCTCCAGCGATGTTTTTTATAGCCCGATAAGTGGTTGCTGTGGCCCATAGACATCTACATCTATCCTCGATTACGAATGAAAATACAGATGCGCTGTCACCCGTGAGCACTAAGATGGAATGCCTCGTTTCCAGTAAAAAGGTTCTCCGGATCTCTACACTCACCATACGAAACACAGTAATGCTGCTGCTATTTTACGCTGGTATTCTGTGAGAGTGTGGTCCTTTTCCGGTCGAGCCGACCCATTAATGCTACAACCATTAATAGCTGCAGCTTGGCTCTACCACGTATAAAAATTCTGCCGTAAGAACTATATCGTCGGCAAATCGAAGGTGAGTGATGTACTCGCCATTGACGTTAATACCATATCCTTTCCAGTCCAGTAGCTTGAACACTTCCAATGCAACGGTAAAGAGTTTTAGGGAATAACGTCACCCTGTCTTACACCTCTCTGCAGTTGGATAGGTTTCGTACTCTGGTTCTGTACTCGGATAGCCATCTAAGCCCCGTTGTACAAGCACTTGATATACCAATAGCCAATTTGGCACCCCTGAAGGGACTGCAGCATCGCCTAAATTTCGAAGGAATCAAAGGCTTTCTCATAGTTCACATACGCAAGACAGTGGCAGATTGTATCGTCTTCTGTACAATTTGCCGATGGGTATGTATATGGTCTATGGTGGTAAAGCCTTTTCGTAAACCGGTTTGTTCGGAAGGCTAGAAGTCGACGAGTTTGCGTGCGAGACGATTCGTAATGATTCTCGAAAACAGCACATATAAGCGACTCAGAAGGGAAATCTTCGGTCTGTAGATCTTCAAAAGACCGTTGCTGCCTTTCTTGAAGAACACGACCACCGCACTTCTCTGCTGCACGTCTCCGAAGTAGTACCACCATGAAGGACGGCATTAAAGAGTTTTTGAAGGACTGGAAGTCCTTCAGAAGCTCTTTAATGTCCTCTTTAATCCACCCGTGTTCAGAAGCTACGCTGTAATTCTATCCTCGCCAGGGGACTTACCATTCTAAGGTACTGGAGAGCCATTCAAATCTCGCTTCGACTGACGTACTGAGTATTATCGGAATAGTGTCGCACAAGACTTGCTCTCGGATCGTTACTCACACTTGCGTGTAGCTCCAACTGTAATGTGAACAGCTGCCCATAGAACCTCTCAATCTCACTCAAAATCTCAGGTGTCCCGGAAACGATACTGTCACATTTGGTCTTCAGCTTTGACAGTTGGCTTTTTCTGGCAGACAGATCTTTGGCAAAGTCTTTGGAGCCCCGTTCCCGCTCTAAGGCTTCTTCAATACGAGTTGTATTTAAGTTGCGTAAGTCCCGCCGCATGCATTTGGATATTTGTCTGTTCAGTTGCCTGTATGCTGTCAAATCTGCTAAAAACTGCAGCTTTATTTCCCATCTAACAACCATGAGTGTAAAAGTCTGATCGGAGAGTTTTTGTGTTCTTCTGCTGTGAGTCTTGCTGAACTTAGCTCCAACCGCATGAACAGTTTCCACGAGCTTATCATATATATCGTTCACTGCATTGCAGTCTTCTAGGTACTGAAAACGATTTTGTAACACAAGCTGAAAGTTTTCGGGATTTTGGATTAGAGCACTAGGGAGACGGAACTTGTGACTTCATTGTGTGACGTGACCTCTCCAACTTAATGTTTAAGTTCAGTATACCTCTCAACATTCGGTGATCGCTGCCAGTCATAAAGAGTCTCTTTCGCCATAACTACGCGATATGGTAGAGCCATACTGCATGTGCTAAATTAGTAATATAGTTGTAGCACGAATGGGTCGGCTTGACCAAGGAAGGACTACGCTCTCACAAAATACCAGCGTCACATAGTAGTTTAATGCTGCTGTGTTTCGTATGGTGGTGTAGAGAACCGGAGACACCTTTTAGTGAAAAAGAGGCATTCCATCTAAGTCCTCAGGGGTCACACACACATCTGCATTTTGATTCGTAATCGAGGATAGATGAAGATGTCTATGGGCCATAGCAAACACTAACGGTCAACAGGTGGACTGTGTGCTCTTTCGTTACACTATCCTATAAAAAAATTATACATCGGTATAAGTAGAAGATAAATGTAATTCAATTATTTTCTATATTATAGTTTCTTCTTTTATATTGTATATAATTAGTTTTAATCGTAAATATTATAATTTTAATTATTATTTTAGTTAAGTTCTTTATTATAATTTTTGTAACTTAAATTAAAAATTATAGATAATAAGAAAAATTACAAAACTAAATGTCTTAATACGAAGATAAATAATGATTTCTTATATTTACCCGAACACTACACATTTATAAAAAACTAGTTTTTACGGATTTTACCTCGTATATTAACTTTTTTTAATTTTTTTTTAAATATTTAGATTGAAATCTCTGCCAGAACAATGACGCTACTTTTTAATTATATTAATGCGTTTTTTAATATCAAAGAGTAGAGGTTGCGATAACGTACGTAATTAAAAACTCGGCGCGTCTCTGACCCGCATCGCCCACGTCTCGTTATAAAGCATTAAGCTGCTTATAGAATTTCATGGAGCTTTATGTACACGCGCCCACAATGGTAGCGAGACCACAAAACGCGTAAAATGTATTTACAAATATATTAAGAATTGTATTTATATTACTGTAGTAAAATATTGTTAATTGTGCAACAATTTGTATGATAGTAACCTGTTCTTCTTTCAAAAAATGTCCCGCTAGGTTTCTTACTGGTACTTCCCAGGTGAGAGGTTAGGGAAAGAGGAACTAGTGTTTAGTGGTAAATTAAACGTAAGAGTGAATTTCAATAACTATTATTTATAATCTATATTGAATACAAAAGTTTCTATTTCTATTTCACCTCCTGTCAAGTTTGCGGGCAGGAATCCGCACAAAACAGCAGTCTCGTGAGAAAATCGCAGTTTCTCTACCGGTGCGGGCGCTATTGGTTAAGGTGAAGGGGAATATTAGTAATGTTTAATAGCATTGCTAGTATTTTTAAGATCTAAAGGAACAAAAAAACGTACATACATACTTACATAGCCTTCTAAAATTGTAACCATCCTTTGGGCTTCTAGTTGGGTAAAATATTCACTTACATCATCTGCGTCAAATCAGAAGACACGAATAAACTGCAATTGGTATCGATAGTTGAAGTTGAGGTAGGCAGTGTATTTTACAGCACTATTTGTCACCCACACATGCAGGTTACACGCACAATAATGTATTTTGATTTTGGCCTCAAAGTAGTAATACCTTCGCCACCTACTATTCTTTTTTACAGTCGGCTATATGTAGATATTTATATTTAATGAGTGTTAATATAATACAGAATTTTAGTCAGAGCACAACAAATAAAGGCTTCTTGTAAGTAAATTGAAGGGGATGGGTGGAATTAGATTTTACGTAGCATAGGCCATGCTGCAGTGTACTGTAGTACAATTCGGTATTAATTTTTTTTAAAAGTATCGTTTTTATGTTATTTATTATGCATACAATAAGGTTATTAAAATATTAATTTTAATTATTTTCGTTATCTAAGCAGTAGTAAATTTTTCATCGCTTTTCACACTTTTACTAACGATAACGTCATTGAGTGTGCTGAAGAGTTTGGAACCTTTGTCAAGCATAAAAAAGTTAAAAAACCTCAATAAATTGACATTTGTCATTTTAAAGATGACAAATATTTATTACTTACAATCACACTAACCAAAACCAAACATTGTTTTTCGTTAATGTAATCAAGTAAATAATTTATACAAGTTTGAACATACTGTAATGAGTAACAGAAAAGTGGTTTATTTATATTTAAAAAAATCTTAGTACCGTAGCGTAGTAGCGTAGCGTATGCGTAGCGCATAAATAACTTGACATTGATATATTGAAGGATTTCGGACCATCGTAATACACGTTTCTAAAAGGATAACCCCTTTTAATTTTTAATTTATTTTTATTATTGTTGTTTTTATAGCGGCAACAGAAATACAAATTCTGTGAAAATTTCAATAATGGTCTATCTATTACGGATCATGAGATACAGCTCGTTGACGGACAAACGGACGGATGGACGGACAGCGGAGGTTTAGTAATAGGGTCTCGTTGGTTACCCTTCAGGTACGGAACCCTAAAAACCAATTGCTATCCGTTAGTCTAGCTAAAACTCGAGAACGGCTCGAACGACTTTGCTGAATTTCTTTATGTGCGTTTGAGTGGGTCACTGGATGATTTACATTCACAATTGGCCCCGGTAGGTGGCGCTGTCGTCGAGATCCAGAAATCACCCGCGCGAAGCCGGAGCGGATCTCTAATCTTAATATATAGGTATAAATTACGTGTCACGTTGTTTGTCCGCGATGGACTCCTAAACTACTTAACCGATTTTAATCAAATTTGCACACCTTGTGCAGTTTGGCCCAACTTGAGAGATAGTTTTTTTGCCTATGAGTGACCCACAATTCTTTTTGCGAATTTAAGGATTTTTAATAGGAGGACAAAGGGTCGTCGAAAAGGGCAGAACAACGTCTGCCTGGCAAGCTAGTTATTGATAAAATAATTGCCATCCCTTATTTTTAAGCCTCTAAATCGCAATTTCGCAACGGTTTCAAATCAGCATTACTTATATCTCTATCTTTACTTTTTTACTCAACAATGAATACCAGCGTAAAATACTGGTAAAAACGCATTGCAATCTATTCCTAAGGGGTAAAAAGGCGTCTGCATTTTAGTCCTTAATTTTTTAAACTAGGCTTTTTTCCTGTATCGTGGGGGCACTTTACATACATAAATTATGCAAGAACAAATATCTAGACCTGGAAAATTTTTTTAGGCCATTCAAATACTTGCTCCTTGGGGGATTTGAACCCGCGGCCCTTAGCGCTGCAATTCATTGCGGGGCTTCTGCGCCACGGAGCCGTTAACAGAGGTATGGTCAGGACACGTGGTATATAGGTGTCTATGGGTCACAGTAACAGCTTACCATCACGTGGTCTGTGTGTTCGATTGTCGCCCTTCTATATTAACCCCATTTCGTTTCGCTCTCCTTGAGCTGGGTTAGAATCACATTTGTGTGTAAAAAGGGTGGGTTTTCAAGGGTGTGTTTTAGAATACCAGCGTAAAATAGCAGCTTAATACTGCTGTATTTCGTATGGTGAGTGAAAAGAACCGGATATACTTTTTAATGCATTTACACACATGATACAAGGCGTTCCATCCTAGTCCTCAGGGATGACGACGCATCTGATTCGTGATTGAGGAAAAATGTATATGTCTATGGACCTTTGCATATACTCATCATAAGGTGGACGGTGCTCATTTGTCACCCATATTCCATTTAAAAAAAACGTGTAACCGTGTCCACGACATTGAATTCTTATCAATGTTTGATGAGTGCCCCATTGGATGAGGAAGGGTACACCTTTGGATGATGCAACAGATAGATGGAGAAGATTATGATTATAATTATTACATAAATTTAATTTGTATATGCTTAGGATTAGTCACAGTGGGGCTAGGATTTCTATTCGAATACAGAACCAGAGAATGAAACCCATCCTACTGCAGAAAGGTGTAACAGAGGGTGACGTTATATCCCCGAAACTCTTCACCGCTGCATTGGAAGACGTTTTCAGCCTACTGGACTGGAAAGGCTGTGATATTAATATCATTGGCGAGTACATCACTCACCTATAATTTGCCGACGATATAGTCCTTATGGCAGAATCGCTGGAGGACCTAAGCACTATGCTCGATTACCTCAATAGTGCCTCCCAACGGATAGATTTTAAGACGACCATCGACAAAACAAAGATCATGTGTAACGACCTTGTCACACATATGCCGGTAGTGTTTAAAACACTAAGCTCGAAGTTAGAAGTCGAAGTGACGAGTATGTTTAGCTAGGAGTAGTCTGACTAGGTAACTTCGACCGAGAGGTCAATAGACGGATTCAACTCGGCTGGGCAGCGTTCGGGAAATTACGACACATCTTCTCGTCAGGTATACTTCAAAAGTTGAAAACGATATTGTACAACCAGTGCATGTTTTCAGTAATGACTTATAGATCTGAGACGTGGTCCTTAACTGCTGGCTGTAGCGGCGCTGTCGTCGCACCACAAGCGAAATACACCGAAGCTTAAATCACGCTATGACATTCCGAATCATAAACAGTATATATAGAACTTCTCCGAACTATCACATGGAGTGTCGGCCGCTCCCCGGGCAGAACACCTTGCCCGGCGGGAGATCTCCCCTTTTCCTTCTACGGCCACACTGGCGGTTTGAGAAAGCTCAAGATCACACAGAGGGCTATGTAGAAGGCTATGCTCGGAGTTTTTCTGCGTGATAAACTTAAAAATAAGAAAATCCACACTAGAGCAAGAGTAACCGACATATCCGACAAGATTAGTAAGTTGAAGTTGGCCGTATAGCTCGAAGAACGGCCTACCGATGGGGAGTAAAGATTCTCGAGTGGCAGCCTCGTATCGGTAGGCAAAATGTAGCGACCCCCACTAGATGGAGTGACGATCTGGTAAGAAATGCACGAAGTCGATGTATGCAGATGGCTAAGGTCCGTGCTTTGTGGCATTCCTTGAGTCGCGGTTCGCTTATGTTCAGCATTGGATGTGAAGAGATGGAATAATGATGATTACGAATAGGATTCGAAGATGATACATATTTGCATTTATGAAATTGCGGGAACAGTCAATATTAATATTAATGATTTATTTTTAACAGGCGATCTGTCCCGGTCACGCCAAGATACATTTTATACCTGTTATTGTAAAGTTATTTAAATTTAAGATTTTCAAAGACTATTTATTTTATCAACTTTTGGTTTATTGCAAAAAAATTCTAGATTTTCAGATAGAAATAGCCCAGAACCCTGTTGGAATGGCTTTCTTTCTGTTTATAAAGTTTTAGTTCCGAGGATTAGCCCGGAAAAAACACAAACAAAACCGACAAAACTTTAAAAATTGTTTTTTATGCCTCAGCCAATAATTCAATATTCAATACCTCAACATTCAAAAACCCCATAGCTGTATTTAAGCCAGTTATTTCAATATTAAAGAAAGATACTTCAATTTTATTTATAAACAAAATCCCTCATTAGTTGTCATATGTATGAAGTAACATATTATATAATTTAATTTTATAGAACAATTGTCATTTTTGACATAACGATTTCAAATGAAAGTAAGTTCTAGTAAACTTAAAGTAAAAAGTAAAGTTACCGCCTATATAGGTTCCACTGCTGGGCACAGGCCTCCTCTCATTTCTGAGAGGGTTTTAGGCCAAGGAATAGTCCGCCGCGCTGCCCCAATGAGTGTTGGCGAACTTCACATGTCTTCGAAATATATTTTTTTCTTATTTCTCAGACATGCAGGTTTCATTCACCGCCGAGCACGTAATAAATCAGCACTTAAAATTGCAATTAACAATTTTATAATTAAACTACAGACAAGCAACAGTAACAATATCAGCAAAATATAAACGAGACCGAGCCGCGACCGTTTTTAATTAAATTCTCCAATTAAAGCACGGGGAGGCTTCTTTTTACAATTTTATGGCATGTTTGATATCAAAAGTCAACGCTGTGTATAGTCAATGAATATTCATTTTTCATAATACGAGCACAGATTAAAAATATCGTCCCACGTTGGTCTGGGGTTTGTAAGCCCCATGTTTATCTGGAACTTATAACAAAAAGAATGCGACTGTGTTACCTGCCTGGTTTTTCGTGAAAGGCGACGAATTACGCATTTGGTTTATGATTGAGTAGGGTACGCGTCTATCACTTTGTTTATTTAATTATTTATTTATACTAATCAATACAATGTGTAGGAACAAGGTAGACTTAATGCTTAAATTATTCTCTGCCAGTTGAACTTAGAGCAGTGATATTAACGTCAAAGGTTACATAAAAAAGGCATAATAGAAATATAAATACATTATATCGTTCCATTCATTCTTTCTCAATCAAAACATCGTCCGAGTAGCTGGCTGCTCTTTGGACTATGTCCATCTTTTGAGAAATACAGACGTGTTGCTATATATGTAAGATTTAAAACTGGTATGTAAGTGACCGCAGCCAAATGATTTAAGAGTGCGGACTGCAAAGTCAAGTCAGAAATTCGTTGGTACGAACCTGTCATTCGACTACTAACACAACCACTCCCAACACAAGCATTTTTAACTTAGTGGGAGTGACAAAAGGGAATATTAGTAACGTTATAATAGCGTTTGTATTTTTTTTTTAATTTCCATTCTTCATTATCAGTCTTGCTAGTAATATGAACGACTTACGAAAAGAGTCAAGTTTCTTACGTTACAACTAGAGTATAATGGTAAAGCCACGCTGCGGCTACATTAGTTGTAGCTCAAAGTGGTCGGCTCTACCGGGGTAGTACTACTCCCTTACAAAATACCAGCATAATATAGCAGCAATATGATGAGTGTAGAGAACTGGAAATTTACTTAAAAAAGAGGTATTCTATATTAGACCTCAGGCGTGACTTTGATTCATAATCAAGGATCAATCTATGTAGATTTTTCTGGGGCACAGCATGCACTTACCATCAGGTGGACTGTGTGCTCGTATTCTATATTTAAAAAAAAAGACGTGTGGCACTCGGGGACTGCCGCGGTAAAGCTATTGCATAGCATTTTGTATCAACTTATGCAATTATAATTATTTATTTATTTTATTTATGCAGTATTTCTTTTTCTTTGATATTAATTCAAGTTACACCTTTTGAGCGTGGTGACCGATAAGAAAACATTTTTTTCTTTTATTAAATAAATAAAAAGTTAATATTGTTTAAAATATTTTTATTATTTTACAATACATGTGGGTTTTATTATCTTACAGTAGCTGTTGGTTATTCAGGAATATTTATCATTGAAACTATAGGTTTGTGATAACTGAAATAAGAAACATAAGTTTGTTAATAATAAATGCACTTTGTTCATTCATATTCAAAACACTTTATACACAAATTTTACAAGTACAGCTATTCACTGTTGTACATAAATACCTATACACCTATATACTTTCTCATAAACAGCTGCTTATGTATTCGTCCGATTTCGGAGCAGCTCGTCTCGATTCGTGCGAGCTTCGTAGAGTCGTACAATACGCCTAGTTGCACGCACACAAACACCGTGTCGAAGACTGCCGAAAAGAAACGACGTTAGACAATGCACGGCCTTCAAGCCACACCTCCGTGCCCGTCGGAGTGGGGAGCGTGAGGTTTTTTTCGTTACGGAATTTCTGGATTCGTTCACCGCGCTCAAGGCCCGCGATAGAAGCTATGCAATAGCTTAAAAAACTTTTAGTTCTATGATCGCTTATCCGCTTGCCAATTGTAGTGATAATCAAATCTTTTCCCATTAATAACATTCGTGCATGCAGTATCTGTTCTAATTGACTGATTTTATAGGATTTTCCACGAATTTTACAACAGCAAGTTAAAATATTATTCAGTTACGATATTAAAAGAGATATGTAAGTCCTTTTCTTGCCCATGTGTAGGCACAACTCATTAATCGTTTCTGTAAACTAGATAGGCGAATCGAAAGCAGCGGGTTTTGAGATTTATGCCTGTTGAAATTTACGAGTTACAATTTATAAGACAAACAACCGTGATTTCTTAGGGGAAAAGTATTAATCAGTCATTCGTTACAGCTCGAAAGTCCACTGCTGAACAAAGGCCCGTCCCAAACGTTGCTTCATAGAAGCAATATATTTAACAGTTGTCACGGCTGGTTGGCAACCACTGTTTTTGCAGTGAAAAATTCTTTCTGCGTTCTTTCTGAACAGTGAACGATAGTGAACCGTCAAGCTCGGGTCGGTGATGTTGAATCGGGTTTACTCGGCTCCGGTTGTCATCAGCCACGTTTACTGTCTGACAAAGATTGCATCGTTCCAATAAGGGGGGTCAGTTCACACCGAAACGTGACGCGACGCGACGCGTGCGCACTTTTTAAGATGCAAAAGGAAAAAACATATACCTAACTTTAATTACACAAAAAGATAAAGAATTTATAGATAAAATACCCCGCGGCGTCTCGTTACGCCGCATGCGCACGACGCTTCCGTGCTTCGTCGGTAGACACAGTGCATAAGAGCGGCTCTGCACCTTAGCAAAGCCGCGTGTCGCAGTGAGATCACCATGCGCCCCGCGACGTCCTGATGCGTCTCATGTCAGCGCGCTGCGCGGTGCGAAACCACTCTTCAAGAATCGTCACGTCGCATTGCGTGTCGGTGTGAACTGACCGTAATTGCGTTTTTATTATTAGGTTTTATAAATGTATAATAATCATGTCATTATGTACGTTTTGCATACATAATATACTTATATATAATATATAATATTACTTTTTGTTTTCATTTCTATCGTGTGGTCATAAGGACACACCAATTTCTTTGTTTTTTAACTTCCCAGTGGGAAGTTATTGTAATGGGTCCGATTTCGCAAATTGGAATTTTAACATATCTCCACGTTTCAAGGTCTTTGGAGTCGAATAGTATGGTTTTTAAGAGGATATTCGTGTGTGCACATGTACGTATGTATTTATGTATGTTCAGATTCAATTTTCGCCTTGTGTATCTCGAGAACAAAAAGTGATACTAACATGGGACCAGTTTCATTTAAGGCATAATTATGTAACTTAGACCTCATTAAATTTTGAGCAAAATTGGTCAAGTCGTTTTTTGTGCCGAATGAAAAATTGTATAAAATATTAAAACACATGATATTTTTTTATTCTTTCCACTGGGAAGTTAGTCGTGTGGACCTTTCAGGTCGCACCTAGACCGCTTTTAGATATTATAAGGAAAATGCTGGCTGTACATCTCTTGTTTTGATTTACTCTGTTGCCTTTAGCGACACCAACAGATATGGGGTTGTGGATTTTTACGCCATCACTTGACATAAAGGGGATACAGGGGAAAAGTGTTTTTCGTAATGTCACAACACACGAGTGACCCAAGTTCGACCCTCACCGGTACTGATAAAATTGGTAATGGCAATATTTACTGTCGATTTATCACTCGGCAGGGTAGGAAAACATAGTGAGTAAATACACATATCTAAGGGAAATAATATTTTGAGGTCATGTGTAGTCCGCCAAGTTCTTCTATTTTAGTGTTCCTGAACAATATTTTTATTTTAAAGTATAAGGATGCCATACGAGCACACATTTCATATAAGTGATAATGTGTCCCATAGACAGCTCATCAAAGTGTCGAATGTGATGTCACTCAGTATACAAAACACAGCAGCATTAAGCTAACTTTACACTGATAATCTGAGAACAAGTACGGCAATCAAGGATTAAAAAATTGAAATGACATTACAAGTTAATTGCTTAAGGAATTTTTATATTGGATCTATTCATACGGATCTGAGACATGGTTCTTTACTATTGCCAGTATGAGAAAACTCGCGGTCGCTTAGCGAGGTATGGGGCTATGCTCAGAGTTTCTTTACCGGAGGCCCTTTTACTGGACACGAGGCATTCCATCTTTGACTTTAGGGGTGACAACGCATCTGCATTTTTATATATGGATAGCTATGGGCCATTGTATCTACCTACCATCAGATGGACTCTTTGCTCGTATGCTCGTATGAAAAGTATTGAATAATTGAAAGATCGAAATAATGTTTAGTGTTATATGGAAACAATTAATACACACAATGATGAATGACTGTATAAAGTGTTGACGTTTCGATAGTAATTAAAAATATGAAGTTAAAAATTTGGTGAGGTTATGTTGACATCTGATTCGAGAATATAAACACTGTAGTCTCATGCCTACACGTTTACATATGTTGAGCGTGTAATTGGCGCGAGACACTACAGTGTCACCGGATAAGTGTATTTTATATACATAAAGGAAACGATAATAACAAAATTTAATTAACATTCCTGTCTTATCAAATTAAAATGCCTCCGCCCCCTCTCAGAGTGAAGAAAGGAGGTCACGAAGTATGCCTGTCAAATGACTCCTCCAACGTGTTTACCTGAGAAATCGAGCGTTATTATTATTATGTTACGGGGATTTTCTTTTTCATGTAACTAAAACAATCTAACGTATAGTGGCGTTACAAGAATATCCACTACTGTCGTTCCGAGTCACGTAAGAGGTGGCAGAGGCAATAAATAAAGAGGTGAGCAGTAAAAAGTAAAGTAAAGTTACAGCCTATATAAGTCCCACTGCTGGGCACAGACCTCCTCTCATTTTTAAGAGGGTTTTAGGGCAAGGAAGTGTCCGCCGCGCTGCCCCAATGCGTGTTGGCGAACTTCACATGTCTTAAAAATATTTTTTTTCTAATTCCTCAGACATGCAGGTTTCCTCACGATGTTTTCCTTCAACGCCGATCACGTTGTAAATCAGCACTTAAAATTGCAATTAATAATTTCATTGGTGCCAGCTGGGATCGAACCAGTGTTACTCGCGTTCTGTTATATTTACAGCGAGCGTTAACCATCTGAGCTACCATGGCTCTTTTAAGATGAGCAGTAGCTTCTTCCTAATAACAAAAAAATACAGCGATTCAAAAAATACAGCCAAACCGCGCGCCAAGCTTGGCAACTACAGCAAATATTCCTCCTACGAGGCAATCAATGAGGAAGGCCTATGCTCAGTAGTAGCGGAGTTTTGATTATTACAGCCTGTAACGGTAACGGTAACGGTAAATAATTTTTGTGCAATATAATTTATTTTAAAATGTTACATTTGCTTGGCGGCAGAAATTGATATTGAAATGAAACATATCTATTTTTTAGATATAAGAAATTAATATTTCATTTTATGAAATGGCCATTTAAAATCTACTAACAGGGTAGTATCTAACCTGATGGACACGTAGTCATAACAACTGATATTTGAACCGATATTGTAGCGGTACAATACTGGTATTGTACCGGTATTGTACCGGTATCGTACACTTTAATTTTCACATCAAACGAATGAAGCAGCAAAGAGGTACGAGTGTGGTATCAATCCAGACAGATTTGTGTGCGAAAAATGATCATCACCACATGAATTAACGACTATTTTATTTAGTAATTTACTACCATACGAGGATTGCGCCCTTAATCTATAAAAATATAACAAATAATATATAAAAATATTATGCGCACTAAGCTACGGTCATTTCTTCGTACCTCTTTTAGGCCTCATGCCTATGAGACGGTTTTAACATGGCCCGGATTTTTGCCAGCGCCGAGTAGAAACCGTCCGAGCTTGCACAAAACACGGTTTGTACACGACCCGGTTTCATGGAGGTGCAGCCTTCATTCGCACTTTTTATTGTGTGAATTGTGGACGTACAATATGTTGAGTGTTAAAAAGAGTAAAATGTATTATTGCGTGGTACATGTATAAAAAGCTAAAAAAAGACTATAAAAAATATAAAGATGATATTGGGTACATCCCATGTTAACAGAAAGAGAAGGTTATGGTGCATTTCATACGCTCGTTCAGAAGCAACTAATAAAACATGAAAATAATTTTTATTAACTTTCGCGGTATTGTCCCACAACACTGGCCTCTCTTCTGACAAATTAATTAATTATTCGTGGTTGATTTTCATAAAATGGCGTTGCGCGTAGGTAGTCGGCACGCGCTAGGCGTAGGTCCGGTCTCGTGTACATGCGCTCCCATACTCCACTGGACCACCTCGCACCGGGCGTAGGCAAGGCGGGGACCTTGCCCAGTTGCGCGGTGAGCAGGCGCTAGCACCGGCGTCGTGTGATTGACTTCATAGTGTCCCATACAACACTGAAGATCGAACGTAGACCCGGTTTAATGCCGGGCTTAGCTCCAGCGAAAAACCGTCTTGCGGGCATAAGGCCTTAGTCGATTGCGAGCGAGCGAGAAGAATTAAGGTCTATCCACACGTACCACAACTACAAAACGTGGGCGGGCGCATTTTGTATTGGAAATGAATAGTACAATTTACACGTATCACATTTTGACGTCATTATCGACTGCGTGAGTGATACCGACAACAACGCAACCATGACGTAACCACTACGGAACCACACGGAACAAGCGGCCGGCTGCATCGCAAATACAATTGCGTCGACGCCACGAATAGGGTTTCAACGTAACCACAACGAAACTGCAAAAAGCTGCAGCGACACTATTCACACTTGACCGTGGTTGTGGTACGTGTGGGCCGACCCTAAATCTCTATTTTGTCAACCGCGTACGTTGTTTTCTACATTTTAATACTGATTATATTTAATGTAACTAAGAAAACAATGTCATTATCTATGCGCCCACTATGTCAACGTTTGTGTCAATGTCAAGGTTTATTTCAGACAAGTACGTAAATTTATTTCGTATTTACCTAAAAATAGTTACGGTCGTAAATGCAAATACAACTGCATGGCATATTTACCGTGTCAGCTACCCGCCCCTCCAATCCACCCGCACAATCCACAAGCTGACACAGTTTTCCTTCTAACTACCGGTCTAGTTGTATATATTATAAAAGTCTTTGATAATTAAAAGTTTAATAAGGTTGGGAGGACAATCACATCTCCGAGATAAAAAACCCATGTGGCCTTGTAAGATAGAATTCGTCGTAAGAGTTGACTAAGCGAAATGTTACCTCTTTGGGGCGCTTTTACACGCTAAGAAAAGTCGCCGGGTCTACTCGTATGTAAGAATTCGTGTCGTTTCTACACACAAACTGTGTACAATGCTCTGGCGCTGACAAAGAAAAAATCTTACCTGCGCTAGATAATACGAGCTCTGTGTTTTTGCGGTAAAGGGAAGGGCGTTGATGCAATAATCATTATTTGTTTCGTTGTTAATATGATTCTATTCATCACAAACAAACTTAACTAGTGCACCATACCCTACGCACGACTGACCGAAAACAATATCAACGTGTACACGTCTCTATTTATCTTGTCTGGAGTAGACACGACAAATTTTTGTGGCTAGATCTGACAAGATTCTTGTCGTATACGTGATGAATTGGTCTTTCTGCCGCAGACACGGTAAAATTTCTTAACAAGTACAAGCTCCCTTAGACGGATGGCGGTATAATCATATTTAGGTGAGGGGACCGGCAACGGGTTGTAACGTCAAATGTGCTCACATTTGGTCTTACGGTCGTTAATCTATCTGCCAAGTGTGACGATAAAGGCAAATTCCTAAAGCTAGCCAATAGGTAGCGTAATATTAAAAAAATATTGGTTTAACGTCACGTTGATTTAACGTCACAAAAGAAAATCACAATCTTGACACGATAGAGGGCCCTGTAGTCGGGTTAATTTTTTAAAATATTTATATTAAAATGTTTGAAGTTGATTCGAAGTGAAACTCTTCGCGTCTTCTCTCACAAAGCGAAGAACAAAGTCTGCCGCGTCAGATAGCAGAGAATGAAAAAGTACCAGTAAAACAATGTTGGTTGAATAATTTTCTTTTTCCTTCAACTCGAAACCGTTACAAATTGATTTTGTATTGAGGTTAATTGCTTTTACAGTGACAGACGTTCCTTTGTCGACAATTTATCCTTAGCAACTCAAGTTATCAAAAGTATTTTAATTAGGTACTCCTTTTGTAATCTTTACACACCATTAAAACAGAGTAGATAGAATTTATTTGAACTTTTAAATATTATTTAATTTCAAAAATTTCACAACAAAACATTTTCAATAATATTCGAAATAAAATATTTATCCAAATTTCAAAATTCTTTAAAAAATATTCTCGTATAGTCAAGCATAAAAAATCTGTCACGTGCATGCTAGCACAATTACCGTTCCAAGCCATAGTAATGAGGAAGAGCAATTATAAGAATTTTCTCCGAAAATTTTTAAAGACTTAGAAAACCAGTCTTTACCTTTTAATTATATATTATTACCTATTTTCAGACTTCTCGAGATTAATTTTTACTTGCTCTATGGACAGCAATTTTGGAGCATTTATTCTAAAATATTAAATTAAATACAAAATAATTAATAACACTTATGAATATTTTATATTCTATAAAATATATAAATAAAATAAATGAACACGTGTACACTTGAAATAGTGCGTGGTTGCGCGGAAAACCATTCGCGTTTTTTAATTTTGACGGTAGGAATTTGTCGAATCATTATTCCCTTCCGAAACAATATCATTCGTACCCTCCTATCGACACATCGGGGTGGTGGGGTGGGAGGGGAAAGAAGACGATTCTAGAACATCGCGTAATCATCGGACCCGAGGATATATAAGACACGCGCGACCGACGCGCGCTCTCTTCTCCCGCCGCAGTCGTCGTTGAACTACAACCTCCTCTTCCCGCGCGCTCGTTTGGAAACACCTCGCTAGTGGAAACCGCTTTGGCCTGGAAGCAGTCGAGCTCCAGGAACCCGCCTCACCTCGTGTGAGATATCGTCGCGCACCGCCTCTCTCCGGAGTGTTCCAGAAGTCGCCGCTATAGTGATCGACAGGAAGAAGAAACCCCGGTGAGTCAATACTCCTTAATTATACCTGCTTGCTAATAATTTAACCCGCTCCAATTTGTGTTTTTTTCCTAGTCAAGCAGGATTCCTTTCATCGATTCGACAAGTAATAGTTTAGTTTAGGGAAGAGCGAGTGCATTGTACCGCATGCTATAGTAGTCGCTTCACATAAGCATAGAAGCAATCGCATATACAGTCCACTTTAGTTAATATCTCGCGTAATAGGTTTGAGGTTTGACCGGGGAACTAGATTTTCGGCAGCCTTAAACACGTGGCTCCACCATTTTATGGTCACTTCGGCAGGATCTGGATTGGTGTTTAGTGGTTATCCAACCATTTTCTGGTCGAATTATTAAATTAATTGTTTAGATAACGCACTCTAACTTATGGAATAGACTTAAATAGTGTTCGTTTAAATTAAAATTTTGATTTGTTACTCGCAAACAGAATTATTCATTTAATAGCGCTCGTATTTGGTTAAATTTAAAGCTTATTAAATAATTGAAACGGCGTGATAGCAACCGTTTGATACGCTTACCCCACAATTTTATAAAATTATTAGGTTTAGCAA
The DNA here is from genome assembly GCA_907164705.1 of Parnassius apollo. Taxonomy (NCBI): domain Eukaryota; kingdom Metazoa; phylum Arthropoda; class Insecta; order Lepidoptera; family Papilionidae; genus Parnassius; species Parnassius apollo. Next base: position 1,957,793 of record CAJQZP010000058.1, read on the forward strand.
ACGACGCGTAGCCTTGACTGCATCGGGCGCTCGATCTGATTACGTAATACAGCACGCCGAGTATTCATCCTACGTCGTTTATGCGTGTGAGATTAATTGTGATTAATATAACTTTATTATAATAATTTAAAATGGCAGTTAGTGGAAGTGAAATCAAAATTAAAACGCTTTATGCCAAGAGGGACATACTCTTTTCGCGTGTGCAAAATATAAGTGATTATATAAAGAACATTCATATAGAGGCAGTACGGGAGGCCTTTTTAAATGAAATCGAAACGATTGATAATTTGCGGACAGATTACGAAAGAATATTAGACCAAATTAATCATTCGGAACTACAAACCGACCCGAAATACATAGTGAACTACCAACCGCTGCTGGCATTCGAAGATATGTTGTGTCGCGTGAAGAGAACCGCAAAATTGCTACAATCTCAAGGTGAAGCGAAGCCTGAAATGCAGGTACGCCCTCGTGACTCAATTAGGTTACCGCCAATAGATATTCCGGTATTCAATGGTGATATTAAGACGTGGCCCTTCTTCTTCAGTAGTTTTCAAAACAATATACACAACAACCCATCGTTATCGGACGCTGAAAAATTATATTACTTAATTAGCAAACTTAGTGGCAGAGCACAGTCGATCTGCTCGGGTTTTACACCTACAGCAAACAATTACGTATTAATATTTGAAACGCTTAAAACTAAATATGAAGATAGGAGAATGTTAGCTTCCGAATATTTGAACCAGATATTCGATCTTAAACCTATATCATCCGCGAACATCAACGGCTTAGAGCAGTTTCTCGATAAATTTGTGGCATCGGTGGCTGCACTTAAGAATTTGAAGTTTAATGACCTCATGGACGTGGTGTTTCTCCATATAGCATTGAAGAAACTAGACTCCGACACCGTGCGTGCGTTTGAAATGGAGCATCGTAGCTCGGAGATGCCTTCCTTTCATTCATTAGCATCGTTCGTGCGAGATCAAATAAAGGTGATGCAGCGCTCACCGAACGTTAAACAGGAGATTAAAAGGTGCGTCGACCGTAGACAGACTCAACCATCTAAAATAGCAGGGTCGTTAACTTACGTAACCGCTACACCGACATCGCTCCAGCATACTTGTATAGTATGTAAAGATAAACACGGTAACTTATATAACTGTGCGACTTTTCGTAAATATTCACCAAGCGAACGTTATAAGTTAGTAAAGACAAACAACCTATGTTTGAACTGCTTAAGCGATAAGCATTTAGTTGCAAAATGCAATTCGAGTTCCGTATGTAGCAAGTGCGCCAGGAAACATCACACGCTATTACATTTTGAAAATAGCAACATAGCGGCGTCAAGTAAGGCGAATAAGGAATTCACCCCTACTAAGGTCAACGATTCTAGCGGTCGACCTGATGATGTCGCTCTGTGCTCATTGGCAAATATGGGAGCACAACCTCCTTCAACCGTGTTACTGGGTACGGCGCGTATTTTGGTTAGGGATTCGCGTGGAAACAAACAAAGCGTCCGTGCACTGCTGGACAGCGGAGCCCAAAATAGCTTTATAACACGACAATGTTGTCAGCGCTTAGGCTTAGTAATAAATAGGTCACTTTCATGTCCTGTAGTTAAAGGCATCGGAGGTACTAGTAAAGCGACACAGGGATATATAAATTTAAAATTTTATTCTCGGATAGATCGTAACGTTAACTTTGATATAAATGCACTAGTAGTAGATAGGGTCACTGAACGGTTGCCAACCGTTTCGGTTGACACCTCGGCAATGATTGAATTTAAAAATTTGACTCTAGCAGACGACACTTACGCCGTTCCTGGAAACATAGACATGCTCATTGGGGCATCGCTTTTCCCTCATCTTTTGTTAAACAATAAGGTCAGGGGCAACTCCTCGCATACCGCGCCTTACGCACTGGAAACCGTATTGGGCTATGTGATCCTTGGCTCCGCCCCCCATCCTAGATAGTATTTCGGCAGCATCTTATTGTGGTATGGCTGTCGAACCGCTCGAGTCGTTAGTCCGCAAATTTTGGGAGATGGAGGAGGTGAACGTCCCACCCATAGCTAGTTCAGCTGACAGGATATGCGAGGAAATTTACGTCCGCACGACCGTTCGTGATCGCGACGGTAGATATAGTGTAGCGCTACCCTTTAAGGGAGATGTTTTATCTCTCGGCGATTCGCGTCAAATGGCGGAAAAACGTTTCTACAGCTTGGAGCGTAGGATGCTCGCTTCGCCCCAGTTAAAGGAAGCTTACGACGGCGTCATTAACGAATATATAAGAGAAGGTTACATATCACTTGTGGCTTCGAAATTAGATAACTACGAAGACACACCGTCGTATTTTATACCACACCACGGAGTCATTAGAGAGGACAAACTTACATCTAAATTACGTGTAGTGCTCGACGCTAGTGCTAAAACTAGCACTCACCTGTCGCTTAACGATATCCTCTATAGTGGGCAAAATTTACAGGGCAGCTTATTTGATATAATAGTCAATTTTCGTTTGTTTAGTATAGCACTATCCGCCGATATTCGCCAAATGTTTCTTTGCATAGGGGTCCGTGAATGCGACCGTAGATTCCAGCGCATTTTATATCGTTTCAACCCAAAGGAACCTCTAATGGTGTTTGAATTTAACCGCGTTTGTTTTGGTTTAAAGTCGAGCCCATTTCATGCGTTACGCACGGTGAGACAGCTCGCTCACGATGAAGGTCCCTCTTATCCTAAAGCTAAGAGGGCAATTGAGAGCGGATTATATATGGATGATTTTGTGTATTCGGTCGATAGCGTGGAGGAGGCCACCCTAACCACCGCCGAGGTTATAAGGCTCATGAAATCGGGTCAATTCGATCTTGTGAAGTGGACTAGTAATTCGCGTCCGGTTTTAGATACAATCCCACTATCACACCGTCTTTCGGCGATAAAGGAATTCGACGATTCCGATACACACAAGGTGCTCGGTCTGTGTTGGTCACCAGAGTCCGACGTGTTTAGCCTTAAGGTAAATCCGCCCGTAGAGAAATGCACAAAGCGCACAATACTGTCATGCGTTGCTAGATTATGGGACGTCATGGGTTTCGTAGCTCCGGTGGTATTATACGCTAAGCTTTTGATTAAACAACTTTGGTTATTTGAATGCGATTGGGATGACTCGCCGCCTGACAGCATTGTTCGATTGTGGCAGCGCTTTAGAGAGGAACTTCCTTTACTAAGAGAAATTAAAATACCGCGTCATATAAATGTCGATAGAAATAGCAGCATAACGGTTGTTGGATTTGCAGACGCCAGCGAGAAGGCTTACGGGGGCGTTGTATATTTCCATGTCCAGAATAATGGTAGAAATTCGATTAGCCTCATTAGTTCTAAGTCGAGAGTCTCCCCCCGTAAGGTTGTCTCTCTGGCGCGCTTAGAGCTTTGCGCAATATTAGTACTCACCAAGCTTATTACCACAGTTATCGGCGCATGTAGGGATAGAGTTCACATAGAAAGAATATTTGCCTTTTCCGACTCCACCGTCGCCTTATGTTGGGTTCATTCTTCACCCCACCGTTGGGATACGTTTGTCGCGAACCGAGTGGCCAAGATCCAAGACGAGTTAGAAACGCGGAACTTTTATCACGTGTCCGGTAAGGAAAACCCTGCCGATTGTCTATCCCGGGGACTCACCCCGATGCAAATAATGGACCACCCGCTTTGGTTCCATGGACCTTCTTGGGTTCACTTGGATCCCTCACAATGGCCAATAACCGATTTCGAACCTTCGTCAGTGTCACAACCGCCGGAAGAGAAGAGACACGCTCTAGTGGCGAACGTTTCGAGCGAGGTTTCTCCAATCATTGCTCTGGCGAACCGCTTGTCCTCTTGGTCGAAATTATTGCGTAGCGTAATTTACGTTTGTCGATTCGCGAAGCTTTTACCGCGACGTTCGTATGTCTTAGCATCCGATTACAACTATGCCGAGTCGCTAGTATTACGTGAACTTCAACGTGCACACTTCTCTGAAGAAATTACAAGATTACAATCGAATAGAGCTTGTAGTCGCGCCTTTCAACGCCTTAAGCCATTTTTACAGGATGGGATTGTAAGGGTAGGTGGACGCTTGTCCAACTCGCAGTTGAGTTTCGACCAACGGCACCCTATAGTTTTACCGCGTAAAGACCATATCATGAACTTATTAGTCGATTATCATCATAAATTGAACTCGCACGCTGGCCCCGATTTATTGATGTCGATCTTGCGTCAGAATTATTGGATTCTTTCTGCACGTAGTTTAATACGCAATCGGGTGCACAGATGTATAGCTTGCTTTCGGGCACGCCCCAAGCCGTCATTTCCGGAAATGGCGGAACTTAGATCTTGTAGAGTGATACAATCGGTAAAGCCCTTCACGCACACCGGGTCTGATTTTGCTGGTCCGTTTAAGGTCACGCTCACTCGCGGGCGTGGTATAAGATCCACAAAGGCTTACGTCTGCATTTTCGTATGTCTAACTACTCGAGCAGTGCATATAGAACTCGTTGGTGATCTAAGCACAGCAGGCTTTATGGGTGCATTTAAAAGATTTCTATCGCGCAGAGGCCCTGTAAGTAAATTATATTCGGATAACGGTACGAACTACGTCGGTGCAAAACGTATTCTATCGGAACTACATGAGCTCTTAGCTAGCAAGTATTATAATTCGGAGTTCGCTCACATTCTAGCCGAGAACCGCATTGAATGGTCTCTGAACGTCCCAGCCGCGAGTCATTTTGGGGGCAATTGGGAGACTAATATTAAAAGTCTAAAGAGCCACTTATACCGAGTAATAGGAGATCAAATTTTGTCCTTCGAAGAGCTAAGTACGGTGCTCGCTCAAATTGAATGCGTAATGAATAGCCGCCCACTTTGTCGGACGTTATCTAGTGACCCCTCGGAACCGCTGGCTCTAACTCCAGCACATTTTTTGACTTTAACGCCTCTAAGGTATCTGCCCGCCGCGGATATGGATGAGAACAGACTTAACATTTCCACACGCCACAAATTATTAGATCGGTTAGTGCAATCGTTTTGGAAACGATGGAGGATGGAATACTTGCATACTTTGCAGTCTCGGCAAAAATGGAACACAGCGACAGAGCCTTTAGCTGTAGGAACCGTAGTTGTGCTCACTAAGGAGAATACGCCGCCTCTCCACTGGCCGTTAGGAATCGTCGAGGAGGTCTTTCCCGGTTCCGACGGAGTAATTAGGATAGCTCGCGTTAAGACCACGGTTGGGTCTTACCTACGTCCGGTTATCCGTTTGTGCCCCTTGCCTCTTCCATAATTTAAATTAGCTTTTTAGACTGAAATTGTAGTTTAATTTAGGTAATCTTAGCGTTAGTTAGTTATTTGTTAGTCGATCTTAGCTCTAGTTGTTTAGTTATTTTTTTTGAAGGAAATCCTTCAAGGGCGGGGGGAGATGGTTGCGCGGAAAACCATTCGCGTTTTTTATTTTTGACGGTAGGAATTTGTCGAATCATTATTCCCTTCCGAAACAATATCATTCGTACCCTCCTATCGACACATCGGGGTGGTGGGGTGGGAGGGGAAAGAAGACGATTCTAGAACATCGCGTAATCATCGGACCCGAGGATATATAAGACACGCGCGACCGACGCGCGCTCTCTTCTCCCGCCGCAGTCGTCGTTGAACTACAACCTCCTCTTCCCGCGCGCTCGTTTGGAAACACCTCGCTAGTGGAAACCGCTTTGGCCTGGAAGCAGTCGAGCTCCAGGAACCCGCCTCACCTCGTGTGAGATATCGTCGCGCATCGCCTCTCTCCGGAGTGTTCCAGAAGTCGCCGCTATAGTGATCGACAGGAAGAAGAAACCCCGGTGAGTCAATACTCCTTAATTATACCTGCTTGCTAATAATTTAACCCGCTCCAATTTGTGTTTTTTTCCTAGTCAAGCAGGATTCCTTTCATCGATTCGACAAGTAATAGTTTAGTTTAGGGAAGAGCGAGTGCATTGTACCGCATGCTATAGTAGTCGCTTCACATAAGCATAGAAGCAATCGCATATACAGTCCACTTTAGTTAATATCTCGCGTAATAGGTTTGAGGTTTGACCGGGGAACTAGATTTTCGGCAGCCTTAAACACGTGGCTCCACCAGTGCGTCTTATTTATTTTAAATTAACGATAGAAAAATGTTCCACAACTTAACTTATAAGGCATTTTTAAACTCAAGTCTGTTTGGGAAACCACATTTTGTAACTATGCCAAATTTCAACGTAAGAGTCCCATTTGGTTGAATCTGGCACGAAACACTAATTATTTCATTTTAAAAACCAATTATTTAATTTTATGAAACATCCACGTTACTTGCAATAGCTAAATAAATTTTTCTATTTGTTTTATTATAAAATGAAAAAAAAAAGATGTTCAATTAGTGGTTTATATGAAGGTTATCTTAGCAAGTCACTCATATTTTAATTTATTTTTATTATTTTTATTTTATTATTTAATACATATTTTTATTCGATATAATATCGTTATATCGAATAATTTGATCTATATACTTATGTTACTTCGTGACCAAAGTATTCGGTTTTAGACAAGTTAATATTTATAATTTCGTCGTAATAAATGTGTAAGTGCCTTAGAAGTGATGGTTCTTAATGTTTTTTTATTGTTAGTCTATTACGTTATTTTATTTTTATTTATTATGAAAAAAATCATAACAGCATTGACCATGATAACACCGTACCGACCATATTAAACAAATAATAAATTAGTTAATATTATAAATTAATATAAAAATTATAAACGGATTATTAAGCTGAAGTGGCAATGAGCCGGCCATATAGCTTGAAAACCGATGGGGAACTGGTCGAGTGGCAGCCTCGTACCGGCAGGCGAAGTGTAGGGCGTTCCTCACTAGATGGAGTGACGACCTGGTTAGACATGCAGGAAGTCGATGGATGCAGGTGGCTCAGGACCGTGATTTGTGGCATTCCTATGTTCAGCACTGGACTTGTGAAGGGCTGTAATGATGATGATGAAAATTATAAATTAAAAACAGTACTTATAAATAAAATGATTAACTTCATGAAAGTTCTCACGGGCCCTGTGCGGTGCGCCGCTTCTGTGTACGTTGCTATGCTGCAGTTAAAGTGTTGCTTCGGCAATAATATTAAATAATTCTGAAGCGCGTGGATTGTAATAAATAAACATGATTGTGGAAAATTTTATAAGAACTCAGACGAAATGTTACGTGGAACTGCTATGCTATAACTATATTGTGTCCGAGGAACTACCATGCCCTCGCAGAATAGCGACGTACAATAGCAGCTTGATGTGTTTGGTATGGTGAATCTAGAGAACCGGAGATACTTTTTACTGAAAACGAGGCGTTCCATCTTAGTCCTCGGGGGTAAAAACCCATCTGCATTTTGAGGACAGATGTATGTCTAGGCTGCAGTATACATTTAGGTACTATCAGGTGGACTGTGTGTTCGTTTGTCATCCGTATTATATAAAAAAATACTGTCACATGCGGCCACACGAAATAGAAATAGATATTATTTAAATTCAATATAGATTATAAATAATACCTATTGAAACTCATTTCTATATTTGGTTAATCACTGGTTCGGTAAATACCTTTGTCCCGGGAAGAACCAACAAGGAGCCTAACGGCACACTTAAAAAGCCATTGACTTTCATATATTATGTTACACAAAACAAATTAGAAATATCTTGGTAGCGATCACCTCATTACGACTTAGGGGTCTTTAGGAATAGAGCTAACTCCTTTCTAAAGGGCCGGTAACGCACATTCAATTCCTCTGATGTTGCGGATTTTCAAGGGCATCGGTAAACATTTACTATCGGGTAAGCTGTATGCCCGTATGCGTTTTCTTCCATAAAAAAAAACTAAGACATAATGGTTTCTTATATTCATCCATTCTAAAAAATCCACCCTACGGTGGATACCCGGAAACGCGGGTTCATCTAACCATCTTAATTTTTAACAACCACAAACTTAAACGTATTACGTATTGCCGGTACCGTTATTGTTACAGTCTACTAAAGTTCACGCATTACGCATTGCATTTAAATCAAATTAAACTTCCTCGTTTTAAATAATATTATTACGTAATTTATAAATTCTGCAATATGTCCAGGCAATTATCAACACTAATTTCAGGCAATTATCAACACTAATTTCAGGCAATTATCAACACTAATTTCAGGCAATTATCAACACTAATTTCTTTATTGAGTAGAAGTAATTTGATATCTCGGATAAATTCGTCACTTTTTATATACATTTGCAATTGTTTTCTAAATTTCTTTGCTAAAGCAGAATGTGTAAGCGAAGAACTGGGCGTTTTTTTGCAAGCATTCCACGTTACGCTACGTAACGTTACTATTGGATGCGTGTCTTTACTTTATTTTAAATTATTTACGCCAAGATCCCAATGAATCTGTAATCCTGTAAGGTACTCCTTTTATTTCAGGATTGACTTATCAACAAGAAGTATGTATATATTTTTATAGGTAATGCCTACTAAGTATCTTGGGGCAGTTTTATCATGTTTCTGTAAATGACTGTACACAGCCGAGGGAAAAAATCGGAACAAAAATAATATACAATAATTTCTATTATCCACCGCGTTTGGGGTCGATAGATACACGTTTCCGAGTATGCACCCTAGGGTGGATTGGATTTTTTAGGGTGAATAAATCCACCCTAGGGTGTCTGACGTAAATGTCAAATAAAGCGCAAACGTTGTTTTAATGGAGCAATTTTAACGTCGTTACGGTATGCAATGTCAGTTTGGTTTTCTGCTAATGGCCGTTTCATTATAGCGTTGCATCTATTTTTTTAATAATATTAGTAAGTTTGAGCATATTGAACTTACCCTATGATATAGTTATCTTCAATGCAAGAAGTACTAGGTTACTATAGATTTCCGCTTACAACTTCATTTGTAATAAACTAACACTGAAATTAATAGAAACCATATAATTGCTACTCATAGCTTACGTTCTGGGCACTAAACCCAAATAAAAAATTGTATTTTTGATGAAAAATATAGATTCGCCCAACTGCGATATTTTTATGTGCAACATATACCGGTAGAATATATCCAATATCAAAGAGAAATTGAGAATCTGGTGCGTGCAAAAAATTGATATAAATTTGCCTAAAACGGGTAGATTTTTGAGTATACTGGCGGAGCCACACACGGCAACAGCAAATTCATTAATTTACATATTCTTACCACATTGATTCCCCCTTTCTAAATACGTACTTATGATTTGTGTAACAGGAGCAAGGTATGTTACGATAAGGTTGACATATCCTTGTAGGATATACACACATCCTTATAGGAAATCTTTAGAAAAAAAAAGATAGATAATCCAAAAAAAAAACTATTTATTTTTATAAAACTCAAGTGACAAACGAACTTGCAACCTATCTGACTGAAGGTGTCTGCTGTACTCCATGGACACCTGCAGCCAACTTCAAACAATGAAGACTACAGATGCATTGTCTTCATGAATGCTTCGCAGTCTGCAACTCTCTTGGCTCTCTATATCCTTCAGACCAGACTACTAAAATATTATATACAAAACTTTCCGCTAAACCTATTAGTGGAATACTTTGTCGGAACTAGATAAAGAAAATTTTTACATAACATAAACTTATACACTCACGTCTGTTATCTAAAGTAGGCAGAGACTATGAAGTTCTATTTGGCACGATTCAAACACACTCCTCTCGCCTCCTAAATACCTACTCATACATACTCGTCGGTTAAATTAATTACTGTTACTTAATTACTTAATCTGGTCTATCTTCAATATATGGCTAATTTGGTCGACAACCTTTTATCTCAGCCGTTCCTTGCTGACTCTGCTGTTCACTTTTTCAACATAAATTTTCTTTGTATTTCCTTATTCATTCTTTCTACATGACCAAACCTGTGAAGCGTTCCTTTTTTAACCCTAGTCACAACATCATCTTGTAAATAAAGCACACACTACCCCTTGGCAACTGAAATAAGTAACAGGGTAGTAAATAAGTAACTCAGACGGACTCCTAGGTAGATATGAAGTCCTACCACCTTGAAAAAAACCTCGGTATTGGGTGACAAATGTGCATACGTTCCACCTCCACCATATATTAAGTACATATGCCTTAAATACTTGTGTTGTCATCCCTGAAGATTAAGATGAATATTATAATATTTACTTTTGTACGTAGAGCCACGCCGCAGTTATTTTATAGTTGTAGCACGAATGGGTCTGCTCGACCGGGGCAGGACCACGCTCTCACAGAATACCAGCGTAAAATGGTAGCTTAATGCTGGGTATGCCAGAAGAAGCATAAAAGCAAGTTGAATGCAGTGGAGATGCGATCTCTTCGTAAAATGTGTGGCGTTACCATAGCCGACCGAAAGCGAAACGAAGAGATTCGCAATATGGCAGGATTGAAAGATGACCTTATCACAAAAATTGATAGGGGCGTACTCCAAAGAATGGTGAAGAAAATATATAGAGCGAAAGTAAATATTAAATGGTGTCGAGGTAGACCAAGACTAACTTTCGAAGACCATGTGAGCAAATTGCTCGAAGAGGGGAGGGTCAAGAGTACTCGGATACCTAGACGTGCATGTATGAAGAAATTAATGAACCTGAAAGAAGCGAAAGAGGTATGTAACGATCGTGACACTTGGCGATCTGTTCTCTCTGGCTACCCCGTTAGGGATTGTGCGTGAAGATAAGTAAGTAAGTAAGTAAGTTAATGCTGTTGTGTTTCGTATGGTGAGTGTAGAGAGACGGAGACCCTTTTTACTGAAATCGAGGCATTCCATCTTAGTCCTCAGGGGTAACAACGCATTTGCATTTTGATTCTTAATTGAGGATAAATGTGGATGTCTATGGGCCACAGCATCCACTTACTATGAGGTGGACTGTGTGCTTGTTTGTCAGCCAATGCTATAAAAACAAATATGAGAAATATTTGACGAAAAATAGACTAGGTTCAGATTTAACATAATACGATTCAACTTATTACACCTACACTTTTTTAAATGCCAAATTATCATTCGTAGCTGCTATAACCTCATATTCTAGGATCAAGTATCATTAAAACAATATACAATATAGCAAATTAAAAGAATCCCCGATTTAATAGTTAGAAAAACAATCAATTTATTTCTGAAATGTCTCATTACAGTCAAAAGGGTATTCGATTTTCGTCACTAAACACAAAAAGCACAGCTGTATTAAGCTGTGATTTTACGCTGGTATTACACGAGAGCGTGCTTTTTATTGTATAAGAGTGGCAAACGAGCACACAGTCCACCTGATAGTAAGTGAATGCGGTGATTCGTAGTTTAGGTGACTTCTATGCTTTATGTCTATATCTATATTCTATATGTTATATTTTTTGTCTTATTCTTATTTTTTATTTAAAACTTTCTAAGCTGGGTGTAGCATGGTAAACCTCACTCGGGGCAGCTGTTTGTAGAAATGACAGGGACGGTTAGAATTTTTAAGTAACAGTTAAAATTTTCACAGGACAAATGAGGTACATATTGAGATCAATATTTTGGCAACTGAGCATAGGAAGAAACATTTTCAAAAAATTTTGAAGTCTACTTAGAGATTGAGCCCGAAACATACAGCTCAACAGGTCAGCGTTAATGGCATCACTGAACGCGGAGAGATTGAGGATTTTTTATGAGGAATTTTAGAGTAACCTCGCGACTTCAAGTGGATGGGAAAGAGCGTGAAGACGAGAGAAAAATTTCGGCAAAACAGGTACCGAGCATTATAACGTCTATGACCATGGGCAAATAGTCATAGAACATTTGTAACATGCGAGTCCGGATCTCCCGAGGGTACTTTCAATGCTGTTTAATTTGCGTGTAAAGCATTTTTATATACTTACCTGAACTGGTGAGAACGATTCTTATATCCATAATAAAAAATTAGAACGGTGATATCGATATTGAAACATATAATTGTCCCTGTATTCAGAAGCTCAAGGGGGGCTCCGCGAGCTATAGAAAAGGCTATGCTCTCTGCGTGATAAACTTAGAAATGAGAATAACCGCAGTAGAACCAGAGTAACCAACATAGCCAAACGGATTTGTAGGCTGAAGTGGCAGATAGCCGGCCATATGGCTTTAAGAACCGACAACCGATGGGAGGAAAGTTTTTCAAGTGGCACTCTCATACAGGTAGAATAAGTACATTGCAGCTACTAGACATAGTGACGGCCTGGTGAGACATGTTCGAAGTCGATGGAAGCTGGTGACTCAGGACCGTGCTATGAGGCATTCCTTGGGGTAGGCCTATGTTCAGCAGTGAACTTGTGAAAGGCTTTAATAACGATGATGATGGTTATTACAAGTTAATACCAACCTAGAAACAATATTCTCATTTGCCGTTACTGTAGTCTTTAATTATTTTGAGCTTTTATCAGGAAGGTTATAGAGAGATATTAAAATTACAGGCTCTGAGCTATTTTAGTTTTTTTATGTGTATGACCTCAGAACATTTTCTGGATGAACCAATTTTGATGAACCTTTTTTGTCCGGAAGCTGGTAATTTTCGTGTGGTTCCATGTAAATTTAATCAAGATCTAACCAGTAGTTTCTAAGTTATCCTTAATAATACATATTTATTACTCCAATGTCAGTAAAAGTGAGAGAGAAGAGTGATGGAAGAGAAAAGTTGAACCTAGCAGTAGGAAACTATTTCGTAAAGTTAGTAAACGGATAAAAGTAATTGTTTTCACTGCGTAGGTTGTTGTTGTTACTTATTTTTCTGATTTAAAAAGGTTAGTCAATCAATTATAAGATATGAAAGTTATAAGGCATTTTACACATGCTGCTGTAATGTAAGCGTTAATGCAATCACTAATACAGGAAATTCACCATTTTCCCAATATTCAAGAGTCAACGAGCTCTTGACGGCGGAAGATTAAATTTTCAATTAAACGTCGGGCGTCATTCTGTTCACTGTGAATATTTGATGTTGTTCCATTACTTGGAATATTGCGTTAAATTTCACAGACGTGCCGTGGTGTTTATGATACCTTGGTACCTGACGGCTTTTGGTGTTTGTTTTATAATTATTTCTCTATTTTTTTTAAGGTTTTTAAGGTCGCTTTTCAATAGCCAGCCAGTTGTCCATGAAACAAATTATACTTATAGACATTCACATCTATTCTCGATTAAGGATTATACAATGCACATGCACTGTCACCCTTAAGGACTAAGAGGGAATGTCTTTTTGCCTGTATAAATGGTCTATAAAAATGAAAGAACTGTACTATTTTATTACATAATACAACTGTAACTACTTTTTAACTTCTTAATATAATGGATTTGCCAAGATCTGCAGAGGATAACAAAGTAACATTAGATTTTGTTAATGTTAGTTTATTTTGAATAATTTTTATTTGATGATTGAAAAAACAGAGCTGAATCAAATACAAAGAAAAATGTATAAAATATGTAAATAAATAACCGTGTTATTAGTGTAGTGGTAGTGTAAGAACTTCCACCATCCCATAACAACCCGTGGGTGTTGTGACAGGCAACAGAGAGAAGGTAAGTCAGTCAACTGCAGTTGCCAACACTCTTGCCAAACGTACCAACTATAGCAAATACTCTATAAGGTAGCACAGTACCACGCTCTCACAGAACACCGGCGTAAAACAGCAGCTTAATGCTGCTGTGTTTCGTATGGTGGGTGTAGAGAACCAGAGGCCCTTATTACTGGAAACGAGGCATTCCATCTCAGTCCTCAGTGCTGGCAACGCATCTGCGTTTTGATCCTTAGTTAAAGATAAATGTAGATTTCTATGGGCCACAGCATCCATTTACCATCAGGTGGACAGTGTGCTCGTTTGTCACCATAATTCTATAAAAAAGTATAAGGTTGTCTAGAAGAGATAACTTTCAGAGTGATGAGACTGCCTGTTGTACACCATATGTTTTAATGGTACTCTTCTCGTTCTGACGCCTATGTTCTTGTAACTTTTGAAAGTATGAAATGGTGGTAATGGTCAATTAAAGTAAAAGTCAATTTTCTTAATGATTTCATTCATGAAGCATTGCAAGAGACAGCTTAATAACTACTTGTAATTTATGAAAGGCTACGACGACTGTCCAATAGAATCCATTTGTAATTTACTGCCGACCACAAAGCGAGGCACGTTGCGAATTGAAAGAGATTTCTTAACCATAAATTTACTTAACTAAATTTGTGTTTGATCAGCAATTCAACTTTCGAACAAGTTAAGCTGATAACTTTCAACCGCAAATTCATTAATAAAATAGGAGTATTAATACAGTCCTTGAAAAAGAAAAACATTTTTATACGTTACATTGGTGAAACTATTTTTTAATATCTTTCCTATTTATATATTTTTATAATTTTCTTATTTGTTTTTATACGTTATCCCTGCAGTAGTTTTTAGAAGTAAAACTTTTTTCGAAGCCTTGTGCGATTTTTCGTCGTATTTGATCGATATGTCGTTATTAGTAATTAAAGAAAAAATCACATTATTTTATATTTAAAGAGAGATGGCGTTATTACCAACAGTTCTAAAAATAAAAAATAAACATCTTGGCGCGATTGATATATAATATAAAAAAGTCGGGGATTTTCCATAATCGAGAGCATAGGAATTGTACATAAAAACGGCTATAACTTTAATTATTTACAAAAATAACAATATATGTTCCACTCCACTCCTGAGCACGAAGCAAGGGTTAAATCCCATTAGTATGATACCGATATGCTAATGTTAACACCATACCTCTAGCTGTAGGTATGGTGTTGCGCGTATTATATTGGACGCGTTTTGTATGGGTAAAACCTTATGATTTCGTGTCACCAACATGCTGTAATAGCAGTATATCCACAGTTACTTCACAGATTTAAGATTTCACTACTGTCGGCAGTCTCTAACGACTGACGATTTTTATTTTATCGTACAGTTTCATATACAGACCAACCCAACCCTTAAATAATTTGTGGAGGCCATACAAACAAGTGTTGACGGCCTACACGTATCTTTGAAATATTTTTATCCTCTAACATGCAGGTTTTTTCACAACGTTTTTCTGCACCGTCGAGCAGGTAGCAAATCTGCATTCAAAATATAATACCTTCTATTTTTAATTTATGAAGTCATCATCATCACCATTACACCTTTTCACAAGTCCACTGCCGAACATAGGCTTCCCCCAAGCAATGCTACAAAGCACGTACCGAGCCACCTGCATCCGTCAACTTCCTGCATATCGTACCAGGTTGTCACTCTATCTAGTGCGGGGCCGCCCTACACTTGGTTTACCGGTATGCGGCTGCCACTCGAGAACCTTCCTTCCCCTTCGGTTATCAGTTCTTTGAGCTATGTGGTCGTCCCATGGCCACTTCAGCTTACTAATCCGTTGGGTTAGGTCGGTTACTTGGCTTCTACAGCGGATTCAATTTAAGAATCATTTCAATTTAATAACTAATCTACAGTTATATCTTTGCACAATAAACTGCCTAAAGTAGATACAGTTCTGTTTTAACTTCATAAAGATTACCATATACTATATTTGTGGTTAAAGAAAAAATGATAAAACCTTAAAAATTACGTCTATTCATTAATAATTAATACCAGCATGAATTCATTACATCCTATCAAAAGATCAATGGTGGTGATTCGGAAGCCTCTTCTAGGATTTTTCCAAAGCTGCCACACTTGCAGGCATAGATTTTTATCATTTCAGTTTCAGGGATCAATCTGCCCATCAAATCTGCCATATCAATGCTGCCCATTTCCTGTTTGATTTCCCTTTTATCTGCGGTTTTTCTTTAACGAAAAACATGTGAAAAGTGCACACACAGTCCACCTGGTGATAAGTGGATGCTGCGGCCCATAGAAATCAACACCGATTATCAGTTAACATTCAAAATGAAGATGCGTTGTTACCCCTGAAAACTAAGACGGAATGCTCCATAATCAGTAAAAAAGGTCTCCGGTTTACTGCACGTACGAAACACAGCTTTATTCTGTAGTTTCGGTTTCAGTTTCAGCCGGTACTCCGTGAGAATGGGTTCCTACCCCAGTGAAGCTGAAACATTCTTGTTGTACTCATAATATGGCTGCAGCTTAGCACTAACACGTAAATGATGTGGGTAGCAGATATTCTTACGCACTCACTGTACTTCTATTCAACTGCGTGATATTAAAAACTATGTTTGTCTTTTGTTGCAGGTAAAGCAATGTGTGTCGCCATGAAACACATGTACGTGACCCTTTTTATTGGTAACGAGGAATGCGTTGTTTGTCCTTTTAAGAGGTGACTACGAATTTGCATTTTGATTCTTTATCCATGGTTGAGCTATAGTTTTTGGGCTATAACATTCACTTAAAACACAGGTGGACTACGTGCTTGTTTGTTTAAATAAATTATTAACTTTCATTGAAGTAATATGTACTTACGTACTAGAACAGCTATTTCAAACAAAAAATGTGCGCTACTCTGTGTTCGCGCGGTTTGTTTTTTATCATAGAATAAACATATGTAGAATGACCCGTAGGTAATAGTAGATTGTATTGTTAAATAGGTCAATTATATCGAGAACAATTTTTAAATTTTGTCATTTATTTTGTATATTACATTTGCTTATTTAATATAATATTAATTAAAACTACCTTTACGGATTTTATCGCGTTTTATTTATATTAATTTCAATACCCGACGTTTCGGGTGCTTTCCAGCACCCATGGTCACGGGGGACTGAGGTGACTGACGATGACCGATTTCAAAGTTGACCCGGAGTACCTTCAGCTTTTAATTATTGTCTTTGGTCCGATCTACGCAGAATAAACTAACTGTATTTTGAAGTCTTGCAGTGATATGCTTGGGTTTAGTTTTAATTTTATTAATTATAGATCCCAAGCAGGTGGTAGTACCCAGCCTCCTTCTCTATTGAAATTGGGATGTTTTTTAATTTCAATAGCCTCACGTATCATCCTTGGTAGGAATCGATGTTCTTTCGCGAGGATTTGTGGTCTATCAAATCTGATGTAATGGTTGGGGCCATCTAGAATATGATCGCAAACTGCAGACTTACTTTTACTTATGTAATTTGTATCTAAATATAATTTCCAAAACACACGAATTAAAAAAAAACCGAGCGAAAAATACCGAGCAAAGCTCGGTCAACAGGGTACTTAATCTATAATACGTTTTTATTGATTAAGTATTTTATTAACCGATGAAAAGTAATTCCTTGGTTTTTACTGACATTTCTTCAATTATTTGTGCAATATCTAAGTACACACGACGGCATATTTTTATCAAGAGGTTTTTTTTTTTTTAAATCAACACGTGACAACTCTACAAGCGCCTAGCGAGTGACTGATTAAAGTGCGGTGTATGCACTGCCTCTAGTACGTAGTACATAATAGCTTAATGTTAACTTTAGTGTTTAAAACGTCCAATGAGCAAGGAAAGCTATATTTTTTTTTAAATATATTAAACATTAAAAATAGAGAAGTTGCATTAATTTCTTTTTGCCACAAATTTATATATAATGAAAGAATAATTTATTTAAAGTATAATTATTTTTTATTAATAATCCATATTTTTAGTAACTATTAATAAAAATAGTTAAATATTTTAATTAAAAACGACTTGTGATTGATTGTGACGTCATTATATCCATTGAGGCTGTGAGCCAATCGCAATCATTCTATACTTTTGTATATATTCTATGTTCGGATTACCATGTGATATAATAACAAACCCTATATAACCTGTATTATGCAATGAAAAGTTGTTTTAATTTTAAGAACGTAAACATGAGTGTTTTATCATTTCACCATGCGGTGGCGTTACTTAGCGATATAACGACGTCGTAGCGTTCGAATTTAAAATTTAAATAAAATCAATTTTTATTGAATTACTAGAAAAATCAATTGTTATTTTTTTAAACAATTTTTAGTAAACTTTTAAAAAAATCAATTTTTTTTTTACAGAGAGTAGTAAGTTTTATCATTTCACCATGCGGTGGCGTTACTTAGCGATATAACGACGTCGTAGCGTTCGAATTTACAATTTAAATAAAATCAATTTTTATTGAATTACATGAAAAATCAATTGTTATTTTTTTAAACAATTTTTAGTAAACTTTAAAAAATCATTTTTTTTTACTACTTTCTACTAAGCTAGCGTTTGACTACTATTCCACCTGATGGTAAGTGGTGATGCAGCCTAAGTTGGAGAAGCGCACTGACTTAAAAAATCCTATTCACTCTTGCCTTATCGTAATAGGATGGAAACCCATATCGTAATAGGATGGAAAGAAAAATTCTGGCAACTTTTTCCTCTCCTTATAGATTTAATCTCAAGGAATCAAAAGTAATATATGAATGAATTCAATTAAAACACATTTAATAAATCTTCGTCATACAAACCTTGTTTCTCTTGTTAGAAACAAAAACCGTTAAATTGTGGTTATTTTCCTACTCAGTTTCGGAATTTCAGAATTAACTCTCCAATATCGAAAATCAGTTCCGGAATTGAAAATCTTCTGATATTGCATGCATTGGTTGCGACTGGGGTTAGAACACGAATTCTTGCTTTAATATTTAATGCGAATTCGTGTGATTTATTGCTCTATTACTGTAGGAAAGGTATAAAACTAATATAATATCAAATCGTAGAGCGGCTCGAATCGTCGACGACCGAGTGCTTTCCGATCGGCTCGATTCACTGACGCTGCGAAGAGATGTTGCATCTCTTTGCGTATTTTATCGCATCTATCACGGGGGAGTGCTCTGAGGAATTGTTCGGATTAATCACAGCCGCCAAATTTCGTGAACGCACTACACGGCAAACGTCCCGATACCATCCACACCATCTGGATACTTGGCGGTCCACCACTGTACATTTCAAAAGGAGTTTTTTTCCGCGTACAACCTCTCTGTGGAATAATTTACCACCGGTGATTTTTCCGGACCGATACGACCTGGGGACCTTCAAGAAAAGAGCTTACTCCTTTCTAAAGGGCCGGCAACGCACCTGCAATTCCCCTGGTGTTGCGGTTGATCATGGGCGGCGGTAGTCACTTAACATCAGGTGAGCCACATGCTCGTTTACCCCCCTCTTTTATTAAAAAAAATAATTTATTTAAATACTGGTGACAAACGAGCAAACAGTCTAGCCGATGCCAAGGATATGCTAAGGCATATAGAAATCTACTTCTATCCTCGGTTAATAATCAAACTGCAGAAGCGTTGTCATCCCAAGGGACTAAGATATAATACCTCGTTTCCAGTAAAAAGGATCTCCGATTGTCTTCACTCATCAAACACTGCACTGAGCGTGGTCCTTCCACGGCCAAGAAAACCCATTCGTGCTATATGTATATGTAGTTACAGCACGAATGGGTTTTTATCAGACAGCATGGTTCTGCCACGCAGTAAGAATTATTTTTCGAATACACTAGCATAGTTTAATAACTGAACAAAGCTAATTTTCATAAGAGGGGAATGATGTGATATTAAAAAAAGTTTCCGGTTAATTTTCTGTTGCGTATAATAAATAATTCGCAATATATCCGAAGTCTATTAAATTTATTGCGCCTACCGTACCGTATTCATGTATCATACTAGCGGTTACCCGTCCGCTTGGCTGGGAGTAGACTAAACTTTAGTACTAATAGTTATAAAAAGTACCGCCCATAAAAAATAAAATTGCTCATTGCTAAGCAACTCCTTCTATTCATTGAAGACATAGGGCTTAGCAGTGAACTATAGCCATAGCAGCGATCACAATAGATGTCTTAGGTCACAGTGATACTGGTCTCTTTCCCTAGACCTGCATACCTGTTCGCACATAATAAAAACATATAAATAGTATCCACTATCCTATTTCACGATAAAGTCAATTTATTTGTCAAAGGAGACGATTTCTTTTTATATGGAGAATGGGCTCACCACAAATTGTGACATAACTTAATGAAATACATGTCGATTTATTACTTATAATCTCTAGATTACACTAGAATAAAGCTACATTTGTACATATACCTGAAAACATAGCATCTGCAGCCGAACTAGGAGACCTGTGCATCAGCTGTCAGCGCCATATCCCCACCGTTAATTTATAAAAGTAATGTTATAATAGTGCACTATTTTTATCGATACTCTGTTATAATAGTGCACTGTTAATAATAAAAAGTATTAAAAAGCTGTAGGTTATTCAAAATCTTAAGTACTACTTCTTTGGAACTACTTAAACAATTTTTTAGTATTTCCGAAGAAAACAGTTCACGGATATACAGACGGCGGTGGATTTTTATGTATTGATTCTTAATTGTATTATTTATCATGATTCCGGTTAGATTTTCATAAAATCTTTAGCCAAATTTACTATAATAAATTGTTATCTTTTTTAATGTGTTAAAACCATTAAATTACGTAAAAATTTCTGGTGGGCCCAGAAACTACTCGCCTTTCATTAGGATCCGTCAATTTGTTTAAGATCGCTTGAAGGACTAACATCAAAATACACATTATAATATTCTAGTAAAATACTAGAATATTATAGAATAATAGAACATTATAAAATATTAGAACTAGCTGTACCCCGCGACTTCACCCGCGTGTTATTCATTACAATTGAATTTAATGGTTTTTAATTTTTTTGGCGGAACCCTAAATATTATTCTGTTTATTACAGTAGTAGCCTAAGTTGCTCCTTATAACTTCAGCTATTTACCAGTGAAAGTTTTTTTATAGGACAGGGTGACAAACGAGCACACAGCCCACCTGATGGTAAGTGGTTGCTGCGGCCCATAGAAATCTACATCTATCCACTATTACAAATCAAAATGCAGATGCGTTGTCACCTATGAGAGCGTGGTCCTTCCCCGGTTGAGCCAAACCATTCGTGCTACAACTATACTACTAATATAACTGCAGCATGGCTCTATCAAGTATAAAAAACACACGTCCCGTCAAAATCAGTCCAGTCGTCTCAACGTTTTGCTGGAACAAACAAAAGACAGACAAAGATTTAAAAATTGTTTTTTTGTTTAAGTACCGCATATACTTTCATATCGTAGACAGAGAAACCTATAGACTAATGATTAGCGTGGCTTTGAGTGAGAAATGAGGATAATGTAGTTTTAGGTTATACAATAATCTTTATGACTTTTAAACATATTTAGATAAATTTTTTAATTGTTCTAAGAACTGAACTGAACAAGATTCACCAATCTTAAGCTCACAAAACACTTTTTTCTCACTTAAACCAACTTGTAAACTCCTTAGATTGCTACGAACTGTCAAAGTTGTTCAGCAAAGTGTAGTTTGCTAAATAAAAAAAGCGGCACGGATAAAGGGACAAACAATCACACCGCTCTGTCTCCTTTCTATGCAAGACGTATGCATAAATCTATCTTTTTCGTGTGCGAATGCGAAAGAAGGCGTCAATTTGTCTATAGGTTTCTCTGTCTAGGTTTTATGCATATAGTAAAAAGCTGTTATTTTGACATTACAAACCACTGACCTCTATATATACAAGTACGCTGGACTGGCTATACCATAGAAAATGACTGTGCCAATTTGAAGCGCCACTAAAGGATGTCTTGAAAAATAAAATTGACATAATATGCCAAAGTCTGTTGTCATATTTAAATTGTCTTATTTAATAAATCTGTATTTTGAACTTTTAAACTAAAAAACGAAAGTATTTTATGTAGTTTGATTGTGTATAATATTAGTTACATAATAAGAATTATTTTTATTTATAATGATAATGTGCGTAATCTGTAAAACTCGTTACCAAAGGGGAAGTTGTATAACATTTCACAAGTAAGTGAATTTGCAGCAAATATTATGAAACAAATTAAAACTATTTGATAATATAAGTACTTAAAATTTGATACTAATCTTAATATCGTATATACCAACATCTTTGGCTGTATATTACTGAGTTTTGATAAACAATAAAATTCAATAGGGTTGTCGAGTTCCATGTCTATAATACTTATCGATGTTCTTTCCTACCCATATCTGTTAACAAACAAAAGTCGCCAACAACAGACTATTATCAAATGTTTATTAATTAACAGGTGGAGTTAGAGGACGCGAAGGGCAGTGTGGCTTGTTTCTGGTGTGCCTTATCTGAGAATCAAAAAGGGGGTTGAGAAGTCAGCAACTAAGGAGGGGCTGCCATTGGGCGGCATTATTTACACTTACGGCAAATTATGTGGACCTCAAATCTTGGATTGCGCTTTACAACATTTGTATTTTGGTTTAAGTTGGTTTACAGGTTTGAATGAATAAACTCTACCACCAACTACCAACTCTGGAGTAACAATAGTCAGTATTGGCTTCTCTACGTTTGTGTTACAAAACGCAAAATGAAGTTATCTTGGTGTAAGACCAAAGAGTAAAATTATTCGAGGGTTAGTTACTCGGGTTTAACATAGTATTTGTTCGAATCCATCCTTAATACACGGTTAAATAACCGTGTAATAATGTTATGGTATTCTTTAATATAATGTTGTCCTTAGTTCTTGGATAATTTCATCCGAAAAGCTCGTATCTCTATAAAAGTTTCCTCAGTTTAAGATCTTTGTAGAATATTTAGAGACGATACCAGGAGACCCGACGGTATGGGTTTGGTTGCTTGAGAGAAAGAGAGGTGAAGCTTTAGTGTGGGATACTACTTGCGAACACTTTGACAGCATCCCATCTCAGGGGTACCTTGTCTAAAGCAGAGGTGGCATTAGAGGCAACTGAACTAAGTAAATAGCCCAGAATATCTAGAAGATGAGTACATATTTGTGCAATTTGCTGTAGAGACTATTGGTCCGTAGGGTGCACGTGCGGTGTAGTTCCTAAAAAACTGTATCTGCGACTGATCTTCGCTGCTGGTAATCAGAAGTTGTTTAGTTTGTTGTTTCATCGCTTGAAGGCTAAATATAGCCATTCAGAGAGGACACGTAGCCAGCATTCTTGGAATGATACCACGGGAAGTAGGACTGTATGATAATTTCTGTTATTTTTTTAATATTGTTATTTTAATTTCGAAAATGACGTTGTAAATAACTGATAACTATATAATTCAAAGTTTATATTTTTTATATTATTTTGCTAGCTCGTTCGCGGTGCATTGAAGTAATTGTGGAAATATCGTTAAAATGTGAAACAATTATATTGTATAATTAGGAATGATAATACAATCATTGAAATATAATGATATGTAACTTTCTATAACTTTCAAATAAATAGTCAGTATAATACGCACACCACCTAGTGTCAGTTAATTGTACCATGCGTGTAACCTTCGCACAAGTGCAACCAATAAGTAGACTGAGTTTGACCGCAATCTGATGAACGGTATGGCATCGTAGAAAGTACGAACAAACATAAATTTTTATATAGTAGAAAATATTTTACTGTCTATAGACAGACCTGTTGTTGATTAGAATAGGCGTTATTGTAGCAGCTGATTTGTTTTTTATAATACTAGAACTAAATGAACGGTTGACAATAAATTATTTTAGAAATTATATTTTTATTTTTATTTTGTGTAGTTAGTTTAATCTTAATAATTTTTTAGTTGAATGGTCTAAGGGCTACGATGGCTATCCGAATACAGAATCGGAATACAAAACTAATCCAACTGTAGAGATGTGTAAGACAGGGTAACGTAACATCCCCGAAATACTTTACCGCTGCGTTGGAAGACGTTTTCAAGCTACTGGACTGGAAAGGATACGGTATGAACGTCAATGGCGTGTACGTCACTCACCTTAGATTTGCCGACAATATAGTCCTTATGGCAAAATCGCTGGAGGACCTACGCACTATGTTCAATGACCTCAATAGTGTCTCCCAACGGATAGGTCTTAAGATGAACATGGACCAAACAAAAGTCATGTGTAATGTCCATGTCACACTTCACTATGCCGGTGGTTTTTGGGAGCACTTAGCTGAAGTTGTTGACGAGTATTTTTACTTAGGACAAATAGTCCGACTAGGTAAGTTCAACTTCGACCGACAGGTCAATCGACGGATTCAACTCGGCTGGGCAGCGTTCGGGAGATTACAACACATCTTCTCGTCAGTCAGTGTCAGTGATGACCTATGGATCTGAGACGAGGTCTTTCACTGCTGGCCGTATGAGGAAGCTCGAAGTCGCTCAGCGAGCTATGAAAAGGGCTATGCTCAGGGGTTCAAACTTAGGAATGAGGATATCTAATGATTTCTTATATTTACGCGAACACTACACATTGAAATAATACTAGTTTTTACGGAATTTATCACGTATATTTTATCTTTTTAAATACCCGACGTTTCGAACGCTTTACAGCACTCATGGTCACGGGCAGGACTGAGATGTTCAGCGTCCATATGTCATAGTTAACCGCGGTTACCATAGATTAAAATTTAACTTTTGTTCCGATCTATGCAGTATGAACTTATGGTATCTTGAAGTCTTGCAGTTGTATGCTTGGGTTGGGATTTAATTTTATTTATTATAGGATCCCAAGCAGATGGTAGCACCCAGCCAGGAGCGTCGATTCTTCACATCAGCAAGTCTGCAGTCTGTGAACACTTACAGGATCGCCCCCGTCACTACATCAGATTTGATAGACCGCAGATCCTCGCTAAAGAACACCGATTCCTTGCAAGGATGATTCGCGAGGCTATTGAAATCAAAAAACATCCTAATTTCAATAGAGAAGATGGCTGGGTGCTACCATCTGCTTGGGATCCTATAATAAATAAAATTAAATCCCAACCTAAGCATACAACTGCAAGACTTCAAGATACCATAAGTTCATACTGCATAGATCGGAACAAAAGTTAAATTTTAATCTATGGTAACCGCGGTTAACTATGACATATGGACGTTGAACATCTCAGTCCTGCCCGTGACCATGAGTGCTGTAAAGCGTTCTAAACGTCGGGTATTTAAAAAGTTAAAATATACGCGATAAATTCCGTAAAAACTAGTATTATTTCAATGAGGATATCTGCAGCAGAACCAGAGTGACCTACATCACACAATGGATTAGTAAACTGAAGTGGCAATTGACCGGCCTTATAGCTCGAAGAAACGAAAACCGATGGGGAAAAAAAGGTTCTTGAGTGGCAGCCTCGTACCGGCAGGTGAAGTGTAGAACGTTCCCCCACTAGATGGAGTCAAAACCTGGTAAGACATACAGGAAGTTGATGGATGCAGGTGGCTCAGGACCGTGCTTTGTAGCATTTCTTGGGGGAGGCCTATGTTCAGCAGTGGACTGGTGAAGGGCTTTAATGATGATGAATGATAATGGCATTACATTAATATGATACATAAATAGAATGGACGTTACGGATAGAGTCCATCTGTACATAGAGTCCATTCTATTTAGGTATAGGTAGGGTATAGAATTTTATCGATATAATTTGCATTTACACTGTCCCATCCCTATTATTAGTTCCGTGGACGTGCACTTCTGCTGTCAGTGCCAAAATGGCGGAAATCAAACCGCTTCATCATGTCACGGTGTACAGCCAGTCCAGCGTACTTGTATATATAGAGGTCAGTGTTACAAACAGACACTTTTATTTAATTGTAAAGATAATTTATATCTGATTTTAAACTTATGAAAGAACCTGTGAATGTCATCGACTTGGATGCTAATAGACTTAGATATTGCATTCCTTTAATTACAAAATACGCATAAAAATAATTTATGGTACGTTTTAAGTTTACCTGTGAGGCACTGTATAGATATATAAGGTGAGTATTGGAAAATATTAAGTATCAAATATTAATTAAGTAGCACAATACATACAAACACACACACAGACACACACACACACACACACACACACACACACACACACACACACACACACACGCGCGCGCGAGCAGAAGGAAATGAAAAAAAAAAATACTATGTGTAAACTTTTTTGTCTTAGAGTATATTAGTTGTAATTTAGTTTTCTATGTAACTGATTGTAAAAAGAGCGGTTCTTTCTACTACAGGCGGTGGTTTGCCTAAAGGGGAGTTCCCGCTAACTAATTAAGTTATTGAAATAAAATATTTGAATTTGTATAAGGCAGCACATCAAAATTTTATTGCTGGTCTCCTCAACCCCCGCTGCTTTTTTATTTTACCAACCAACAGGAAAATACTCTTACGACACTAACGAGATGATAGAGTAGTGAATTACCGCACGCCGCCACTACACGGCGCAATCGTTTTGATTCAATTTAATTTATGAATGAATGAATGAATGAATGAATGAATGAATGAATTTAACATAATATTACTTAGTTATTTATAAATCTTATTGGACAATTTCCATTTGATAGTTTTATCGTAGTTAAAGAAAAAAAAAAACAAAGCTACAGCCTATACCTCCCCGCTGGGCACACCCCCTCTCATTTCTGAGAGGTCGATCCACACAAAATTAATAAAGAGCGGAGAGGTTTTTTAATTAAAACCTATACTTCTCTAATCGGTTTATTGTTAAGTTTATAAGGTTTTTGCTCGGTGATAGACAGCCCGCAACTGGGGCTATTATATGTTTTTTATTAGTGGTATCTTTTTACGCTTTAAGGCACAATCACTTTGTTGATTAAATTTTTATTTTTTGTAAATTTTAAATTCATAATGTTGACGATGTTAATACATTACTGATGATAATCGTATATTTTAAGTAATTTAATTACTAGTATAAAAATATGATAAAGTAAAAATATTGTTTTAATTGATGTAGAAAACAAAAAAAATATAATGAAGTGAGGGTAGAACTCAAAACGAAGTATTATAACTTGTGTCAGTTATTTTCCGAATCTTATGACACTATTGTAGAACGGTGTGTAGATAATATGAAAACGTTACCTCGCTGCCCGCAACTGTCAAGAGAATAAATCTAAAGCAAATAATAGGTTTTTAGGATATAGTATTTTTAGGATATATGATAATAGCTACTTTAGGAGTCCGTCTGGGTGGCTATCACTCTCTTACCCGTTCCTGCCGGCAAATAGCAATGCTTGCACTGATCTGTTCCAGTCAGAAGGATAACCTCCAGTATAATTACAGGCTATGAAGTCTATGAAAGTCTTCAGAAGGTTCACCGCATATGTAGTGATCCCTGTCCGAAGTTGGCTGTAAGTTTCCATGGGCTGTAGTATCCACTTTCTATCAGGTGGACTGTAAGTTTGTTTGTTTGTTACTTCAGTATTATAATAAATACTCGAAGAGCCTACAATTGATGGGGAAGAAAGATTTTCGAGTGGCAGCCTCGTACTAGAAAGCTCAATGTTAGGCAACTCATCGCTAGATGAAATGACGATTTGAAGATAAGTAGGTAGTTGATGGATGCAGGTGGCTCAGGATCGTACTTAGTGGCAATATATTGGGAAGGTCTGTGTTCTGCTGTGGACTTGTGATGGGCTATAGTGATAGTGATAGTGAGTGATAGTGATAGTGAGTGGTAGTGATAGTGAGTGGTAGTGATAGTGAGTGGTAGTGATAGTGAGTGGTAGTGATAGTGAGTGGTAGTGATAGTGAGTGGTAGTGATATTGAGTGATAGTGATAGTGAGTAATAGTGCTAGTAATATGTAAAGTAGTAAGTCTAACTTTAGACTTTGATAATGAAATTTTCAATAACCATTGTAAAGCATAGACCATGTATTTTCAAAGAGGGACCGTAGCTACGCGGCGGCAGGAAACAGTATAACAGTTGCGGTATGGCTCCCAACGTAATCTCCGTGAAGCCATTTTGATGCCAATGTACATACAGCTTTATTACATTTATTTTAATAACGAAATATTATTCCATGTGAAAATGCATGTAATATTTAATAGTCCCAAATTTTGCATTGTGAAGTTTAAACTCGAGATTGTCTGTGAAAAAAGTATTTATATAACTGCGATATTGTTCATTCTACTACCGTTTGAAATGTTTATTTAAACATGAAATGTAAAACTAAATATACAGGCTAT